>CM042430.1:7393701-8126201 GCA_023631565.1 Gymnocephalus cernua
GTTCAAGCAGTTGACCATACAGGTCCTGTAGACCTTGTATAAAAATACTTTGTCAACCGTAGACGTGATGGGTTTGACAGAAACCCATCACATCCTGTGGCCTACTGTATGCATCTGTTTTTAGCTGCTGTGTGTATCTTGGCATCTGATTTAAGGGCCATCCACACGAAGACGCATTTGGATGCAAACACTTTTTTTGCATCGTTTGGGCCGATTGTCCACACAAATCCTGTAAACGCACTTTTTTTTAAACCTGGTCCCAGGGCTCACGTTTGGCTTTGTGTGTACGGCGAAACCGCATAGGTGCGTATCGATGATGTCATCCCCACACACCTCGGCCTAACAGCTGACTGCCTTCAACCCAGCTGACCGCTCAAGCAGGGACGCAATGCTGTTTATAAAGTGGAAGTAGAGAACTTATCAACTAGCTAGCTAATCTGTCTGCTCATCAACTCCTTGAACGGATTATAGTAACTTTTAGCACTGCTTATTGTAGAAAGGCTGCCGCAAGAAAAATGTGTAGCTAGATTATCAAAAAGACATTGGATCATTGATGTTTGTTTGACTGCCGATGTTAGCTAGCAGAGCTAGAGCCGTCAGCTGGGTTGAAGGCAGTCAGCTGTGAGGCCGAGGTGTGTGGGGATGACATCATCGATACGCACATATGCGGTTTCGCTGTACACATGTAGCCAAACGTGAGCCTTTTTTTTTTTTATTCACCCTGGGACCAGGTTTAAAAAAAGTGCGTTTACGGGCAGTGCGTTTACAGGATTCGTGTGGACAATCGGCCCAAACGATGCAAAAAAAGTGCGTTTGCATCCAAACGCGTCTCCGTCTGGATGGGGCCTTAGTTTCAGGCTACATCATTAACATGGCTGCATTGTACTTAAGTACTAAAAGGCTGTATCTGTACTCTACTGGAGTATTATTTTTTTCTCTTACTTCCACTTTTACTTTATTTTTCGTTGAGTTTAATACTTTTACTCCGATACATTTTTTATGTGCTGCATCGTTACTCGTTATTAGTTTAGGCTAAACATTTGAAATAATAAACAATATGATATTCAAACTTTTGACTGCTTTCTTTAATAACTACATAACACAATACTTGTACTTTTACTTTCAGTACTTGAGTAGTACATTTTAAAATAAACTACCTGCAATACTTAATTACAAAACATGTTGAATACTTTAGTACTTCCACTTAAGTGTTGTTTAAAGAGCACTTCAACTTCTACTCAAGTCACTTATTTGATAGAGCACTTGTACTCACGTCTGGGTCTAGTACTTTATACATGTCTGCGTATATAGCATCACATGTTTTTACCATACAAGAATGACAAAAATATTGACACTCTAGTGTAGGTCTATCCACTGGCAAAAAAAATTAGATAAAACAAAACTTTTCACATAACTCAGGTCGGAACTGGGAATGACGTCACATTTTCATTGTTTTCATTAGCTCTAGCCAGGTTAGCCATTGTTAGCAATGTTATAACAACGCATGCACAAAAAAACAGCGTTTTTTTGTGCATACAAACCGCATGACAACACAGATAGAAGACAGCGCTGCGTGTACGACTGATTTAGTGTGACACAAATAACACAGAAGTGCTATAACTGTATGTTACTACAGCTTTCACAACTGTCGATGCACGGAGCAGCCATGTTGGATTTTGTCGCATACTGTCTATGGGCTTCACTTGTCTCCGTCAAAAACAGCGGGGTCGCTGAGTCCATTTTTCTTTTACTGTCTATGTTCTCTTAATACATCCATGGTCTATGGCAGCGACAGTGCTAACTCCGCCCTCCCCCCCGGTGACCTGTTAGCATCTATCATGCCGAATAGTTTCGGTAGGCCTGGCCCGTTGCTCTAAAACACCGGAGTAGTGTGGAGTCGGGTTTTTAAAAATAGAGTTTAACAGTATATGGTTACATATAACATAGCGCATGTACTAAATAGGGAACAATAAAGAAAACGATTAGCAACGGGCGGCCCCTGCTGCAGATGACAACTAACGCGCGCCAACCTTCGTGAGTAAAAAGCCAATATTTTGTCAATTAGCTACAGCTGTGTAATTCCCAAAACAACAGACATTTTAGCTGTAGGCTAGGCTATGAAACAATGGAGCAGATGAAAGTTTGTGCTTGTTGTCTAATTAATTGACCAAAACGGCTTACCACAATGGGTAAGGTTTTTTATGCACTGTTATCTCGTGATAACGACTTATTAATTCGTTATCTCGATATAACAAAGTTTGTTTCCTCGAGATTTGTTTTTGTGTGCCTAAGACACCCTTCCATTTAACCCAAGGAAGGAGCTCCATGAGCGGATAGAGGTCTTGAGTTTCTCCCTCCTCTTCTCCGGTCAAATACTTGGAAAAAATCCCACTAAAACAGCCTTCAATTTAACCCGGAGAAGAGGAGGTTAGAGGAGGATAGAAACTGCAGATTTCTATCCGCTTATGGAGCCCCATTCCCCGGGTTAAATGGAAGGGTGTCTTAGGCAAAACAAAAAAATCTAAAACAAAAACATCTTGAGAAAACAAACTTTGTTATATCGAGATAACGAATTAATAAGTCGTTATCACGAGATAACAGTACATGAAGGAAAAAAAAAATCAATAAAAATCAATGGCCGTTCTCGGGTTCCGCAGTAAGGTGACTAATGATGTTTTTTTTCACAAATTCCAGCACACTTCTAAAACTACATTGAAAATACTGAACATATTAGCCTACTGATAACAATATATATGAGCATGCCAAAATTGTCTGTGTCTGAAAAATACTCTCAACCCCCAAATGGTTACATATAGTAGGCTACTAGGCTATTTGATAGTGAGGACCAAAATATTTGCATACAAATGCATTTCGGTTATTACAGCTATCATAAGGACTTATCATTTCTGGGGCAGAGTTGAAGTGCTTGCTGTTAATTGACTACACTGCACAGTTAAAGGCCAGTCTGACCATCAGACCACAAACACATGACATTGAGTGAGCTTATGGCTTAATGTTTAACCAAAGTAGGCCTGTTTTTGAACTTTTTGCGCATACTAATCACTTGCCATGTAGGCCTAGTCTATTTATTAGCTGGAGCCTATATTTCTGCTGACAAGACAAAAACAATAAGACAGTCAAGCACACAAGTGCTCTAAAACTTACTTACGTTTTTAACGGTAGCCTTCAAGTGACGTGCTAATGCTTCGACTACTTCAAACGCCTTTTAAGAAATCAATGTTCTTTATCTCGCTGGAAGAGTCTAAACAGTGGACTGCACGCTTCATGACAGCTGGACAGAAAAACACAGCGCGGCCACAAACTCCAGCCAACGCGCCAGAACAGCCCCTCGGCATGGATCTTGATCTTAATCCGTCCTGCTGCGAAGGTGTGTGAGCGGCCGTGGTTGCCGTGGTTATAACCTGGGCGTGTTCATTCCACGCAGGTAGTTTCGACACACTTCTCTCGCGCTGTCACGCTCTACTTTTGACTGGGAAGTTTCAACACGACAACAGAGGAATAGGACAAAGACGGCGACACGCAGTAAAATGAGGCAGCAGCTGAGTCTAACACAAAGGTAAGTTTTTACTTCCTGATCCTTATCTGATAATGATGTTAGTATGTTAGCGAACACTGTCACAAATGGTGGTTTTAGTAGTTTATAGATTAAGGTGGGTCAGGTTAGCTGGATGCCGAATTAAACACCAGACCTTTAGCTACATAGCTTTTATTTAAAATGATGTAGGCCTATGTTCATTAATGTTTTTGTGCTATATGCTCAATAACGATTTCTGTATAGTAGCCTATACCTCCTAAAGTGCCAGTAATAATAACATGTAAATTGTGTGATAGATTTGGATTAGCTTCTGCATTATGATTCCGAAGTGTATCACCATGAGGAAGAAGTACTCACTTCCCGTAGGCCTACTAAAGTAGTAGTACAGATACTTGTGTTTAGAGCCGGACCAATAAAGGATTTTTAATTAAGGCCGATACTATTTGGTGATTTAAAAATCATATATATATATATGTGTGTGTGTGTATGTATGTATGTATATATATATTATCCAGAAACGTAACAAAACATAAACAGATTTCCCTAACATTAGTTATTTGTAGTTGTTTATGAGTCCTCACTAAAATAATATGATAATGCAGAACAGAGGAACATCAAAATATATTAAAGTTCTGATAAATAAAATGTATAAAAATACAAATTTAAGATATGAAACTTAAAGGTTTAAACAGGAGTGTTGCCAACAGGGACTTTGTAGAGCGCTGTGTGTGTGTGTGTGTGTGTGTGTGTTGTAGAGCACCCTCTGGTGGTCAGACTATGCAACGCCAACACTCACAACATGGTTGAAGGGGGTTTCATCCATTTTTATTTTATTTTTTAAATATTCATTTATCGGCCATTATAAATGGCGATACCGATTAGTTTGGAAAATGCCTAATATCGGCAGATAATATCGGCCCACCGATATATCGGTCGGGCTCTACTTGTGTTAAACAAATACTAATACTAAAAAGTAGAAGTACTGATTTAACTTCTTTACTCAAATACAAGTAACAAAGTACAGGCTTGGAAATGTACTTAAAGTATAAAAGTAAAAGTAGCCTTGCAAATGACAACCATTTCTTATGCAAAGCTACGTAGACCACACAAATATGTTACTAGAGTGCAAGCTGAGAAACTTCAGTGGACATGGAGAAAAGTCTCTTTATGTAATATGCCATTGCCTACATTTTAAATGGATGTCTGCCAATAGGCCTAAAACATCACATATATGATTATTGTGACAGAGACTGGGACTCTAGGTTAATAAGATTCTGACTGAGAAGCAAGATATGAATTAAATTGTGATTCTGTGAGAATTCACAGATCCAGTTTCTCTTTTTTAATCTTCCCCCAACATTTAAAGGAATCAACATGTATGTGTGTGTGCGCTCAAATATGGCTTATGGAAAGAAAATAAAGGATAAAATATGAATTACTAAACAGACATTAATTAAGAAGTTCCCCATACTTTTAGAGTTACAACTAACAGTCATTATTGATGCCTACTATCTCAAACATCTCTCTCAGATAAGGCCAAGGATGATTGGGAATGTCTTGCTGCTTGTCTGCCGAATCTCTGGGATCTCTGTTTTCTTCATTTTTAATCATGTCGCCGTCCATACTACTATGGGCTAACGTTACCGCCATCAAGCCGCAATGATTTGCCACAAATGAATGCCACAGAATCTGTCGAGTCGTCTTGTAGTGGTGCGTCAAGTGCAACGTATATTCCCATCCAATTAGATTGAATTTGGTATTGATGACGTGAAAAATAATAACGGTAACTCCACTGAAATTATTTGAAACTAAAGTAACGAGCCAATTTTGTAAAATATAAGGAGTAGAAAGTACCAGTATTCGTGTTAAAATATAAGGAGTAAAAGTAAAAAGTCAGCACAAAAATAAGTAGTAAAGTAAAAATATCTACTTGAGCACAGTAACGAAGTATTTGTACTTTGTTACTTCCCATCTCTGTGTATCATAGATTATTATGTTTTGACAACCCTTTGAAGCACTGCTACAGTCATTTATTTAACTGTGGAGAAAGTGAATACCTTATCCATTGCTAATCACTGTTGTCTACAGTCATAGACTACATGGGATTTGTTTGTAACTGTCTCCACCCTGTTCTGTTTCTTTCAGTCTGAATGCATCATCCTAACGGACAACATTTTGGACAAGTCCCTCCAACGCAACGGCTGCATCACAATCCTGTACAAACAAGTCATTTAGAACAGCTTATATTTTACTGCAAATTCCTTACAGACTTAAACCTCGTCTGTGTGTGTGTGACGGAGACCATGGCCGCATCCCAAACCTGCTGAGAGCTCTTGACAAAAGATGCAACCAGGAGGTCCTCCACCGCCTCCTCCACCCCCGCCGCCCCCTCCACCACCTCCACCTCCACCTCCACCTCCACCTCCAGCCCTGGGCCTCCCTCCATCCCTACATGGCTCAGGCCTCATTACCAGGGGAGCGCTCCGGCGCTCCACGATGCGCAATTTCAACTGGGAAACCCTTCCTCAACATAGTGTGATAGGAAAGCACAACATCTGGACAGCAGATAAGACTGATGGGGAATACGAGCTGGACACTGATCACATGGAGGAGCTATTCAGCAACAAGCAGGGTCAGCAACAACTCAAGGCCCTGAACCGCCAGAGTCTGAGGGGCCTGTCAACTGCTGCCTCAGGGGGGGTAATGGTGAGTTCTTCAGCCACAGGACACAGGCGTCACACTTAGCTGAATCAGAGTAACACTTTAACCCCAAGGGTTTGTAGCAATAGATTGAAATGTTTGGTATACAGTATTTGTTGTGTATTGCTGAGGTTCCATATCTCAACTCCTGTAGACCTGGATTGATTATTCATTTTAGGTATGTGGTTGAGATAAACAGGAAACAATGTGTACCTAAAAAACCTGTACTAACAGCCAACTGTATCAGATGTAGATCTCCTCTGTTGAGCTCATTCCAAATATGCCATAAATTACACATGAGTTTTAGGGAGTGGGACTATAATGATGTTTTAGAAACATCGCTTTTTAAAACTCTTCCCTTGTAAGAGTAGAAAAATAATTTATTTATTTGTAAATTGTATTGCCAGAACAGTAATAATGTGTTTTGGGAACATTGTGTTTTGATTTAGAATCACTCTGTACAAGGGTGGAGTCTCATTCTTCATTTCTGTTTGCTAAAGGATGGTATATTTGGGTCCTCACACAGCACTATTCTGTATAGTAGCCTACTCATTATTCGAGCTACGGTATATAATAAACTGCAGTTATTGCTAAGGGTGCTCCGATCAGGATTTTTGGGGCCGATCACCGATCACCGATTGCTGGAAGACGTATCGGCCGATACCGATCACCGATCACTTTTATGAACTGACAATTACGCCATTACATAACAGTCACACATGTTTAGAAAATGTATCAGTAACTGTTTGGCTTTCTGTCCTAGCTCAAAATCAAAAAAATGTCCTTTCAATCACTGCAGACATTTCTTCAGCTTACACACACACACACACACACACACATGCACACACACACGGGGAAACAGCTGTTTGTGCGGCGCCGGACCTGCTAGCTACACGACTCCGCTCTGCCTTAGCGTTAGCTAACTTTGAAAACTCCTCATACTCCTTTCTGTGACTAACCTTCAAATGTCTGATGAGGTTGGTGGTGTTGAAATGTCTTTGGAGCTTTCCGCCTCGTGGTATTTTCTTGGCACACACGTTGCTAATCGCTAGTGTATTGTCTTTTTCCCAGATAGCAATGAGTCGGCGGACCACCGGCGGTGCTCCAGAGGCAGTAGAAGCGTCAGAATTGCGTAATCGCAAACACGTTTGCCGGCGCACCACCGGTGGCAGACGCTTTTTAAAAGCGGTAGCCGCCTTCCTACCGCCTTCGTTCCGCGGCCGGCTGCGGGCCAACTGCTGTTCTGCCACCGTTCAGACACCTTGTAGAACTGCCAGACCGCTGAATGTAGGGACGCCGCCATTTTAGCTCCATGTAGAAAATGTTCTCAGGAGTAGTGCGCTCTTAATACATCCATGGTAGTGCGTCATCTGATCGGCCTATCTGATCGGCATTTATGGAGACCACCGATCAAACTATTTAAAGCCATTATCGGCCGATACCGATCGGTGACCGATCGATCGGAGCACCCTTAGTTATTGCCATTAATTTAAAGGCAAGTCTTAAACTAGACCATATCCATTCATAACCTTCACTGTCATTGCCTTTATAGATCAGTTGGTGTCGTTTGTCTAACAAAAGTGGGTTTACTTTGACCTATGTCCCATTTCCCAAGACACTGAGAAAATGTGTCACTGATACAAACAGGTATCTTTGTCCGGATTGTTCAATACAATCAACTCAAAGAATCCTTAACCTTTGGAATCACCTTCAATTCAATTCAATTCAATTCATTTTCTGCTTGGAAAGCTGATACAAAAGACACTGCCAAAGCCAGTAGTGAAACCAATAGTTTAATTATCATAGCAAATGACTAGCTGATTATATCCAGGTCTTTCTGTTTTCCATCCCAGGTTTCCATCCTCAGCTCCAAGAGGAGCATGAACATGGGAATTTTCCTGAAGCAATTCAAGCGGTGAGTCAGTAGTAGTACTCTTAAGGTGGGATTGGTTTTGCACAATTTTTCATCATGTCCCACTGTAAAATAACACAGGATGAGGCAGGCAGATTACTCTGGAGCATGACCGCATGAAGCCGCCTACACATGATCAGCGGTACAACTGCGAGGTAGGGCGCAGAGCATAGTGCACTAGACACTTAAGAGGCTAAGCAGAGCGCAGGTATACGTCATCATCACTTCTGGCTACATCTTTATCTCACTCGATGCGTCTTGAAAGGTCAGCAGCAACGAGCTCAAAGTTGAAATAATTTCAACTGTGTTCGCAGCGCTCTTCTGCAATTTTGAGCAGTGTGCCACGCCGAGGGTAGCGATTCCTCTGAGTTGTCTCCACCGCTCTCCCCATAGGACAACAATGACGCAGCTAGCGCAGGGCGATTTTACCGCAGATCATGTGTAGGCTTAATACTCCCAAACCTTTGGAGGCCAACATGTCCTGGCAGGTCTGATCTACACTGTTCTACAGCTCCATTAGGTTACCTCCCTGTGACAAAAATAATGAGAGGTTATGTAAATGTATTGCCTAAGGCTATTTGGCATATGAAACAGATCTAACAGGAAATGGAAATAAATACTATACAACTGTTAGTGAAGGCCTCAAACATTTGCCCAGATTTCAGCAACAGCAAAATAACATATGCATTAACTTATTCCTCTAACTATTCAGTGTGTCTGACTACTATATTTGTCTCCAAACATGTTTACATGTTTTTGTTATCCTCTGCTCCAAATATGTTTCTTGGTAAAGGATATTCAATCATTGGAATGTCCTGTACAGCATGTGTTTTTCTGGTGAATGATGTGTTGCTATTTTGTAAAGCTATTTGAGCAGGTTGAGGCATGTTGGTGTCAACAGCCCAACTTTTTCAAAGAAGCAAAAGTGCGGTATTAGACACACATTGCTCATGAGAAGTCCTAACCCTTGACAAACATGTCACGATAATTAGTGACTAAAGATCTGAACCCTGTCTGTCTCTCCACCTCACTCCACAGGCCTGTAAAAGTCATGATTGATGAAATTAAATCAGGAAGTAGTGTTAGTTTTGGTTCTGGAAAACTGAAGGAGCTGTGCAAGCTGCTGCCAGATGAAGAAGAGGTACTTGTGACAGCTGCTTAAATTGTTTTCAATGCGTCTAATGTATTCTGTAAACCTTCCAACCTTGTTGCTTGTAATTTTACCTCATAAAACACAATCTGGTTTTAAGACTTGTGCTTTTGTTTTGGCAGGAGAAGCAGCTGGTCAGTTTTAAGGGCGACCACTTTGCTCTCCCAGAAGCAGATCTGTTCATGCTTATGCTGGTCAAGATTCCCAGGTGAGCTACCTGAATGGAATTCCATGTATTGCATTTGTTAAATGTCAGTGGTAGTTTACTAATGATGGAAATCCTGTGTCTGTTAGCTATGGAGAGCGTCTCAGCAGCTTGGTGCTCAAAGAGGAATTTTTCCCCCTCATGCATGAAATGAAAGAATCCATATGCACTCTGACAGCAGCTGGAAAGGGTAATGCTTGTTTTCCTGGATTTTAATAAGACTCGTAACAGATTTTGAGCAAAAATAGAGTTGTAAACCCATTTAGACTTCACCATGTGTGTCTTCTTTTAGAGCTGTTGGAGTCTGATCAACTCCATTCTGTCATCCGCCTGGTACTGAAGACTGGAAATTACATGAATGCTGTGAGTGTATATTATGGGATAGTGGAGTCTTGGGTGACTTTCCTATGTGTTTGTGCGTCTCTGAGCCTCATTTTATTCATTTGATCTCAGGGTGGCTATGCAGGCAGTGCAATTGGCTTCCGAATGGCTTCTCTGTTGAAGTTGGTGGACACCAAAGCAAACAAACCCGGAATGAATCTTATGCATTATGTCGTGATGGCAAGTAGCTTTTATTACTTTTATCTGATTGCAATGTAGAGTCTGTTTTTCTGTATCTTATATGTTTGTGAAATGTGATTTTTATACAAATGTTCATATTCACCACAGCAAGCTCAGAAGGCAGATGTGGAGCTGCTTAACTTTACAGACCAGCTCAAACACATTGAAGCTGCAGCAAGGTAAACAACCCCCTTACAGGCACTCGGCACATTTGAACCCTCTTTTTCTTTGCTGTACCATCAGAATGTATCTCTTTATTCTTAGAATGAATAAAGGGGAAATTGAAGCAGAGTTTGAAAAGCAGGTGAAGAAGGTCCAAGATGCCAAAGCAGACACCTTGAAGCAAGAAGACCTCAAGACACAGATGTGTGATTTTTTAAAGGTGAGGAAGCCTTTTGTTGAGGAATCGAGTCTAGTTTGTGTGAATGTTTGTGTGATTACATGTTCTAATGTTTTGATTTGGGCTCCATTCAGGAGGCTGAGGTCTGCTTGTCAGAAATAGAAATTGATCTTCAGCAATTGCAGTCAGTGAGTGACTCTGTGGCAGAGTACTTCTGTGAATCCCCAAACAAGTTCAAACTGGAGGAGTGTTGCTCCATTTTCAACTCCTTTTGTGAGAAATTTATGCGAGCCATGCAGGTAAGCCTGTGTATTGTACTTAGCTGAGATTTAAAAAAGAAGAAGAAAAAAAATGTGCTTAATCCATTAACTATGTGATTTTCTGCAGGAAAACAAGGCTCGAGAGGTGGCAGAGGTGCAGCGGAGACACAGGGACAGGTTGCAGAATGTTACCAAACGCAGGTCCACAGCTACCTGCTCCAGTAGAGACAAGGAAATGGATGAAGTTGCATTGCAATCCGTACTACAGAACTTCCTTACCAAACGTGTCTCTCGGAGGAGACCAGGATGGCCCTCATCCACTCATGGGAGCCCCACAAGTGGCAGCCCCACCAACGGGAGTCTATCAGAAATAACCTCTCAGGCAAACCTCCCCACTGGAAATCAAAAAAGAGAAGGCTCTTTTAGAGCTGAGGACATGGGCAGAAAAGGGTGGAATTCAGCAGTTGAACTCACAGAGAACTCTTCACAAAAGAAAGCCCAGTCTCATAGCGAGGACAACAAGGCAGAAGGTGGCATTCCTCATGAAGAGGTGGTGACAACTTCCAGAAAAGAGCACTCTAGAGATTCTGCACACCCAGCCCATAGGACCACCAGCATTTCTGCATCAGGCAGATCTTTCTCAGTCATCATTGATGGGAATGAGGAGGATCTACAGGATAATAATGAAGAGGAGGCCCAAAGGTTGCGCGAAGCATCTAAAAAGGTTTTGCACTTTCAGAACAGCCGTGGCAGTGTCTCATCTGGAGATTATTCTCTGGAGAATCAGAAATCTCCTGGTCCAACTAACACTTTGCCTCGTCAACGCACCTTCGATGAGGACACGGAGAGGTATCCTGGAGACCCAACCAATCAGGATTTAGTTCGATTTTTGCTTGATCCTCAATCCACCTCAAAACTTAGCCTTGTCCGGCGCCATACTCTTTCTACCATAGTCCCTAAAACTGAGGAAGAGGAAGATAATTTGTGCGCTAAAACTCCAATCAGAACTCCTAATTCTGCGGCAAGAGAAAAGGGGACACTGCCAACAGAGGGTGCAGGACAAAATCCCTCAGAACAAGTGTTTGACTTTACTGACGTATCTCACAACACTGAAAAATCTGGTGCTCCAGAGCAGAATTCTCCATCAGCAGAGAAGAAAAGCAAGCCAAATGTTTCTGTAACTCATGTTCCAGATGAAGGTCTTGTGGATCAAAAGGAAGTGGGCAAATCACTGGAGCCCACAGGCAACCACGTGCAGAGGAATAGTGAAAGTGCCCCCCCCAAGAGTACATGGATTAAGACTGAAAACACTGGACTATTTTTTAGCTTTTTAAAACGCCTTGGAGACATGGGCAAACAGCAGATCAGCAAGGAAACAGCCCATAAGGGCACTGGGTCTGGCGTATAGGCTTTGAAAGATAGACAATTTAATGTCAGGGAAGCACATGTGACTGCAGTGTTACTTGTTATTGACTCATCATGGTGCTGATGTACTGTAGTGTTATATTTACTTTGTAAATTGATAATGAGGTCGTTAAGAAAAGGAGAGACAGTTTTAGGTTAGTGGTTGGAGAAGGAAAGGTTGAGGAAAGGCCATTTTGTATGTTGTACCACTAGATGGCAGAATATACCAGTAACATGGTAAACTGTAGCTCAGAAAATATGGGTGGTGTTGATTTCCAGGCGATCTGTGCATTGCCTTGTAAACAAAAGACCTGTGGGCCCACACACTGTAAAACGTTTATCTGATAATAATATTCCCTCGTCAGTTGGATACATTATTTACAGTGTGTTTTCTTTGTCTGGAGTGAAATTGTACGGCCTTGCAGAATGTATTGAGAATGTCAAATAATGTTGAGTGTGAGAGAATTCAGACTTTGTAAACTCCTGGTTTGGTTGCTATTTTTAATACTTTGATAAAAGACTACTTGTGCTGCATGCTTTAATTCAATACTGTTATTTTTCAGTTTTACAGTGTCTGTTGATGTCACAGAATCGCATCAAAAATGCAGACGGTTGAGAATGCTTTCAAGTTCTTGCTCAATTCAGCCATTGTTTTGAGCTTAAATGGGTCCGTGTTACTAAAGGCAGCCTGTATCTGAGCAGAGCTGACCCACAGAGTCTCAGTGTCAAAGTGAAAGGTGCTGATCTCAAATTAACTTGAAGAGATTAGTGTGCTTGAAGGGCCACACCTGCTGGCCTTGTATGATGGAAGGGAACCGCCCTCCCCGCATTTACCGGTGGACACTGCTCCAGGAAACGGCCCCAATGTCTCCACTAGCTAGGATCAGATACAAGGGGTCAGTGAGGCCACAGCTTGTGCCAATACATCTAGGATTTCAAAATATAAAGTTCAACTACTGGCATCTCTTAGCAGTTGACACCACGGTTACAATATTAAGCTTTTTAGGATTATGTCCAGCTGTCTGACTGAAGTGTAACAATGAGGTAATGAATATGGCCTATTTAGTTTGGTTCTAATGTAAACACCAACTGGAGTGATCTGAATGCTTTCTATGTTTTTCTTGCCATTGAATATTTATAGGACTAAGATGGATAGCTATCAAAATTACAGAGAAACAAATAGTGTTTTCACTGAATCGTGAGTTGTCAAATTGGTCTTTGTAACCGTAACTGTCAATCAGAAAGAGTTGTAAATAAATATGTATGAATACCATAGACTGAAAAAAATGATGAATGCCCATTTTTAGTTTATAAGAGAATCACGTAATCACAACTAAAGAGTATTTATATCTTTATTTTACACATTTATATTCACAAATAGAAACAACATATTCATACAGCTCTACAATGTTTGTAATGTGTGATAACGCAGCATACTAAAAATCAAAAGCTCCCCAGCCATAATAATGATTATTTGTATTGTTACATCATTTGTTAGAAATGTGATCTGCTGTAACACGCTGTCTATGATTTGACTGTATTATGTTTTCTGGAATCTATTACCAGGACCTGGCAGCTATCAGTTGCTACAGGCAACCATGGTTATTTTTCAATAAGGGATAACCTATTAAAGAATAATCAGCCTTAGCAAATTTGATCCATTGTAATGATGTTATATTTGTTATATAATGTACAAATTAAGTTAATGAAATAGTTAGAAATGTGGATTCTTCCATCTTCAATATGTTGTAAACCATGTTATTAGCGATTCAGCCCCAGGGTTGGCAGTAAGAGGTACCTACAGTATGTGTTGTGACCTGCTCTCTGCTGCTGCTGCTGCCAGACTGCAACAGCCATCTTGACTAAACTACGATGGAAGCAGTCTCCATGGCAACTCCACATTGCAGAATAAAACCCAGAGATGACTGTGTTTTCCTCTCACCCAAAGCCCCACCCTCAACATACTCCCCACCACCTCCACAGCAGCCTCACACAGTGCATCCACATTACAATATGTTGCCATCTTTTTTCATTCATGCCTTTCTCTTATCCTCTTTTTCATTACTCTTTACCTAGAGCATCTGTTGACCCATCCCCCACTCCATCCATTGAGCCGTAGCTTGAGCTAATTGCTTTGTTCTTCGAACAAGCAATTTCTTGCACTTTAATTTCTCCCTTCTCCACACAGCCTTTATTATTAGTCTAGATATTCCAATAGACTCATCAAGTGTCCTGATCCCAGCCTCTATACCGCCACCAACGGACAACAAACAGAGCAAACAGGACACCCCCTGTGTCTTTGCCTTCTCCTGCACCCTCTCATTTCCCTTCCGTCATATCAATTTCCCTTTTTACAGTTAAAAATGCAAGAAATGGGGTCCTTACAGTATGAGGCATAGAATGTAACATATAACATGCTGTGAAACTTTCCAATCACTGAACTAAAGTCATAGTAAATTGCCTAAGTATTATTATTTAGAAGTATATTCCTTGTGTCTTTGTACTCGAGTAATTCTTTGCACCCAATCAATTCAAGGCTTAAAGGTAATAAACTGCATCCTTTGTCCTTTTAAGGGAACTGGGCGGTATCTGAAGAAGCCAAACCCCTTTGCACCAGACAGACTCTCCCTCAGTCAGTTCCTGAGATTTGAACTATTTTGCATATTCCCTACCCCCTCCATATGCCATTGGGTTCTTCAGCTCCTCCCATCATCCATCTAACCAATGCTGCATGTAAGCCACTCCCCTAATCTCCTCCTTTCCCTTCTCCTCTTCCTTACTGTCCCCTTCTTCTCCCAGACAGACCCTGCCCTTTCCTTTCTGTCGCCCGGTCTGTGGATTTTGTTGTAGAGGATTGGGACTCTGACAATGGAAAGCTTTTGCTACAGCCTGCAATGCTGACACTCCACTCCCTCCTGCTGGGTATTCATGTGAGTACAATCTTGGCTACTCACTTCCTTTTATGATATCATATTTCTGCATTCTCATCTTGTTTGTTCCATCATCTGGATTCCTAAATAATACAATGACTGGGATGAACACAGATGAATAATTGATTACTCCATCCCATCTAGCATCTGTGCATTGGTAAATATACAGTAGATCCATTTCTCTTTGGTGTGATGTATTCTCTTTTTTTAGTAATCTTCACCTTCATCTGTCAATGAAAACATTTTATTTCAGCCTTGTGTAAGGGCAACTGTTGCTGCTCTGATTCTTTAATGCTTCCTGAACCAGCCCACACGCTTCTCCATTTTAGCTCCTAGTCAGCCCTGGCTGCCGGCTCTGTAGCAGGTGGGCATCTCTGCTGCAGTCTGAGGGCTGGGCTCTGTAAGCAGGCATACATGCTCTTTTGTTTAGAGGATTAGTGATCTTTCATTGGTTTTCTGATCTGAATATGTATAGGCTATATTTCTAGGAAGCTGTGTGAGCCACATGTGAATCAGCGTATTGTTTGCTTATGTCATTCTGTGAGTCCTTGTGTGGCATTGTACTGCAGAAACAGCCAATGCATCAGTTTCACACCTCAGGCCTAGACTGTGAGCAGATGCTTCAGTGGTTCCATTGGTTGGTCTTTTGTTCTGGAATATAGCTCATCTTTGGTTTGTGTAAAACTCAAAAGTCACATGCTTGATGAGTGCTGTGGATGGAAATGTTTGGCTGGTTTTACTCTGTTGGCCGCCTGCACTGGGTCACAGGGCGGTTTCAGACGGCCCTAGATGCTGTGCCTGAGGGCAGATACTTAGCAAGGCTTACATGTCTGTCTCATGACTTCAGGGTTTCATTCTGTTTGGATGCATGAGCTTGGAGCCTCAGAGGATGTCCAGTATTATGTAGGTAGACCGGGCTGGCAGCACGTGTTAAAGAACTGTTACAAACAAGGCTGCTATGTTGACCGTAACACACTCTTTGTAAATGTTGAACTAATGACAAAGTGTAGTCTGCTAGAATACAAATTGTATCTTAAAAATGACTAGATACAGCCTTTGAATGCAGACCCTACTTATTGTCCATATCAATATGCTGTGCACCCAGACAAAATAGCATATAGACCGATTGATAAATTGATTGATTAATCAGTATTATTTGGCCCTGATCATTGATAGTCATTGATTTAAAGTCAATCTACAGGTTACATCACCCTAGGTCTATGACAGTAGCTTTTTTCGGGTTTATTTTCTTAACCTGTGCTCTGAAATAAAATGGTACAATCCAAATATGATTGAATTCAATATCAGTTGAAATAATTTGTTTGGCTTGTCCTTTAAATTTAAAATATGTTTTATTAAAATAGATTTTCCTGAACCACTTGTTTTCAAAAACGTCAGCACTTTCACTGGTTGAGGGCATTTCCTTTAGGTTCTGTACATGAGGCATCATAAGTAGCCTATAACATAACCTCATGAAAAAAGATGTAGTCATAACAGAGATGATATAATGTGCACTGCATACTTAATAATAGATGAGACTCTATGAGCAACATTTCTCAGTCTAAGCTTTACATCAGTAATGCCAGGAAAACAGCTTCACCATCATTGCACAAAGATGTAAAGAGTTGGTTTATTTCATATTTAAAACTTCAGCAGTTGAATTTAAACGTCATTCTTATTTTTAGTGAACTATGTAGTTTAAACATCTCTGAGTGTTGGCACTATATAAAGATAAACCCAGAGGATGCAGGGCTTCCAGGAAAGACCCAATTACAGCAATGATTAAAGGTTTACCCTGTCAAACATGTTACAGGCCAAAGAGTAATGAAGGCTTGACTACTAAGTCAATCATAGTAAACATAAGGCAACACAAATCCCTGTTATTTAGATGTCATAATTACCACATACATTTTTTAAATTGTCTTCTTTATTAGGATTGAGTTGCTATGTCGAGACCATTATGGACTGATATAGTGCATTTCATCAAACTATATATTGTGTTGCTCAATAAACGGTCATTCCAAAAACACATCCACATCATCATACATCAAGATTCACCTATCTTGTAAAGTCCTTCAGAGCTGCAAAGATTAATCGATTAGTCATTTTTTATGAAAAACAAATACAAATTATCTCAATCCATCTTAAATGTGAATATGTTCTAGTTTCTTCACTCCTCTACAACAGTAATCTGCATATCTTTGAGTTGTGGACAAAACAAGACATTTGAGGACGTCATCTTGGGCTTTGGCGAACACTGATTCACATTTTTCACTATTTTCTGACATTTTATAGACCAAACAATGAGAAAATAATCATGAGATTAATCAACAATGAAAATAATCGTTAGTTGCAGCCCTAAAGTCATTGACATTCTGTTTACAAGTTGCGACACCACTAATTCTTCATAGTGCACTCTGACCATTGGTAATCAAACTGTGAAGCAGAACATTGCCGGTGTATTTGCACATGATAACATGAACAGGACAGTATGGGACTATCTGAGTCCCCGTCCCCCCCAGTCACTCTGTAGCTCTTACTGCAGGTGGATAAGGGTCCCAGGCTGGGGCCCGTGCTTGTGCACTGATCGACTTTTTATAAAATCTGCAGTGTATGTTGTGCCTGCAGACACACCGCCTGCATGCCGCATTGTCTTCTGTCAGTCTTTGTGATAGTGGGCTCACAAATGTCTCCTGACTCCCTTGTTGATTAAAACCTCTGCTGACTACTGTACTTGACATCATGTGGTCACTTTCTCTTGTCTTCTCTCATTAGTTGTCAGATTGTATCAGTGTAATGTCTGCAGACAAAGGCATATGAAAGATGGCTACAGTGAGTACAGTACAAGTCAGGGCTGCAACTAATGATTAATCTGTTGATTATTTTCTCAACTGATCGATTAGTTGTTTGGTCTATAAAATGTGGATCTGTGTTTCCCAAAGCCCAAGATGACGTCCTCAAATGTCTTGTTTTGTCCACAACTCAAAGATATTCAGTTTACTGTCACAGAGAAGAGGAGAAACTAGAAAATATTCACATTTTAGAAGCTGGAATCAGAGAATTTTTTTTGTTCTTTAAAAAAAAGACTCAAACCAATTCATTGATCATCACAATAGTTGATAACTAATCAATTAATCTTTGCAGCTCTACAGTTAGTAAACTAATTGCACTTTACAATTAGCGTCAATTCCTATAGTTTAAAAATGTAAAAATGTACACACTTAGTCAGCAGCTTTTGGCCAGGCATTTCTTAAAGGTCCCATGACATGATGCTCTTTGGATGCTTTTATATAGACCTTAGTGGTCCCTAATACTGTATCTGAAGTCTCTTTTATATAGACCTTAGTGGTCCCCTAATACTGTATCTGAAGTCTCTTTTATATAGACCGTAGTGGTCCCCTAATACTGTATCTGAAGTCTCTTTTATATAGACCTTAGTGGTCCCCTAATACTGTATCTGAAGTCTCTTTTATATAGGCCTTAGTGGTCCCCTAATACTGTATCTGAAGTCTCTTTTATATAGACCTTAGTGGTCCCCTAATACTGTATCTGAAGTCTCTTTTATATAGACCTTAGTGGTCCCCTAATACTGTATCTGAAGTCTCTTTTATATAGACCTCAGTGGTCCCCTAATACTGTATCTGAAGTCTCTTTTATATAGACCTCAGTGGTCCCCTAATACTGTATCTGAAGTCTCTTTTATATAGACCTCAGTGGTCCCCTAATACTGTATCTGAAGTCTCTTTTATATAGACCTCAGTGGTCCCCTAATACTGTATCTGAAGTCTCTTTTATATAGACCTTAGTTGTCCCCTAATACTGTATCTGAAGTCTCTTTTATATAGACCTTAGTTGTCCCCTAATACTGTATCTGAAGGCTCTTTCCCGAAATTCAGCCTTGGTGCAGAATTCCACCCACTAGAGCCAGTCCCACAGAACTTCCTGAGCTTTCCTCAGGACGTGCCATTTCTGTGTCTGTAGCTATTGAGGAGGAGAGAGGGGGGGCAAGGTGGAGGGTGGGGGTGTGGCCTTGACCAACTGCCACTTTGCTCATTTGAAAGCCATGATGTCTCTCTCTTTCTCATGGGTGGGCCAAATTCTCTGGGCGGGCAAAGCAGAGAAAGGGGAGGTAACCTTGCTCCTTATGACGTCATAAGGAGGAGATTCCTGATTGGCCCATCTGAGCTTTCATTTTCTCAAAGGCAGAGCAGGATACCCAGGGCTCGGTTTATATGGAGCTAGATTTGTTTCTTTATTACATGCAAGAAAATAAATGATCTGAGAGAGAAAAAAATGTTTGAGAGAAAAATGTATCACACTGATAGCAAAAAAACATTTTATGAGAGAAAAAAAATATACTACAAAAATATTTTCATACCAATAGCAAAACATAATAATATCTGAGACTAAAAACAGTTTTGAGAGAATGTATTTTTTCATAGAACATAAAAAATATAAATTTGAAATTTTTAAAATTATTTCTGAGAAAAAAAATCTCTCTCAAAATAATTTTTTAAACTCTCAAATATATATTTTTTGCTATCAGTGTGAAAAAAATGTCTCAAAAAAAAGTGTTTCTCTCAAAATGCTTTTCTTCTTGCTCTCAAATTCTAAGTCTTTGCTCTCTTTTTTTCTCTCATGTCAGGACTTTGCTCTCGCTGTGAAAATAGTGTCATGGGCGGGGCCACGTTCCTATAGGGCTTATTCGATCTACGTCATGAATGTTCGCGGCGGCCATTTTGTTGACACAGAAACCACGGCAACTGTCAGTCTGTCAATTGAGAAGCAAAGCGTCGTCGGTATTATCGCTGTATTTATTTATTTTTTTCTGGTGCGATGGTGTGTTGTGTAATACACGGCTGTGTAATACACGGCTGTTCTGTTCTTGTAGCCTACCTGTCAACTTTGGAGAAATATTATTTATTTACATTATTATTAATAAAGCCTTGAATTTGGTTAAAAAGTTTTGGATTTCTTTACAAAGAAAGGTCTTATATACGTTTCCCTTTCCTAGGATTAAGTTCATACCGTAACAAAATTAACTGTTACTAATGTAGGCTAATTAAAAACTGACCGGAGGACCGAGACATAAAGTAAACACTCCTCTCTGACCGATAACGGGGGGTTAGCGGTTAAACTGAGTGGAGGATGTGCGGAATGTGTCAGTTTGTGACGGAACCTGGCTGGCTGCTTCAGACAAAGCTCAAGCTGACAGGCTAACGGGCGCAGCTTCGCTGGAGCTCCGACTGCTGTCTGTCCGCGCGGCCGTCTAACGGCATCAGTATTACATTGACACAGTTCATTACCGGGTCTATTGGGTCTATTTGATATGGGTCCACACCAATCAAGCTGATCTTATCTTTATATCGACGAGATGAAGCCATTAGGCTAGCTGCTACTGCTCTCCTCAACTCAAATCTGCGTGCGGCTAGCGGCAGGAGTCAGATGTCATGTCAACAATATGGACGCGGCGGCAAGCTACTTCCGGTGTTTGCGAATAAGCCCTATTGGCCAGTCGGGTGAGCATCGTCTTGTCTTGGCAGTCGAACTGAATCATTACACCTATCATGCCCGCTGCCAACTCGGAACTTGCAGACAGAGCAACAGCGGGACAACTTAACAATTGTCACCATCTTATTCATCATTAAATTCACTTCTGACAACGCTTTAGGCGAGAAATGAACTGTTTAGATTTCGAATATAGGCATTCTTCCGAAAATCGCTGCCGAATTGACAATTTGCTTCAAAGTTTTCGGAGTTGAGAAGATCCATAAAGTGACGCGACAGCCAGCCGGATCGCTTGCTCACCGACCGCCAGTCATGCTGGAACACACTGCTGGAGGTCTCTCAGGCTTTTATTTCGCCGTTGACGGATCCTTTGTTTAAATATCACAACACATATCCATCATAAGATTAAACCTGTGGTTAACTGCCTTTTCTCTTCGAGAGACTTGTTTAAATTATGACATAGCCTACATTAGATTTAGTATTTGCTCCGTGGACGGACTGTACAGCCCCGCTATAGTTTCTCTCCGTCCGCCGGTGTGTGTGTTATGTGTGTGTGGCTATGTCATAATTTAAACAAGTCTCTCGAAGAGAAAAGGCAGTTAACCACAGGTTTCATCTTATGATGGATATGTGTTGTGATATTTAAACAAACGATCCGTCAATGGCGAAATAAAAGCCTGAGAGACCTCCAGCAGTGTGTTCCAGCATGACTGGCGGTCGGTGAGCAAGTGATCCGGCTGGCTGTCGCGTCACTTTATGGATCTTCTCAACTCCGAAAACTTTGAAGCAAATTGTCAATTCGGCAACGATTTTCGGAAGAATGCCTATATTCGAAATCTAAACAGTTCATTTCTCGCCTAAAACGTCAGAAGTGAATTTAATGATGAATAAGATGGTGAAAATTGTTAAGTTGTCCCGCTGTTGCTCTGTCTGCAAGTTCCGAGTTGGCAGCGGGCATGATAGGTGTAATGATTCAGTTCGACTCCCAAGACAAGACGATGCTCACCCGACTGGCCAATAGGAACGTGGCCCCGCCCATGACACTATTTTCACAGCAAGAGCAAAATCCTGACACGAGAGAAAAAATGACATCGAGAGCAAAAAACAGAAGAAAAGCGTTTTGAGAGAAAATGTTTTCACACTGATAGCAAAAAATATATATTTGAGAGTTTAAAAAAAGTATTTTGAGAGAGATTTTTTTTCTCAGAAATAATTAAAAAAAAAAAAAAATTCATATTTTTTATGTTCTATGAAAAAATACATTTTCTCAAAACTTTCTTTTAGTCTTAAATATTATTTTTTGCTATTGGTATGAAAACTTTTTCTCTCAAATATTTTTTTTTCTCTCATAAAATGCTTTTTTGCTATCAGTGTGATAACTTTTTCTCTCAAACATTTTTTTTTCTCTCAGATCATTTATTCTCTCGCATGTAATAAAGACACAAATCTAGCTCCATAGGTTTACACCTATCACCATTTCTAGCCACTGGGGGACCATAGGCAGGCTGGGGGAACTATTAATGTTAAAAAAACTCATAAAGTGAAATGTTCATGCCATGGGACCTTTAAATATTCAAATGTATTCCTATGCACTCAGACTCAAAGTCAGGCAGGCATAAAATATGGATACAAACACTGAGCCCAGTTGTGGATTAGATAAGCTCCATGAAAACAATATAATATGAAACATTATGTCCACAGACATTTTTCTTTCATTATGTGCTATGATCGGTCTGACAGACACTGATGCATTGAGACAGATTCCTTCATCCAGTGCAGTGAAGTGTAAGGGGAGCTTGTTAGTTTGAGAAGCAGAGGTTTGTGTGTTGTGTGAATAATGATTGATGAGTCATCATCATCGAGCCAGGCACCCTCGCTGGCCCCACAACAGCCTCTTAACACTCCCCAAAACACAGAAATGTACTTTGAGAAATATCTCGTTCTCAGGTTTACAGCCGTCTTGTTGTTTTCAACAGTACAAGGCTTCTTTAGATTGTTATTGCTCATACAAGTGGGACAATGCAATCAGTCATGCTTGACCTATGTCTGAATTAGATTCAATCAGATATTGCTGCAAATTGACATAATGATCACAATGCTTTTTAGAAATGTAAGTTGTGGATAGTAATGCATCCCTGTGGTGAAGCTAACTTATAAATCTCTCTTCTTCTTTCTCTCTCAGTCAAACAGGTTATTTCTTCATTACAACCTACACACATCTTTAAAACTTAATCAGCAAAACATCAATCACAATCAGTAATGGGGAGTTGATTCTAAATTAGATCTAGGCTGGTTCTGCCCAGGCTGGGTATAGACCTTTTTCAAGGCAGACATGTTGACATGTCATAGTAGAAAAAGCACAGGTGTATTCAAAACCATTAATGATGGCTGCATTCCACTTAGGAGAGGCCTTGGTGTTGTGCATGCTGACTCACTGAAATAGCTTTACTGGGACACTTGATGGAATTGAGCCATCGTTAAGGTGATCAATTTCAGATGTGCTTTAACCTACTATGACAAGTCAAAATGTCTGCTGTTAAAAAGGTCCATAGGCAGGAATATGGGCTGAAATATGTGCCACCAGAAACTGAATTTGAATCACATAATTTGAAATGGTATTGTTTAATTTGAATCATTGCATTGAAAAACTGAATCTGAATAGTATAATTTGAAATTGAATTCATTCTTTTTTTTATTATGGAACTGAAGTCCAATAAAATTTGATCCTCACTGAAAATTCAACTTTCTATATATCTTCACATTCAGTTCTCAAAATTCAGATTTAGTTCTCAAAATTCAATTTCAAGTTACTGAGACTGACATCTGGGTAGTTGGAGGATGAAGGAAGAGCAATCGAGCGCAGATCGATAGAGTTCAGTGTATCTCTGACTAAATGTTGCTGTTCATTGGAACAAATGCATCAATAGAGTCCCCATCATTTGACTCTAATATCTGATCATTTGTCTCCTTCCTTAGAGCGTTTATATCAATATTAAAGTTAGTTTTGTTTGTGAATTAAAAGTGTAGCTTTATCAGCATGTGCAGTAATAAACAAAACAAAGAGACTATTCAATGTTTTAATACAAATAATATTTATTATAATCAGTTCACAGATCTGAGTCCAAATGGAAACTTCACCCTTCTGAACTAAGAGTTTCTGCTTCAAAGTGAAGTTTAAACAGACTGAAATGTCCAGGCTCACTCCTCCACTATTTATTCATTTATTTCTGCATGTATTTATTTATTTAACAAGACTTAAAGTCATGTTTCGTCGTCCACAGTCCAAGTCCCGCCAGACTCCCTTTAGGAAACCTGTGATTTAAACTTCAGCAGGCTGTGACAGTCTCCCCCGCCCCGTCCTGGTTCTGGTTCTCCCGGGATTCCCTTCCCTCCAGCAAGCCCAGCAGTACGGCCTAGGCCTCCAGCAGTTGGTGTCGGTTTTGGCTCCCAGGAAGCGGGCAGTGAGCTCCAGATCCTGCAGCCACAGACGGACTCTGCTGCCCCGCTTAAGCTTCTCTCCGGCCGCCGGCAAACGCAGTGGAACTTCCTGCCAAAATCTACGTACAGGTCATCCTGGACTACGTGGAAGATCCTCCCGATCCCCACTCTGTCTTTGGCCGGTCCCATCTGGATCAGCGGGGACCGGTGCAGCAGCGAGGCAAAGCTGTGTTCCTGCCCGGGGGAAGAGACGCGCTGCCGCCGGCCACGGAACTTTCTTTCCCCCGCCGCCGCCGCTGGAGCTCAGATTGCAGGTCGAAGGCGGCTTATATATCATAAAATACATTTTCACCTGTTATCCCTTGCTGTTTTTTTTTTCATTTCTTTCATTCGAACATCCATAAGCAGCACAACAGTCTGGCATCATCCTGCGCCACAGAACTATATTGATCTGCGCTCGATTGCTCTTCCTTCATCCTCCAACTACCCGGACGTCAGTCTCAGTAACTTGAAATTGAATTGTGAGAACTGAATCTGAATTTTGAGAACTGAATGTGAAGATATATAGAGAGTTGAATTTTTAGTGAGGATCAAATTTTATTGGACTTCAGTTCCAAATGAATAAATTCAGTTTCAAATTATACTATTCAGATTCAGTTTTCAATGCAATGATTCAAATTAAACAATACAATTTAAAATTATGTGATTCAAATTCAGTTTTTCAATGCAATTATTCAAGTTTAGTAATTCAAATTCAAATATAAATGATTCAAATTCAGTTTCTGGTGGCACATATTTCAGCCCATACAGGAACAATTACTGCATGATGACACATGCACAGGGACACAACAGATGTGGATGGAAGCATAAACTAACAGTCTATATTTAAACACAATCTTGACAGCACGTCATCGGGGTGGCCAACACTTCCTACTACATGTCGCTGAGACTTTTGCCCATGTTTACCACTCCAACACACAGCTGCCTGCTGAAATAAACAT
Source organism: Gymnocephalus cernua (assembly GCA_023631565.1). Taxonomy (NCBI): domain Eukaryota; kingdom Metazoa; phylum Chordata; class Actinopteri; order Perciformes; family Percidae; genus Gymnocephalus; species Gymnocephalus cernua. Next base: position 7,418,667 of record CM042430.1, read on the forward strand.
TTGGAAAACTCTTTAGCCTGAAGTCTCTTAGTCTGAAGTCCTCTCTGCTGTGACTCATACAGCAGACATTGCAGATGAGTTATTAGAAATAATATAATCTAACACAGATTCAAAAACTAGTGAACCGATGATACTGAAACAGCCTTAAAATACTAGGTGCAGTTGGAGGAAAAGGTGCTCGCCTCTTACACACACAGGGGAAGAGGAAGAAAAGGGGTAAATACGTTTTATGGCCCTTGAAGTGCAAACATCCTGGAGTCCTGATTAGTCACAGTTTCATTTCTCAACTTCCAGTGGAATCGTATAACAATGATATGACTGTAGTAGAAATCTAATGGACAAAATGGAACACAGTTAATTGCTTTGAACATCAGTTTGATGTGATTTTGCATGCATTTGAAGTATCCCAGAAAATGTCTTTATTAATGTTATAATAATGATTTCAATGATCAGTGATCATACCCAGCCCCAAAATCAAGACAAGTTTTCAAGATCTTCACCAAATTACTTATTAGCAATAACATTTCTTTCTAGAAGCATAACCCCACTTAGTCAAGACAATCCACGGATGTTGGTGGGAACAGTTTTTCATCAGGAATCCATTTTATTCTGTGGATTTATTTTCATAAACTGTCCCCTTAAAGAAAATACATGTTTAAATTCATATTCATATTGTTTTCTGTATCATACTTTGGGAGTATCCTGACTTACCCAAGAGGTCATATTTTGATATTTAGGGTCTTTCTATGGAATCTTATGAAATAGGTCTCATATGGTGAGAGATGTACAACCCCAAATCAGAAAACGTTGGGACAGTATGGAAAACACAAATAAAAAAAGAAAGTGGTGATTTCTAAATGTACTTTGACTTGTATTGCATTGCAGACAATGTGAACACAAAATATTTCATGTTTTGTCTGGTCAACTTAATTTCATTTGTAAATATACATCCTTTCCTGTCATTCAGACCTGCAACACATTCCAAAAAAGATTGGGACAGGAGCAATTTAGGGCTAGTAATCAGGTAAATTGGTTAAATAATGATGTGATTTGAAACAGGTGATGTCAACAGGTGATTGTAATTATGATTTGGTACAAAAGCAGCATCCAAGAAAGATCTAAAGATGGGCCGAGGATCGCCAGTTTGCCAACAAATACGTGAGAAAATTATTGAAATGTTTAAAAACAATGTTCTTCAAAGGAAGACATTTACTTATTTCACCTTCAACAGTGCATAACATAATTAAAAGATTCAAGGAATAAGGAGGAATTTCAGTGCGTAAAGGACAAGGGCGCAAGCCTAAGCTGAACAACCGTGATCTCCGATCAAGAATCGTCATTCATCTATAAGCGATATCACCACATGGGCTCAGGACTACTTTGGCAAACCTTTGTCAAGTACTACAATACGTAGTTACAGCCACAAATGCCAGTTAAAACTGTACTGTGCCAAAAGGAAGCCCTATGTTAACAGTGTCCAGAAGCACCGTCGACTTCTCTGGGCTCGGAGGCATCTGGGATGGACCATCACACAGTGGAAACGTGTACTGTGGTTAGATGAATCAGTATTTCAGGTATTTTTTGGGAGAAATGGACGACGTGTGTTCCGGACCAAAGAAGAAAAGGATCATCCAGACTGTTACCAGCAACAAGTCCAAAAGCCAGGGTCTGTCATGGTATGGGCTTGTGTCAGTGCCCTTGGCAAAGGTAACTTGCACTTCTGTGATGGCATCATTAATGCTGAAAAGTACATAGAGATTTCGGAGCACAATATGCTGCCTTCAAGAAGACATCTTTTCCAGGGACGTCCATGTATATTTCAACAAGATAATGCAAAACCACATTCTGCACACATTACAAAGTCCTGGCTGCGGAGGAAGAGGATACGGGTACTTGACTGGCCTGCCTGCAGTCCCGACCTTTGCAGCAAGAATGGGACAAAATTACACCTGAAACACTTCATCACTTGGTGTCTTCAGTCCCTAAACGTCTTTTAAGTTTTATGAAAAGGAATGGCAACATTACAAAGTGGTAAATGCTTTACTGTTCCAACTTTTTTTGAAATGTGTTGCAAGAACCAAAATAGGAATTTAGTTTTTTTGAAAAATAAAATCATGAGGAACACATTACATTATGTGCTGTTGTATTGTCTGCAATGAAATACAAGTCAAAGTACATTTAGAAATCACTACTTTCTTTTTTATTTGTGTTTTCCATACTGTCCCAACTTTTTCTGATTTGGGGTTGTACATCATCTATTCAGTCTGACCTTTTGGGGGATTCTAGACAGACAAAAAATAACAAACATGTCTTTCTTTTATTCATTACACTTACAGTAGTGACATGTACTAGACTCATTACTTTTTGAATTGTAGAGAACAGAAAAACCTTCTTCAGAGTGATCATTTGCAGAAAGACTGGCAGCTCTTTAGTACAAGTTCACAACTCACAACTACAAGCAGCACTTTAGGGAGAAGTGAAGAGCAGGGCATGGCTTCCTGCCCTCCTGCAGCAGAAAAACTCCAAGCTTAATAACGTTGTCTTTGAATGTGAGCTTAAACCATTCATATTAGACGTCCCTGTCTTCAGCACACAAACAACTCACTAGGGCTGTGCAATTAATCAAATTGTAATCGTGATAACAATTTTGGATTGATCACAATAACTATGCAATCCAAAAAGATGTATTACATTTTGCAACTCGTATTTTGTCTTATCTTCTAAATATAAAAACAGGTTGAGACGGGAAATGTATTAAGGGAAATGGCACAGTTCAAGGTGTTTTCACTGTTTCACTGTTTCTTAAATTCAATCATTTCAACTTCTTTCCAAAAGTCACTAAGTAATCGTGTCAAATAATTGCGATTTCAATATTGACCAAAATAACCGTGACTATGATTTTACAACTCACCTCTAGTATTGGATTCCTCCCTGTAGTCTGGTCTGTGGTGGACAAGCATTGCCTGTAATAGCATTTGAGTAGTGTGTCAGGCCAGGTTTATGTGAATGTGTGTGAGGTGTTGTTTGCTTTAATTCAGATTTGAGTTGACTGGGTGTGATGGTGTCATCACAGTCTGGGAGACACAAATCCAGATGGCAGACAGGACCTGACCCTGCAGGAGGACATTAAGCCACTTAGCTGTAATTCAGGGTGAGAGTGGCACGAGATGCTTTGCAGTCAAACGATGTTCACATTCCGTGGAATTGTCTGCAGGCGTCTCTCTAGTACAGAGGAAACCATTGCATACTGACCTTGTCTGTATGCAGTGCTGACCATGCAGTTCCCGTGACAGAGCCTTGAAGAGGATCTCGTCACATGCTGCTTCAAACGTTACAACAAACTGCAGATTTAGCTCTCTACTCTGTAGTCTACTGTCACTAATACTGTATGTCTAACATTTCTATCAGATCTATTTTTAATCTCTCAACTGATGAATCACTTGTTATTTTTACATGTATCAGTCTTCTGAAGATTTAACTATATTATGCTATACTATATTATAGAACGTATCATTTATATTTAGGCTTGTAAAGTTCTATATTTAAATCTGCAATTATTTAATCAATGTTATTTTTGTCTTTTTTGGTTATTATTCAATGCATTTTTCGCTCATATTATTTAGCTTTTCTCTGAGCACGTACACAGCTACCCAGAGCTGCTGTGAGGGGGAGAAAGATCTTTCTGTGGTGAGGCGAGTGGGAGGAACTGAGCCGAGGAGGGCTGCTGAGAGAACGGACAGGCGGGGAGTAGCGGACAGGCAGGGAGGAAGGGAAGGGAAGGCGGGGGGAGACTGTTGAAACTCCAAAGGCAGCAGCTAGCTAGCCGAGAGGGGAGGAGCCTGAGGGCTTTGGCTCCTCAAGCTTCCTCCTGATGTCACTGTTCAGCTGCTGCAATTCAGAGTCCATGTGAAGGGAAGACAGTTCAGGCAGGGGAGGGCTTTTGTTGGGGAGACAAGAGGAGGGGGAGGCAGAGCGGGTCAGGGAAGGGCTGGCTGTTAGGACAGTGAAAGGGGGGAGGCAGAGCTCTCTAGTCAGTAGGCCTGGTAGTCACTTAGCAAGGAGCAACAATGAGGCCTACATGCCTGAGAAAATCCCCATCTGCAAGACGTCTGTGGCTGAGAGCAGGCCTGCTGATGCTGAGTGCATTTATGTGGTTTTACTAAAAGAGAGAGAGAGAGGAGAGAAAAAAGAGAGGACAATAGAAAGAAGGAAAAGAGATGAAGGGAGGGGAAGAGAGAGGGGAATGTGGGGTGGTGAGCTGTGAGCAGATCTGGAATGCCATTGTTAGAGCTCGCTGCTCTGTGTTGTAAAGAGGGACAGCTGCCTCTGAGGCCGGCCTGCTCGTGAGACAGGCAGCCCAGTTCACCGGGAATTTTCTCCCTACAGACAGACAGACAGGCAGGCAGGCAGGCAGGCAGGTGGTGCCTAACTCAACCAGCTGGGAGTTAAGGAAAGGAACTAGGAGGAATTTGGGGAGTGGCATTTTAAAGCTTCCTCTTTCCTCTCCTTACTCTCAAAGAAAAGGGGCCTAGCTATATTAGTCAGGGCGGACGCAAAAGGCAGAGTGAGGGGCTTTAGCTCTTGATGCTAGGTGAATTGCAGGCCTGATAGTTAGCCTTATGCAGGTCAGACTGAGAGAGCAGTTGTATAGATGCAACTTCAAAGGAGAAATTACAAACCCTGGTGTTGGAAAAGTGGCTGAAAGATGGAAAGAGGCGAGGCTGAAGAATAGTACAGTCATAAGGCTGTGACGCATCAAGAGGTGATGGGTGAGTTGACTTTGCCTTCTAAGGAATAGTTTGAGTGTATCTTCTTAGCATTTAATTAGATCTAGATCATGGCTCTTAACTGGGATGTTAACAATTGCAGGTATGCAACATTACAGTTAATAGTGAGTCTTTCTCAGTTAGGTGGATGTGTTTTTATACAAAGTGCACACTGGTGTTTTAGATTTCATTTGTCCTGGTGTGTTGAATTGCAATAAATATGGTGTTCCTACACATCCATATTCTTATCCATATGATCAAGTTTTGGTTTGCTTGAATCCTTTCTCAGATAGCCTACATATATCCATGCCCACATGTCTTTATACTTGTATACATACAGTATATGTCTGTCTTTGTGAAGCACTTTGGTGCTTTTTAAAGTGCTTTATAAATAAAAATAAACTTGACCCATCGGTAACTGTGCAATGATGTTTCACAGTTACTGATTATCCATTACATTTTTATCCACAAGGCTGTTTTTAGGACAAAGATAGGATCCTGTCTCATTTAAGGTTGGAGTTTAGATTTGTCTTATTGCAGTTGAATCAAGTCAAACATGATGGTTGTGAAATCTACAGATCAAGTTGTTATATTCCACTGCTCTCAGGCTCACATTGATTATATTAGCACTACAACTTCATGCATATCACATATCTCTGAATGTAAACTAAGTAGATTTCACCTTTTCATATAAATGTCTCATAGTTTTTATATATTTATTCATGAAGTGGTTTTCAGTATATTTCAGATATTCTTTTCCAAATACGAATTACATCATTCCTTACATTTTCATATAAGTACTAAATTCCATCTAATTAAATTCAGACGAAGTGGATGGAGAGCACTCATTCAAGAGGCACAGTGCGATGTTAAGGTTATTAGGGGATGTTGCATGACAGACGTGGTGACAACAAGAGCAGCATCTGAAATAAAGTGAAAACTACAAAAAGCCAAGCTAGTAAGCTCGGGCAAACAAAGACAGAGAGCGGAGGAACGGAGCCGTGAATGAATGAAACAAAACTTTATTTTCTGACTGTTTCACAGCAGTGATGTTCTAAACTACAAATAAATAACCAAAGAAGCCTTAGAAGAGGACTTAAGGAGCTTAACTTCTGATTGTATACAGCCAAATTAAACAAAAATACTTTGTAATGTTACAATACAAATGAGCTAACTACCTAACCAGACCAATGGCTGAAATGTCTTTAACATTGCATGCAATAGACTGATGCTGTAATGTAAGCAATACTTATCAATCACATTAAAGCAGCGTGCTTGTGTTGTTGGTGTTCATGTGATCCTTTATGTGTTTATGTACAATATGAAAGATGTACAATATGTCATTGGCAAACTGAGATATCTGTGCTTGACCCAGTGATACAATTTCATGTAACAGCAACAGCCATCTGAACAGAGAGACAGCAGGCATCCACCCATCATCTGCAATTTTAACAAATGTTAAACAATAAAACAGCGGACTTTGTTGTGTATGGAAAAATATTGCCAGGAATTAAACAAGATGCATTAAAAAAATGTTGATAACAGCATATTTATATATACACACATATTGTACACTTCTAACTCCACTGTAAACACAGACATGTTGGCTCCCAGACTGCATAGTTGTCGGGGCTTTGAGTTCTGCCCCGCAAGGGATAATCACATGTAATCATTTTTCTTCCACTGCATTAGCTTATTAGGGTTTTCATTTATAAAGTCACATAACCTCTGGCTATACGGGTGTTTGTGAAAAAAGACGCTCATCCCATACTGACACAGTTTAATAAGGAAGGGAGAGCATACAGTGGCAGCAGATATATATAACAACATTATGACTCATTTCTTCCTTTGCTCATGCTGAGGATAAGCGAATACGCCCTCCTCACTCTCTTTGAACGTTTCCTCAAGGCTTTCTTGACCTTAGTTCTGTTTCTTCCACCCTGTGTGTGCAGGTTAAGCGGTTCCTGTGCCCTCTTTGAATGTCCGTCACCATGGCTAAGCGTGAGACCGGCAGCACCAGCCCTGTGGTCAGGCAGATAGACAAGCAGTTCCTGGTCTGCAGCATTTGTTTGGATCATTATCACAACCCCAAGGTCCTGCCCTGCCTGCACACCTTCTGTGAGAAGTAAGCTCTGAACCAATCAATCCAACTTTATTTGTACAGCAATACAATACAATGCAGTTCAACGTGCTTTACAGCTGACTGATAAACTAATACTGTAAGATTAGTATGGCAATAGAAAGTAAAAAGTAAAACAATGGGAGACTATTAAAGAGAAAACAATATAAAATAAAAAATCTAATTAGAGCCATAAAAGATTTTAAAGCAAATTTTAAATTTGAGACAGATTTTACCCATTTTAGGCTGAGATTTACCCGAATTTGTTTCTTTATTATGCATAATTCAGAAAATGAGCACGTAAGAAAAGACATAAATAGTTTAGTGTACTATGATGTTTCTTTGTATTCCCTCTGCCTGCAGTAAGTTCTTTATCTGGGATGCATTTAAGGGATGTTTAAAAGAATTTCTAAATGATGTGTAATGACCCAAAAATCATACCACTTGGCCAGCTATTTTTTTTTATAATTGTGGCTTCTGCATGACGTAAGGCACCAGCCACTCTGAGGTTGGCCCCAATAAAACAGACAGCATTCTTTATGGCACGCCATTGTTGGCAGCAAGCACCAATTTCCACAGAGACAGATCGTCGATTATTTAAATAATTTGATGCACTCTGTTGTGCCGAGCCGAAAGGGCAGAATCTTATTGTCTTCTAAGCAAGTCTAAAAATAATGGTTTTGCTTTTTCACACCCTGTGACCCTGGAATAGGTGCTAAAAACAGCTTCAGCCCTCTCAGTCATTTCATTAACATCTTGTCTCTCTGTAGATGTCTACAGAACTACATCCCTCCCCAGTCTTTGACGCTGTCCTGCCCAGTGTGCAGACAGACGTCCATCTTGCCAGAGAAGGGTGTGGCAGCCCTGCAGAACAACTTCTTCATCACAAACCTAATGGAGGTGTTACAGCGAGACCCAGAGTGCAGCCGACCTGAGGCCTGTAATGTTCTGGAGTCAGCCAGTGCAGCGACGGCCTGTCAGCCCCTCTCTTGCCCCAATCACGAGGGCAAGGTAAGCTAAAACAAAAGGACAGAGGGTGTTGCATAGTAGTTTAGATCTATCAGAGATCACCCTCAAGCTCATGACAACACTGTCTACTGCAAGATTTCATGAAATATTTTTGTTTGAATTTGTAGCAAATGTAGCCACAGAAATGTGATGTTCAGTTGTCTTGTGCTCCACTGCACCATCTGCAGGTGATGGAGTTTTACTGCGAGTCATGTGAAACAGCCATGTGTCTGGAGTGTACAGAAGGGGAACACAGGGAACATGTGACAGTTCCTCTGAGGGATGTGCTGGAACAGCATAAGTCAGCACTAAAAAATCAGCTGGACGCTGTGCGCAACAGGTAGGATTGGACAGCGCTTTAATCCATAATCAAGTATGTGATTGTATTTGGAAGATCTTGGATGTATTGAAAATATTAAGAATGCTAATTTGAAAGTGTTATTATGTGTTCATCTTCTCTGCTTTTTTCTGGCAGGCTACCTCAGCTGACAGCTGCCATTGAGCTTGTGAATGAGATCTCCAAGCAGCTTACAGAGCGGAAAAACGAGGCAGTGACTGAAATCAGTAACACTTTTGATGAGCTGGAGAAGGCCTTACACCAACGCAAGACCGCTCTCATTACTGAGGTGGAAAACATCTGCAGCACTAAGCAGAAGGTCAGAGGTCTTTCTGATTCTTTTTTTGTAATTCATTCAACTTTAATTTACATTGAGAAATCATTGACAAGGGGGTTAAATTACAATAAAAAAAATAAAAAACAACACAGAAAAGAATCAACCATCAAAAGAAAAATAGAAAGACACTAAACTTTTTGAATTGGAAAAATGATTTGATAAATACATTAGGATAATAAGGATGCAAAAGAAAGTACAATCATGTAAAGCCGTTACAGAAGTTTGCAGATTTCTAAATTGTCCAAAAGGCACAAGTGAGTTGATTTTAAGAAAGTGCTGTAATTTGTTCCAGGGGTCAGTTGCATCAAGTTAAAAGCAGTGTTTCCAAGTTCAGACCGAGCTCGTGGAACATGAAGCAAAAGCCCGTCAGCAGAGAGAGTCTGATAATGTCCCTCTGAGTAAGTTCTGTAAGGAAGTGTGGTAGTTTTCCAACAAGGGCCTTATAGTAGATACAGAGATACCACTGAGTATCATGTCTTTCTTGGAGAGAAGCCCACCCAACACTTTTATATAAAACACAATGATGCGTAGGACCATAGACATGACTATGATTAGTTATGTATTATGAATCTCCAGGCAGAGTGATAGACTGAGTCCAAAAATGTAAGAGTTGAAGAGAATGCATGTCTATAAATCACATCACCATAGTCCAAGACATGAAAACTGCTTCAACAACCCTTTTCCTACAAAACATGGGAACAATGCTTTTATTTCTGTACATATAGCCAACTTTCTGCCTAAATCGGCACACAAGATTATCAATGTGAAATTTGAAAAGGAGCTTTTCGTCAATCCAGATGCCAAGATTTTTATATTCTGTAAATCTGTTCATAGTGGAAATATTAAGGTTAGTATAATCTATAGCTCTGGCTCTGGAAAATAGCATAAAAATGCGCCACTGACTGTCTGCCTCTGTCTCTTCGGACTTTCCTAGGTGCTTCAAGCCCAGCTGACCTCTTTGCTTCAGGGCAAAGAGAACATTCAAAGCAGCTGCAACTTCACCGAGCAGGCCCTGAGCCACGGCAGCGCCACGGAGGTCCTGCTGGTCCAGAAGCAGATGGGCGAGCGGGTCAGTGCCCTGGCGCGACACACATTTCCTGAGCATCCCCACGAAAACGGACATCTGGAATGCCAGGTAGAGACGGATGGACTGAGGCGCTCCATTCAGAACCTGGGAGTCCTGATCACAACAGGGACCGTAGGCCACACCAGCGTTGCCACCGGCGAAGGCCTGCGGCACGCACTGGTCGGCCAGCACACTACTGTCACAGTCACTACTAAAGACAAGGATGGAGAGCTAGTGAAGACTGGCAACGCCGCTCTGAGGGCAGAGATCATCTCTGCAGACGGCGTGTGCACCGAAGCCGAGGTGGCGGACAACAAGAACGGCACCTATGAGGTTGGATACACCATCCGCTCCGAGGGAGAGTTCACCTTCTCTTTGCTGCTGTACGAGCAGCCCGTGAGGGGGAGTCCGTTCCGCTTGCGCGCTGTCAAGCCGTCAGACGTCCTGCAGTCGCCAGACGACGTGAAGAGAAGGGTGAAGTCCCCGAGTGGAGGAGGAGGTCATGTTCGACAGAAGGCTGTGCGCAGACCCTCCAGCATGTACAGCACCACCAAGAAAAAGGAAAACCCGATAGAGGATGAGCTGATCTACAGAGTGGGTGGGTGAACCTGCTGTTAATTATGGTTACTGCTGACAGAGCTGTATGATGTTTCTCTAGAGCACACACTGAGTCATATCTCTGGATAATTTGAATACTTGATGATGCAGAGTATTAGATTTTAGAGCTCTTTTGTGGCACACAGTTGTTTCCTGTCTGTTCAAACTGTTAAAGGTAGGTAGGATTGCGAAGATCCAGGACTTAGCCAAAACTTTTCTCAACTTCTCAGTCCCTCCCCACTTTCCGCTAAAGCCCAAAACGATCTCCTAAGCCCCTCCCCCCACAAGGGAGAAGTGTGCATGAGCAGTGATTGACACGCAGTAACCGGGGGGCGGTCCTGATTGATGCATCTGAATGGGGAGCGGTGGATTTTTGCAAATCGCACTACAGGCTATAGGTGGTGCCAGAGGAACATAGGGTCAGTTTCAGCAAATATGACAGAAAGTTTTATAAGGCTTACCTACTGCACCTTTAACAATCACCACTGAGGCGCCCTTGAGCAAGGCCCTTAACTCCCCAAAAAACGCTCCAATGGCGCTGCTCAGTGGCCAGCAGATCAGACTGTGGTTGTGAATGTGAATGAATGTGTAACTGTGTGAATGGGACAGGTCGTTGTTGCCAAACAGAATTTGTTCTCAAGCGACTTATATATAAATAGAGGTTAAATAAAAAATAAAATAAAAATGCAAGTAAAAGCTAAACCTTTTAAGAGATATTCCAAGCAAGTACAGCAGATGTGAATTGTGAATGATGTTTACACATGCATAACGCTGAAGTAGCCTGATGTCTTGTTGATATGACAGGAACAAGAGGGCGAGATAAAGCAGAATTCACTAACCTACAAGGCATCTCCACCTCCAGTAATGGACGGATTGTGGTGGCCGACAGCAACAACCAGTGTATACAGGTCAGTGGCATCCTCTTGAGCTGAAAAAAAATGTAATGAGTTATTTAATTGTTTAAGGTCTTTGGAGTAAGTGAATTTTGTCTTTTCCTAGGTTTTCACAAATGATGGCCAGTTTAAGATGAGGTTTGGGGTCAGGGGTCGTTCACCAGGGCAGCTGCAGCGCCCCACAGGGGTCACAGTGGACATGAACGGGGACATTATTGTAGCAGATTACGACAACAGATGGATTAGCATCTTCTCTTCAGATGGCAAGTTCAAGGTGAATGGTCACAGCAAGGAAAAATCAATGTTTTCACTGCACCAGTGGTAGAATGTAATTAAGCACATTTACTCAAGTACAAATGTTGAAGTACTTGTACTTTTCTTTTCATGCCACTTTTTCTACTTTGCTACATTTCAGAGAGAAATATTGTACTGTTTACTCCAGTACATTCATCTGTTTCATTCTTTACAAATTAGGATTTTTGCACACAAACACATGTAGTTTATAAAAGATTATATTTTATATTTTTGAAATGATTAACCGATTAAACACTTAGTCGATTGCGAGAACTGTTTTGATCGTTTCCAGTTTCTAAGATGTGAGGATTTTTCTGAATTGAGTACTTTTACTTTTAATACTTTAAGTACACTTTCCTGTTGATGCTTACATACTTTTACTTGAATAACATTTTCAATGTAGGGCTTTTACTTGTAACAGAGTATTTTTGCAGTGTAGTATTTATTAGTACTACTATTCGTAGTGAAAACTTCGTCCACCACTGCACTGCACAGATTCATTATGTTCCACTGAATTGCTAAAGTGTCCCCTCTGGCTGTCGCAGAACAAAATTGGAGCTGGGAGACTGATGGGACCCAAAGGTGTGGCTGTGGATAAGAATGGACATATCATCACAGTTGATAATAAGGCCTGCTGTGTCTTCATCTTCCAATCAAATGGGAAGCTGGTGACAAAGTTTGGAGCCAGAGGAACATCGGACAGACACTTTGCAGGTACTGTGTAATCCTTAGTACCAGTACCTATGATCATTTCATTTATGATGTCTCTTACAGGAAGACAAGATTCCCACCGAATGATGCTTCATGTATCAGGGCATGTAGTTAGGCTAGATTTACGGATTTTATTTATGTTTCATACTTGGAATGTTGATTTCTAAACTTTACAAAGAAATAAATCGCACATCCAACAATTCTTCTATGCAGGTGCGTTGGAAAATATCACATTAGACTTAAAAAAGGAAGATCCCGCACTCTGCACGGAGAGTATACCCTCTTGACGAAGGTCCAGAGGGGCCAAAACGTTAGTTTCTTTGATAAATTGTAATGCTGAGCAAGAGCAGAGTGCGGGATCTTCCTTTTTCAAGTCTAATGTTGATTTGTACACATCTCATTTATTAAGTGTATCATCATCTCTATGCAGCCTTTATTTCAGAGTCTAAAGAATGTAAGCATGTGTAGCTGCTTGTTTAATTGTAGACATCAATGCACAGGTAAATTCCTTACTATTGCATTAATACTGTAAACATGCACCTGACGGTCTTCCTGTCTTTGCCTTTCACTGAAATTTGGGGAGAACAAAACCTTCTGTTAATAGGATTTGCTTGCTTTACTGGAATCCCTTGTTGATATGGCTTCAGTTGTTGCACAGAGAGCAGTATTTCAGTTGAAACTCACCCGTACTTTCAATTTAATTTTCTCACTTGGACCTTTTCTTTTCTTTTAGAAAAAAGTGGTGCAAACATTGCACTGGAACAAAAGCTTAGTAAATCTGGCCCTGTTTTCAGTAAGTAATTAACTCCCTGTGAATGTGAACTCAGGAAATCAAACTGTTCTTTTTACATGTCGATGCATCAGTTGTGTCATGTCTCACGTATTGTCCCACGTCTACTCTCTGAGTGTCTTTGTGTCCTGTAGTCCAAAAATAGTGTGGAACTTCCTGTCGCGTGTTGTAAAGCAGTGGATGACTCACCTTTCCTCTCTTTCCCTCTCTGTCTCCTCTGCTGCTTCCAGGTCCTCACTTTGTGGCCGTGAATAACAAAAATGAAATTGTGGTAACAGACTTTCATAACCATTCAGTCAAGGTATGGCTTGTTGCATACAGTGTGTGTGTACATTCTTTATTGTAGTAAACCTGCATTGGAAGTATTGTGAATAAATGGCTTACAGGAAAAATATCTATAGTTGAATAATTTGAACTTGCCAAAGCTACAGTCCAGTGTCTTTGCTCTGCGCTGCATACCTTTTTTAAATTTAAATTCAGTAATCTGTGAAGTGCTAAGGGTACTTATAAATGGTCATGGCTGCCATTCATTTACCCATTCTTAGTCTTTCTGGGGTGTATGTAAAACAAGAAAAAATAAATAAGAAAATCCATCAAACATAAACATTAGAAAACATAAAAAAAATAAAAGAACTGTCCGTGTTGTTTTAGATAATTTTAGCAATATGCTTTTTGTCCTGTTTTCCTTGACATATCTGTATTATGTGTGACAACAGAGTGTCATTTTCCTATTCTCTTTCCTGTTTAATCTCTCCTGCAGGTGTACAATGCAGATGGGGAGTTCCTGTTTAAATTTGGCTCCCACGGAGAGGGCAACGGCCAGTTCAATGCTCCGACAGGCGTGGCTGTGGATGCCAATGGAAATATCATTGTTGCCGATTGGGGCAACAGTCGGATCCAGGTGAGCTTGAGAGAACTGCATCTCATTGAATGCAGAGAGCAAATCTGTAAGTATATCTCTCAGCTCACCCTTTCCCCCTGTGCTGTGTAACCATGCAGGTGTTCGACAGCTCAGGGTCCTTCCTGTCCTACATCAACACATCAGCGGACCCCCTTTACGGCCCCCAGGGCCTGGCCCTCACATCCGATGGTCATGTGGCGGTGGCGGACTCTGGGAACCACTGCTTCAAGGTCTACCGCTACCTGCAGTAGAGACCGGAGACGGCCATCTTCACCACTGCGAGCACTGACAACGACACAGCCAATGTATTCCCCCGGGTGCAATGACCTTTCCAATACAGCCTTTTGATGTGCACATCAGCTGATCTCCCGGATATAATTAAGTGTGTGATCATGAGTTTACCCTCCTTTATGATGTGTATTGAAGGTTGTTTTTAAAGTTGGATAATGTAGCATCCTTGTAATGGACATAAAGCTATGGACTGGTTTTAGAGAATGTGCAAAAACAGTTTTTGTGTATTGTACGCTGTTGATGGTATTATTAAATCACACTTTCTGTGAGACCGGACAGGGTAGGATTTAGATTAAAGTATTTAATGAGCCATAACTTGTCCAAATGCATGACGTTTTCTTTTATCTTGATGCCTAGGCAACAACACAGTGTAGCCATTGGTTGCTTTCTCATGAACTAGTTAATGCTTACAGTGAAATGAACAGCGCTACGCTTCTCCAGCAATGGAATGTAATTCTTCTCACATACAAATGTCACCACCATCTGTGCATTGATTTGCTGTATGTACTGTATATACATAAATGTATATTGTGTATATTAGATCACTCTGTATGTATGTGCTTTTGAAACACACAGCCGTTTGGCTATTCAGAGAGCAGCAGTCAAAGGATTCCAGGATTTTAAACTTGTGTGTATGGCAGCTGTTAAAAAGTGTGCTTTATAAACATACCCAGCACATGCTTAAAATAAGAAGTGTCATATTTATTAATGTAAGCAGCACAATAATAATTTTTGTTAATATCTGTTGTTTCAAAAGGAAAAAATAGAAACAAAATGCTAATTTATTTTATTTTATACACTAGCTCAGCAATTACAAATTATTTTTCTAAATTGATGTGCTTATTTTTCTTTAGAGCTTCAAACCTTATCCCTTTACCTTGAAGGGAAATTCTTTAAGCAGAATTCAGTATCCACCCCCCCCACACACACACACACACACACCCCACACATCTGGAAACATTTGATCAGTGTTTGTGCATATTAGCAGCTTTTTCCTCAAAGCTACAAATCCATCTTTCTTTTCATCTGGGACACTGTCAAAAAAGGAAGTTGTCTCAGTTTCTCTGTTAAGAACAAATGGCTAAAGATTAGAGCTCACAGAATGATTGTTATGCCTTTAACAATTATAGAGCTTTATTCATTGAAGTGCGAAGAGTTACAAACCAGAAAGAATACACATATCTCAGGAAACCATCCAAATGAGACCAGCATGTCAATGGAAGAACTTTCAATATTTTTAAATTCTTTTGATAGTATCAAGTATCAGAGATGTTGGGAGCTTTGTGAGAAAAAATGTTAATTGGTGCAAATGTCGTCTGGATCCAAGACCACCAAAATGATCGGGATGGAATATGAATTCTGTTTTACAGTGGTTTTTTTTGTTTGTTTATTTAGCTTTCAAATAGGAAACAGTTATACAAAATGATTATATGAGGACATTTCTATTGGATAATATTTGCCAGCAAATTCATCCATGCTTTAGAATACACTTGCCTATGATACTGTTGAGTTTCTGCCTGCACTACATTAAGCCATGACTCCCAAGGAAAACCTGTAGCAGTAGAGCTGTTGCTGCTCTTGCTCAACCTGGTGTTCATTCTGTGTAATGTCATAAGAAAACCTAGACCAGGTGCAGAAAGAAAGCAACTTCCTGGTCTGACACGATTACCCACAGCACTGTGCTTAACACCCAAATACCCACATTTGCCCTCCCCAGGGTAGAGATTTACCAAGCTACAGAATCTGACTGATTTCACCAGTGAAGTCGAGCAGGAAGCTGCTGTTTTTCATGCACCTGATCTGCTGTTTGACTTGTTGCCAAACAGGAGCCCAGACATCTTTAAAGAGTCCAAGGCTCAACTTTTTCAGATGTGTCTGAAGCATTTTGCCCAATGCTGTGTCACACCAATACAAACAATTTTGTTTTCACTATGAATATGCACTGGTAATAAAAGCACATGGTTTACTGAGATGTTGTATATGTACTGTATGTAACTACTCATCGTGCTTGACTTGCCCTGAGGGGGATTGGATCTGTGTCTAACGTAATCACTGAACGGTGGTAATGAGGAAATGATGAGTAAAGTAGGCACAGTGGGTCCATTTTTTGGTTCACAGTAAGCAGACTTGAAAAAAGAAAATCCCACACTCTGCTCTGGATCTTCGTCAAGGTCCAGAGGGACCGAAACGTTAAGTTTCTTCAATAAATGGTGATGCTGGGCGCCTGGGTAGCTCACCTGGTAGAGCGTGCACCCATATATAGAGGTTACTCGACGCAGCGGCCACGGGTCGACTCCAACTTGCGGCCCTTCGCTGCATGTCATTCCCCCCCTCTCTTCCCCTTCATGTCTTCATCTGTCCTATGAAAATAAAGGCGTGAAAATGCCCCAAAAATAATCTAAAAAACAATTAATTAAATGGTGATGCAAGAGCAGTGTGGGATTTTCGTTTTTTAAAAGTCTGTGATATTTTCCAACACAACTGCACAGAATTGTTAAATGTGCAAATTGTTTCCAGTGGTTTACAGTGAGCACAATTCTTTTTCACAAATTCATAATCCTGAAATGAATGAGAGCACCCAGTTTGTAGCTTAGTGTAATTTTCTTTATGGCTTTGCACCTCACTTTATATAACTCCTCATAAATAGCATTTTAACATAACAGGGACTGATGGTCAACTGGATCAATAGGTATATTTATAGATTTACATACAGGTATGGCAGTCGTTGCATCTAATTTTGAGCTTTTTTTAGTCAAACTGTTTAAGGAAATGGTTGGTGAGCAGTATGAAGAATCTATCAGCCATTCCATTGACACTGCCTAATAACAGCTTCAAGCTAAAACATGTTTCATCAAAAAACATACAATTTATTGAAAAATTATTTATTTGCAGACCACGCTGTGCTTCTGGTCTATGTTACAAATACTTACAGCACATACAGTATGCATTTTTTAACAGCAACCGTTCCCAAAACATCCAAATGGTATATTTATAGGTAATACATATGTATATACATACATACATACATGTGCATTAAAAAAAAGCTCAGAACGCACTCAAAGCATTAGAGTGGAATAAAAGAACCACAGTACATTGATACAGTGTTAAACCGAAATCAGCAAGCAAATTGTGCACTGGAAAAATAATCATGAAGGTATGACATTTCATGAAGGTATGATATTACAGGTTGCATAGAATTGTTTTAAATTTCAAAATAAAACAAATAAACGTGACATTTATAAAGTAGTGACTATGAAGTTAGTGTCTAGCATAGGATATACAGTAGCATGAGGTAATCAGATTTTATGGCAATCCTGTGCCTGGATCTGGAAAAAAAAAAAAACACTGATACATGGAAAGCTTGTATGATCTTCATCTTATGTGCATATTCACAATGTTCTAATGCAAACATGGCACATAAGTACCCTGGAAATCCAGAGTTCTTGCGAGAGCACAATTTGAATTTGCTCAGCGAGTCACTCTGGCATTGAGTAATGATGCTCATTAACTATGCCCTTGTAGCCGAGCTGCACCAATCACATCGGTGTATCTGATGTAGCCAGAGGCGAGCTAAACAGATGACGACAGTTTAATCTACCAGTTAGCTCTGCTGGTAGCTAAGCGTACGGGGCTCTGGATACGTCACCCCGTGTATTGTTGTGATTGGTCGTAGTGTTATCCAATTGTGTGCAGTGAGATTTTGAAATGCATGCTTGGTGCCGCCCCTCGAGTTGGGCCATTTTCATTACTCAGTGCCAGACCCTTAATCTTTCGGATTCAGGTCTGGATTTCCAGTCTAGCACATAAGTGTATTCTATATTAAAATCCTAATAACAAACAAGTTATACAGTTTGTAAAGCCAAATTAAAAGCAAAATTAAAAAGGGAGATGAAATGATATATGATTTATGTTGGCACTATGTAACAAACATTGAAAAATAAATAAATGCATTTCAAAGTGATGAGTCAGGAAGAGGAGAACAGTTCTGACAGCGATGGGGATGGTTGAGGGTAAAACATTTCATTCCCTTTAAGTGAAACCTGCTAAACTTGTTAGAAGATATTTCGAGGTTTAAAAAAAATGTAACAGCAGTCAACACAACGGCGCGTTGTGAGAGGGATCTGGAGTCCCAGCTATCTCTACTAAGCTGCAGGAGTCTACACTTAGAAATGAAGCATACCTTTGATTGAAAATAGTTCCTGTTGGAAATAGTGGACCTGGAACTACTACTATGGAACACTGTACATTGCAGACCAGCTGTCTTAAAAGTCAATTCAATACTACAAACTCTAACAGTTTCACTTTTCTTATTTGCTTAAGTGCCATGTGGCAATTATAAGGTCCTAAAATCATCCAGTGTTTTAACAACTAAATATTAGGGGGGGATTTAACAATAACAATTGGCCATTGATAAATACGATGTTTCATGGGATACACTGTAAAACACAAACTGCTTGAAATACTGTAGATCATACACATTTGTCACAATTCCATTCAAATCAGCATTTAGACTTTTTTTTTTACAATGTCAAATAGTCTCAAAATAAACGCATGCAAAAACATGAGCACAATGTGAAAAATATTTTTTCACTTGCACGGATGTGTTACAGATCACACAGGACAAAACATAACATACATCATAAAACGTCAAAAAAGTGTGATTTCTTAGGCACGCACTGGATCTAAGGAGAGGTCGCTATAAGAACAGACAGGTTTACCCAGTGTAAGCAAACTATGGACAGTGTCTTAATGCAGCAAATCAAACATACAAAGCCCGTTGTTGACAACTACTACAGTATGCAAAATATCTACCTGCTCTTCGTCTACTCAGTAAAACACCAAATGCCATTCAAGTTAAGAGGCATCTTCTGTAGCACCTTTGGAAATGTAATAACACAGGATTTAGTTTTTTTGGATCAAGTGGCATTAAAAGCAAATCAATAAGTGAGTGCTGACAACTTGACTAGTGCCTTGAAACAGCTGCTAACAAAGCCCGTCTCCTAGTTAGTGTCCGGCCGTGGGAGCGACGCAGTATTTCAAGTAGTATTTCTGAATAGAATCAAAGCTCTTGTTGCTTGTGTTGCTTCACACACAATATTTGTTTGTTTTTTAATCTAAATGTGAGGCACTTGCAAAACAAAAATATTAACTAAAGGCTCTCAATTGTCAGTGTGTTTGTTAGACCTCGGAGCTGTCACTGAGGGCTTGTGTCACTATGGGCTCTGCGCTGCTGGAGCTCTTGGGTAGGCCTTTCTTCTCTCGCTTGGACCGGACCAGTAACACCACCACGATGACGACGAGCACCGTGAGGAGCAGCCCGACAAAGACGCCGATGATCAACACTAGTCTGTCGTCACCGCTGTCTCTCTGGTTGAGCTCACGGGGGAGGATTCCTCTGGTGAAGATCTCCCTCTCTGGGCTGGTCCTCTGCTGGCTGCTGCGGTCCAGCACGATGTGGAGGATGTTGGTGCCACGGTTGTTGCTCCGACCAATGTCCTCTATTATGTCTGGCACGTCGTCGGCTGATCTTCTGTTGCGATGTTGACCCTTTGGAAGCAGATTTGAGTGCTGGCTCAACACGTGGTACTCCAGGCTTCTCTTCCCTATGCCACGGTTAGCGTTGTCTCGAGAACGGACAGTGTAGATGGTGTGAATGTACCACTCTCTCCCTGCAGACACCTGGAGAAAAGCAACATTTTTTTTTTTTTTTTTTAAATGATACCCGTGGGTCATTTTTATGGCACATCTTTCTGCAGGACACTTTTCACATGACTGGATGACTGTTTCAGATTGATGAAAATCCAGAGACTTGACTTTAACTGCATGATCTCACAGATCCCACAGTAAAACGTTACATGCCTTCATAGGTAGCCTGGATCAACGGAAGTTCATTTCCAGGATGAAGCCTGAAATCGGATGCCCCTCTCCTTCCACTCTCTGTGGGTTGGCCGTTCTCAAACTCAGTTTGCTTCAGGATACAACAACGAGCTAGCAGTCTACACGCTGAAAATTGCAACTTTTCAAGAAAATGTGAATGGTGCAACAAGGCAGGCCTGCTTGGTTCTTTCTGTGAATGATTGTAAAGATTTACAAAGAATATGTTTACAACTTTTACTATCTAACTGGGACGTTTTGGGACCGATTGGTGGGATTGCTGTGGACAAAGTACACACAGAGAGACACTGGTAAGAGCTAATGAGGTTTAACCATGTATCAGCTATTTTAAATAGCTCACGTTACTGTATTGTGTGAACAGTTAACTTCATTTAATATTGTATGTGGTGTTTTCTTTTGCGGGGCGCAAATGTTGCCTGGAAGGCACTAGGATTAGGCAATGGTTAAGGTTAGGGTTTGGTGCCTTGAAGTTGACGGTCACAGCGCTGCCTTGAAGTCGAAGTTGGGGGCTTAAAACACCATTGAGCTAGAAATGCAGCTATACTGTAGCTTCCCTTCATGGACCTATGTATGGTGTGGTATTTCTTCTGTACTAGTGTATATCTGGCCAAACATACAGTGTGGCCAGTGCAGTTACTGTACAATGGAGTTTAAAAGCAGAAAAGATTTCAGCCATTGGAAAACACTCATCAGGCCTTTAGACAGATTGATACTGACCTTTACTTCTTTACAAGCCAAGAAACACAGACTCATTGACCAGAGGAAGCAATCTGGACACCATGAAAGGGAGAGAGTCTAAGTCATACATACTGTATGATTGTGTGATCAGTGGCCATATAAAGGCCAGCCCACATGGTGATGGGATTGTTCACTCGCAATAAGGGATTTGTATTTTGAGAGTAGGCCCCGCGACTTTGCTCCCACCTTGGCCTTTGCTGACAGCAGCAGGCTGTTCTGATCCAGTGTGTATAGTTGGTAGGTTTTTACTCCTTTTTTCTAAAAAGGGAGTGTGTTGGTCTGTGCTTTGGTTTTGTCATTAACTTACGCTGTTGTTCTGTTTCATCGTTGATCTGCATCGGCCTGACCGTGTCAAGCTCACTTTTGTTTTGGTCTTTATTTGGTCATTAGTCTTCATTTTCTGTGGCACAGCGTTGCACAATCGTTTTCTTTTTTAACTAATTGTACAGAATTTTATTACAAGCGCCTTCCTTCCTTCTTTCCTTCAGTTATTCAAATATCAATGGTTACTCTCTGCTTTCTGACGTAACAGTCACTTTGTGTGACTCTTATACTGACCTGGAAGAGAGCTGAGGAATCAATTCTGAACCCATCTGACCCAGGTTGTCTCACTAGGGCTAACGCGCCAGGGTCATCCACCGCCAGGAAGGCGTTGAAAGCCACATTGCCAAATGACTGGGCCTGGGTCTCTGGCTGGGCTTTGTCCTGGAGTGAGAAGATGATGAAGGAATAATTTGGTTTGAATGGACACAAAGCACATGTGACATGATGAGAGATATAATTTTGTTTCTTACAATTATCTTGAATCTGTAGAGTAGTGATGGAGCATCTGCCAGACAGCCAAACTCAAAGTTGCTGGGGTTGTATTTAGGGACATATCCATCAGCTCCAGTACACAGAAACACTTTCTCTATGTTACAAATAAAGGAGTCGCCCAAGTTCTGCACTGGATCCACCATCACTCGGCCATAAATTGTATGCCCTGAGGGAAGAGAAATACAGTTTCCATCACTGCAAAACACATGTAACACATCCCATGTGCACAAACTTGATGGTGTAATTAAACATTGTAATACAAAAGATTTCATTATGTACACTGATGCAGATCTCTCAAATGATTTTATTTTGCTCAGACAACACTATTGAGAACAACATTAAAAGCCCAGTTACAACTACCATCTCGATTTTGGCAAGAAGAGTCAATAGCTTTGTTTGGGAAGAGACACAGAAGTGGTGAAGTGGTCAGAATTACACTTCATGGAACCCTCATTTTTATTTCAATTTTATGCTGTTGTCCATCCATCCATCCATCTTTGTCCGCTTATCAGGTGTCGGGTCGCGGGGGGAGCAGCTCCAGCAGGGGACCCCAAACTTCCCTTTCCCGAGCCACATTAACCAGCTCTGACTGGGGGATCCCGAGGCGTTCCCAGGCCAGGTTGGAGATGTAATCCCTCCACCTAGTCCTGGGTCTTCCCCAAGGCCTCCTCCCAGCTGGACGTGCCTGGACCACCTCCCTAGGGAGGCACCCAGGGGGCATCCTTACCAGATGCCCGAACCACCTCAACTGGCTCCTCTCGACATGAAGGAGCAGCGGCTCTACTCCGAGCTCCTCACGGATGACTGAGCTTCTCACCCTATCTCTAAGGGAGACGCCAGCCCCCCTCCTGAGGAAACCCATTTCAGCCGCTTGTACCCTGGATCTTTTTCTTCCAGGTCATGACTTTTATGCTGTTGGGTCAGGAATAATAATGGGGAACATTTCTGCTAAATCAACAGAAATATTCATCACACAGGGACTTCTTCTTTGATCTGTAGAATAATCTGTAGAAGGAGCTAAGCAATAAACCACATCCATAGCCATCCATTCAATGTCAATAACTATTTGGGCCCTGTTTGTTTGTGTCTTTTTGTCATGCACAAACCTTCGAGAGCAGTGGACATTTTCTGACTGCATGTTATTGCCTTACCCTGTGAGAAGGCAGTGTCACTCTCCTGTCCAAAGCCCATGGAGCCGTCTGACAGCCAGAGCGTCCGCTTAGAGAGTAAGATCATCTGCGTGTTCAGACTGAACTCAGCCGCCACGGGGTCGCTAACCTAGAAACACACATACGACAGTCAGACACACACAAACCATATTTAGAGACAAAGCCAAGAAAAGACCATATAGACAGCACATACACTATGTCCGATCAATGTGAGTATGATACACTTGAAGACAATGCTCAAAAGTCTAAATTCACTATCTGGCTTCCAATATTCTCAATATTCATATTCTGGATAACCAGACCAACACCTTTGTAAAGCTGTAACCAGCAAGGTGCTCACTTTTCTACATGTTATATAATTGTCAGTGGGGTACTTTCTTTACTTTTATTTTTAAACTTTTAGTCAAAAAAAACTTTATTTCTGGCACTGCATTGGCAAACACATGAATGAATTTAGCCAGGAATTATCACTATAGCTGGTGTTTTGATGCTGGGGTGGTTATATGTTAGCGCCAGCATCAGGAGCTAGACACGTTGCACTGCAGGTGCAGCTAAATGGATTTAAACGGGGATGTTGATTAGAGATGTGTTCCTGTCAGCGTGACTGAGAGGAGTTGCAGTGTTATGAGTACTTAATTAGATGGAGTGAACCAGGAGGGAGTTTCCTCTCAGATGTTTCAAGTGATGTGATAACAGAGAGAGGCAAGAAAACACACGACTGAATAGGAGCCAAGAGGTGTGGCTTACAGGAAGTAATGAATGAAGGAGAATTTAAAAAGTTAAATTTAGGTTGACAAGTCTTTCATTAATTCAGCCACTCCTAAGAGACATTTTGGTAAATGTTTTTATTTGTGTTTGCTTTAAACCTCCCACCACTGGGGGCAGTGTCCCACTGTCCATTAGACAGAAGGTACAGTATTATAATCAGGAGGTAACTGCACACAGGTGTGGCTGACTCTGCAACTCTCAAACTGTTTTTTTTATATACTGTCTTTGGTTTTTGACCATGCAGTAATGCTAGTGAGTGAATGTTACCTTTTGTTTGTCTATGATTGGATAGATTAGACAGATAAACAAATAAACTAGCTGTACTGTTGATTACGAACAATACGTGTGTTGAAAACTCTGGACATTTCATCATTTGTTGCACACATTTAAAACAAATAGGCTGTGACTCAGCAACAGTGGTGGCCTTTCTTTTGTTAGGTAAAGCGCCCACTACAATACTTCCTGTAATCCACCCCACTTGGCTTCCATTTTTAAATGTACAGTAGTAGTCCATATTCAAACAAGCCTTTGTGAGTCCAAGTGAAATATATGACTAAATCAATATACGTTGTTAAATTCTTAATTACCATTAGTGTAGCTGAAATAAAATGTTATCAATCTTAAAAACCCTTGCAAAGTCAAACCTCTGGTGCACTTGAGCCATGTCATGTGGACATTTTGGTAGGATTATGTAGTCTTGTTATGAGTTGGACAAATGTTGTGGACATTCAAGTGGACATTATAGTTATTTTCTTGCACATCATATGGGAGGAGGGGGGTTAAGGGGAGACGCTACAGGCAAAACCATAATTTTTCAATATTGAGTTTTGGGCAATTTTGCTTCCATAACATGTCTTCTTTCAGACTGGTGGAAGAAAACATCCCAAAAACACGTCAGGGTTTATTTTACTACACTTTGTCTACTTGCACCTGTGGATTTCTCCTAAATTCACCAAAGGTTAGCATTAGATATCTCCTTATTTGCATATTTTTAAACATAAAAATTTCAGAAAACTTGAACGAACAAAAAGATTGTCTTTATGTGAGTAAACTGGTAAAGATTCATGGTGATATCTGTTGAGTGACAAAAAGAGATATCCAAAATTCCCTCTGTAAAGTCTTTGACTCTAATATGTCAACAAAACGAAACAAGAATTTTGAACCTGGCTTTATCCAATGTTCACATTTCTCTTCTGTAAATGTATGCGAATGAGCGCATATTTAGCAAAAAAAAACATTGTCCTTATGTAAGTAATCAACTTTTCAAAAATGTTCTCTCTTAACCAGGTCTTGGTATCACAGTAGCTCTTGAATTGTAGTTGTAACTAGGCTTGAAACTTAATCTGATTGTTAAAAAATGGCAGAGCCTCACAATGTATCTTTAAGTTCATGTTAATTCTAGAAAATAATATGCTCCATTTCTTTCTGAATGCTGGTTGTGCTGACTACATTTCCTCACGAGAATCAACAAACCTTCCCACTTTTCCCTCTGTAATTTTAGACAAGGCGAGGTCACCTGCTGAAAGCGGATGTCCATGTCGAAGGTAAGAGGCTCTCTGGGGTTGCAGACAGGAGGGATGGTGTACTCCAGGCTGGGAGGGGATGTGCAGGGGACCAGCTTCACTGTGTACGTGCCAGAGTAGTCACGCACCTGAGAAGGGAAATTGCTAAGAATTAGGTGTAAAAGCAATTAAACTGGAAAACAAAACAAAATGTTAACTCACAGCAAAATCTGAGACAAATGTCCACTGCTGGATGGGCTGGTTGTAGGTTGGCTCATTCCTCACAAGACTGAGGTTAAAGGTCAACCCAGGGTGGTCCGGACACATGACCATGGAGGTGAGTGGTGAAGCTGATGGAAAAATACATCAGTTAAAGAATATGTACATTTAATTTATTAAAAAGCTTTGTCTATTCAAGTTCAGTTGCAAGTTAAAATACTTAAAAAACAAGACATAACTGACAGAGACAAATACTGTACTCGTGAAATATATGATTTTGAAAAGAGAATTATAGTATAGCTTGAAATGCATTATCACAGATAAAAGCCATACATTTCAAATCTAAGTAAACCCTCTCTTATACTAAACCTATTCTATCACTTTCAACAATTATTTTTGTTATAAACAATTATGACTTGCTATACAGCAGCATCTTCTATACTATCATATTTAAAATGTTAAACACAACTGTACATCCCTTCTATATGACAACCTGTACCTGCATGAGCAAACACAAACAGGCCTCTGAATCGAGCCTCAGTGCGGAAGTTGACTACTAGTCTTCCCTGGCCATTTATACGCATGCTGGTTGGGTACATGGCACCTGCAAAGACAATCACAGGCGGCTTTAATTTGGCTCCTTAACTCATTTACAATCCCACATTTAGGCAACATAACTACATTACCTTGCAGCTCAGCCTCTGGTGGGCTACCGATACCATCCCTCCATAAGATGGCAGTGTCGTACACAAATGTGAGCCTCAGCTCCGACTCTAAGTCAAAGTGCTGCCATCCTCCTGCTCCCACAGGGGAGTGGAAGACATAGGACACATGGAGCGGGACTCGTAGGGTCACATAGGACTGGACCAGATTCAACACCTGCAGTGAAAAGCAACATGTTTAAGAGTGTAAGAGCAAAAGCATTCAATCACATTTCACAGATTAATTTAGCCTTGCTATAACGGTATGGAGATACCCTGAATAAAGTACATGTACAATACCTCTGAAGATAAACAACAATATTCTACCATTATGGCTGATTTAAGCAAGGTGTGATCTGAATAGTGCATCAGTCCACGGATTAACAGGACTTGGCGACGCATGTATTAGCAAACCCAAAGCCCACTTTCCTGGGATATCGTGCCGATAATGGTAACTTCGTCAGTAAGTCCACTTGATGTTCTATACATCCTGAATGAAGTGCAATACATCTGGAGATAAATATTCTAGCATTATGGCTGATTTGAGTTCTGTTGTGAACAGTGCTTCAGTCCACGGATTGATCGGACTTGGCAGAGCACGTGTTACGGAACTTCAAGTAGGCTTCAGTAGTTCACCTTATGTTCTATAGCTGTAAGAATGAATATATTTTTAAGTGGTCATGGAGTCTAATGAAGTACTGCAGTTTTTTCAATTTCACATTTCAATTGCAAATCTAATGTGTGTATGTGTATGTATTGCTGTAATTGGTTAACATAAAAAACAAACACAGAATGGCCTTCATTTACATTTGTTGGGGATATTGAATTGCTCCAAACTTCCCATTTCTAAACAGCTGCCCTAAAATGGTTAAAGGATTCCAAGTGGTGAAAGTGGTCAGAGGGAGAACTCTCTGGTATCTGCACTTTGCTCTGACCTGTGAGAGCCTGCACCGGCTCTGTGTTCATGTGGAGACGTGCCTACGCCTCTGGGCGCTGAGCGATCAGGCAAATGATTTGCAGAATGGCCTTCTGACACATCCTGCTTGGCCTTAATAGATTCCTATGGTCCTGTTAAGCTTGGGCACTAAGCCCTCCACTGTGACATGACACTGGCCCCCGGCCTGCACAGAGCTGTCTTCGCTCTGCCACTTAGAGGAGCACCCAGGTCACAGGGCACCCACAAACAAAGGCACTTTCTTTTCCCATTGATTCTGCCTTACATATCCTGAAACTGAACCTATGATGTCTACGTCTATGCATCTACAGTACATACCGTCTTTTGCTCTGTTCAGTAACCATAGCAACACAATCTACATACAGTTATGTGCAAGACCTGAATATATGCCATTCTCACCCTTAATAAAAAGACAATAGGGACAATAAGAGTTTTTTTTTTATTGCTAAATGTGTGTTCTTCAGGAATGAAAAGTCAGGGGTCAGCAACTTCAGGCATGAGTGCCACCATTGGCACGAGGTAGCTCAACCAATGGCACACATGCATCAAGTGTGCAAGAGAGGTTTTCGGAAATGTTCCAATCTGCATGCCAAATGACCTCTTTCACAGCCATTGGCAGGAGCACAACCTGTTATTTACAGTAGTATGATTGACTTTTTCCCCATCCTCATTTCGCGAAGACCCGCCCTACTCTGCCTCTGATTGGCTAGTACTCGTTGCCTTCTTCACAGAATGCGGCACAAAAAAGATAACACTGCCTGAGCGGGCTCCATAGATGATGGCAGGTTGCCAACCCCCGTAAGTAGTCCGAGGGTCAAAACCATTCATCTCTTTTATAACTTTACATTATTTTCTTTT
Source organism: Gymnocephalus cernua (assembly GCA_023631565.1). Classification (NCBI taxonomy): domain Eukaryota; kingdom Metazoa; phylum Chordata; class Actinopteri; order Perciformes; family Percidae; genus Gymnocephalus; species Gymnocephalus cernua. The sequence continues at coordinate 7,446,398 of CM042430.1, forward strand.
ATAAATGATTGTATTATCTCTGATCAATCCGGTCAGTAAGTGAAGTGCTCACTATTTAATGTAAAGTATGTGAGTTATTGATTTAACCTCAAGGTAAAGTTAATATTGCTGTGTGCATGCAGCAGTCTTGCTTACTTGTAAAGACATGCGTATTACTGCCACATTCTCATCATGTTACATCATGTTGCTACAGGCAACACAATTTCACTTGTTGAGAAAGGCTGTTATCACCTGGGTGATGCCTTTGTTATTAATGAACCTGAAGCCATGTAAAATGAGAAACTCCCATTAAAATAACAAACCAATATGCACTCCTATACCTGTATATCTACAGAGCCAAAATATACTCGCGAGTGCTGTAGGGCTTGAATTAATAATCCTCAGTGGGGAGCGTAGCGGAGGTTTTCACCATGCAGTGCCTTGTGCACTCTTACGGCCTTTAACAACACTCTATCCTAATTAACTGCAAGTCACCTAACAGTGGGTTTCCAAGGTGAATGTAAATGTTGAAGGCTGCAAGAGGGCTTTAAGATTGTCTTCCTTCCAGCTCCACATATCACAGCTGCTGCTACAATTAGCACATTGTACACGTAGCGGAACAGGCTAATGCAGATTGTTATGAGGCTGCTGGTTATTAGTTCGCCATTTTGACAAGACAAGTAACTGGTCTTTCCAGGAGTTGAAGAGAGCAGGGTGTTGGGTTAGTCATTACTACAGGCCAACACAGGTCTCCAGACAATAATGGATGACTTCTCCACAGGCGTATATTTACCTTAGGCTCTTTAGAGGAAAACCAAGTAGGCAGAAGCAGGGTTTTAATATGCCTGTAAATGATTAATTGGGATTGAAAATCCAGGAGGATTTTGAAATAAAGTGGGACCAGAAAAGACCAGAAACTGCTGAGTCCACATTCCTATCATCAAGAGGATCTGCTGCTTTATTGAACTCGATGCTCCCCATGTCTAGAGACGACAAAGGGGTCAGAGGTGAGCTAAAGCTCAAAGGTGGGGCTGCTTACCTGTCCATCAGTCCCAATGGTGCCTCCACAGTCACTGAGCAGCTCAGACATGTCGTAGTAGCTGGTGAATTCCCACAAACACGCCTCCAAGTTGAGGTTTCTGTAGAACCGTAATGTACTGGATCCCCTCAGGAAAGTGCTGTATTGGTAAGAGGCCGTCTCGCCGATCACTTCCGGATTTTTGGTGGCTTCAGTGAGGAAGCCGTAGCGAGTCTTGACCTCGGCATAGTCCAACAAATTGGAGCAGCGATGGTTGCCAACACGAGTACCATCGGGGCTCAGCGTGAGCTCAAAGTTGGACAGGTCTCGGGTGGACACTACAGGCAACATACCTGAGGGAGGATACACATATGGCAGGCAGAAAGTAAAGCATAGAAATGTTAGAAAAACTAACTGAAGTACCTTTTTTTATTGATAACATGCACTGGTCAAAACTGGTCAAAAAAGTCACATTGTCAAAACTCTGTGTATGTGGACCAAACTGTGCCTCATTTTTCATTGCTTTCATGAAATGCATTTAGTGACCACATTTCCCAAAATCTATGAACCCTATGAACCCTGTTCCATATACTTTAGTCAATAAAGTGAAAAGATGTTTTTCTTCTTCTTTAATGAAATACTGATTTATGTGAAAAATCATTCAGTCAGTGTGTTATGAGTGACGATGTTGCCAGTGTTTTGGTCCAGCGGGCTCATTTAGAGTGTGTTGTTGGTTTGAGTGAGTTTTGGAGGTGAGTATAACTGTTTGGCCAAGATACCTGTTGGTTATGCTGACTAAGAGTTTTGAAAAAGTGGCTTAATTTTTGACTGATGCTTGTTAGCGACGACTGTAAACTGTAAAAGACGTTGGTTGATGAGTGACATATGGAACCAAGACTTTCCCGTCCCTGCTCGAGAGGGGTTTCAAACCAACAACCTGCGTCCAAGTGATATTTCCACTGATGAAAACTGTTCTGGATATTTAATCTGCTGTTCTCACCGTCAATGTGGGGCATGGTGACGGTTAGTTTGATGAGGTTGGGGTGATCTGTGTCTTCTGTTCCAGTGTACCGCAGCTTGGCAGAGAAGGGCTCGGCCCCCACTGTGCCAGCAACACGAGGCTGGCACATTCCTGCAACCACGCCATACACAAACAAACATTAAACGTTTTGTTCCCCATAACTATCCTCCACAGAAAATTCTTTCATGTTTCAATTTTCTGTCTGGGAACAAGGACAGCAAGTACTGCAGGGGGAAAGCAAAATGCAGCCTGCAGCAGCTTATCGCCTTTTCCATGAGAGAGAATAAACACTTCAAGCTAGAGAGTGAGCTGCACTCACCCTCGTCCACGCTGATGGACACTATGGGGCTACTGAGCTCCAGGCCCTCATCCCCGTTAGTGTTCACGCCCCTGGCGGCACACTGGACCCTGGAGCCAGCCTGAAAGTAGACTGAATCCAGAGTGATGAGCTTGGAGGAAGTGAAGAAGGTATCAAAGTCAACTTCCCTCATCGGGCTGGTGACGCCATCGGGGCCGGTGGGGGCGCTGATGAGCCAACGATAACGAGTCAGGGTGTTGTTGATGTTCTCGCTTACACAGATGGAGCCTGTTTTGTCATAGTCTGGGTACTTGGGGTTACAGGCCTGGAAAGGAGACAGAAGAAATTATGCTTGTGAGTGAAATGCACCTAGTCTGGCTATCAGGAGACCAAGTTCCATCTTTTAAGATTGAACATTAGTCTGGGGAGTCTGCTCTGTATTTTCTCTGCACAAGAGGCGTGATCAAATGACTCTGTACGCAATTGGATAGTCCTTCAACCAATCAGACCAACGATCCGGGTGACGTAGCAGCGACAGCGGCATCAACGGGTTGCTGCGCTTCGGGGGCCGCCATGTTGAATGTAAACAAGAAGCTGCTTGGTCGCTTCTCTGTCGTCATCGTGTTAAACCTGTCAATAGCGCGCCAGGTGGATAAGCCAGTTTGTGATTGGTTCCCCGGAAATAGTTACAGAAGCAGGAGAGATAAATTAACAGGTTTCCAGCCTGAGCTGCAGGGAGAAACCAAATGGCCGGCAGATCGGGCTGGTTTACCCAGACTAAAATGCACCCAGAAAATCATTGCACTACTCTTGATGATCCCTAAAGGTAAGCTGATAATTGAGCAAAGTGGGCACATCAGCTACATACTACCTCATTAACAGTATTTACCTGTAAAGCTGCACTGACAGAAAGTCTTGCTAAATGAATCATTAGCAGAGTAAATGACTGAAAAGTATGCTACTAAGTATTCACTGGACTATCACTTGGGACATACAGTGACACAAATGACAGGGTATCCAGCCACAGGGGGAGAGTCAGCAGTCCTTTCGATGTCATCATAGTGCAGCAGAGACACCACTCTGGGCACCGAGGGGAAGGTGACGTCCGCCATGCTGTTGGTCTCCTCGATGTAGATTATGGCTTTGCTCATCTGTTGATTGACAAGTAAGGGCAATTAGGAGGATGTTCACGGAGAAGGTAATTGCAAACTTGACAGTTAAATGATATGTTAATTTGGCATAATTTTCACCTTTGTCTCTGCCACCATGTTTTCATCAGGCTTCAGGTGGACAGTGAACGCCTCCCTCATTTCTCTGACACTGTCGTATAAAATCTCCACGTCCACATAGTGCTCTGTGTCACCCTGTTTGAAGACAATTTCTGCAGAGAAAGGAGAGATTTGATCAATATTCTGTGAGCACATTTCAAATAAATGCTGTTCTGAGAAAAGTGCTAGTGTTATTTACCCTCAGATATGGGATGGTAGTCCTCCCCAGAGGTAGCAGATCCGTCCTTGGTGTGAACTCGGATAACAGAGACCTTGGAGGTGTCTCCAACACGCAGTACTGGGATCTTCACCACAGACACTTGGCCGCTGTTCTTCGGCTCATTCACACTGAATTTGGTCTCTCCAAACCTAATAATCGCCTCTGGGAAATCATGACATATAGTTTCAATCATGCTGGTAAACTGTAACTCTAACATTACAGCATACCACATAACACTGTAAAAGCCCCTGTGTGTGCAATTTTCAGTACTTGTTGCTCCAGGGGTCATATCATAAAAGACACTATGGCAGATCTTTGGAAACAGCTACACACAGATCAAACTAATTGTCAAACTAAATGTAGGCCATTGGGATAATGTAAAAGCCTGAACACCCACACATGTTTCAGTTAATCTGGCTGATTAGACCTCTTCCCATGACTGTGTTAGTGTCTATAGACTGACTGATTGACATATTCCTGAGTCTCCTGTTAGCTTTATTGCATCTGTTAGGACAGGGCAAATGACAGCTTTATCATTCTTATTGGTAGAAAAGATTTGTGACCTAATAAATTCCCATCTGAGCTCCAGGCCAACCTTGAGCCTGAGCAGAGGTCTAATCAGCCAGAATAACTGAAATCAGCTATGTGGGTGTTGAGAGGCTTTAAAACATGTTCTACTCATGTAAATATTCTGCACATGGGGGCATTTAAACAGAACTATTGCGAGGGACAACCTATAACCGCAAAACAAAGCATTCTCACTGTCTGCATCGTCTTTTATCTTGATGAGCGTTTCATTCTGCCTTCCAATAGATGCTCCAAACGGAGATTCACTCTTGGGGCTTCCCAACACAAGACGGAGCTCTTCTTCTTCCTCATGTTCTGTGTCATCAACTAGTACCAGTACACAAGGCTTTTCAATCTCTCCTGAGAAGAGAGAAAAGGAAAAGAAGATACTGGGTGACATGTCCTTGTAATTGAATTGGACAAGTAAAGACAACCCAACCCATGCAAAGGGACGTGTGCTAGGTTTTACTACAGCACCTGGTAAGAAGGTGATGATGGAACCATCTGTGTTGGGCCTCTCATTGAAGTCCATCATGACCTGGGCTGTCCCCTGCCGACTGTAACAGCGTACTGTGGACTTGTAGCTGATATCTCCACTACGGTATACAGTAGCTGAGATCTGCCCTGCGTTCTCATCGCCGACATACACAGCATCACGGAACTGCACCTTTGGCACTAGAAGAACATAATTAAGCCCAGTATAAATAATACAGTGTAAACATCTTAAATCACGAAGTGTACCCATTTAAATGAATTTTGATTACAGCCAAGATTTTTTACTCACAGTCTGAAATGGAGTCATTGATGAGGATGGTAGTCTTGCTCGGTTCCCCGAGGATCCCATTCATGGGCATCCGGAGTACCAGTTCAAACTTCTCTGGCCCCTCCAGCACCGGCTGGCCCAGGTCATCCAGGATGGTCACACGAAACGTCTGCATGGTGACCCCTGGTGCGAAGTCCAGATTCCGACTGATCCCAACATAATCCACACCAGCTGCTCCACAGCACAATATAGGTCAGGAATGTTTCAAAGAACATAGTGCTTATGGGATATAGTGGATACAATACAAATGGACTACAGCACTTGATCTCATTTCGACAGCAGTTCTCATGTTACTTCATAATTCCTTTGTGAATGTCAGGCAGTGAGCAAGATGAAAGGCTAAACCATGTGTGCTGACAAATTGACGCGTTCTATCTCATGGTTGATAGCCATGAACAGTTGGAATTTGTTGTGTGATTAAAGGAGAGCTGCGAGAAATTGGATATCTCCCCGAGCGCAAACAGGTTATTCATTTGCCATTCTTTGAAGAGTCTTGAGTATTGAGAGCTCACCCTTTGCCCGCAGGCTTTTCTCATGTACTTCTGACCCAGTTATGTGCGTAAGTGTGGGCTTGCATTTCCACTACTCTGCATATGATTAGATGCTAGTTATTATTACGGTTATCAGGGGGCAAGAGCAGAGATGTTAAGAATCTGTACAAGAGGGAGAAGACGACTGCCCGCGGGCTGGAGATCATAGAAGCTGTAGGGAAGGCTCGAGGAGATATAGCCATCAGTCGTATATATCAGATGCCTAGAAGGCATAGGCCCAGCAGAAAATGCCCTGACTTCTCTCCCCCTAACCTTAAACAATGTTTACATTCCTCAGTTCATCCACCTTACATTTCCAGCTTTAACATCACCAGTGGACTCTTGAGCTCAGGAAAACAAAGAGTGACAGGGTGATGACTTAAGTCTATTGTTTCCTGTGGTTTACATTTCTCTAAGCGCTAACTAGCCAAAGCTGTCAGAAAAAGGCACCTCGCGGAGACACGTACCCTCAGCCGAGACAGGATCTGTCTTTCTGGAGCGCACTGTGACGGTTCCACCTTTGGAAAGATCGCTCCCTGTCCTCCATACCTGCACCTCCACGAAGCCATCACTCTCATCCACGTGGTAGTTTGTGTTGCCAAAGTAGAAGATGGGAGCTGGGAAGAACAACAAAGCAAGGAGTGAAGGAGATGAGGAAAAAGCACATGGGACGATGTAATCCATAATCATCTTTTAGCTGTTTCACAATAACCGGATACTCGGCCGCCTGTTGCAATTGCTGAGTTGAATCTATAATAGCCAGCGTACTCTGTGAGATTACCTCTTATTACAGGAGAAATTGAGAGAATGTTTCCATCGCAAACGCCAGAAGGTAGTCAACACTGTAATTGTAGCCCTCAAACTACACTTTCTAACTTCCTGGGATGATGTTTTGGGGAGAGGGATTTCTACATCTGTATTGATTCATTGATTCTTAAAAGATGAAAAGCAACCTGAAGGCAGAGCTGAGTGTCCTGGTTTGGTTCTGGGTGAGCGTGGTGGTGGAGCTGACTTTGAAAATGAATGGTCTGAGAGACAGACAGGAGGCCTGACAGGAGGTCTGGGGGATGTAGAGCTCGGTGTGCCAGCCCAGGCCTGCCTGACTGCAATTAGTATTTCTATGAGCTGAGATTCCACTGCAGCCAAACTCACCCACTATTTTTCTATTTAACCCTTTCAGTCTGTTTTCTCTCATGTCATGCTGCTTGTGAAACGGTTGCTTAAGGGACCTCTGTATACAAGGTGTAGTCAGTGTCTGTAACACTGTAAGAAGTGCCATCACAAAGAGACAATTTATGGACTTTAACTGCAGGGAGTCTTAGTCCCTGAGAGCCATACAGAAATAACTTGAGCAGCCACAAGCTGAAACCATTTCAAAAGAGAAGCAGTTTTTAGTTACAAAATGCATAGATTCTCATAACTGATACATCATTGTTATGATAACTAATGGGAACAAGCCACGGCTGAGCAGTAAAAACCTTGTGCTTTTGAAAGCAACTGTGACCAAATAATGAATAAATTAAGTGAACGACGTTGGCCATGGGCAGAGTTGTGGTTTCCATGACAATGGAACTGTATCTACAAAACAATACTTAGCCGCTTCTCATCTCACAGTGTGCGGCAAAGAGGAGGGTGGAGATGTGGAACTGAGCGATAACTGTTTGGAACAAAAACAAATGCATACTGTTGTAACTGCGTGATGCTAATGTTATCTAATGAAACCAAAATACAAGAGCAGGAAAAAATAAGGAGATTCAGTGTCAACAGTGCTGCCAGGCACAATTAGTGATCAAGAAAAATGTGTTTATTATTTTGCACTGTGTCATTATTCTTCCAAGTAATCTGAGTCTCAGATGATATTGTATATTTTGTTGCAGTCTGCCTTGTAACAGCTCTATATTAACAAGATAAGACGCGTTCTAAAAGGGAAACAGTCTTTTTAGGCAAAGCCTTTGTGGTTCTCAGAGGAGCCACCTCTGTGGTTCAAGTAATATTTCCCCTAAGAGAAAGCAAAGGACAGCAAACTTTTACGCTTTCTGTCCTGAGAGCACAGCCGGGACAATGAGTGCTGCATCAAGAGGCTTGCAGCTGCCAGAATTTCTCCCCACAGAGAAACCAAACAAAGATGGTTTTGGCTGCCTGCACAGGCTCCCCAACAGGAGGAGTAATCAGATCTACTAGCCGGAGGACGGCAGCCAGGAACTCAGACCCTGTTGTACTAGTCCAGTAATCAGATAAGGTTTGTGAAGCAGACAAACGGTGAGCTTCAAAGAGCTACGGCCCATTAACTGAAAGGTAAACCACTGGCTCCTGGGCTCCATCAGCCCAGCCAGCAGCAGCCTTCTACGCCACAAAGTCCATCTAGGGTTACCTGAATGAAAATGGAGATGATCCAGATTTAGACCTAGCTATTCTGTACTTATGTAAGGTGTAATCACTTTCATTTCTTACAAAAAACAACAAATGTAACTGATTTATAAGATTAGATTGTATATAGTTAATACATGACTTGTTAGGACTGTCATTGAGTAGCTTAACCACTCACTTTTCTTCTTAGATATTAAAAATACAAAACCTAGAGTAAGTCAGAAATAAGAGCACCTTACGTATAGTCATTATGTCGGACAATTTGTTGTGCAATATGCCAGAATAACAAAGCCGAACAAAGGCGGTATCTTCACTGTTGCAAATGTGTGAACATAGAATAAAATAAGAGGCACAAGGAGAGACACAGGCATCCCGAAGGGGACTGTTACACTCCCACTGACTGCTTGATGCTACTTGAACTTTGGATGACATTCCCACAGCGCTAAGTGGCTTCTCAAATGGTGAGATTCAAGTGAGCCCTGGCAAATGCTCCTCTGCACTGTGTGCAAAAGCATAAGAAGCAGCTCCATATCCAATACAGAATAATCTACAACGTTAACCGTTGACGACTGTGAGAAACGTTTGAAGTTTCAAAGGAGGCTCTGGATTGAGTGTTTTAAAGCTGTTTATTAAAGTCAGCACCTTTCTGCTTAAGTTCTTTGGACATCTGTTTATATCAGAATGAATGGAAATCCAGGTGAGACATAATGACAGGGTTTATGGGTTCCCCCTTATTTCATCCTCATCCAGGATATACTGCACACGCACAGAACCCGCCCATCTTTAAAACGGCTCCTAATCATACCTTCAGAACCAGAGGAAAATTTACAGGCAACTGACACAAGACTATAAAAACACGAGTGAAGACCTGCTGTACAAGCATTCTCATGTCTTACAGCCCCAACCACCAAAACATTTTCCCAGAAGCAGAGTCAATATCAAACAGCAATTATCTTTGCAAGAAAAGACAAGTTTCTCCGAACCCATGGTAGCCAAACGTGGAAACTGTAAGGGTGTGGACGTTTATGTGCAGATGGTCTCCTGCTGGGAAAATAGCAGGTATTCTGAGGATAGCAGCTGTACATGCATGCTACTGTAGAATGCCTTGACAGCTTGTAAACTTTACAGTCTAAAGTGCCAAGTTGCCAGAAGGTTTACCTTTTTATACAGAAAACAGGGAAACACAACTCTCTCTCCCTCTTGTAAAAACTGTCAACATTAGCAATAAGCTTGGCAAAAACCCATTTTCAGCAGCAGCTCCATAGTATCTTGTATCTATTTTGCATTAGTTGGAGGCGTCAGTGTGTGTGTATGGTGTTGAGAAGAAGACAGAAACAAGAGTGTGAAAGGCTATTAGGCTGTGTTTAGATCACTTTATTAGCAACATAAGTTGCCCATTAATCGCCATAGTCCGTTTTATGTTTTTATTGACCATGTCAGTTTGTACCTCCTCATGTTTACTGCCGTTATTTCGATGCTGTTCACCAGTACTGTTGTGTCCTTACTTGTTATCTTGAGTTCTTGGCTTCTGTTTATCTTTTTTACTTGATTCCTTGATGTTTGTTTTTACAGTAGTCTACTCCTTTGTCCTCTCCACTTTAGTTGTCTCTGGCATTAACCACTTCTACATCGGAGTGTCTACACATCCATGTGCCTCCTCCGATAGCATGGCTGGATTGACCTGGTAGTGGGCCCAGAGTTAAATGACCTGGGGTCCGTCTCAGGTAGGAGGTTCAACAAACTCTGAGTCTGAGCCTGACCTCTGAGTTGATTTATCCTGAGATGGAAACTCAGAGTTTTCGGTTTCACAACAGCTGATTCGAGTTGGTTCAATCAACTCGGAGTAGGTTGACTCAGGGTTACGCGCGTGCACCAAAGACAGCATGAATGGAGCCATGATACTACGATTCACCATGGCAACAACCACAAACAAACGGGTCGGCGGAAATACTCATGCGCACATATGCGAGTTTGAACATGTATTTCATTAAAAAAGCAACACAGCGGCTGCTGCAAAAGAGAGAGAATTTGTGTTGGAGAAAATTGCTGCTAGAGTAAATGCATATATTCCAATATAATGTAGGCTATATCATATTTAATTAATTAAGTATAGCTAATATTACTGAAAACCTATTTCATTTAGGTGCAATACTGGGGGCGAAAAAGTCCTAGGCTACTAATCCCATTCTGAGGCTGCAGCACCATCATTAACAGAATTATAATTCATAATCTTTTATTTCAAAGGGTTTACATCATTCACCTGCAATACTGTGGAACTCCTTTTTAATGTCTCTGACTGGTTTGTGTCCAGGGAACACTAAACATGTTTAAACTCTTTACTTTCACTGACCCGTATACGGGACACTCACGCTCAAAGTGGACGCTGCTTATAAATTTGACGCATTAAATCTTCAAAATATATGGTCATGCAGCACATCGGTTGAAAGCTTAGACTGTCAGGATTTAATTAAGCCCAAACACAAAGCATAAGATGATTTATAGCAGTTATACAACGTTTCAGAGTGATCTCTTCTGACGGCGCTTTATTAAAAGAGACAACTGTAATGCAACACAAAGAATGTGCTGGGATGTAGAGTATGTCCACGATGGGTGACGTTAGTGATATGAGGACAGATAAGGTTATGTAGCCTACATAACTGATAGACTGGGAAGAAAAACCATACCGCTCAAATAGGAAGTCTTCCGACATATGTTTAACTCCCTGCCATACAGCGTCTTCATCAACGGGATCGTCGACAAAAGGAAATGCCATGTTTTGAGAAAAACAATGTTTTAATGTCTGCCTAACAGTTAATAAACCAACAATGTTTTTTTTTATTCATGCCGATATAACAAACTGCGCTGAAATGCTCCTGAGACAGACTGAATGAATGAATGAGGAAATGAGCTCTCTGTGTCAGAGGGAGGAGCGTTAATTCTCTTCATACATCCATGGGGAGGAGTCTGAGAGAAACTCGAGGTTTCTTGAAGAAAACCTGCTCCCGACCAGGTTAGGTTCATAGGCTCAGTTACCATAGTAACTGACTCTGAGGTTAAGTTACCTCTCTTTCTGAAACAGAAAACCCAGAGTTTCCCTCATCTCAGGGTTAACAAACTCAGAGTTTCCACTAATCCTCCTACCTGAAACGGACCTCTGCTTGGTGCCTTTTTAAAACCCATTCCTCCCAATCTCTGTACACGGTGTGTGGTATTCCTATGCTGAAAAACCCCCTTATCATGTCAGTTTATACTTTGGTGTAGTGGTGCATATTTTTAAATAAATTAAATTAGCACACGATCAGGTGACACACATAGGGCCTAAGGTTTACAGAGCCTATGATCTTTACCGCCTTGGTAATTTAGCCAAGTGTCACCAGCTGATCATTTGTACCTGGGTTTGCTGGGTTTTTACTGAGCAGACAACCTGAACAAGCAGCAGGGATCGAAGGTGCAGGAGGCAGACAATGATCTCTCCCGACCGTCGCACCTGTGTAGCCTGACAATTGTTTGTTGGAGGTCTTGAACAGCTGTTGGGTACTGAACCTGCATGGATCTCTGCGACTGTGGGCAAATATTGTAACTTTACACTACCTATATATGCCCAACAACTTGTTTCTTTGCTTACATTCTCAGTGTAGCAATTGCATCTTGTTAGGCACACACAAACACACTGTGTACCATGAAATGAGTGTCATCCATCAAAAAGTCTAATATATCATTTATGCCAAGGTAACTATCTCTTAAATATCTGCTTATATTATAGTATTGCTGGAAATGTTATCAATCAATTAGCAAAAGTGCTTTGGCAGTATTTGATTTAAAGGAATTTTGCATCAATGTGATGAAGTACTTGTTTTTTTTTCGTATTTGGATTAGCCAAAAAATTACATTTCAAACTGATTATTTTAATTGCAAATGGTTTTCTTAATTGAACTTTCCACAAAATACTGACAATGCAGCAAACAGTGATTGAAGATCACTGATTTAATGACTGCAATTCTAAGGATTAACATAAGGCATATAGACTTAAACATGCATTTAAAGTCAAAACAAATGGGAAAGAATTCTACTGCTCAATTATGGGTTTATATATAGGGGGACATTAAGCAAATTAACTCAATTTAATACTATTAATCGGTTTGTTTCTGAATAAATTATGTAGACCCAAATATGTAAAATGGGAAAAGTCTAAAGACCACCCAGTGGGATTTTCTTGGTTTGGTTACACTTACTGTCTGAGATCAGTTGCCAACAAAGTTCCTTCAGAGGCAGAAATAACAATTCTTGTGCCATGTTAGAGCCTATTGGTTTTCATTTCAAACTGAGCTAATTTCTCTCTCTCTCTCTCTCTCTCTCTCTCTCTGCGGGTGAAGGTGTGCTAATTAGTGAAATGAATATTTTGTTTGGAAAGAACATTCCCTCTCTTCCATGGCACAATTGTTTTTTGGTTATTTTTAGGAAACTGGTTATTACTGTAGTAAACGTCAACTCATTTAGTTGTAAAACATTCTCAATATAGATTCCCATAACTTGTAACGGTAACATCAGACATTTGGCAGACAATACGAGCTCTGCCTTCTACTGCACTGCTCGTACCTAAGTAGGTGACCACACAAGGTGTATGTTTGCACCGAGCAGGGAGTAGGGACTGCATACATTTGTGCCCTGTGGCTTCTTATTTCATCATATTGTGCTACTCTGGTTTGCTGGCTTGAAAGAAGACATATTGCTGACATGCTTTTTTGCTGATAACAGTAGTGTGTGTTTCTAAACTATTTGAGCCCACAGTGCGGTGTAGCCGCTGAAAGCCCTCCTGGGGAGCCACAGCATAGAGCATAGACCTCAGGCAGGCAGGCCCAGGTGCTCGGCCAGGCACCGACTCCTTCCTCCCATGTACACCCACTGGACGGCAACTGCTGCAAGAGGGATGACAAAGAAGGATGTGATGCCCCCATTTGCCTCCCTTTCCACATATACTGGAGTGGAGTTAGGAAAGGAACCTGGAGTATGTATGTACTTACATTCAATACCAAGCCAGGATAGCTAATACATCTCCTGCTGCCGTTCTACTCTTCCAGACAGGAGATTGGTCTTGTACTGTTTGCCTCAGAGCTATTTACCAGTTACTTTACCATCAGTACTCTATACATTTCATTATCACCTCCTTCAGGGAGCTATGAAGGCTTGGCATCACCTTATTCTCTCCCCCCCTCTTCACGTTCCAATTATTCAGTGGATGCAGGCAACCTAAACACCTCATGCCCCTATGTGTTTGTGTGTGCGTGTGTAGTCAGGCAGTCAAACTGATATCAGTTACTCGTGTCATTATAATAAGGAACCAAGCTGTCGGACAATAGCTTGAGGCATTGTATGTCTCAACGTCACTGAAAATCTTGACAGCAGTAAGAATCACAATTTGACAAAAACAACAAAACGCACACAATGAATGTTTCCACAAAAGGAGGCTGTAGTCTGGCCCTTACAATCATGCTGTATGAGGCTTGTGAGTTTGGTGCTTTCTGACAACTGATATGCATAGAAGATGTTGATTCAGTCACTCAGCCACCATGACAAAGCCAGAGGCACAGGTAACACGATTGCAGATAAAGCAGGAATAACGGCGAGTACAGACTGCTAACAGTCTGAGTTAAGTTAATCCTATAATGCACTGAGCCTTCTTTTCTCCTCTTTCTGTGTGATAATACCACTGACGAGATCTAATGTAGGCAAATGCCTGTCAGGAAGTCTCCTTGGAGATATGTAGAGCAAGAACGTTTCTTAGTATATTTTATAATGAATTGACTTTTCAAGCTACAAAAATGTGATTACTCAGGCAAGTCATTGTTTATAACAGTTACTCACTGGCTGACTCTACGAACCAGAGGCAATCATAAAAAAAGAGTTTGCCTTCCAACACTATGAAAAAGCAGCAATGCATTAACCTGAAGATGCTATGTGTTAGTAACGGAAAACTGTGCCCAACTGAAGTAGTTTCTTAAACCATTAACCTTTTACCTTTGCTTTTCTGAGACTACTTCTAAAGCAATCTGCAAGTTGGCTGATCTTATCTAGTACTTTCCTAATATGCATGTACTTTATTTCTCAAACAGCCTTGACCCTTATCCTACAACCCCAAATCAGAAAAAGTTGGGACAGTATGGAAAACACAAATAAAAAAAGAAAGTAGTGATTTCTAAATGTACTTTGACTTGTATTTCATTGCAGACAATGTGAACACAAAATATTTCATGTTTTGTCTGGTCAACTTAATTTCATTTGTAAATATACATCCTTTCCTGTCATTCAGACCTGCAACACATTCCAAAAAAGGTTGGGACAGGAGCAATTTAGGGCTAGTAATCAGGTAAATTGGTTAAATAATGATGTGATTTGAAACAGGTGATGTCAACAGGTGATTGTAATTATGATTTGGTACAAAAGCAGCATCCAAGAAAGGTCAAGTCCTTTAGGAGCAAAGATGGGCCGAGGATGGCCAGTTTGCCAACAAATACGTGAGAAAATTATTGAAATGTTTAAAAACAATGTTCCTCAAAGAAAGATAGGAAGACATTTGCTTATTTCACCTTCAACAGTGCATAACATAATTAAAAGATTCAAGGAATGAGGAGGAATTTCAGTGCGTAAAGGACAAGGGTGCAAGCCTAAGCTGAACAACCGTGATCTCCGATCCCTCAGGCGGCACTGCATCAAGAATCGTCATTCATCTGTAAGCGATATCACCACGTGGGCTCAAGACTACTTTGGCAAACCTTTGTCAAGTACCACAATACGTAGTTACAGCCACAAATGCCAGTTAAAACTGTACTGTGCCAAAAGGACCGACTGTTGTACATCCTATTAAAAACCTGTGTGTCTCAGCAGCTGCCTTGGCAGTGTGGAGTCAATACTGAGGAGCAGCGGAGGTCAGAAGGCCCTGTACTCACTCTCAGGTTACACCAGGCAGATGCTGCTACAGTCAGAAATCATTCCAGCCACGTAACCTCCGCCCTCCTCAAGCCGGTCAAATCCACTTGAAGTGTGTTGGCCTCGAATCTCACGGGAATATAAGAGAATTACCTGTTACACAGCCTGGAAACTCGAAGACAAGACATCCTCAGCACAGGTTCATGGACACATGATTCAAATCCTTATGGCTATGATATGATCTAAAAAAACTATGTAAGGGATAATGTAGAGCGAGGCGGTTGTTATAGCGAATACAACCCCGACAGGGTGATCAGGACCCCGACGCGAAGCGGAGGGGTCTTGAATCAGCCTGAAGGGGTTGTATTCGCTATAACAACCGCCTCGCTCTACATTATCCCGCTTATTACATGGCTACTTTCTAAATAAATCAATAATTTGATACAAAATATTGATTTAAAAAGGAGTTTATTGATTTAAATACGATTGGATTTCTTCCGCTAAAGAAAATAGTCCGTTCCGTCTACGGTTGGAATCCTGCGTCCATAGCAACGTAAACTCTGTATCTGTTAAGCTAATGCAACCCTTCATCTACTACTCACCACCACCTTACGGGCTGTGGTAGTAGCCGTATATGTTATGGGGTGCTGCCGTGGTGGACAAATGACCCAGCTGCTGTTTTAATCACTGCAGGAATTGACACGACATTAGCTGACGCGTTGTAGTGAGCTAGCGGGCTTTCGGCTGCTCGTATTCACATTAAACTGAACATTTCTGTTGACAGTGAAGTGAGACGAGGTAAATGGCTTCATGTCCTCATTCATCTCGTTTCCTTTTTCCACAGCCGCTGCATGTTGACACACCTAAACGTGCAATCTAAGCTAACTAATTAGCGTTGTTGTTCCTATACTACGGCTGAAGTTACTGCGTAGCGATCATAGACCGTATATATAGACGTAGCGATCATAGACCGTATATAAAGATGTAGTGATAGACGCTCACCAGATCTGCTGTCATTGCTTGACTTGGACGACAGAAGTTGCTCGACGGCGTTTCTCCACTTTTTGCCACAGCTGATAAATTATCCGGACTTCTTTCGGCGGATTGATTGATAGCTGTCCTCCAGAGTGAACAGAACTGCGTCCATGGCAACGCTCTGCTTTGCATGGCAACGGTGTGTTATGCTTAGCAGCGGTCTGTTATGAAGAAATTACAGACCGCATTCTACATTAGAATTCAACCAAGCCATGTAATAATGTAGAATAATGTACTTACTATTTGCAGATTAATATAATAACAATGTAAAAGGTTTCCATAAGAGACCAAGTGTGTTTTGGTGTCTGCTCATTTAGCTTAAGCCATAACTATAAGATAGTTAGGGCCACAGTGGCCTCGAGCAAAGTACATTGAGTAATAATAACTAATGAAACAGGAGCAGAATGTACCGCTTCGCAAGAGAGGAAATGAGGATGAGACATAATACAGGGGCCCCCACTCTGGCAGGTGTTGTGTGAAGATAGCACGAGGGGACACAGAGGAGGGAAATCCCCAACACTATCAGATGTCTGAATACATTTCTTGGGAGGGGAAATGCAGCACTGAATATGTCTGCGTTGCTAAAACACTGGAGGTTCTCAATAATGAATGTGATTATTTCAGCAGTTGCCATGTTGAGGGCAAAGGTGCCAACAGCAGGACCATCGTCACTGACCACAAACAACAACCTTTGTTTCCAACTGGATCAGCGCTATGCAGTGCTCAAATCCAGATATTTTTTTACTTTAGTTAACATTAAAGTCTATGATATTTTCAGCAGCATGTAATGGGACGGTCTCCTGCCGGAAGACTCTAATGTTTAGTAATTTGAGCAGTTAGAGAAGATAACTTACTTAAATTACATTACTTATTTCCCAGTGGTCATGATTTTCCGACTACTTAAACCAAGCAATTAGATAACAGAATGCTGAATTGAATATTGCACCATCACCCCAATAATGTAGCTTGAAATGGTTTTGATTCAAGAAAAACTCTAGTGTTGCCTGGCTGCGATCACAGACTGCAGTGCTTCCGGAGATCCTCAGAGCGATAGAGAACTAAGGAATGGCTGTCAGGTGTCGGGGAACAAAGAAGCATCAGGAAGAAATGGGAGACTATCAGCCCTCCAGTCTGAGCCTGCAGATACGAGATAAAGGCTTTGCCTCCAGGAAGGAGGCTCGCACGCTCAAACGCTTGCGCTCCGAGCTTGTCAGACAAGCACAAACGCACACAGAAAAAAAAAAAAATCCAACAAGTATTTCACATGCACACACACATATTTGCCAACTGTCTGCCCACCTGCCCAACTGTTTGAATTTCTCTAAAAAACATTTTGCACTTTC
Organism: Gymnocephalus cernua; assembly: GCA_023631565.1. Taxonomy (NCBI): domain Eukaryota; kingdom Metazoa; phylum Chordata; class Actinopteri; order Perciformes; family Percidae; genus Gymnocephalus; species Gymnocephalus cernua. The sequence continues at coordinate 7,463,791 of CM042430.1, forward strand.
AAAACTTTTTCAAAACAAATTTTCAGCCATAACATATACACAAATACCCTAGCGCCTCAAACTAAATCCGATAAAAGCCCTTCTTGCCAAAAAACACATTCACGCTGCCTTTTGTTGAGGCTTTAATCAGAATTGAAAAACTTTACGTCTCTTAATGCCACGAAGTGATTCAATAATCAAAGCCCTTTAATTCATTGTACCTGCACAAACTAGTTGACACCGTGTTGCATTCCATTTCACACTTATGATCAGTGAAATGTCATCTTACCGTCTTCCATATCGGGAATGATTGTGATTCTAGCTGCGGGGAACTCTGAGCCCAGACGGCCCCGCATGGGCATGCTGAGGGTGACATTGAAGCTTTCCTCATCTTCATACAGGGAGTCATCAATGATCACAACCCGGCAGGATTTCTCCACCTCTCCCTTGTCAAAGCGCAGGATGCTGCGATGGTCCTCAGGCCTGGAGATGTAATCAGAGTAAGACAGCACTGTGGTGGGGACCGTGCCTGTGGCCGAAACTGAGTGGGTAGAAAACAGGATTACAGAAAGCAAAGTTAATGATCCAGACTCTGCCATAATACAGTGTGATTTTCACATGAAAAATCAATACATGAATATAGCTTATTTTCCCCCCAAAATAGTTTTTCATGAACAACGTACGTGCGTGTGTCCGTGTGCGTCTGTGTGTCCGGTTGTCTTTTAAATACCTCGACAACCCTACATCCAATCTACTCCACACTTGGCAGGTGAATTGCTGGGTACCCAGTGAACTTGGTGTTTGCTAGAAATAGGACCGACGCCTATTTTTAACGTGACACGCAAGCGTGTTGGAAGCGTTTCCAGGCAAAATAGATTTAGAAAATATGTTTATTTTGTCATTTTGACACAAATACATATTAATAAATCACATGTTGATGTTTAAGTCTCTAGGTTTTGACATAAATGCAGATATAAATGTAATTTAAAAAAATAATAAATGATTATCGATTTTCAAATATTGCACCTGTCAATACAGAACAAAATATTCTGTAGCCTATTTTGCCATCAATACTGCCGATGTTGTCTTTGCTGTAATCAAATCAGTAGATATTTATGTTTGACATGAAGTATACTACTGCTTGAGTGCAGTAAATCAATGGGAAACATACATGTGTACAGACAAGGCGAGCAGCAGCAGCGCCGTGTCAGACACGTTTCTGGTGTGTAAAGACAGAAAAATACACGCAACAAAAACGCCACACTCACGCCATGCAGTCAGTGTGTACCTTAGTAACGGGTTATATTATTGCGTTACAGCAAAAAGGAATACATTACTGTAATGCGTTACTCCCAACACTGTACGTTATAAGATCCTATGTCCACTTCAACTCCAAGGCATAGTTGTTGTGTTACCTTGCTGAGTGTAGCAGATGACCATGAGCTCCTGACTGGCATCTCCACTCCTGTGCACTGGGATAAGCAGCTCACCAATGTCCTCCTCTATGTTGTATGCAGCTGAGGGTATGAACACTGTTGACTCTGTAAATGAGACAAATCAACCACATCAGATCATTACTGTGACATAGTACATTAATATTATTGGAGTTAATTACCTTTATGTTAAATCTTATCTGACTTTTGGTACGAGGAAATCGCTTGTGTATTATCGGTGTTCTGGCATACTGAATGTGATGAATTGAATGTCAAGTGAAATGAACTGAATGATCAGAGATGAAGAAAAGAAAAAAGCGTCAAAGCATATGTGACAGTATTTGCAATCATAACCTTTAATACACATGCTTGCAGGCGTTGCAGCTTACACACTGGGACCAATGACAGCTCTCATTACAGCTCCTCTGATGGTGCTTCCATCACGTTTAATCAAAACCCATCTACTGTTTATTCATCTGCAGCAAATATTCCAACCCAGAGTCGGCTTACAGCGATACACAGAATAACAGAGAGACGTGGATGCGGAAAAATGTTATCTGTAATATAATGCCGTTTGGGAAAAGAGTAAGGAATCCTTGTGTACAAATCAGCGTCTCACACACTTTCATATAAGAAGTCTAGTTGCCCACATAAATTGGCTAGAATAAAAAGGTGTGTTAATTCGGTTTGCAAGCAGAGACGCGTTAAACAATTTGTTTTTTCACTCAACAGTTTTACTGGCAGCTCTCCATCTCTTTGTCTCCTTCCTTCTCTGAGCTGCATATGACAGCCAGAAAGGTAATGAGCTTTCAACATTTCAGCCCTGAAATCCACCGAGCTCAGACAGAGGCTTTGTCTGCCTCTCAGCGAGCATCATGATTGGTCACCCACATTCACACAGTGTTGACCCGTCCTTTTCCCCTCCTGGGGACCAGGATGATGTGGCTACTCTTCACTTCTTGATTCAAATGCTAAGCTCATTTCAGTCTGAGCCACTTTAGCCTGTCTGCTGTGAAATCATTTATTTTTCACAGTTTCATGGTGGCAGCCCCTGGGCTATTCTATTATTCTGCTCTCAGTGAAAAGAAACAAAAGAAAATACATTTTTGTATGAGCCTTCAGAGTTCATTTGACCTTGCAAGGCCAAAATATTTCAAACTTTTGAGCAGTAAACAGTATAATGATATGATAATGGACATATGGCTGTAGGAAGACAATGTCTGTTCAAGGCATAAGGAAATACAAGTATAAATTCACATATTGCAGAGAGATAGCTGCCAGTTTAGTTGATTGCCCTCCAGAGACTGGTGTTTTGGGCAACAATGTTCCAACTAAACTTGATAATTAGCATGCATTGTTGACAGCAAATTCTTCCCTTTCACCCAATGAAGCCCTATGGGATGAGGAGGATAATTATCCATATTTATACTTCTCTACAGTAACTCAGCTCTATCACAGTCAAGCTGTTTCCACCACTCATCTGTTCTTGTAGAGCTCATTTCGGATGCAAGGGCGGTCAGCTTGGTTATCTCCATATATCCTTTTTCACCTTGTTTATCTACACAAAGAAAAATACTGTCCATAAACATAGTTTGCTTTTTACTCATTCTGTAGCTGTTTCCATAACTAAGGTTAGGTTCAGGATGTTGTTAGTTCTCTCAGCATTCAGTCTTCATGTAAATATATTTTGTATTTAAAATATCGAGCTTTGATGCCCTCAGAAGATAGACAGAAGCATTTAGCCAGAACATGATTACAGCTGAGATGAGGGCAAAATGATTCTGAAATCTCTGCTGCTAGAAAAAGATTCACCTTTAGGTACACAGAAAAGAGTGCACTTTGCAAGGAATGCACTTAAAATCTAGTGCATTCCTTAAGATATTCAGTGCATTCCTTAAGATGTAGCCTATTTTAATGACGTATTGGTTCATTCTTTCCCTAAAGTGCATTGCCTTCTTTCTCTGTCTTTATAGATTTGTCATGTTCTAATGTACCGAGAAAGCACATCCATGTGTTATTTGTTGCTGCCACTTAAAGTAGCCAACTAGTTTATCATGGGTGTGCCAGCCATTGAGGCTGCGCCCCCTATTCAAAATATAACTGACACCTTTCTACAGTGGATTTCTTTCTGTATGATTGTTGAACATCCATGCAAAACAATGTCACATGATTTAAGGCACCCAACATCTATTGTAGCTCCGCTTATGACCTGAGTGTGTTGCATCATAGGCAATAAAACCCCCAAAATATTTGTTTTAGATTTTATTTTTTAGGAAGAAATGTTTTTAATCTCACTAAAATTAAGCACAATCAACATTGTAAGCAAGATAAATAAATGTAAACGTGTCAGTACTGACCATCGTCAGGGTCCAGGATCTCCACAGTAGCGAACTGTGGGAATTCAAGGGCTGCCATCACCGGTTCAGACAGAACGATCTGGAAGGTCTCTGACATTTCATACTCGCTGTCTGACAGGATCCGGACCTTCCAAGTGGCCTTGGTCTGGCCCGGGTTGAACTGCACCTGTTTCTGAGATTTCCCCTGGAAATCTTTGTCCTTTTCTGCAGTGCCATCCGTTGTGCCTATACCTTAGGAGTGACATGGAGAAAAAAGAGTTATTATTATAAAAATCAGGTAACTTCTGCTAAACCTGTGAAAATACCAAACATCAGGCATATCAGAGAACGTATCACCTTGGTCAGGTTTTAGTACCGGCAGCCATTAATATTAATTTTTCACATATACAAGCACTTTTCTTGAAAGTATGTGTGACTATGAAGGGTCATAGTTAAACAGACATCAATCAATCAATTAAAAAGATGAAATTAAACTCCTGTTTTTCATCGCCTCCAAAACCAGGAAAAAGTCACGTCCCAGTTGGTCTAACACGACAATCTCTGCCCATCTTCTGGCTGCAGTTTCCCACCCCCAGTGTTTCAAACGGCCATGGTGGGAATAAAGCCAATTAACCCTTATGTCTGCCTTGTTCTGTTGCAGCAGCAGTGGATTGGAGGCTGACATGCGTTGCCTGACCTTTGGCATGCAAGCTGTTTGCTGGGGCTACATTCTCTATAGCTGTGACACTGGCAGGGTTCGTGTTGATTAGGAGCACTGAAGCCACTGAAATGTCACACAGCCTTTCCATTGTCTTTGCAAACTGGCCACGCAACAAGCAGCAGGGCAGCAGGTCTGGCAGTCAATAGAAAGAGCATGGCTGCATACCCTAAGGCAATCCTGTAGGCTTCCATAAATTTAGGAAATATTAAATAAATGAAGTACAAATATGAGCACCATAACACAAATAAAAAAATAAATAAATGCTGTTTGTTTACAACCCAGGAAGGAAGAAAGAGAAGAGAAAAAAGTATTGCATAAGAACTACACAAAAAATCTTCAAAAGACCACAGATTGAGAAATGCACAAGTTTTGGCTTTTAGGAAAATTACCATTCTTCTCTTTGATGAATATAAAAAGTGGGCTTTGATATGCAAGTACAGACAGAAGGAGAAGGCCCCTGCACATATGTGCTGAGATAAAATGGTCAAGCTCAATGGAGTTTGAAAAATCATCAGTCTTCAAAGACTAGCTAGGAGAGGAGAGGTATGATTGGCTCTTAACACTCGTGCACAATGCCTGGATTGGATGGCCCAGATCACTCACTCACTCTGAGGCTTCGCGGCAGGTGGGCTCGTTGTAGCCTCCAAACTGGTGACACCTGCACTGTGCACATTGACCAGTGAACCACCAGTGGGCTCCTCTGATCAGTGTTCACTCAGGCAGGGCTGGGCAAGAGGAGATATCCCCAGTCTTCATGAGAAGGTACTGGCCTAGGATCAGTCACTATCGTGAATTGTCAGACTTCTCAGGTGGCCTGTTTATGCTGCTTCATTAAAATAGTTTGCTGATTTTGCTCTCCTGTCTTTAAAGCAGGGCTGTAATACTTGAGTCCGGACTCGGACTCAAGATTCTTTTCTGTTGTCTCTGACTCGTCTTGGACTCGTTGGTATTTGGACTCGCACTTGTCTCTGTCTCGGCCATTGGACTCGCCAAATATTCTAGTTGGTCTTGACTGAGTCCAGCACAATATGCTTTTATTCTAAAGTAACTTCCTCCTTCAAAACAAAACCATTGATGAAGTGTGCTCGTTCAGAAAACAGGTATTAGTTTAATTCAGAATCCATCTAGAACAGGCATTGAGATTGGTCGCCTGGTATTCGCCTGGCTGCACCTCAATCATCAGGTATCAATCATTTTCATTTTAGCCACAGACACAATGTCAACGAGCACTTTGTACTATGAATTCTTCAGGACAAGCAATAAGTTCAAGAATGGGAACATTTCCATTTTATATTTTATGTAAATAATGTGGCCTAATTTGACCCTTTCTTTCTATGATCTTGACTGTCTCTCATTTGGACTCGGTCTTGACTTGGACTCGAACCTCTTTGGACTCAGTCTTGACTCGGTCTCGACTAGTCCTGGGGTCCGTTTCAGGTAGGAGGTTCAACAAACTCTGAGTCTGAGCCTGACCTCTGAGTTGATTTATCCTGAGATGGGAAACTCTGAGTTTTCGGTTTCACAACAGCTGATTCGAGTTGGTTCAATCAACTCGGAGTAGGTTGACTCAGGGTTACGCGCGTGCACCAAAGACAGCATGAATGGAGCCATGATACTACGATTCACCATGGTAACAACCACAAACAAACGGGTCGGCGGAAATACTCATGCGCACATATGCGAGTTTGAACATGTAATTCATTAAAAAAGCGGCTGCTGCAAACGAGAGCGAATCTGGGTGGAGAAAATTGCTGCTAGAGTAAATGCGTATATTCCAATATAATGTACATCATATTTAATCATAAGTAGGCTATAGCTAATATTAGCCTACTGAAAATATATTTCATTTAGGTGCAATAGCCTACTGCGGGCGAAAAAGTCCGAGGCCTACTAATCCCATTCTGAGGCTGCAGCACCATCATTAATTATAGTTCATAATCTTTTATTTCAAAGGCTTTACATCATTCACCTCCAATCCTGTGGAACTCCTTTTTAATGGCTCTGACTGGTTTGTGTCCAGGGAACACTACACATGTTTAAAGCACGTTTCAGAGCGATCTCTTCTGACGGCGCTTTACTAAAATGCTCCGCATCGCCAAAGTTGTAAAGAACACTGTAGGCTAATGCAACACAAAGAATGTGCTGGGATGTAGAGCATGTCCGTGATGGGTAACATTAGTGATATGAGGATGATTTAGGTTATAACTGATAGACTGGGAAGAAAAACCATAACGCTCAAATAGGAAGTTATCTGGAAATTAAAATGTGTCGGGGCCTCAATATCATCTCCCGACGTAACAATGTTTAACTCCCTGAGAAGTAATACAGCGTCTTCATTAACAGGATCGTCGATAAAAGGAAATGCCATATTTTGAGAACAGACAATGTTTTAAAGTCTGCCTAACAGTTAATAAACCAACAATGTTTTTATTTATTCATGCCGATATAACAAACTGCGCTGAAATGCTCCTGAGACAGACTGAATGAATGAATGAGGAAATGAGCTCTCTGTGTCAGAGGGAGGAGCGTTAATTCTCTTCATACATCCATGGGGAGGAGTCTGAGAGAAACTCGAGGTTTCTTGAAGAAAACCTGCTCCCGACCAGGTTAGGTTCATAGGCTCAGTTACCATAGTAACTGACTCTGAGGTTAAATTACCTCTCTTTCTGAAACAGAAAACCCAGAGTTGGACTTGTTTTGGACTCGACAAAGATGGACTTGACTACAGCCCTGCTTTAAAGCAGCAGAAAAAAAGAGGGAAAGTCTTTACTGTGAGAAAGTAATGAACGTTCTTGTTTTGTTTTGTTTTACCTTTAGTGAGACAGGATATCTGTTTTTAGTTGTGTACCTGCACGGAGAATGCTGCAGAGATGTTTTGAAGCATGTGTGAAAAAATAATCTGTCCAGATTAATTCTTTTTTTTATGTTTCTCACTGAAACCAAAATGAATTATTAAAGATTCAAACATACTCCTACTCATGTTACGTCCCAAACATGGCAGAAAAAGGCAAAAGGTTTTGGCAGGTGAAATACAAGAAGACATTAATGTAATAGCACACCAAAACATTTTCTGTTCAATCTTTAAATTAGGTCTGCAAATGTTTTTCTTGGCAAGAAATTGGAAAAACTATATTTCCAAAGCCATTTAATAAGACTGACAGAAAAAAAGAGTGGTGTATAATCAAAGAATCAATGTCTGAAGATGTAAACATGCACTCACTTAGTGTAATGAGAAATGGACAACATATAAACTTTCACCACTTGTGCATTTAGAAAGAGACACTTTCTTGCTTTTGGTATCCTTTGAGGGCGCTGTAAAGCCCAATTTAAATTGCAGCTTCTTTTGTGTGCTTTCCATCACCGGCATGGAGAGGTAAATCACCCTCCCTCATCCATTATCATTCTCCTTCATGCTGTCTCAATCATAAGAAAACCACTCTGAGCAGCTATGGTTTGGCCTTAACAGCACACAACACTAATGTTGGACGTTATGAAAATGCAAGGCATGTTTTCTCTGGGCACTCAACACCGAGTGCATCCAAGGTTCAATGTAGCGCTTCTTTAATTTATAATGCAGCCATTAATAAAACAGTAGCGATGCTCCAGAAAATCAAAACAAAGGACAATTATGTGATTGCTCCTCATCAAGCTCCTTATACAAATCTTGAATACAAGACTATTTTGTTGTTTAATATTAATTTGCAAAGCGATCACTGTGGGGTCATCACAAAGGCATTTCAGTTTTTTTTCAGTTTCTTTTGTTCTTGTACCAACATAAACAACAAATATTAAGTGTGTTCTTGTTACTTCTCACTGTGGATTATTATCGACTATATCTGCCGGCATATCTGTAGAGTGATGATCTGCCTTGAGATGTGTATTTTTAATTTGAGTGGCAGAGATTGTGCATATACCTATACTGTGCAGTGTGAGGCACTATAAAGGTCAGTAACATTTACATATCACCTCCGAGACGTTAGTCTGACGCCCTGGGGCTTACAAATATATAAAGTCGACGGTAGAGCCAACGATCCCGTGGGTTTTGCCCTTTAACATCAGCTCATTTTAATCACACCTCATATTTATGGACAGAATAAATGGCGGCACTAAAAAAGGCCAACGGTGCCAGCAGTTAAAATTCCTGCCACTCATAAATGCTTGCAGCAGCTTGTATTTTTAAACAGTCTTAACAGTTATTGTCTGTTTAGTTCTGGCCAGTAAAATTCCTAGAACTAACATTTGGAATGGTGTCTTTTAATGGCCGCCAACTTTGGGTGACCTCTCTTCTGTGCGCATGCGGTCCTTGAAGGATTGTCCTGTGCTATTGTGTGATTGGAACGTAAATACTGACCGGAGGAGACAGGTGAAAGGTCTAGACCTGTGTAGTCTCGCTTTGCCAGACCCTCCTCCAAAGCGTTCTTAAGGAGGGTCTGGCTACTCCACATAGCATTTGGGGATGGGAGAAAAATGTGCTCTGGTTTATTGGCATTTCTTTAAACTAGGGCTGTCAGTTTAACGGCGTTAACGCAAACCCATTTTAATGCCGATAATTTTTTTAACGCACGATTAACGCATAGAGAGAGCAACGGGATCTGTTAGTCCACTTCTTTAACTGTCTATGGCCACGCCATGTCCCGCCCTACGAAGCAGCTGATTGGTTTGGTTTAGGCATTTCACCACGAGTGGTGAGGATAGCGGATTGGTCAGGGGATAGGACCTGAACAAATGGAGTTACGTTACCTTCGACGCCTGGCCAATAGTAGTGATTGAAGGGCGGGTCTTGTAATTTCGCAGACCGGAAACAAAACAGACACAAGCCGCGGCCGGTTTTTATATACTGTCTATGGTTTGAGCCAAAGACAGTATGGTTTGAGCTTGCTAGCCGCGTAGCTAGTAGTCTCGTCACGGCGATTAGCTTCGGAGCGAGTAGTGACTCTACAGTCAGTGAGAGAAACAAAGTGTCTCCTCTTTTCTTTCTGACCACGGTGGGAAACCTGGAGCAGGAAAACCCTCTCCTTGATTTTACGTTGGTTATGAAAGAGAACGAGAACCAAGAAATGAGTCACGGGAAACCAGTTGCTATGACGACGGCTATGCCGCTGACGACGCTATGAGCCCATAGACAGTAGGACGAGCCACGCTCGCCTCAGGCATGAGGCAGGACTATCTGCAGTACTACCTGCAGTACTACCTGCAGGACTACCTGCAGTACTACTTGCAATGGAACATCGAGGTAACAGCGTTACATTATGTGACAGATTATTAGTTCCAAGTGTGAATGTTAGTGTGAAATTGAACATAACGTATATGACAATGTTGTTTTCAATAAAAAAAAACATTGTCACAAAGCAAGCCGATCTACTTTTCCATGCTGATAAGAGAATTAAAATATAAAAATATAATGGGACAAAAAGAAATCAAGGGACATTTAGAATAGATAAAAATGTGCGATTAATTGCGATTAATCGCGAGTTAACTATGACATTAATGCGAATAAATATTTTAATCGCTTGACAGCACTAGTATCTTTTGGTATGCATTTCAGAAAAAAAATGGTTAGGATTCAGGTGTAATTGCAAATAGTGATTAATCATGATTAATCCACTGAAAATTCTGATTAATTTGATTAAAAATTGTAATCATTTGACAGCCCTACTTTAAACCAATCAGAATCGTCATGGACGGTGCTAAGCTCTGCACAGAGCCGCTGCAAAATAGTTGTGTGAGAGAAAACTCCGATTGGACAGATAGTCTAGCTAGCTGTCTGGATTTACCCTGCAGAGATCTGAGGAGCAGTTAACCAGAGTCCTCAGAAACCCACCGGAGTTTAAAATTCCAAATCAAAAAGGCGGAAGGAAATGGAAAAAACATGCATCCAGCAAAATTTCCTGCGACACCGGAGCAATCCCAGAACTGGAACATCAAGGATATAGACTACGACCTGTGTGACCCTAAAGGGTGTCTAGACCAGTCTTAGACTTGTCCTAAAACATATCAAAGTGTGCAAGTCTGTGCACTGTGTGGGCTGTGGGAGCTTGTCTAAAAGTATACCAATAGGTGTCCAAAAAATTAAAAAGACAAAACACAAACAGCTTGAAGGGAATCAATATCTTCTAACAAGGAGTATATGTTTTTCATTTTGTTTATTTTGAGTTTGAGTGTTAGCTATCAGGATACCTGTCAGCAGGTTTACTCAACGTTGGTGTAAGTTAGTCCCTGAGCAAAGCAATAAGTGAGATTGCTCACTTATTGAGTTTCTTTCCCCAAGCTCAGAAACAGCCTCCACCCTTACACTGAACAGTCAATCAACACTGTTCTGCTCATCTACCTCATGTATATTTCAATCTTACAATTACAATATTGTTATTAATATATTACCATTGCACTGTCCTGCCTTGCGCTACATTTATATTTAAATGTTAATCTCAGACTATACTGATATTGCACTATTCCTTCCTTCTCTTCAATTTTTATTGTATATTTCTTGTAAATTTGTAAATTCTATTATATTGTTATACTGTATACTTAACAGTATTTTTGTATATTTCTTATTGTCCTTTCTGTTTTTATTCTTTTATATGTTAAGTGAGTGTTGTACTTTGAGAGCAAAGATTAACCGGAGTCAAATACCTAGGCAATAAAGCTGATTCTGATTCTGATTATGGTGTGGAGGAATATGTCCAGTATGTCACTACGACACAAAAATATGTGCATATTTTCTTGTGATCTGCTTACCGTAATGAAAGAAATCTGGCACATGTATCTGGTCCTTTTTGATTTTTTTCTCACTCCTTCCTTTTATTTTGTAGTATCCATGTAATATGTTTCATAGATTATTTTATATTACATGTATTTATTTATTAATTTTTTGTTTGTTTTTGGTGTAGATCTATATCCAGATCAAGATAAAGATACACATTTCAGTTAACATAAAATAGAAATTGAAATTTTTGAAAAAATTATATATGATCAACTGTCCCATTATCTAAATAAGTGCAATATTTTATCACCGTTCCAATCTGGCTTTCGATCAAATCATTCCACAACCACTGCACTATTAAAGCTTACAAATTATATTTTCTCCGCATCTAATAGCAGTCAACTAACTGGTGCAATTTTTATTGATTTGACAAAAGCATTTGATTTAGTTGATCACTACCTGCTCTTAGATAAATTGTTTTCTGTTGGTCTGTTACGTAATGCACTACTCTGGTTCAATTGTTATCTTCATAACAGAAAACAATGTGTTATGATACAAGGGTGCAAATCCAATATATTAATTCAGCAACAAGGTGTCCCACAAGGTTCAACTCTTGGTCCACTTCTCTTTTCTATTTTTGTTAATGACCTTCCATCAATCTGCTCTGAATGTTGTGTTCATCTTTATGCAAATGACACAGTATTATACACTTCAAAAACTAATTTATTACAGATAGAATCAACTCTGCAGTCTGACTTTGATAGCCTACAACACTGGCTCATAAGAAATAAACTACTACTTAATGAAACCAAATCTCACATTATGATTTTTGGAACTCCATAGACCATTAAAGCTAAATTAAAAGGTAATACATGGTATTATGGTAGTTCACTGCAAAAAGCTGAACACATCAAATACCTTGGACTTTGGCTAGATTCAGAGCTTTCATTTAAGTATCATATTGATTATATTTTAAAAAGAAACAACTTTGGTATTAGTGTTCTCTACTGCTCCAGAAAATACTTCTCTCTTACTGTTAGAAAGAAACTTGTGCAACAACTTATCTTACCAATTATGGACTATGCTGATGTTGTATATCAGGTTGCACCCAGCACTAATCTGCTCCCTCTCAATGTTGTTTATAATAGAATTTGTAGATTTGTTCTTGGATGTCCTTTCACAACTCATCATTGTATTATATATGAAAGACTTTTTATACCATCACCTTTAATAAGAAGACATCAACATTGGTTGCAGTTTATTTATAAATGTATACATTTCCTAGTTATCTAAAACAGCTTATGGTACCTTTTTCCTCTACCTACCTCTTGAGACATTCTACACAATTATTTTTTTCTGTCCCTGCTGTAACTTCCGCTACAGCTAAGAAAGCCTTTAGGTATAAAGCCCCCTCAGGTTGGAACAATCTACCTGTAAACATTCAATCCATTTTATCTCTCCACTCCTTTAAAAATGCCCTGTTTTCTTATTACAGTACCAACTGTACCTGTCCATAATCCTCTATGATATCATGATAACGCCTCTTCTAATATTATTAATATCCAGTTTCATTCTGACTCTACCACAAACTTAATTATGACGGACTGATTTTGTGTCTAATTATGATTGTACTGTTTATTTGTTTATTGTTAAGGACCCCCTCGAGAATGAGATGCTGCATCTCAAGGGGTTACTCCTAATAAAGAAATTTCAATAAAATGTTTTAACAAATGAAAAGGCTGCCCGCTTTCAGGGCAAAACTTTAGCAATGATCAGGGCCACACATAATTCCGGACATTTTCTGCAGATTTTCCGCAGATAAAAAAAATAAATAATAATACTCAGAATGCTGACACATCTCCACCTCAAGCAGAAAAACATTCCGCTAAATTGATTGATTTTCATTCTGGATCACCGCTGAAAACTGTCAAAAACTCTGCAGGTTGGGTCTGGTAATGATTATTATATCACCCTGGACTGACTAGATGAAATCAAAGGCAGTGTCTGCTTACTAACGAAGGAGGTCTCCCCCAGGTAGCCTCGCCGTTTCAGCACCACCTCCAGGAACTTGACCTCTTCGTCCACCACGTAGTGTTGCTTCTCTAAAGAGATCCAAGCCCAGTTCAGACGGTACTGCTGGTTCTTCAGTTTGTTGCCTCCTGCAAACAAATACAGTTGATACAGTTAAAGAAACTTGAAATGGCTCCTTAGAAATCAGCAAGGAAAAATCCAATAGCCTCAGTGAAAATTAATAATCTAAAACATGTTTCGAAAATTACCATAGCTATTTGTTTCTGGGATGGCACTGTCCGAACTGGGTCATTTTATCCTTGCCCTTTGAAGTTGGATTTAAAGGCAGAGGCTACAGTCCTGGAAGGTATCGCTGCTACCGTTTGACCATCAAGACTCAAAGCAGAGCCACATATACAGACTACTACTCACACTGACTCCTACAGAAACCACAACACACTATAATTTTGATTTCTAGAGCACTGAGTAGCAGTCCAAATAATTATCCACTGATTCCTAAAAATCAGCATGCGTCCACCAGACTGCATAGTGAGAGCTGCTGCCTGCTGCTACTGATGACTGAGCCACTAAACATCTGGCAGTTCTGAAAGTGGTGGAATAAAAGCAAAACTGCCGGGAGGGTGCAGGCCCATTGTTCAGAGGTTTCAGAGTGTTGCTGTTGTTTGTGTTAGGCGCGACGGAGAGTCTCTAGCCTGCCCCACCCTTATGGTTATGCTCAGTAAATCTGTTAGGTCCAGCTGACCGCACCACTGTGTCCATTTCCTTCCTCGATGGTCACAGTGAGATCCATACACATTCACCCTGGGGGTTTTATTATATGTGAGGGTGCATGCATTTACACGTTTGTGTGTCTACGTGTGTGTGTGCTCATGTGAAATGTCCTCTGGACTTGTTCAAAGCTTTTTCCTTTGGTCTAATAGTATACATATTTCCTCGCACAGAGTACAATTGTGTCTCAATGCCTGGACATCAATGCTTTTTGACAATATTGAGCCATAACTGGGATAAAGTCAGCGTGACACACAAGAAAAACAGGGGCACTTTCTCATACAAAACCAACAACTCATTTAAATCAGCGAGTTGAATAAAGTTTATTAATCCATAATGAACACATAGGGCTACTTTGTTTTCTACCAGATAGAGGACTTAAAGTTGTGAAGTCTATGAATATAGCGAGATGCTATAGATATCCCTAATTCATCTTTGTAGCTCTGGTTTGCCGCAATAATGGGCTTTGTCAAAAATGCTGGAAAGAAAACAGAAGAGCAATGCCGCTGTTCCTTGAACTTGAAGATTCAGGTCAGAGTGAACTTCAGACAGACTCAGTGATGTCGACACTGAGCTGTAATTGGGACAAAATGCGGCAGAAACTGTGGAGCTTGAGCAGCAATGAGACGAGAAACTGTTTGATTTTCTCTCTCCTGCAAAATGAACTAAATGTTTGAATCTTTAAGATGTATACATTTTATGAAATTCTCATTAACACAGAATGTCTTTGTATCGGAAAATGGGCTTTTTTTAACTTTAGAGACACCACTTCAACAGAGTTGTGTGCATTGATGTTAATCCCTGGTTTAGTCCTTGATTTATGACTCAAAGCATTGTTTCCTTCACAATTTCTACTATGAGAAGAATTAGTCTCAGTATTTCAATGGAAGTCAATATGGTCCTGTGATGACTTTTTTCTCAAATGTCTATAGTTGGTGTTGTTTGTCTGCTCAGCCATCGGTCCCTGTTTATGTGCACAACCCAATCCTCTGTTAATTCCAAATAAATTGCTATTTTGTGTTATGCTATAATTTGCATCATAAACAGCATGAAAACTATCATAGGAAACATGCACTGAATGCATTTGAAACAGGAAAAGTTGTTTGGTAAGTCAATATGGCATTAGGTCTGATGTAATAAAACTTCAAAAAAAAAAAATTCAATCTAAAACCTAAAATGCTGTGTGCAAAGAAAACACA
Organism: Gymnocephalus cernua; assembly: GCA_023631565.1. NCBI lineage: Eukaryota > Metazoa > Chordata > Actinopteri > Perciformes > Percidae > Gymnocephalus > Gymnocephalus cernua. Next base: position 7,478,958 of record CM042430.1, read on the forward strand.
TTTTGTAGGATGAACAGTTTTTGGCAGATCACTGTGTGCTTAAAGCAACAAATGTTGCAAATGTAAAGGTTGACTGGTAAAAGGAGAAAACGTTGGTTTTGTATGAAAAAGTCTCAAGTGATACATTTTATAACTCGTACATTCTTGAGGTCTACCACAGTGTGAGCTTTTTGCTTCCTGTGTGTTCCACATCATTCTTCTGGAGACAGGTGACCTGTGTGTGACAGGACCTCCGTACTCCATTTGGATTAAAGCCAGCCGCATGGCACGCATGCCACCAGTAAACACTGCATGTGTGATCTCTGAGTCGTGAAGCAAACCGTTCTCCTCTGAGGTAATGGAAACAGAGAAGGTCTCGGCTATTTATCTAACTTCACACGCTGGCATAGGCTTTGTAATAGCCATAACATGGTGGAAACACTTGATCTCAAGCATAATTGATACAAATAGAGAATAAAAATGATATGAATCATCATCTCTCCACAATCAAACACTCAGGCAGCGACATTTTAGAACTGTTTATCGGTGAGATTTATCCCAGATACCTCATACATTTCAGTAAAAGCATGAAATGGATACATTTTGCATAATTATTAACATGACTGAAGAAACAGCCTACACGTCAAGCTAAGCCTCAAAGAGGCAGCTCTCCCTTTCAAGATGAATCCCTGAATGAACACCTGTTTGCCTTTAACAGTATTCACAAACATAAACAGGCTCTATTAATTATTCATCTTTTCATATCTAAGAGGAGGATACATCCAGCAGCGTTTTCAAATCTCAGAAAAAAAATTAATTTATGTTCACAGTTTATACTACATACAATCCCACCGTGACATAAGTAAATATTGACTTTAGGAGGTCTTAAAGTCCGCGCAAAGCTGCAGAGTGGCCTTCAGGGACCCGGGGAGTGGAGGTGCTCGTTTCCAGAGGACCACTTCACTCCTCCAGATTTCTTCCTAATTAAGATAAGCAGGGGTTGGACTAAGTCCACTTCAAAGAGGCCCCAAGGAAAACAGCCGAGTTAATCTTTAACCAGCACTCACAGCACCGAGACAGAATTTAGTGAACAATATCGGTTTCTCTAATGTTCACTCTATGCACTGCTGTGCAGTTTAGTGCACAAACATACATCATTTGCAGTGACTACAATACATAAGGTAAGGCACATGAACTTTACATTAGACTGTATTTCTACTTAATATCCATATTCTCATTAAATTCATATGGTAATATCAGGAATCCTACAACTCCCAGTGGCTAGTCATCTTAAAGTATTGAACTGCCTGCCTGCACTCTGTCTTGTTGGGTTCTAGTAAACCTTTTAACACTCATAGTGTAAGTCTCTCTAAATAATATGAGTATGAATAGTTGTTGTCTCGCTTCCCCCTAGCGCTTGTGAGCAGAAGAACCACCATTGCAACTTTTGGCCGGCGAGCTGGTGGCCTCAGCGACAGGAAGTATGGCATAATATCAGGTCTCGCCATGTAACAAATTGCTTCATGGCACTCCACACATACAGGAACCGCTGCTATAAGAACAAGGTAGCGATGGCGTTTTTCACACTATAACGATATTACTTGCGATAAATGAACTGATATCAAAATGTACTCAGTTCGGCCTTTCTGCTGCCTTCAGTATACTGCTAAAATACAACATTGCTTGTTGAATAAAAAGAACTGAAAAATGATTCCCAATATTATTTTATTGAACAAATTGAAGATAGAAATGAACACAAAAGGCCCCATTAAAAAAACAACTCAACTAACTACAAGAATTCCTGAGTGTCTTGTTAATAACACGATGCCGACTTAAAAAAAAAACGGATTACTATACAGCACTAAATGGTAGTCAAGTTTTCAGCATTTGTAGTGTAAGCGTCTCTAAATAATAGGATCAACAAAGTGTCAACCTCTACTTTTTTAACCACTTAACCATAACCAGCCTTAGTTCATGAACTTTTTTACAAAAGACCTTGTACAGTTCATGTAGCTTCACTTCTTAACACAAGTTGTGTCCACTCACACAGTGAGTGATGTGTGTAGATGTGTGATGAGGGACAGAAGCCTTTTGAGAGAGGCCAAAGAATGCGAGAGACTGGACTGTGCCAACTTAGTGCCCCTGGCTCTTCCCAGCATACATGCAGACAGCCCTTATTTGGTCACCGTGAAGCATCGTGGGGCTGCGATGCCCCATGGACCCTCGTCTGTTCATTTAACCAGGCAGACAGGTGGCCCTTTGCCCACAAAGCCAGCCCCACATTCATTAGGCAGGATAAATTGTGATGAGCACACAATACATCTAAAAATACTTAATGATCATGTACTGCAAATGGACTTTGTGTGCCAACAGTTTCCATGATGTGCAATAACTGTATTCCACTGCAGCATTAAAGACGTCACGCAACATACTATACTATAGAGATAGGTTGGGGACCAGCAAAGTGCTCACAGGCACCAGATTTTAGTTTGGTTTTAATCCTCTAAGATGCCATTCAAATGGACTATACTGTAGGACAAAGCCACATTTGTATTTTATAATGAAGGCATTAAATCTGAATACTGATGTATAACCCTTTTCTATCAGTAGCATAACTCTAAAAAGGCTACAGATGAAGGAGACTGCAGCCTAGCTGTTTTAGGACCAATAGTGTACTTTATGTGTGTGATGGCAGTTTGAGCTCATCAAGTCAGTCTGGGGTCCGTTTCAGGAAGGAGGTTTAACAAACTGAGTCTAACCCTGAACTCTGAGTTGATTTACCCTGAGATGGAAACTCTGAGTTTTTGGTTCCAGAACATCTGATATGAGTTGGTTCAATCAACTCAGAGTAGGTTCACTCAGAGTTAAGCGCATGCACCACTACAATAAAAAGGCAGCATGAATGGAGCCACGATACTAGGATTCACCATGGCAACAACCATAAACAAACTGGTTGGCGGAAATGCTCATGCGCACATACAGCGAGTTAAAAGAGCAACACAGTGGCTGCTGTAAAATAACGAGAATTGATGTGGGAGAAAATTGCTGCTCGAGTCAATGTGTAAGCTCTAATATAGTGTATTAATTTCATATTTAATCACAGGTAACCTATAATATTACTGGTGAAAACTGGAATGGGAGTAGGCTACACCTATCATTTCATTTAGGTGCAATCCTGCGGGCAAAAAAGTAAACTACTAATAATCCCATTCTGAGGTTGCAGCACCATCATTAACAGAATTATGATTTATAATAATTTATTTCTTTTTAATGTCTCTGACTGGTTTGTGTCCAGGGAACTCTACACAAACGTTTAAAACACGTTTCAGAGCGAGTCACATTCTTCTGAAGGTGCTTTGCTACACAGTGGCTTTACTAATATGCTCCGCATCATCAAAGTTGTAAAGAAAACTGCCGTTTGCAAAAAACATAATGCTGGGATGTAAAGCATGTCCACGATGGGTGGTGTTAGTGATATGAGGAACGATAAGGTTATGTAAGCTACATAACTGACAGACTGGGAAGAAAAATGATACCGCTCGAATAGGTAGTTATCTGGAAATGAAAATGCATCTATAGTCGGGGCCTCAATATCATCTCCAGACGCATGTTTAACTCCCTGAGAAGTAATACAGCTTCTTCACCAACGGGATAGCCGACAACAGGAAATGCCATGTTCGGAACAAAAAGGTTTTATAGTCTTCCTAACATAGTTAATAAACCAACCCTGTTTTTTTTATTCATGCAGATAACAAACTGAATGACTGACCAGAATGAATGAATGAATGAATGAATGAAAGAGTGCTGTGTCAGAGGGAGAAGACTGAGAGAAGACCTACTCCCGACCAGGTTAGGTTCACAGAGTCAGTTGACTCTGAGGTTAAGTCCCCCCCCCTCTCAGGTTTGATTAACCTCCCTTTCTGGAACAGAAGAGTTTCCCTCATCTCAGGGTTAAACTCAGAGTTTTCACTAAACCTGCTTTCTGAAACGGACCCCTGCTCAAGCTTCCAATAAACTTTTAATTTATTTTTAAATGAATTCCAAAATAAGAAAACTCAGTACATTATATAAATACTAAACGGACTAAATACTAAATTAAACGGTAAACCCTGCATCATGGGTAAATGAGCAGTTTCCCATACTTGGTTTGTTTACATGCATACCATGTAAACCAGAATATGTTTACATGGTTTAATTTTTGTTGTACAGCACATCTCTCTCTCACTGCTGCAGCTCCTCTTTTCACCTTGTGTTCAGGTCTCTGTTTTAGCTACAGAGTGAATCATCTTTCCTTCTGTACTATCTTTGGCTGCACTCGCACATGCTCAGTAGCTCAGATGGTAGATCATGTCAGTTAGCTCCATAGACAGTAAAAGAAAGGTTGTTTCTCCAACTTTGGTCAGTTACAAGGCAGGATTAGCCGGGAGACTTCTTCTAAAGGAGGGCGCATGGAAGTACTTCTTTTGGAGATTATGGTGAACTTGTGTGTGTTGTAACAGTGCTTTGCCATTGAGAATGAGGTAGCATGCTAGCGCTAGCATGCTAACGGTTGTGGTTAGCTAGCGCTAGCATGCTAACAGTTGTGTTTAGCCCGTCGTTTCGGCTAGTTACGTAACAAGCCGTGCAGATTCTGACCAGCTCACCCGGAGACTGAAGGCAGGACACATTCAGAAACCGTATCTCACTCAAAACAGCATTGATGGATTTTTTTCCAAGTTTGTATGCGTGTGGAAGCACCAGAGACACAAAATAACACCCAAAATCCCAGAAAAAAGTGTTTTTTTCATAATATGGGCACTTTAATATTGTAGTGTTTGTTGAACATTGCCGTGTCTAGGGGCCGTTAGTGGGTCTTTAGAATTTGAATGTGGTGCATTTTAAATTATGCTGTAGTAGTAGATTTGCTTTCAGGACAAGAAATAAGAGACAAAATGGTCAGCTGACTTTACTTAAGTTAGAGAATAATCAATAGCAAATACTGTTCTAAAGAAAATCTGTGATGAAGCTTCAAAGAAAAGATATCATCACAACTTATATTGACTCTATTAAAGGTGCCCTGCCACACAGTATTTCATTACTTTGTGGTAATGTCTGAAGTTCTACCATGGACTCTGTAACATTCTTTGTGGAAAAAATGTCTTGGTTACCTTGTTTCTAGCGTGGTATAGAAAGCGTGCAGGAAGACTCGGCTCAATTTGTGCCAGTTATCATTAATATTCAACGAGCTAAGCTGCTTGACTCTGATTGGCTAACAGCCAGCGCAACTGGGCGAGCTCATGAATAGTAATCTCAGACAACACCATGTCAGACTGACCAGCTTTTGTAATTGGCCTGATTTCTCTGCTTATTTCTTTTCAGTGACTAGAGCTGACAGGAGGTAGCAGTTCAATTTTACATTCACCACATAACACAAACACATATGGACCGTACAGATTTCAAAAAATGCAAGTAAAAACGGTTTTGTGTGGCAGGGCACTTTTAAATGAGTTGTCTCTGGGTTCTATAATGTACCAGACCATACCAGCATACTTTTCACCTCTCCAATTAAGGGAAAAGGGATATGGTAATCCTGTTGAAAGAAAGAAAGCAGATGGCAGAGCAAAGAGAGAGAGAGCGCGATATGGTCTAATCACCCTAAGCCTTGTATCAGCAGTAACGAGTTGGCCATGGCTTGAGAGATTTAGAATTGTTATGGTTTCACAGGCCCTAAACCATTTTCTTACAAGCACAACCTTTCAGGGAAGTGGTCTGCCATAAATGTGGCCACTACAAAGCGTCCATACTGGCTGCTGTCACCTCTGTGTCCGCTCTAACACATTGGTCACTCTGAGGCGACATTCGAGGGGCCTGAAAGAAAGGCCAAAGGCACTTCTGAACAAAAGTGCTTCGTCAGACAGCCCTGCAAGGCTTAAAGCAAGCAAGGCTTTGCTCTCAGCAGGGAAAGTCCTTTGGGATTAACATATGAACCACAACTATAGAGGTGATTTAATTCTCAGCGCGCTTTCAAAATTTGGAATACAATGGATGGAATTACCTTTTTTTCTTAAACCTTCAATGACCATATCATGAAAACATTTGCTATAGCTGTTTAGAAGGTGTTTAGAAATGCCATAACCAAGAGGCGTTAATGTTTTAAACCGTTGCTCAGAAATATGACTTCCTGTTTCTTTCTATGGGAAACTAGTTATCTTGTTATGTTGGCTGTGATGAAATTACATGTACAATACAATTTTCGAGGCTTTTAAGATAATATTTTCACCACTCTACGGCTGTAGAAATGCGTCACATTAATCATTATATTCTTCCTCTTGTTCAGCCTCATGCAGGCAAAACCTGACACCAGGGCTTAATTTGAGCCGGAACACGCCGGAACATGTTCCGGCACCTCCGACGCTGGATCCGGAACCTTTTTAATTGGATCCGGCACCACCTGTGTCACTATGAAAAATGAATCGCCTAAATGCAAAAAATAAATTACTGTTTGTGTAGTGTTCAATGTTGTTATCTGTCTTGTTAGTCTTTATTCCCCATTGAAGTTCCACAAAAATCTTGTGTTTGCATTTTCGATGCATTTTAAGGTGAATTTTCAGGGTAAGACAGAGGGGGGAGAGGGATGGAGGGAGGGGAGGCACTTCAACAACCGCCGCTGCATTTCAAGTGACACAAGCGCTTGTGCTGGTTGAGATTGCTGTTATAACTTCATTTCACTCAGGGGAAAAATGTCAAAAAGACAACAAAGTTTGCTTAACTCTTTCAAATACGCTGGCCAGTCGGATCCCAAACAAGCAAAAATCGTTTCTGCCGATCAAGAATGTTACCTCCAACCCCCGTTTTGAGGGACAATACAGCAATTTTCAAAGGTATCTCTAGCTATCTGAATGAGGGGTAACGTGAAAAGCCTGCAGTGCTTTCTACTGTTCTTTGTGTCCCTGGGGCTCAGCCGGCCGCAGCTGCCAAATCTACCAAGCTATTTCAGGTAGGTGGTAGTGAGAATACTTAAGGCTTTAGTGCATAACTTTTTTATATTAATGAATGTCCTTTACATTCAAGCCATTGCCAAATGACCACACAACTCTCTCTGTATTGCTCAGTATGGCTGTGTTTAGAACATGGTGTCGTCCGGCGAGTGAAGACTCGAGTGTAGATAATGACCTCTTCTGAAGAGTCCATGTTTTTTAAGTCCTCTGTGGCCTCCTTAGCTACTAGCAACTGTGTAGCGGAGGGGTGGGGGCAGTGCGCAAGCACGGAAGATTTGCATCATGTGGACGCGGTCCACATTACTTCGAATTTCTTATTGGGGAGACAGAAAATACACACTATAGCTTTAACTAAACAATTTTTTTATGTACAGTGTTCTATGAGTTAACAAAGTAACGTTAAATAGTCTCGTCTTGGTTCAGTGACAAACTTAAATTCACAATGTGTGCGCTTCTTAAAACGTTGTGAGTTTATGCCGATCGTGCGCTATAAATCAATGTCAACCCAGTCTCACGGCAGTTCATGAAATGTTCACGTAATTTAATGTATTGGTACACGGAAACGTTTATCTCGTTTTTTTCGTGATGGTCAGCATGTTTTTTAAACTTATGTATTTCAATGGGAAGCATCTTTTGTGATCACAGCACGATTATTTCTGCCAGTCGGCTGCAGCAGAGAAGCTTGATACAGCTTTGCTATTATTGGTATTTTTAGCCCTATAACCGCTGTTTTAGCTTATGTTTCCATGACACGCGGGACAACAACGGGACGGTTGGGTTTAGGAAAAGAAGAACAGGACGGTTGGGTTTAGGAAACGTGACACGTGGGACACGATCCCCGGTATCCTGGGTGAAAGTCCTGGTTGTTTGACCCATCCACCACCCCAACCAACCTCCCTATGCGGATTTTCGGGCTTTCATACTACTCGCTACCATAGTAGCTACTAATGCTACGTCATCTTCTCATTGACTTTACATTGGCATTGTTTTCCAAAGAATCGTGCTGTGATCACGAAAGATGCTTCCCATTGAAATACATTAGTGCTGACCATTACAAAAAAACAAGATAATAAATGTGTCTGTGTACATAAATCAATAGATTACGTGAACATTTCACGAACTGCCGTGAGACTGGGCTGTACATGTAGGCACAGCGGTCAGGGCTCTGCGAGCAGAACTTGCTTTCTCAATTAATATAGCACACACTGGGGAATGTATTTCTTCAATAGACTACATATCCCATCAGTACTGATTGGACATCCACATTAAAAGTGGCATATTTTCCTTAATGTGCCTTTTGACACAGAAAAGGTGCATCAGTGTTCTTATAAATGTTGTCCTCCACAGTGTGGTTGACAGACAAAAGACAAAGCAACAACCTTCATCCTGTTCCCACACTTTCTGTTTTTGATTCCAAATTGCAGCATAAGGTTGTTGTGGAAACTGCTCCGTGACTTTCTTGCTGTCACAATAGGAGCCCCCCTCGCCTGTGTGGAAAGGCAGTGAGGAATTCCCAGAGCTCTTATTTCAGATGGGGCTCCTTTATGTGTGGCCCAGGAGAGAATAGTGTCAGAGGAAGTACTGTACAGTGTGATCGCAGGGAAAGGTCACTCCTGTCCTGGGACTCTGCTCCACGCTCTAGTGTCCTCACACACTGCCAGAAATGACATCATTTGTCATCCTCTACAGAAAACACTTGACACAAACCCACACATTGGCTGGAGAGATGCATTCTTTTAAAGTTATTGAGGGACATTCAAAATGAATTTGTTAAAAAAAAAAAAAAAATCAATGTGTGTAGATTTTTTTTTAAAATGAATCCAAACAGCAGAGAGAAAAACAACTCAATATAGTACCCTTTGGATACTGAGGTTACTATTTATTTGTGTGTAGAAATTACTACATACAAGCAAACGTCCTGGATTTTTAATTATAATCCTATTAGCCTCGCCCGGAAATAGTAGTTCTTTCCAATCTTTCCAAACACCTTAAGGATTAGCAAGCAGGCCAACTCTGGATGCACAACTCTGCAGAAGATCTGCTCTGTCGCGGGTTGCTGATTTCCAACCGAGGGGCACAGGGTGTCCTGCCAAGCGGGGTCAGTACTTATCCCTGATCATGGCTACATCATTAGGGCTGGAAAAACAGGCTGTTCAGACTTGGGTGGGCACAAGTTATTTCCTTCCATTTGGTTAAGCTACAATCATTAACAAGATCATTATTTATATTAACATAATTTGGAAATATATAAATTAGAACTAATCTTCACCTCTCCATGGAACACATACTGTATGGTGCATTATAATTCCATTCGGAGTGTAAGGTGCCTTTTGTTGTCAGGCCTTGTTCAGCAGAATGATAATTATTGCACCTGAAAACTGAAAAGATGAAAAGTCTAACTCTCTCCTGCATCCCTCCACAAGCAAGTATATAAATCAATTAGCCGTCCTTGGGTTTCAGAATCCAAAAGAGGTTTGCAAGTTTCTGCTAAGGGCTTTGATTGTTTCGATTGTGTAGGTGAGGTTCAGACAAAGTATTCCTTGATTGCCCTTGGATGGCATTCCTGTCTGTCAAAGAGGATGCAGCCTCCAGTGTCTTAATTAACAATCAGCCACACGGTTTAGAGAGTTAAAGCCTGAACTTTTTGCAGGGGAAACAACAACAAAGGGCTGAATCAGTGGCTGCAGGGCTTTCTTCACCATTCACTTGTAAAGGTCATTGTGGATTTAAAATTGAGTTTCTCGCTCATTACCAGTCAATTATGAACTGTATGAATGCACTGACAGCCATCAGGCAAACGCTGCTGAAGAAGCTTTGGCAAATCTGTGACCAACTGAAAAAGATACAGTAAGAGCCATGAGGGTTAACTGGCTTCTCATTACATCTTTATGAATAAGTTGTAAAAAACAAACAAAAAAACACAAAAAAAAACACAACAAAAAAACACGTTACACTCCTTTTGGGCTAATCTTGAAAAACAAACAAACATTTTCAAGTCATGTCACTTCCTGATTGAAGGGATGAGCTCATGGAGACAAAAAATCTGTCTCCATCCCAGGAGCTGAAAGGCTTGCATTGTTACAAGTGCATATGTTAAATATAACTCTCCAGTGATGCTGGTGACCGAATATAAAAGAGCCTCGAGTGAAAAAAACAAAGGGGGATACAAGGGAAAGTGTGAAAATGTGAGATGAAAACAAAGCAACATAAAGATGCAGGATGAAGGGACTTGACAAAGAGAGGGGGACGTGCTTTTTCTTGACCCTTGAATGCACAGTGTTTGCTCTCTTGTCAGATCGAATAATGGTGGACTGTTTGCTGAAAGCAGCAGTGTGAGGCCATAGAATATAAAAGCCCATCCCAGTCCCACAGACTCATGAGCTCCATACTAATAGAGCGGCGTTTGTCGAGGCTGTTCTCAGGGCCTCCATTGGTTTCATTTATAACATGTTTCAGCTGCATTTCACAGTCATTACTTGCAAATCCTCACATGTAGAAAGGCTTTTGCCTGAGAGGTAAATGCTCCATGAAAAGCAGGAATGGTAATTCCTAAAGAAGTGTTAAAATTACTCTTGGTGTTTCTTTATGATTGGTGAAACCGAACCCTTCAAGTAGAACTGTGCAAACCTGCACGTTGAAGATAAGCATGCTAGTCTGCATTCATGAAAAGGGAGGAGAAAATAACTTTGGATTTAGTGTTGTTTTTGTCTCCTTGTTGTAATATTGAACAGAAGATTAGTCTGTGCGTCGAAACAAACCAGGGTTCAGAAATATATACCGGTATGTTAAAGGAAGATTACTTCTAAGGATGCTTGCAAAATTCCATTTAGACCCTCAAACTGCAAGTTTCTTCCCCTGTATTTGAATCATTGTAAAAACAACTTCTGGAGGTTATTGTATGATAATGTGGATTTTACACTGGAAAAATCTCAAAGAAATTTTGCTACAAATTCAGACACTCTGGTAGTTGTGGATATAGTAGTGGCCATACAAATTATATTCAGAAACGTATTTGTGTGCAGCGATTGTATCTACATTACTCTTGCATCATTTACATGTAGTATATTCAGTCCAATCCTCCAATCATATCTCTTTTTAAAATATAAAATATATATTTGAGTGCAATACATTGCATTGTGCTCTGAAGTTTGTCATCAGAAAGTACAGCCTTCTAGTTAGCTAAGCAATTATGCATTTGTAGAGCTGCAAAGATTAATCGGTTAATAGATTCGTTGTCAAATATTGAATCGTTTATTTGGTTATGTACTTATTAGCCAATTTGATGCAACGGCTAATTTGATGCTGTAAGAGTATAAATAGATTATATTAATAAATAGCCGATACTGCATTGAACTGTTCGAGCCTATACTGACTGCAAAGTTTAAGCCACATAACCTGAACTGACTATAATATTTCAACCTTTACAGTCATTATCTTTATTGTCCCCAGAGGGAGATTTGGTTTGCAGCCAGGTAACAAAAGCAGTCACACATCATTTAAAAACCCATCCGTTAAAAAACAACGTTAACACTAGCAGTATATGTGTCACATCCACCGACTGTAATATTAACACTAAACCTAGTCTAGCTTACTAATATAGCAACAGTCCTTAGAATTGGTATACCTTAGTTCCTGCAAGTCTATGTTAGTAAATTAAATGTTACATCTAATGCTTTATTGATCCCCAGGTGGTAAATTAGGTTTTACACCTCCAACTTGACAAATGGCATTATGTCATATACGGAGAAGCTTTACATCATCATATATCAGCTATTTATGATAAGCAACTAATGATGTTGTATCAGCAGTCATTATTCAACAATACAAAGGCAGCAACAAAGACAACGGGTGGGTTATATCTGCTGGTTTAAATAAATGGCAAAGAAATCTCCAAAGACACCAAATAAACAGTGTCAGGGCCAGCTGTACATACATTTGCAAATGTAGCGTTATCAGCGCCATGGCCAACCCGCAGAAAGCGCACGCTGTGATACTTCAGCTTACGTCGTATTTACCAAACCTGCAGTTCATCAGGTAATCAGCGTCTTTCTCCGCCCACTATACCGTAAATTGCGCTGTAGCAAAGCGTTAAGTCCTGGTGCTATGATACAGCTGAGTGCAGACTGCCATATTCCCACTGCTGATGCTATGACTGGTTGAAATGATCCTGATGCCAATATTTGTAATGTAGCGAGGAGTTTAACAACTGCTGGAATGGAATATGAACGCTGAGTCAGAGATTCAATGTCATCTTGATTTCTCCAGTAACTCTAATATTGCATGGCTGCTTAATCTGTAACGCTTAATGATTTCCTGTTCACTCAACTGAAAAAGTGTGGCTCGTCTCCTTGGCCTACGTCTTGCTCGGATTACTGCTGCCATTTCACCAGGAGGCATATGCGAGGAAACCCGCTTGTGGCTGGTTTACACCTGCTTTTAACCCTGCTTTTGACCCTCCCGTGAATGCATATGCATGACACGTAAAAGTGCAATTTGCCATTTTCAGGCAGTCTGCGTTTTTACCACAGTGTGGCCTGTTTGTACATACCTCACCATGCTTTTAGGCGCACAATGCGAAACAAATACGCCTGAAGTGGGCGCAAAAGCGTTAGTACATCTGGCCCCTCAGTGCTTAATGTAGATGTCAGCCATGAAGTTTAAATGTATTTAATATGGCACAGGGAACAATGTTGAAACTGATGACAGCATTGAAGAGCAGAAGTGCTCACACGTTCAAGCTCACTGATAGAGACAGGTGTTGATAACAACTATGAGAGTTCCAAAATAGACCTAACACTTTGAAAATAACTACACAATTGGATAAAATGTGTCAAAAATGAACAGATTAAAAAAGCTGCTCTCTATGTTGGGCTGTGATTCAGAGACCATGGGTGTTCAAAGTGAACACAAATATGCACAACTATGTGTAAGGAGCACAACACCTGGACCCCTGAGGAATGGAATAAAGTAGTTTGATGTGATGAGTTCTATCTCACAGACACGGAAAACTATTAGATCTGAAGGACAAAAGCTAAATGTCAAAGGGGATAAACATGAGAGGCATGCAGAAGTTGCATCGTTGCCTACAGCTCTATCTGTGACATTTTAACTTACACTCAATCAATGCCCTTTAAAAAATGATCAACTCTTCCTTATAAGGTTAATTAAGTGTGAATTAAATATGTTAGCTGAATATGCCACATGGCCCCAATAGCACTGAATGACACAAAATGTGCTGAAAAAAGCTTTTGCATATGACTCACTGACCAGTGATAGCCTTTTGTGGTAATTGTAATAGCTTCTGCCAATTACTAAATGAGCTAAATGTAACCGCTGTATCAGATTGCCCAGTGTTCTAGACCTGCACCCTGTGGCCTATCTTTGTCTCCCTCTTCCCATTTAATATGTAACTCTTCACTCCAAGCCTATGTCCTGGAAAACCAAGATAAGCCCAGGCATGGTCGAGTTCATTTCAGGCAGCAAGACATTCCTCACTATTCTTCATGGGGGAAGGGTCGATCTGAGTTCTGGACATGTCCCTGGTTGTTCCACATATGGATTTTAGTTATTTGGTATGTCCCTCTAAGCAAAAAATCTATCAAAAAATGTACAACCCCAAATCAGAAATAGTTGGGACAGTATGAAAAACACAAATAAAAAAAGAAAGTAGTGATTTCTAAATTTACTTTGACTTGTATTTCATTGCAGACAATACAACAGCACATAATTTAATGTGTTCCTCATGATTTTTATTGTTTGTTTTTTTCAGAAAAACAAAATTCCTATTTTGGTTCTTGCAACACATTTAAAAAAAGTTGGGACAGTAAAGCATTTACCACTTTGTAATGTTGCCATTCCTTTTCACAACACTTAAAAGACGTTTAGGGACTGAAGACACCAAGTGATGAAGTGTTTCAGGTGTAATTTTGTCCCATTCTTGCTGAAAACAAGTCTTAAGGTGGGCAACAGTACGGGGTCTTCGTTGTCCCATTTTGCGCTTCAAAATGCGCCACACATTCTCTATTGGAGACAGGTCGGGACTGCAGACAGGCCAGTCAAGTACCCGTATCCTCTTCCTCCGCAGCCAGTACTTTGTAATGTGTGCAGAATGTGGTTTTGCATTATCTTGTTGAAATATGCATGGACGTCCCTGGAAAAGATGTCTTCTTGAAGGCAGCATATTGTGCTCCAAAATCTCTATGTACTTTTCAGCATTAATGGTGCCATCACAGAAGTGCAAGTTACCTTTGCCAAGGGCACTGACACAACCCCATACCATGACAGACCCTGGCTTTTGGACTTGTTGCTGGTAACAGTCTGGATGATCCTTTTCTTCTTTGGTCTGGAGCACATGGCGTCCATTTCTCCCAAAAAATACCTGAAATACTGATTCATCTGACCACAGTACACGTTTCCACTGTGTGATGGTCCATCCCAGATGCCTCCGAGCCCAGAGAAGTCGACGGCGCTTCTGGACACTGTTAACATAGGGCTTCCTTTTGGCACAGTACAGTTTTAACTGGCATTTGTGGCTGTAACTCCGTATTGTGGTACTTGACAAAGGTTTGCCAAAGTAGTCCTGAGCCCATGTGGTGATATCGCTTATAGATGAATGACGGTTCTTGATGCAGTGCCGCCTGAGGGATCGGAGATCACGGTTGTTCAGCTTAGGCTTGCGCCCTTGTCCTTTACGCACTGAAATTCCTCCTCACTCCTTAAATCTTTTAATTGTTATGCACTGTTGAAGGTGAAATAAGCAAATATCTTCCTATCTTTCTTTGAGGAACATTGTTTTTAAACATTTCAATAATTTTCTCACGTATTTGTTGGCAAACTGGCGATCCTCAGCCCATCTTTGCTCCTAAAGGACTAGACCTTTCTTGGATGCTGCTTTTGTACCAAATCATAATTACAATCTCCTGTTGACATCACCTGTTTCAAATCACATCATTATTTAACCAATTTACCTGATTACTAGCCCTAAATTGCTCTTGTCCCAACCTTTTTTGGAATGTGTTGCAGGTCTGAATGACAGGAAAGGATGTATATTTACAAATGAAATTAAGTTGACCGGACAAAACATGAAATATTTTGTGTTCACATTGTCTGCAATGAAATACAAGTCAAAGTACCTTTTATAAATCACTACTTTCTTTTTTTATTTGTGTTTTTTATACTGTCCCAACTTTTTCTGATTTGGGGTTGTAAAAAATGGAAGGTTAGATATCGGCCTATAGTTGCTCATTAGTGCCGTGTCTAGATTGTTCTTTTTTAAGAGTGGCTTGATGACTGCAGTTTTCAGGGCCTGTGGGAAGATACCTGAGAGAAGAAACGTGTTTACAATCTGTAGAAGATCAGAAGACATACAATTTGAAACATTTTTGAAAAGGCCCGTTGGTAAAATATCAAGGCAACAGGAGGAGGTTTTCAGATGTTGTATAATGTCCTCCAGGTTTTCATGGTTGATCATATGAAATTGTGTCATATTGGAATTTATTTTGCCTGGACATTGTGACAACACATATCCCGTACTTTATATGGAGGCACTGACAGTTTGTCTAATTTTCTGAATTTTGTGTTTGAAGAAGGAGGCAAAATCATTGCAGGCCTTGGTAGATAAAAGTTCAGATGCTACTGGTACTGGAGGGTTTGTTAACCTATCAACAGTAGCAAACAAAGGACGTGAATTATTATTGTTTCTGGTGATGTCAGAAAAGAAGGACCGCCTTGCATTCCTCAGTTCCAAATTATAAATGTGAAGTCTCTCTTTATAGGTGTTATAATGGACCTGGAGATAAGTTTTTCGCCACCTGCGTTCAGACGGATGTAGATCAGGGGTCTTCAACATTTTTTAAACCAAGAACCCCTTAACTGAAAGAGTGACAGAGACGGGACCCCCTACTACATACATTGTCTAAAATTAAGTAACATATTAAACTGGGCCTACAATAACGTGTAGGGCACCTAAAGCCTTTATACATAATTTTTTTGCATAGAATACTAAGCTATTAAAATAATAATAATTGTTGGCATGATTTTATAATCACGTTTTAATGTTAACAATATGTAACATTTCTGCATTAAAATGTCTAAAAACGACCATACCTATGTTATATATTTTTTTAGTTGTGTAGTTACACTCTCCCAAATGTTCCCACCAAACTTCAAACCCAGAGAAATCTGTTATTTTATTTTCAGACACCGCACGTTTCCTTTCCTTCCTAGTCGCCCGTCAGTGGCGTCATATAACCTTTCACCCTCTAGTTACTCGTAACTTCCTTCAAAACATGGCTCCCAGATGATACGTTTGAGCGTAATTGTAAATCATACGTCACAGAAAAAAATACTCCTAACCATAATACTGCTTTTTCTGCCACACAGCATCATTTTGTGTTTGATAACATGCCACTTTGCAACACAGTAATATAGCAGAGATCTTATTTATTGATACATATCAATATCGATCCAGTTTAACGTTAAAATGTGTTGGTTGACAAGTAGCTAACTTAATGCTAGCTAGCTAATGCTTGGTGGATGACATTATACGGTTACCACATCGCTCAACACGCTCATAAAGTTATTAGTAGCATCATTGTTTTCACCACGGATAAAAGCAGCGCTGGGCTAACCCACGAATGAGTTTACCAGTAATGTTAACGTTATCTGTATAGATTAGACAACTAATCTAATGCTAATTTAGCCAGCTAGCACAGGGACATGTAGCAATAGCCAGTTACCGTTAGCCCATAGCCAGCCAACACACAGCCACCATTACAGCAATCCATACAGTATAAGTAGTATACAGTCCGGTGCCGGGTGCTTACGACGCTAACAACAGTTTAATGAAGCGTCGGGAAACAGACCATATCAGACCCAGACCCAGATCCGAGTCGCAACACCAGCCATCCATAGCTAATGTTAGCTAGCTAGTCTCTGTTAGCGCTAGCTACCGGTGTTCATACCGAAAATCTCCTCCCTGCCGAATTTCTCACCCCTTCGCGTTTAGCTGTCTTTACAGTTAGCTAAATTAACCCGACAAGCACTAAAACGAATAGTTAAGATTAAAGAAAAGTGAAGGGGGAGATCGTTTCGGGCAGCTTGGAGATGTTCTGCTGCTGCACATCGGCCGTCCTCGGCTCGCCGTCCCGGGAGATTCCCCCGACAATCCCCACCCACACCTGTCTCTCAGGCTTGTTGAGTAGCTAGCTAGCGTTACAACAAACCCCGTCCCACCCCGGTGTTGAAACCATCCAAAAGGTGACAGTGACATGTGAAATATATTGTGATAGTCACTGTGGTTTTAGCTGCTGGCTAACGTTAGCTTGCTGGCTCACTAGCTAGCTAGCTAACTGATCAGCTACCAATACAGATCGAATCAAGAAAAACGTAATTATATTGGGGGAAATGCAGCTATGTTATTAGAATGACATGAATAAACGTTACTAAACGTAAAGTGAATACATTTGAATGGGTAGCTAAACTTGTCCGTGAACAGATGCATTCTAATCAAAGGGGTGTTTAACATTAAAAAGTACAACTCCCATAATTCCACGCAACTTACCAACGTCATCAAAAGTCTGTGTTTACAATCCATCGTTTTGGTTGAGAGACCCCTAGCGGCAGAAAGTTACATATTGTACGTTTAAACATACATGTGGCACAGTGAATCCTTAGGATGAACTGTATCTGTGGGTGGCTATCTTAGTGACTACCTTACCTATAGGCCAGTAAGCAGTGGGGATTTATATGTGTTAATATGTTGGATTCATGTTAAAACAAAACAAAAATTAACAACAACAAATTTGGAGGCCCCCCTGCATTCCCGGACCCCTGTTGAATATCCCTGATGTAGATAATGGTGCACACCCGAGGGGCTCACCTACTACGTTTGAGCCCTTGCAACTTGTCAACACAGGCGGTGTTTAGAGTGCGAATGCACATCAGTACATTCATGCCATCGCTACAGGCGACAGGAAGCAGCTTGACGCCTTGCCCCCACCAACACTGAGACCAACAGAGCACTTCTATCTATCATCTCTTCTCACTGCTATTCCCTCCCATTTCTCAACTAGACCACTTCTCATATCCTGCCTATCAGGCTCCACTTATGGAGGGAAGCAGGTGGTGGTGGAGGTGGTAGGGGTGAGAGGGAGTTGATCCACAAACAAAATCCCCAAAGGATTTCGTCAGCACCTTTTCTGAGATGAGAGCCCTCTCAAGACACATTCCATGTTCATAGGGAGAATATAAAATACAAACCGTCTCAAGGTTGCTTCAAACCGTGTAACATGTTCAATTCCGCTACTGTATATATTTTCTTGGCATACTGAAACACTGATGATATCAAAAGGAAAGGCTGTGTTTTTCCCTGGCTGATATTGCGGCAGTCTAATCAAAAGACACAACAGCTTGAAATCAAAGACAAAGCCATTATCAATTAAACTGTAGTTGATGCCCATCTAGATGCAACATTTGAGCAGTGCCAGCTTTATCTCTGATTATGGGATCATGCAGCTGGTCCTGAGACGGATAGATGGTGGGTGATTTGTGCGTGTGACTGTGTATGTGTGTGAATTTGTGAATTCAAAGTGTCTGAAAAGGAGCCCTGCATTGGGCTCCAATCCTGAAACCCAGGCTAAGCTGGAGAGAGTTGTGACACTATAGAGCCTTAGCCCAGCTGTCAGAGGCTTATCCTGCAGCAGGGCTGAGAGGAGCAGCTCCGACCTACTGCTGGGCCAAAAACACATTATCCAGAGTGATTTTGCAAAATTGAACAAAAGCTCTGCTACAGTGAAAAGAGATATGTCACAACAGCGACTGTGGCATCACCGACTCAGAGTTCCTGCTGTGTTTTGGGTTACCTGATTTCTCAAAACACAGTCTCATTAAATGGCTTGATATGTTATGGCCAAAACTCAAACAACATTTCAGTTTCCTATCCCATTTTACACATGTACCAAGCTTCTCCTGTTGCCATTGCTAGAAAGCTATGTATATGTATTTTATATATGTATTCATAAGGTTTTCTGGAGTTGAAGGGACTCCTGACTCAAAACTGAACACAAACTCCTGCCTGCAAGCTTTTTCCACAAAAGACGGATTTTCTACAAACTAATTGCTTGAACGGCCCCAGTTCTGCTAGACTGATATCCTAAGGCAGGTATGACGACACATATCATCATCTAGGGAACAAGCCTGGGCCTGGGGTTTCTATACTTTTGGGAATTTGGTTTTGGTTAACCTCAGCTCCACACGCTGACTTTGGCAGCATATTAAGACAAAGGAAGGGGATCATCAAGCAGGGTTTCCCTTCTGTTTCCCAAAGGGAAATGAGGGCACATCAGTGTGAAAGCTACCATCGCTACCAGAATGAAAAATATATAAGATGCTCTTGCTCTTCAAAATGATTATCATTAATACATTTAGAACTCTTATTTTCTGTCCCAGTAGACACATCTCAAACAGTAAGATGGTTTTCTGACTAAACACGGACTAACTGCTGTTAGTAATCCAAGAAACTTGAGCCAGGGAAACCCAAGAAAAAAGACAGAAAAACCCCTTCATTGTCTAATTCAATGCATAATTCATAACATAAGAATAAAACCTCTCATCGACATGTTTTGGCTTACGTGCCTTGTAGAATAAGCCAACCATTAATAATGGATTTTTTTTTAAATCTTTTTCTAAGAAAAATTATATTGGCTCAAGGCTGTAAGCTCACAATGAATGTTTCATACCCTCAGTGAAGAGCACAGGTTCCTCCTTGTTTGTTTAGCCACTGCAACAATCTCCACATACTGTATGCCTTTTCTTTACTTCTCTGCTCTTCACACACACATTAAAGGAAAATAAATCTGGGATTCAAGCATTGCACATATACCTGCAATGTCACAGTTAGCGACTAAAGACATAAGGGACTAGTGAGAAGCACAGATCACTCTCCATTTATAACAGTTCATCTAAATCCTCTCTGTAATTCAGTGTTGTTAACAACCAATGTGAAGCAGCTGTTAGCCAGGAAAATCACTTCTAATCAACCCCCAGATGTTTTTATCACAAAACATTTTCCACAACAATCAAAAGGACTACCTAATATTTTATTGGCTGCAGCACAGATGGACTGTGAGGAAAACCTAACACCCCTAAAAATCCCTTTGAAAGCTCAACAACTGGACTGGCTATCTAAATTCCTGAAACTCACGTACTTGTATGTGTGTGATTCAGACTTTAGGTCCCAAGGACAGAGGAATATCATACCCCCAGGGAAAGTGCAGGGAAGACATTTTCATTAATAACAGGATAGAAACACAGATAAACTGCAGAGTCATCACCTGCACTGTGATGGGGATATTTTAACTTACACAAAGTCTATATTACCCTCACAAATGTGAATGCATGTCTCCCCCTTACTTTTGTTATGCTGTAGCACGCTATGGGGAGAAAGATAATCCCTCCGAACCTGGGATTAGACAGGAGGGGAGACAAGGGAGATGGATTTAAGTATGCACTCAGTGTCACAAGCGATTACACACCGATAACACGGAAAATGTGGGAGATCTACACGGCAGATGTTACAGCGGGGCCAAAATGGTTCAGAGGATTTATTAGGTCGAGGTTGTCACGGGGACCTGAATTTATCTTGTTGCATGAGGCAGAAATAACAAACAAAACATGCTTGTTGAGGAGGGCACTGCAGACTTACATTGGAAACTTAAAAAGAAAAAAAGCATTCCTCTCTGTGTCAGAGGCTGCCATGACATTTTTGTATACATCTGAAAATATAGTTGTTCTGTACTCTATGCACATACTAAACAAATCTCACAAGTCAAATGAGAAACTCAAGGAAACTTTGGGCATAGCTGTGGAGTTGGAGCATCAGAAGTAGCATATGTTTATGAACTGAACAATCAATGATCTTTTGCTGCCTCTTTGTAGCTCAGTGAAGAAGAAAAATGAGATGGTAGTGAGTGCCTGGAATGAAAAACAAAGGCCACAGCAGTGTGTCTGTCAGTAGGAACATTCCTGATGCTGACTGACTGACTGGAGGCAGACAGGGATTCTGCTCCACAAATAATAGCCTGGGAATGCCACGGCTTGTGTGTGCTCAGGTAAGCTCACCTGAATGCACCCAAATCCTCAGGAGACAAGGGGAGGCCTGGAGTCCACCGAAACACAGCAATTAACAGACTTAGAATGACAGAGCAGCACCCTCCTTGGCACACACGGACACACAAACATCCAGATGCCAGTCGTGTTCTTAACATGACACTTTCTAAGTGATTAAAAAGGTTTCTGGCCCACCCCTCTGTGACTTTGCTTAGCTGTCCACGATGAGGTGTTTCTCCAAAACAGTAAACAAACACAAATTAATATGTGTAATTTCAGTCCTCTGTAATTACTTATTCAAAGCTTTGACAAGCTTGACAAAAAAGTGAGACAAACAAGCGGCTCTGAATAAGCTGTTATCTCTTTTTTGGCAAAAAGCCCCTTAAATAAAGCTATAAAGGCACACAGTGCAATATTTCTGAAATGAAAGAAAAACTAAGGACAGAGGGGAAAATAACACATAAAGTCCACAAATAACCCATGATTATAAAGCCCATTAAAAAAAGAATGTGCAGTATAATTTTGATGTAATTTCAATATTAAGTTTGTTCTACCACATCAGGGTTAAAAGTAGCAGCGTTTTAGTCAAACAGTGAGAATCCTTTTATTGTGACACATACTAATTAAAAAATATGATAAGCATTTTGGGATGCAGACTAATTGCCATGTTATTATTTGTGGTAAAAAGACCATCTGGTGTCTTTACGTAGCCAAGTTAATTGAGTGAAACAGCAACTTGTCAAGTCTAAATTGCATAATTTATCCATCTTTACAAAATAATTTACTGAGAGTTATCCTTTGTAGCAGTTCTTAAAAATCATAAATATTTGGCCACTTAAAGCAAATGTCATCATTGCAGCCAATTTTCACATACTGTAGAACAGTGCCGAACAATGGACAAGAGTAGGTCAGGTCCAACATAGATTTTAATTTGGGCTCTGAACACTCCAAGTTTAAATGACACATCAAGCAGCAGATGCATCGCTGCCAAGAAGAACCGGGAGCCAAGACTGTGCCCTGCACCAAGACAATCCATCTCTCAGACAAACTATGATTTCAGCTTCAAAAGCTAAAACAACTGTGTGGTCAAACTGCCATAAGTATTTGGATTAAGAGTAATGAATGGTTTGGCACTTTCCAGTCATTCTCCCAGCGCAAAAAAACATGCCAAGAGTAAATTAGTGCCCTGCCCTGTAATGAGTACAGGTTGTAAGTCACTTTATCTTTGGATTGACAATGGAGCCAGCACAAATCCTATAACAATCACTTGTGTGGGGCACTGATCTCAGTACAGTAAGCTCGTCTTTGAGCAGAGAAAATGTGACAACAGATAATGTCAGTGGCTTCAATTAGTGCTGAGACGATGAGTCGATTTATAAATTAGGCAACCGACAGAAGATTCATCTACAGTAAGAATGACACTTGATAAATTCTTGAAACAATCTATTCGACAAAATCTTGTAAAGTTGAATCTTGTCTGCTTCTCAACTGTGAAGATTTGCTGCTTTTCTTTGTTTAACATAATTGAAAATGTACTGAATATCTTTGTGTTTAGTCGGACGAAACAAGTAAATTGAAGGCCTCTCTTTGTGCTACATTGGGAAAATGTCATGGGGATTTTTCACTATTTTTGTCCATTTCATACATTAAATGATTTTTTTTTTCAAGAAGAAAACATCATACTCAATAGCTCCAGCCCTGGTTTCAATCCTGTCTATTGGTATTGTAGGCCTATATATGTAATGTAAACACAATGACCACCACCCTAAAGTACACACATATGTGGAAACATTCAGTTGCAAAAATTAATTGGCAGTCATACATATACTCCTGCAATCCCACTGAGCAGCTACAACATTAAAGTAACTTTTCCACTGAAGAAATTGCCAAGTGCAGTTGGTAAATTTCCCAGTGAACTTAAAGTGAGGAGGAGAATGTTTTCCACTGCTGAACATGCAGCTGTGTGCCAGTGTACACCATTCAGCTCCTCAACACGACTGTTCAAAGGGCTGGAGGCTCTGTCTGGGGATTTAGGGCAGCCACCAGCACAGCTTAAATCTTTTTTTTTTTTAAATGTTCACTGACTGCCTCACAAGCTGCAGTGCAGTACGTGCGTGGATGGGTCATCCAAAAAGACTCTATCAATTCATCAATCCATTTAGATGCCACTATAAATTCCAATTCCCATGTCATAGAATTACATTTTAGAGATATACAATGTGTCTGACCATTGCATGTTTTGTTAGAACACATAACTATGATTGAGGACAGAACAAGACATATGCTGTTTAAAATCCTCTTATCAAGTCTAAAGGTAATGTACAACCCCAAATCAGAAAAAGTTGGGACAGTATGGAAAACACAAATAAAAAAAATAAAGTAGTGATTTCTAAATGTACTTTGACTTGTATTTCATTGCAGACAATACAACAGCACATCATTTAATGTGTTCCTCATGATTTTTATTGTTTGTTTTTTTTCAAAAAAACAAAATTCCTATTTTGGTTCTTGCAACACATTTCAAAAAATGTTGGAACAGTAAAGCATTTACTACTTTGTAATGTTGCCATTCCTTTTCACAACACTTAAAAGACATTTAGGGACTGAAGACACCAAGTGATGAAGTGTTTCAGGTGTAATTTTGTTCCATTCTTGCTGCAAACAAGTCTTAAGGTGGGTAACAGTACGGGGTCTTCATTGTCGCATTTTGCGCTTCAAAATGCGCCACACATTCTCTATTGGAGACAGGTCGGGACTGCAGGCAGGCCAGCCAAGTACCCGTATCCTCTTCCTCCGCAGCCAGGACTTTGTAATGTGTGCAGAATGTGGTTTTGCATTATCTTGTTGAAATATGCATGGACGTCCCTGGAAAAGATGTCTTCTTGAAGGCAGCATATTGTGCTCCAAAATCTCTATGTACTTTTCAGCATTAATGGTGCCATCACAGAAGTGCAAGTTACCTTTGCCAAGGGCACTGACACAACCCCATACCATGACAGACCCTGGCTTTTGGACTTGTTGCTGGTAACAGTCTGGATGATCCTTTTCTTTTTTGGTCCGGAGCACACGGCGTCCATTTCTCCCAAAAAATACCTGAAATACTGATTCATCTGACCACAGTACACGTATCCACTGTGTGATGGTCCATCCCAGATGCCTCCGAGCCCAGAGAAGTCGACGGCGCTTCTGGACACTGTTAACATAGGGCTTCCTTTTGGCACAGTACAGTTTTAACTGGCATTTGTGGCTGTAACTCCGTATTGTGGTACTTGACAAAGGTTTGCCAAAGTAGTCCTGAGCCCATGTGGTGATATTGCTTATAGATGAATGACGATTCTTGATGCAGTGCTGCCTGAGGGCTCGGAGATCACGGTTGTTCAGTTTAGGCTTGCGCCCTTGTACTGAAATTCCTCCTCATTCCTTGAATCTTTTAATTATGTTATGCACTGTTGAAGGTGAAATAAGCAAATGTCTTCCTATCTTTCTTTGAGGAACATTGTTTTTAAACATTTCAATAATTTTCTCACGTATTTGTTGGCAGACTGGCGATCCTCGGCCCATCTTTGCTCCTAAAGGACTAGACCTTTCTTGGATGCTGTTTTTGTACCAAATCATAATTACAATCACCTGTTGACATCACCTGTTTCAAATCACATCATTATTTAACCAATTTACCTGATTACTAGCCCTAAACTGCTCTTGTCCCAACCTTTTTTGGAATGTGTTGCAGGTCTGAATGACAGGAAAGGATGTATATTTACAAATGAAATTAAGTTGACCAGACAAAACATGAAATATTTTGTGTTCACATTGTCTGCAATGAAATACAAGTCAAAGTACATTTAGAAATCACTACTTTCTTTTTTTATTTGTGTTTTTCATACTGTCCCAACTTTTTCTGATTTGGGGTTGTATTAACTCACACAGAGACAGACATATACCTACCCAAATCAGCAGTCCCCTCCCTCCACATCTCCACAGAAACAACTTTGACAAAACTGTCCCAACGTTTTCTGATTTGGGGTTGTAAAATATTGTAGGGAGTGCTGGAAAAAAGAATCTAATTGCCAGTTCTGGAAGGTAAATTACCAGTGTGGGATTCAAGTATATATGTCATCAAGCATCAAGCAAGCTGGAAAGAAGGAGAATGTGACAGAGGGAGAGAATTCCCGAGAGATCCATGACAAATAACCCAATTGAGACAATAATAAAGGGACCAGCGGAACCTCACTCAACAACAAAAGAGCTCTGCATGGGCTTGGCATCTGCCAGCAGCTCAGGTAAAGCACTTTTGTTCAGCATCACGGCCTGATAAGGAGTTGTCCCCTGCATTTTAGTCATCACTCATTAGCACCCCATCCACCTGTTGGCATTGATGTTAACCTGTCTATTATTCAGCTGAAGCCACCGATTAGTCCCAAGTCGAGAGATGAGAAAATGTGTGCTGGGGCCCTCTGAGGTGCTTGTGGGAAAAGAGGGCTCCTATTAGAGAGGTCCTTTGTGCTCACTCATCACGGCTGAAGGGTAGCAGAAAGGACACACTGTCAGGCACACTGCTTCTGCTAATCGGCAACACCGGCATGATTGCCTCAAACCATTCACTGAGCCTGTGCCTGATTTCATATCTGCAGCGGAAGGAAGGTCTTCACTAATTGTTCTACTAATTACTTACTTGCTAAATCAATCATAACTTTTCCGAATAAGGTGGCCCTTGCATGGAAAAGAAATAATGGTGGATCATAGGTGGGGTGCTGTAAGACTCATAGCTAAAGTATACTGCACAGTAAGAAACGTGAATGTTCAGATAAAAGGTTAATACACATGGAGGCTCTGACATTCAGATTTTTTGGCAGAACTGTCAGTTGAAAGTAAATCAACAGAGCATGACATAAACAAAAGTGATCTATCAACAGTATATTTTTCTTCCTGTCTTGTTCACTGCATGCATATTTTATCATTTACTCATGCAAGAAACTGCCGTTATTCTGTAAATTTCTCCTGTCTGTGCACACAGCTTTTGCTTAGTAATTCTGCTCATTATGAAGCACATTGAAGCTTTTCCTTTCCCTTCTTAAAGAAATCCAAGTCTCTTAAATTTAAACTTGAGACAGAATATCAAAATTCTATATTTCAGCCCCAACAGTTTGCATCTTAATAGTGTGCTTACCACACAGTGTCATTTTAAGTAAAGTAACTTACCACTGTCCTCAATGGAGAAATAGAAGATGTCATTTGTAGCATTGTTGCCATCCTTCAGAACATAGCATATTTTCATGTCGTCAATTTCAGCTGAAAAAGAGATACATTTGCATAAATATCCATGATATGCTACTCATAAATGTTTACATCAGTTGGGAAAGTATGTCCAATTTGTTCCTGAAAAACTATTTGTCAATAATTCCTCCTGAGCCCTTACAAGCAGGCTAAGGCTGTGTGATGAATTGTGCCCACTGTATAGTGCCGGGGGAATGTGAAAGGAGAAACTGCCTTGTAACGGTGTATATCTATTTAGACTCCTGAATGACACAGAACATAAAGAATAGCTTGATTGTTGTCTGTTTTTCATCCTGATAGTGTGGTGCTAGATAGGGTTCTTTATAGCCCTAGATCTAGAAGATTGTGGCGTTTACAGCCCTTGCATTCTTCAAACATTTGATGTCAAAACATTTCCCTTCAAAGGGATCGATGCATAAAGATGCATAGCCATGATTTTCAAATGCCCAGGAGATAGCATCTTTATTTACTGTCTGTTTATTTTTGTGAGAACTCTTGAAATATTGAACAGGCCTCTTGAGGAAAGCATCTCACAGTGACTCAGTAAAACAAAAACAGGGGATACATGGTTATTAATTGATGCAGCTACCCTGATATTTAGCATTTACCAAGATTTACCAAGACATTGCTCTGGTCTGCTTAAAATATAACTTCTGTACTCATGTTTGCAAAGTTATTGGTCTGCTGTGAGCCAGGCTACCATGCCACCTATCAATCATCTTGTCCGTAATCCCCTTTCCTTCTGTTGAAAAAGATGACTCCAGTAATGTACAAATTACCATCAGTTCGCTCCCAAAGTGAAATACACAGGGCACTGTTTGAAAAATGCACTCCTCTAGTGAGATCTGATCAGCCTGAGGCACTGGCATACTTCATCTCTGTAAATAGTCTCCTGAGCGAAAACAAAAATCTTGTGTTTGAACTCTTTCCAGGCATCACAGGGGAGTACATTTAGCAGAGTGAGTAAATGTAAAATGAGAGTGGGCTCAAGAGAATTAAAAATGGTCTTCGATGTGAGTCCTTGCAGTATGTTACAAATCTAACGGAATGTCACAGGATTGCAAAGCTGTGATACTGATACTGAAAAGTGGATATTTTCATTACACTGTACAGCCCAACTAGGGGCTAAAGTTGAAAATTAGTTATAGCTATTAGAGCTGCAAAGATTAATTGATGAATCAATCAGTTGTCAACTATTAAATTAATCGCTAATTATTTTAATAATCGATTAAAGATATAGTGGAGGATTTTCTTTTTCCGGTTGGATCATCAAGACTATTGGTCCTCCTAGTTGTCAATCATTCTGCTGATATGTTTACGTAAGGTCGTCGTACGTGCTCGTCCCGAGGTAGTTTTCGCTTTCTGCGGCCTCCAGCCCGACCGCCTTCTCCCCGCTCTCGGCTGGTGCTGGCTCTTGCGCCCCCGCCCTGACATCGTCTCCCTCGGCCTCTAGGCGCACCCCCCCCCCCCCCCCCCCCCCCCTCCTGGATCTTGGTCGGGATGAACAGGGCACAGGCTCGTAGTCAATATCAGATCCCACAAGACTCTCTTCTTGAAAGTACTAAACGCACCATCAATAAAAAACAACAACACCTTAGATGCTAGACGATAGCTTGTTTGTTGGCCTGTAGCATGCTAAAGTTAGCTATAGAGATGCTTGTCGTAAATAGATTTTCACTCACTTTTCATGAAAACAAAGTTTAAATTCTCTGATTGCAGCTTGTTGAATGTCAATATTTTGTAGTTCTTCTCTCCTCTGTGACAGTAAACTGAATATCTTTGAGACATTTGAGGACGTCATCTTGGGCGTTGGGGAACACTGATTGACATTTGTCACCATTTTCTGACATTTTATAGACCAACTAATCCATTAATCGAGAAAATAATCGACAGATTAATCAAAAATGAAAATAAATCATTAGTTGCAGCTCTAACAGCTATAAACTCTCTGTTCTGTCAATGTTATGCTCTGTATCGAACTATTTTAAAATTGCATTGTCCCTATCAAATGAACTACATTCAAATTCAAATCAGCAGCTATCTTACCTTGTGTGAAGGTGATGATAGTGGCGTTTCCTTTGCCGAGGTTGATCAGGTAGCCATGTTCTGGGGCACCAGTGATCCTAAAGGCCACAGAATTCTGAATGCTGTCTCTGTCCTCTGCTTTAAGGGTCTTACTGGTGATCACAAACCCCAGGTGACCAGTATCTAGAACCCGCAATGTCGGGGCCCCCTTGTTCGTTACAATCTGGGGCACCCCATTATCCACCGGGAGGACAGTAATCTTCATCATTTGGGGCTTTCGGGTCTCAAATACTGTGTCGGGGAAGATGTAGAAGTCTGTGTGAGTGCCATCAGTGACAGTGAAGGAGAAGCTGTCCTCTGCACTCTCTGTGCCATCATGCTTGTAGCTGATCATGTTCTCATTCAGGTCCTGCTTTGTGAAGGAGGTGACACGCAGGCTGTTGTTAAAAAGCAAGCGACCATGAACTGGGATTTGAGTGACTGTGAACTTTAAGAGGCGGTCGATGGTGTCTCTGTCCTCCACTGTTAGCTCAAAAGGCGTGATGAGTTTGTTCTCTCCTTCGGTTACCACCAGGCCGTGTATTGTCACCACAGGCTTTTTATTGTCCACGTCCGTGATGGAGATGCGGAAAGTGCGGAACACAGGGTTGTAGCCATCAGTCACTTCAAATTCAAAGCTATCCATTTTCACTTCGTCATCAGAAGTGTGGATGTAGTAGACTTTGTTGCCAGCCAGCTGGAGCTGTGTAAAGGATGTGATGGGCATCCCAGGTGTGTCTGTGCACTCCAGGTGTCCTCTCGTGGGAGCTCTGGTGATTGTAAAAATCAAGTGTTCGTCTGGGCTGTTGAGGTCGCTGGTGCTGAGCAGGTCTGTTGTCAGAGTAACCCTGCCACCCTCTTTAAGGGAGACACCTTTACTGATCACATCTGGGAAAACCATGTCGATGCCACCCACTGTCACGTAGAAGTATCTGTCAATCAAAGGGTTGATGCCATCTGTCACATCAAATTTGATGAGGTCTCGAATCCCCTCTTGCCCATTATGGGTGTACACAATTAAACCCTGATCCACTTCGCTTTGTGTAAAGTTCATTCCAACTGTGATGTTTTGTAAAGTCCCAGAGGGTGTTGCCCTCTGTAAATATCCCTGACCAGGCCCATAGCGGATAATATAAGTTAGCGTGTCATCCTCAGAGTCCAGATCCGTGGCTTTTAAAACATCGCTGTTTATGATTTTCACATCACCTATCTCAATTTCAAGGCCGTCATTGATTGCCATCCTCGGCGTCTCGTCGTCCACAGGGATAATCATAACTATTACTGTTTTCTCTACACTGAACTTTCCGTCGGTGAGAACAATATCAAAGCTGTCCTCTGTGGTCTCTGAGTCATCGTGCTCATAAACAATGCTGGAGGCCTCTCTGATCTGATCCAAGGTGAAGTTTGAGACAGGGATAGTGCCGGTAGTGAGCTGATTGAGAATAAATCCGTGCTTGGGGGGTTTGGTAATAATGAATGTGAGCTGATCAGAGGGGAGATCTGCATCAGCACCATTCAGAATGGGAGTGTCTATGACTATGTTCATGCCCTCCATAACTACAAACTCTCTCATGTAAATCTCAGGCTTTTCATCATTAGAGGGGATTATGGAGATAGGGAAAAAGTGCCTTTCAGAGAAATTGATGCCATCAGAGCATCTGAACGTAAACCTGTCTTCCACTGGCTCGACTCCTCTGTGAATGCTTTGAACATAGTTAATGTGATTCTGTCTGATGTCCTTGATGGTCAAAGCGCTAATAGCTGTCCCGGACCTGGATTTCTCTGAGCCAGGGGCAGGGGAGATATTTTCCACATACCCTGAAGTCGGCTGTACAATGATTGTACAAAGGAGGTCATCGTTGGAGGTGTCTGCATCATCAGCGCTTATATGAAGAATTTGAATGACATTCTTCTCTCCCTCAATAACTGTGAACTGAGGCCCCACAAAGACCTCTGGAGCCTGGCTGTCCAGGGGAAGAATAGTTACATGCACTCTGACACCTGTGATCTTATTTCCCCCTATAGTCCACTCATCAGACATGTCCGTCAATGTGAGATTAAAAAAGTCCTCCTTTGTGGTCAAACCTATCTCCCCGCTGGTATGAGCATAGACCACAAAGCCGTTAATGATATCAGCTTGGGTGAATGTGCCAGATTGGACACCTTTCACCAGAATGTCACCTAATGATGGTGGGTCCTCCACAATAAACGTCAATCGGAGGTCATCCGTGTCCTCATCTCTTCCCTGAATGACATTACTTGTGATTTCTGTTGCTCCATTTTCCAGTACATCTATGTAGGAGCCAATTGTGCCAGCTGGGAGACTGATAGTTGGAGACTCATCATCAATTGGCTTCACTGTAATCTTTATAGTAATTGGGACAATGTGGACGCCATCGCTGACATCTATTAGTATTGAATCAACCGTTGATTCATCTCCATTATGGACGTATGAGATTCTGTCATTTCCAATGTCCTTGAGGCTGAAAGTGTCTCCTCTTGTCATGTCAGTGAATGTGAACTGGATCTGGCCATGCAGTGGAGGCTGGGTAATAGTGAAGGATATCTGTTTGTTGTCTGTGTCTGTGTCTGAGGTGTCCAGCTCAGCACTTGTAATGATATGTGTGCCGCGTTCAAGCACAGTAAATCCAGAGTTGGTTATTTGAGGCGGCTTGTTGTCTACAGGCTTTAAAAATATAGTAAAAACTCCTTCTACAACATTTCCAGAAACATCCTCCACAGTGTACCGGAACTGCAAAACATGACTGGTAATTCCTAGCTCTAGATCAGGAGGTTTGAAAGATATTTTATGGTGGTTAATTTGCGCCTGAGTGAAAACTGTGACTTCAGTGTTTGGCTTTTCAGTTAATACTAGAGCTCCCAATACAACAGGGCTATTCTCATCTGTATCCGTCGGTGGCTGGATGATTGTGTATTTGAGATCCCGATCCTCTGAGTCCAGGTCAGTGTAACGGAGGAATTTCTTTCGGAAGTACATAAGCTGATACTCGTGCACAGTCATTTGCAGAGTCGTGCCAGGGTACAGTTCAGGGGGGACGTCGTCAACAGGGAGAATTTTGATAATGAATGAGCTCTCACCTGATTGGTTTGGTGGGTCATTGTCATCCTGAACTTGAAACACAAACTGATCCATGACTGTGCTGACGCTGTGAGGCCCAATGTGCTTGTAAAACAGTTTGCCATCTGTAATATCCTGCTGCAGCCATTCAGTCACTGCTTTCTCATACAGTTCATCATCTGTATTAAACTTCCAGGTCGATGGGTCCTCTGGGGCCTCAGACTGACGCAGTAACACCTGCCCAATTGTGGAAAATGGAGGCTCTATTGTGAATTTTATTGAAGAATCCTCTGAGTCAATGTCTGCTGCACTGAGCATGAGTGAGGAAATTGGCATCATTTGGTTTTTGAATAAAACCAAACCAGTGTTGGCGTTGATTATGGGAGGCTCGTCGTCAGTTGGCACAACAGTGATGGGAAACAGAAACTCCACCTCATTTGTGCCATCTGTCATTCTGAAAATAATATTATCACTGTATGTGTCGCTGCCATCATGTTGATAAATGACTGCTCCGGCGTTGAGGTCAGCCGGAGTGAAAAATTTCCTCCTCAAACCCAGAACAGTTAATTCTCCATGCCTCAGCCCATCGATAACAGTGATTCTGACTTTGTCTAAACTGTCCTCGTCGCTGATTTCCAGATTCTGTGAGCTGGACAGAGGCCTGGACTGACCCTCATACAGTAACTGGCCAGTATTCCTAGTCACCACAGGGGCCAAGGTGTTCATAGGCTTAACCACAATCATGAAAGCAAAAGGGTCTGACACAGCCCCCTCTGTGTCCACAACCTCAAATTCAATCTGGAAAATCCGCTCAGTGTCTGAATCCACAGCAGGGGGTTTGTAGGCGATTTTCAAGTCTTTGAGGTCTCCTTGGTAAAATGAGGTTATTGGTAAATTCCTATCATCTGTGCTCACTATGTAGCCCTCCTCAAAGGACAGAGTGGATGTGATGTTGAAAATTAATTCGTCAGGATTAGATTCAACATCCTCCGCAGCCAGCATGTCCATGGTTATTGCTGTCATTACAAACTGGTCTACTTCCATCATCATCATTGCAACAAAGCTGGGTTTGGGAGCTGTGTTCTCCTCTCCATCTTTAATCCTCACTAGAATTTGGAAAAACTCCTGCTTGAGCAAATTGCTTTCCTTATCATGCAACTCCACAAGCATTGGAATGTAATCTCGGTTTGGTGACTTCAAAGCAAAAGTGTGCTGATAGCAGATGTCCATTTTAATAAACTCATCACAGTCCACCATTGTTCCAAGGCTGTCCCCATCCACAAGTTTCCCATACCTGGGCAGCACGCTGCCACTGGAGAGAGAGGCGATTTTGCATTGATGTACGTTATTATCATAGGTGAATTCTAAAATTCTTCCATCGATGGGGTTACTTGTGCCGAGCAGTTTCTCGACAGTGAGTGGCATGTTTTTGGTCAGCACTTCGAGCTGTGTGAAGATGACTTCCACCTCCATCATAAACGGGATTATAATGGTATCTGTTTGGGTGTCGTACCTGAGTTGTAATCTCACTCTATCCCTCGGAGGACTCCTGGAGCCAAAGTGAGAATACTTCACGTCGTTGGGGCCAAATTCACACGGAAACTTTTTCGGAGACAGGTGTCCAGGCCTTTGAGACAAGGGATCATTGTCCAGGACCGTTATGCTGCATCTATCGCCGGGCTGAACTTGGATAACCAAATCGTTGATGGGATCAATGAAGACTGATCTCCCGAAAGGCACGCGGATCCCATTATTGGCAACCAATATCGTGTCCTCTGACAGCTCGGACCTCAAGGCGTACGATAATCCATAGCTGTCAAAGACCTGCGCGACTGCATCACCTGTCAGAATCACCGCAAGCAGAACAAAAGCAGCGCCGGTCCCGTGCAGATGCGGGGGAATAATCCAAGCCATTTGGAGTGTGGAACCGCAACGGAGACACGTTGAACTTTGCGCATTCACCCTTCTAAACTTAGTAGCCTACGGTTAAAGTTGCAAGAATATAAAACCAGAGTTGGACAATATCACGCACCTATGGACACTAAGGTGCACCATTCTCCCCAGCAGCTATACACTGATAACATAAACTTCATTCTCCTGCTTTGCTGGAGTAAGGACAGTTACGCCCTCCTCTCAGCCCATTGGTCAAAATCTCCGCTGGAATGCGTTTGTCAGTTTTTAAATGGATGTGGCTCGTGTCATTCTGGGCACACAAAACGATGCCGCGTGGGCTGCACCTCATGAGAATGAAATGAAGGAGGCGATGTTTGGGCAGAAGGCAAGGTTCAT
The DNA here is from genome assembly GCA_023631565.1 of Gymnocephalus cernua. Classification (NCBI taxonomy): domain Eukaryota; kingdom Metazoa; phylum Chordata; class Actinopteri; order Perciformes; family Percidae; genus Gymnocephalus; species Gymnocephalus cernua. Next base: position 7,512,726 of record CM042430.1, read on the forward strand.
AGCATGCATTATGGCCAGGACAGAAATGGAAAGGATGTTCGAATGACTTCATGTTAAGATAAAGTCACCTACATGTGTGCTCTAATCAAAGCTACAGTATTCAGTACTAGTCCTAACTACAAGGGAAGCAATGAAAAATACAGCTGTATGAAAGAGTCTTCACTGATAGTCTAACTGGAGAAAAGCTTTGTCTCCCTCTCGTGGTTGGCTCTGCTGAGGAGGGAGGGAGGGAGGATGATCCACACACTCTTCATTACCAGCAGCTTTCACACACTACTCTCGATGTTATGCACATTTTTCCCCTTCTTCTTTGAAACCAGGTCCGTCATGAAATTCTTAGGTCAAACAGAATAGGCATTGCATGCACAGTGTCACTACAGTAGGCTACATGTGCCGTGTACTGTTTGACAAGGGACCCATAATGGAGTAAAGTCCCTATAGCAGCTTTTGAATGTGCTGTATAAGGTGGTTTGGTGTGTATGCAGTCACACAGAGAGCTGATGGAGAGGAAGCACTGCAGAAATTTAACTCTGTCCAATGTCTTGCAATGCAGCCACAAAACAGCTCATTTTGACAGATTTGACCCTGCAAAATAGCCCACAATCCACTTTTAAAGCATGAGTCAAAAGTTCTATTTATTGGAGTCGTGCAGTGACATTGTCCTATTTCCTGCTCTGCAGCTCTCTCATCACACAGGTCCTCCAGGTGTCAGACGCTTCCCCCAGCAGAGCATTCTCCTCTGACTCCTGACAAGCCCAGTCATGATCCTGCCTCTCTCTGCGCCACTCATCTACTCAACCAGCGTTGATTAAGAGGACACCCACACAGGCATTGTGCAGCACAGCAGGGCAGGTTCAAATGACTCAATTATATTACATGCTGGTAGGATTTTGGCACAGTGAACAACACTGCACATCCACATAAGAGGTAGATATTTTAAAATTAGAAGGTCATTATTAAGGCTGCCAATCAATTAAAATATTTCAGAATCTGCTTTATTGGCCAGGTTTGTGTAAACAAACAATCAATTGGACTCCCGTTAATCTTTGCTCTCAAAGTACAACACTCACTTAACATATAAAGAATAAAAAACAGAAAGGACAGTAAGAAATGTATTATTATATATGCTCAAGTGGTATTTGAGACTGGACGTACTCTGGTGTTAACTCAGTTCACATCGACAGTACATGCAAATAACTTTAGTCTTGTCCAGAGAACCATCTGGAAGGGCTTTGAAACTCAACTTGCCATTCAAAAGACCCTTTTCCTTTATCTATTTCTGCTCAAGGAAGTTTGTTTCTGCTAGCCATCCACAATGTTACTGCTGCATCGCTTCCTGATTTCCCAAACTACGGAGCCGCCCAAGGTCTAAATCACAGAAAATTAGTGGCATTAAAAGAAATGTGTGTTCACTCATTATTATCGCACTCATTTTAACAGCCCTAGTTAATATATGTGTCTATGGGAAAGAATGAATGTTGAAGGGATAGAGGGCCACGCAAAATCTTATAGTGTCTCATTGGCAGGCTCCTATATGATGTTTGGAGGCCTACTGTTTTCACATTGAATTAAAATGTCAGTGATTCAACTGTGGTATTCATTGCTTCAGACCCAGCTGTTCTGTTCTGTTTGATTTACCCCACAGCCTTTGTATATATTAGATGTACACACATATGCTCCCCTGTCAATGCATTCCTAGAGCTGTTGCCTGGAAGAATTTGATATCAACTGTACTCAGTCCCTTTTAGATGCTTTTCATTCCATCCAGAAAGTAGTGGGTGCAACCAGTGTGTCTGCACCTATCTATTGTTAATGACATACAAACCCTCTCACAGCTGGCATGTGTTGAAATCAGTACACAGTAACTGCCATAACAAATCGTGCAGTTGAGTTGGACTGGACACTGTTGACGGTGTCCAATTATAAATATAGCCAAGCAAACTGCAAGGCAAAGCCCTGAGGCATTGACAGCTCCTAGTTACAGGAGAAAATGAAAAAGAAGATGAATAGAACTTTTCTGACAGCAGCGATGGCAGAGAGGGAATTGGATCATACCCAAACCTTCAGGCTTATTTTCGAGGCAAGGGGAAGTTTGATGATATTCTGTTATATCGCATTTATATCAAATTTATTGTAAATGACCAATCCTTCTTGGAAGATAGAAGTGTTGGTCTGTAAAGGAAGTGAGGATGCCAATTGCACTCCTGATGTGCAGGTGATTTATTGTAGGGTAAAGATGCACATGGTGCAGGTGGGGACATATTGCAGTTCAGCTCACTTTTGAATACCATTTTTAAATGTTTATCTGAATAACAAAAGATGAGTTTAGGTTGCACATTCATTAAAGGTTTTCTTACTGCTGAACACTGACAACAAAATCATTTTTCTTTGTAGATGTTAGCGCGTAGACACTCACTTTGTTTTGCTAAGTGATGACTCTGGTGACAGCTAAATATGCTTATACCAGCAGCCCAAAGACTTCTTAAAAGAAAACAATACAACATAGTTACGTTAGATGCATCCATAATCTAAAAATATCCCTTTTTGTCTGCTGTTTACAGAAAGACTGACTTTCAATTTTCTCTCAGCTGAATGCCCGGTCTTATCATCACTACAGTACACAGACAACGACAGGCCAAACACTGGAAATGACACCACTGCCATTGTACCAGAGTTAACAGAGATATGCATCATTTAAGATGCCTTGAGCTCTGAGAAGTGACATCAAGTCAACCTAAAACATGGATAATGAGGTGCTGCCGGATGAACCATCTGTGTTCAGTGCTGAAATCTGCAGTCAAGCAAGTACAATGTCTTTATTACTGTAACATTAACAACTATCTTTATTGCTCTGCATGCTTGTATCATATTTTTACTATTCTGGGGTGACAATGGCTCTATGGAACTGTGGCTGACAAAAACGTGTGTGTGTGTGTGTGTGTGTGTGTGTGTGTGTGTGTGTGTGTGTGTGTGTGTGTGTGTGTGTGTGTGTGTGTGTGTGTGTGTGTGTGTGTGTGTGTGTGTGCGTGCTAAATTAAACCATACATTTAGTGTGATATGATCTGATATATTTTATTTACATGTGATGCCACTAAGTGGCCCATCCCATACGGAATTACATGACACCAATACAAAAGTAATTTCATTCTCAGCGTTCAATGTCCATACACAACATACTCTAATTTGCACAAAATAAAGAATAAAGAAAACATATTACAGCCACAACACAATAGTGTAACCCATAAACTGTCCAACTAGAAGTAAACATTTCATACATAAAAGAGAACTACAGCCACAGAAAAATAAATAAATAACAGGGAATGTCACTTCCAGACAGAGAATCATCGAAACAAAGTCGTCTTTATTTTAGCCCATGATTCTAAAAAGCCTGCAAATTAAAATGCTTTATGTTCATACATGTTCATGGTAAATACAATTTTCCATATCAGACATAATTTCTGGATCATGTGAATTTACAGTAAACAGTATCTCTAATCAATTCTAGCTCCAAATACTTGTGATAGTTGTCTCTGTTGGCGTCACCCCACTGTTTGTGTCAGTGTTGCTAAAGTGACTCCATTCTAACATTTCCTTGGACTTATCAGGGCTATTTCTGTTGGTGGCTATACCCTGGAGACAATACAACCCCGGCCTCACTGATCTCATTAAGGCTATTTTAGTTAATTACGTCTCTGTCAGGGACAATTCTTTTGATGGTTGATGCTGGAATGGTGGCAGCATCCACTCTGAAGTCCTCCACTATAAATGTAAATTGTGAAACCCAAAGAAACACACCGCAGAGCCAACCGGCAGCCAAATCCATCTTCCCCAGTTTATATTACTCTTGGGATGCTACAGATCTAAAAAGGTAGTGGAATCATTTTCTTTATGTGTGCTCCCAAATTCCCCAGGTGTGTGTGGACCCATGTATTAAAACTATAATGTATGGCCAGAGCAATCATACTGCTTACAAAACAAGTTGAGGCTTACTTAGGATTATTTACAGCCTGCTTTTAACACATAGATGCATTGCTGTGCTTTTCAGAAAACATAGAAGACAAAAATAGATTCATCAAAAGAAGAGGAAGAACAAGTTCTAATAATGGGGACACAAATATCTGTGTGTGTGTGTGTGTGTGTGTGTGTGTGTGTGTGTGTGTGTGTGTGTGTGTGTGTGTGTGTGTGTGTGTGTGTGTGTGTGTGTGTGCGTGCGTGCGTGCGTGCGTCCGTGCGTGTGTGTCAGATATTTGTTGGTTTTTATTTTTGTGTTTTTTATGTTATCTGTTGATTGTTGGAGCAGACGATGCAAGAAAATGTTCTGTGTGAACAGACACAAAAAAGTTGTATCTTATCTCTCTTATTATAATAGCAGTAAATTGTAAATGAAGCTGCACACACGCATCATGGGAAACACCTCACATCCTCTTTACGACCTCCTGGTCAAACAGCGGAGCACTTTCAGTAAGTAACATATGTTCTAAACGTGATACTGGGTTGGTTCTAAAATAATTGGTCTCCCCACTCCCAATCTGCCAGCCTTCATTGACACTGCTACTGCTCGCAGAGCACTGACCATAGCCCACAACCCCTGCCTGCCCTTAAACCCATGATTCACCCTCTTCCCCTTTGACCACATATACAGACAACCAATGCTGCAAAAAAAGAGTTTTGTGCTATTAGCCATAACTGCTTTAAAGTGCTCATATTATGCATCTTTTCACCCTGTGTGTTGAGCTCTTTATTTTAGCTACAGAGTGAGACATCTCACTTCTGTTCCATCTTTGTTGGGAGTTGCACATTAGTTAGTTGCAGAGTAAGAGGGTGTGCCATGCTAGCAGCTAGGCGAGCATTATAACGTGTGTTCCAAAGTGACCACGTGTGTCTCTGAAGTAAAGGCTGGACTACAACAGAGCTGTTTGGAGCAGTTGGTGAACAGTGTTTTCTGGTGGAGATGGTCACAAAGTCACGCCCACTGCCAATCCAGAACTTGCAGACAGAGCAACAACGGGACATTTTTAACAATTGTCACCATCTTATTCATCATTAAAGTCACTTCTGACAATGTTTTAGGCGAGAAATGAACTGTTTAGATTTCGAATATAGGCAGTCTTCTGAAAATCGTTGCCGAATTGACAATTTGCTTCAAAGTTTTTGGAGTTGAGAAGCTCCATAAAGTGACGGGACAGCCAGCTGGTGGCGGCTGGGATTGCTTGTCTTGCAGTCATGCTGGGACGCCCGGCTGTAAGCTGGAGTCTCTCAGACCGGTCTCGTAAAATAAGAGGCTTGTATTTCACCATTGACGGATCGTTTGTTTAAATATCACAACACATGTCCATCATAAGATTAACCTTTTTGGCGGTAAACCCCACAAGTGCCTGCGGGCTTGACACACACTTCACACACACACACACACACACACACACACACACACACACACACACACACACACACACACACACACACATATAGCCACAGGCAGAGAGAGAGAGAGAGAGAGAGAGAGAGAGAGAGAGAGAGAGAGAGAGAGAGAGAGAGAGAGAGAGAGAGAGAGATACCCGTTTCTCTTCGGGAGACTTGTTTAAATTATGACATATACATTAGATTTAGTATATAGTTCATACTTTTTTTGGCATATTTCTTTTCTGATTTTAATTAAGACCGTTGCTGTGCTTGCGTCACTCCCTTACCCCTCCTACCAGTCCCTGTGGTCACTTGGCCAGTGCGAATGCAAATGAAAAAAAATGGTTTTGGGGGAGAGTAGTTAATAGAACTGCTTAGAAGTGTACTTTTCCTCTAACTACGTTCCAGTACTATTTGGTCGGAAAGCGACTATATTTAAATTGAGGATTAGTTATTTTTCCATTTTCATCATGCAACTATGTCTCTATTTTTTATTTTACAATTGATAGTCTATTGTTTAAAAAAAAACCTAACATTTGAAATCTATTATTGAAATGTATCATTTAATGTAAAATGCTGAGTTCATAGAATGTTGTTAGTTTTGATGACACTAAAGTATGTATCTATGATGTACCAAAATGCTATGAAACAATTTAAATGAATTCCTGTATAAATGTATTGTCTGCCACAACCTATGATCAAGTGTTGTAACACACAATCACTCTGTGCTGGTACTGGTACCAAATCAAGTTTCTGTCTGTGTGAGACATTAATTGCTTGATGTTGTTGGACTCTTGTAAGGAGACCGTGTTACAGAGAGATTTTAATGAAGTACGATGTGTAATGCTGTGCCCAAAAGCCACTAACGGTGCAAAAACAATTGTAGGGGCACCAGGGCACTGTCAAAACTGCCTTCATTATATTTGAACTAACATGACTGCTATACTGGTAGTTAAGGACACAAGTAAAGGCCAACCAGCAGACATTTAACCTTTCATCCGTAACTGGAAACTGCGTCTTTGACTTCAGACTTTTATGTTATTAAAAACTCTAAATCTTGGGCTTCCTGTGGAGGTGTGGTCGCCTACAGGCCAAAGGTCACATCATTTAATCACAGGACTTCCTTCTCCTGATGAGTTTTAAAGCTGAAAGGCACTTAACTGTTTGCCCTCCCTGCGGGCTGAACTCATTTATACAGCGCAAAAAGAAAGAGGGATGAGAATTCCCCTGGTGGGAGTCACTGTGTGCCATCTGCACGTTATATCATCAGCAGAAAAACTTTATTACGAGATTTCTGGTTGATTATTATAAAGCAACGGTGCAAATTGAACTAAGAGGGAAATAAGTCCAGCAACAAACAAAAATAGTGCAATAAAGGCAATGTAATTCTAGAAATTTGAAATAATGATAATCCCCAAATATTTCCATTAAATTAAATGAAATTTAAGGATTTAATTGTCTTGGGTGTAAACTTAAACTGCATTTAGTTATATAGCGCCTTTCATGCAAAGTTGCAATACAAGGTGCCTAACAATACAAGTAAAATACATAGATATACAGTCCCTAAGGGGACATGACATGACTTTTTATTTTTCTTGTGCACATGAGAAACTTTCTGGTGCGCACACAAAAGTATCTTGTGCTCACAAGAAACCAATCTAATCCCCGGCAGACATTCTGACTGCTACTCAGATTAGTTTCCAGAAAACAAAAACAAACTCCTGTGTCCCTTTAGGGGCTCCTTAAAAATACAACGATACAATGAAAATACAACAATACAAGAAAAATACAACAATACAATGAAAAATACAACAATACAAGAAAAATACAACAATACAAGAAAAATACAACAATATAAGAAAAATACAGCAATACAATGAAAATACAACAATACAAGAAAGATACAATATAAGAAAAATACAATACAATGAAAATACAACAATACAAGAAAAATACAACAATACAATGAAAAATACAACAATACAAGAAAAATACAACAATACAAGAAAAATACAACAATATAAGAAAAATACAGCAATACAATGAAAATACAACAATACAAGAAAAATACAATACAAGAAAAATACAATACAATGAAAATACAACAATACAAGAAAAATATAACAATACAATAAAAATACAACACAATAAAAATACAACAATACAATGAAAATACAACAATACAAAAAATACAACAATACAAGAAAAATACAACAATACAATGAAAATACAACAATACAAAAAATACAACAATACAAGAAAAATACAATACAAGAAAAATACAACAATACAATGAAAATACAACAATACAAAAAAATACAACAAAACAAGAAAAATACAACAATACAAAAAAATACAACAATACAAGAAAAATACAACAATACAAGAAAAATACAACAATATAAGAAAAATACAGCAATACAATGAAAATACAACTATGCAATGAAGTGTAAGGGACTTACTGTAACAGCTGCATATTCTTGCCATTCCTATTTGCTGCATTTTATCCTCAACCCTTTTGAGTTTTCAGTTTCTGCTGATCTGAATGTGTTCTCTTGCTACTCGGTTTGATGTTTGATCTAAAGTTGGGGACTTAGTCAGCAACAATATCATAGATGAGACAGACTGCATTCACTAGATGCTCATGAAAAAGCTGCACACACTGCACATGTGGGGACAGTAATGCTTTCTCTTGGACTGCGTTTCACTGTACTCATTGTTTTGTTATTATCAAGATTTATTCTTGAGAAAAGGACAAGTACATTTTGTTGGATTTACTCTGACATTAAGAAATGTACCTACTGCCTCCGAGTGACAGCTTCTATGTGGGTGCCAATTGTTCCAATAGTCTGGGGAATGTCTCAAATATTTCTAAATCCCCCTGCCAAGCTGTAATTGACTTAATCTTTCCATTAGCCCCAAGTAGCCAAGGTCAGCTGTCATCTGTTGGAGTTAACTGTTGTAACAAGGTGCTTTTTATGCTTCCTGATGGATGTAAGTTTTAGCTAGGAGAGGTCATTTTTAACCCCCAACCCCACAGCACTGCACACAAACATACACACCCGCTGACAGCTTTGATAAGCACCCGCACACAAACTGACAAACTCTTGCTCATTTTTGTCAGGTGATGGGGTGTTGCTGATCTCATTGAGTTTGGTAAATATCCCTGCAGACAGACATAAACAGAACCTATAACCTCCTCCATGCATCTTTACCCCTCCACAGGAAGCAAGCAAAGATGACAAATTCTACCCAAAGTATTTGGAGACAAATTGTATACTGCCTAAGTCAATGTTTATTTTTAATTTATTTTCAGAAAGCAATCTATAGTATTCAAACATGTACATTTTGCAGTGTATAAATTCCCACAGCTGTGATGTACAGTACCATATACTCCATGGCCACTGCCAGAAGATGGCAACACCACATTGTGTTGCAAAGTAAACACTTTAACGTTTTGCATCATGAATGTATGTATCATATTATGACAGCTACATGAAGTTAGAAGACTAATACCAAAGAATAATGCATAATTGACTGAGGATTTCGGTTATCATCTCTGTTTTTAGGTTAAAGATGTTTCACGTTAATAATACAACTAAAGCTTTAATTGTATAATCAGCAGGGGTCCGTTTCAGGTAGGAGGTTCAACAAACTCTGAGTCTGAGCCTGACCTCTGAGTTGATTTATCCTGAGATGGGAAACTCTGAGTTTTCGGTTTCACAACAGCTGATTCGAGTTGGTTCAATCAACGGTTGACTCAGGGTTACGCGCGTGCACCAAAGACAGCATGAATGGAGCCATGATACTAAGATTCACCATGGTAACAACCACAAACAAACGGGTCGGCGGAAATACTCATGCACACATATGCGAGTTTGAACATGTATTTCATTAAAAAAGCAACACAGCGGCTGCTGCAAAAGAGAGAGAATTTGCGTTGGAGGAAATAAATGCGTATATTCCAATATAATGTATATAATATTTAATCATAAGTATAGCTAATATTACTGAAAATCTATTTCATTTAGGTGCAATACTGTGGGCGAAAAAGTCCTAGGCTACTAATCTCATTCTGAGGCTGCAGCACCATCATTAACAGAATTATAATTCATAATCTTTTATTTCAAAGGGTTTACATCATTCACCTGCAATCCTGTGGAACTCCTTTTTAATGTCTCTGACTGGTCTGTGTCCAGGGAACACTAAACATGTTTAAACTCTTTACTTTCACTGACCCGTATACGGGACACTCACGCTCAAAGTGGACGCTGCTTAAACTTTGTTATAAATTTGACGCATTAAATCTTCAAAATATATGGTCATGCAGCACATCGGTTGAAAGCTTAGACTGTCAGGATTTAATTAAGCCCAAACACAAAGCATAAGATGATTTATAGCAGTTATACAACGTTTCAGAGTGATCTCTTCTGACGGCGCTTTATTAAAATGCTCCGCATCAAGGTTGTAAAGAAAACTGTAATGCAACAAAAATAATGTGCTGGGATGTACAGCATGTCCACGATGGGTGCCGTTAGTGATATGAGGACGGATAAGGTTATGTAGCCTACATAACTCATAGACTGGGAAGAAAAAACATACTGCTCAAATAGGAAGTTATCTGGAAATTAAAATGCGTCAATATCATCTTCCGACATATCTTTAACTCCCTGCCATACAGCGTCTTCATCAACGGGATCGTCGACAAAAAGAAATGCCATGTTTTAAACAATGTTTTAAAGTCTGCCTAACAGTTAATAAACCAACAATGTTTTTTTTCATTCATGCCGATATAACAAACTGCGCTGAAATGCTCCTGAGACAGACTGAATGAATGAATGAGGAAATGAGCTCTCTGTGTCAGAGGGAGGAGCGTTAATTCTCTTCATACATCCATGGGGAGGAGTCTGAGAGAAACTCGAGGTTTCTTGAAGAAAACCTGCTCCCGACCAGGTTAGGTTCATAGGCTCAGTTACCATAGTAACTGACTCTGAGGTTAAGTTACCTCTCTTTCTGAAACAGAAAACCCAGAGTTTCCCTCATCTCAGGCTTAACAAACTCAGAGTTTCCACTTATCCTCCTACCTGAAACGGACCTCTGATCTTATTAACAAATCAAGTTAAATATCGAGACATTAAATTACAAATTCACCACAATAAAGTCAGAGATGAATTGTTATTGCAAATTTAATGAGGGCTAAAGAAACTGTAAGTCCACTTTGAATTGGTGTATCACATTTTCAGTTACATCCATAGTAGTGTAAACATATTATATTATATATACATAGTAACCATTATTTAACAATAATGATACAACATTGCTAGATAGATAGATAGATAGATAGATAGATAGATAGATAGATAGATAGATAGATAGATAGATAGATAGACAGATAGTCTTTATTGTCCCATATTGATAATCATTTCCACACATCTTCTTTTCATGTTCCATAGCACAACAACACATATAAAAACACATAAAACATGTAACTCATATATGGAGCTAGAAGAGTCTCAATAAAGATAAATGCACACGTTACATGCACACACAGGATTCATACATGCACACACATGATTCATAAATACACACACAGGATTCATACATGCACACACATGATTCATAAATACACACACAGGATTCATACATGCACACACATGATTCATAAATACACACACAGGCTACACAAATGCGCACAAAATTCACAAACACACACACAATTTAAAAAGCACAGAAGATTCACAAATGCACACAAAATTCACAAATGCACACACAATTCACAGATGCACACACAATTCACAAATGCAAACAAAATTTACAAATGCACACAAGATTCAGAAATGCACAGGACAAGATTCAGAAATGTATTTCTGATGTATACACAAATATACCCTGATTTACAAACTGCTTGCAGTCCGTGAACTTCACTGCATTTGTGTGTGAATTTTGAGACTCCTCATAGCTCCATATATACCCTGCAAAATGAAACACTGCAACCAAAACTACATATAGCATTATCAAAATCAAACGTTTGCACTAAATGGCACACACTTCATTCATATTATCAGATGTTTGTCTAACCAACTGGGCATAATGAAAAGCACTCATCTTTATTATGCTTTGCCATAATACTAAAATAGAAATATTTGCAGATACACACACATGCTGTTGAAACATTATTTTTTTTCACCAAACAAGTCAGTGCAACATATGCACAGCAGATATATTTACACTGGACTGAACAACAATATGCTCACAAAAAACAGAATATATATATATATATATATATATATATATATATATATATATATATATATATATATATATATATATATATATATATATATTAGGGATGGGGCCGATCCGATCCAGTATCGGTATCGGGACCGATACCAGCGAAATTCAGGTATCGGATTTTCCCGATCCAACCTGCGGAGATTTCCGATACCACGAGCCATGTCTGCACTTTAACGTTGTCTGCTGAAATTGCTCCAAAAGTGATTCCTGCCGGTGCCGGCTGGTCTGCTGGTTGGCTGCAAACTGTGGAGTACATTTCCTGAACGGAGGCGCGGCTCAATGAGACACAGAGTTATGAGACACGCCCCCGCTCAGGAAGTCCATTCCGCAGTTTGCAGCCAGCTAGCAGGATTGTAGCGTTGAGCAGCATTGTGGCTAGCTCGATGCTATCCTGTGTGTCCGCTGTTTGGAAATACTTCACAGTGGAAACACCGCAGAGCAAGACAGCAACATGCAAAAACAAAACAGGACTTTCACAACCGTCTGTCCCGGTCGTTGTCGCTGGCTTGTGGCGTTTCATTTCCCCGTTGTTGCGTCCCCCAGAGACCGCGGATCGTGTCCCGACGGCCGCTGTTTCAGAGCAGCCGCTGCGCAGCCGTGAAAACAGAGGTGTGTGTGTATGTGTGTGTGTGTAACTAAGTGTGTGTGTAAGATGTTTACAGTTATTGCACTTTTCTTGTATTTCAGATATTTGTCATTTTAAAACGTTGATTTGTTGATGCTACAAGAGCCAGTGTGCTTGATTTGCGCTGTTCACACACTGTTTTATTGATTGTGTGTGTGTGTGTGTGTGTGTGTGTGTGTGTGTGTGTGTGTGTGTGTGTGTGTGTGTGTGAGAGAGAGAGATTTTTACACTTGCACTTTTCTTATATTTCAAGACTCAAGTATTTGACATTTTGGGAATGTAATAAATATTGACATGACAGTCAATTTGAAACCCTTACAGTTGCATATCTGTTTTCAGAATGAGATTTTTCCTGTTTTTCTGACTTCCTTTTCTGACCTTATACTTACCTCAAGTTGCCTTTTGGGACATACATGCATACGTACGTCCATATCATACTTGCCCGTTGAGAGGAGTTTATTTCAGCATCATATAAAATCAACAATAATGATAATAATAATATTAAAGCAAACACAGCTCTGGTATCGGAATAGTATCGGTATCGGCCGATATCCAAATTCAGGTATCGGGATCGGATCGGAAGTGAAAAAATGTGGATCGGTGCATCCCTAATATATATATATATATATATATATATATATATATATATATATATATATATATATATATATATATATATATATATACGGAGCAGTCCGGGGGGCATAGTTCTTTAAGATGAAAGTGCTCGTTTTCTCGCTGCCATGTCTCCGTAATGAACAGAAGATCCAAGTTCTCCTTAGTGAAAAGGTCATTCAAGATAAAATAATCGTGCATTTTAAGTTAAGTTTATCCATCAGACATGCTATTCCTACATGTGTCGCAGGTGTTGAAATATGTATTAGGTATTGTGAGGCCAGTCCAAGTTTTAAAAGTAAGCAATAGCATGGTTAAAATCAATTCCAAAATCTATAGGAAGCCAGTGTGATGTGGTCTCTTCTTCTGGTGTCCATTACAGTAATATCCTGACAGATGAATTTTAGATCAGTTGGAGGTGTAAAGCCACTCTGACTGAGGCAGAAGCAATGGCTGACAATGACAGACACTTCTCAGCTATGTACCTCAGCCATGGTGGCTGTTTTCTGTCAATATGACTCTTGCATGTTTCCTCTCTGAAAGGCCAGCTAAACGTTTAGGTAGGTGGTATGATGAAGATAAGGAGCAGATCCAGGGGTTGAGACTGCAGCTAGTCAGTGGCATTACAGTAAGAGCACACAGATGCCTCCAGGACAACTTAATCTGTGGTGCCTGCAGTTTGGTCTGCTACCACACATGTTGTTGCTGTTTTATGTACCTATTTCAATACAATGATTAGCTCTCACATTGGAAAGTGACTGGAAGCCCCACACTACCTGTGTGAATGAATACTTTTGGAGCTCTCTAGCCAGTTTCTCTGAATAGTGATTAACCTCACTTTCTAGTAAACCACATAGACTTGCCTGTTCTCTTACACTCACACTCAACTACATGTTGAGACCATTTACCTGCTGAGGCTGATTGCTTCCTGCTTCTTACAGTGCAGACGCTTTGCTGCTTGCTCCTGCCTCTGCTTGCATATTTCTGCTGATAATCTTGCTTTTCCTCTGAGAGAAACTATGAGCAGCAGCTCTTGGATACTTATAAATCACTGGACTATACACTTTTTGTAGACATAGTAGGCTATTGCCATATTTAATCATTTTTCTTCGTGAGCGTGGCCTACCAATAGCTCAAGCCTGTACTGCAGTGACTGGAAACGTGGTACTTAGCTAAAGCTAATTAGCAGCAAGATGCCTCCCTTCTCCGTGGATGACTACTACAAACTCCTTCAGAAGATTGCTGTTCTGGAAACCAAAATTCAACGGTTAGAAGTAAACGTGGAGTTGAACACATCATGTGGGAATGACACCACTTTACCATGGACCCAAAACAATGGACAAAAGCATGCTAACACACGGCTAATTAGCACCAACAAGACTACAAAGAAACAGGAGGACTGTGAAGCGGGTAATAAATCAACAAGTGGTAGTCCTCCCGGGAACTCTTTCGGTGCAAAGCCTAAGAGTAAATCTTCCTGGGAAATGGGAGGACGACTAACAGGCAGGGCACAGCGCCCTGAGATTTGTGATATGAAAGGCTGGCCTGCATTACCATCCAGGCAGAGCGCCTCTTCAACCCCTGTACTCAGTAGGACACAGCCGTGGACAGCTGCAAAAGGGAGAATTAGCAACAAAATGCCTCCCCAACAACCGAATCTGCAAGTTGATAACAGATTTGCTCCACTGCAGCAGGACCCTGGACCTTCATCTGACCTGGATTGTGTCTCATCGTCACACAGCAGGGTAAGGACTGAGAGCAATTCAAAAAGTAAAAAGCTACAGGGAAAGCTAATGACTGGGCCTCAAACTCTGATTGTAGGTGACTCTGCTGTAAAAGATACACCAAAGAAACACCAAAATACTCTGTTTTCCCAAAGAAATGGTGTCTGGCTTGGCCAACAGAATCCTGGATATCGTGGCAGCACACCCAACTGTGAATAACATTATACTGCATATAGGGTCACATGATGTTGTAAAGCAACAGTCTGAAGTGCTGAAAAAGACTTCATGGATCTACTGAAAACAGTCAGCTCCCTAAATGCGAAGGTGTTTATCAGTGGACCTCTACCGCCAGTCAGAAGAGGAGTTGAGAGATTCAGCAGACTGTTGGCACTGAGCACATGGCTTTCAACTGCGTGTACCGCTCATTCTCTGCAGTTCATTGACAATTTTGACATTTTCTGGGAGCGCAGACATCTTTTTAAGGCAGATGGACTTTTCCTTAACAAACCAGGAGTAAAGCTGTTCACCTCTAACCAACTTTACTTTCTGCGCCACACATCAGCTCCCTTGGCCAAGGACATGAGACGAGAGGAATCTAAACAAGAGGAAGACATAACAAAGCAGGGCAGTAATCCACCACAGCCCCCGCCTGAGCAAAGATTTGACCATGGAAGACCACAGAGCAGATGAGAAATCTCAATCCCCCTCTTCACCCGTCCAACACCCCTCAAACCCCCTCACCAACCCTGACGCCTTTGAGGATCCATACACCCCACCCATGCCATCGCTCTCTCCACTCACCTTTTCCCCTCCTTCCCCCTGCCCCATGTTGGAGTTCACTGACCAGATGAAGCAACTGGTAGTTGATGGAACCAAATTTATCCCCCTTCCTTCTGCCATCATTCGCCCCCGGGCCAAAAGTAGATGCTGGAATCAAACTTACCCCCCTTCGTTCTCCCATCATTGGCCCCCAGCCAAAAGTTAAATGGCAGGCACCACTTCCCACCCAAGGACGGCAGCTAACTCCTCCTCCCCAGACTGATAAGTATACTTGTGTACAAAATGCAGCAAGCTTTGTCTGATATGTGCCGGGTCCAGGCTGCAAGCCTAGTGGCACTCATGACTCTTTTCAGGACAAGCCCGGGCCCTGTGTATTAAATCCTTCTTCAATTTATGTTGTGATAGGTAATAGAAAAAGAACGATAAATCCGCTAAGAACAAGCACTTATCAGCAAACCTCGCAAATGTAGCATTCATTCCTCGTCAGCCAACGCCTGTACCAAAAATTGAGACAGATAAATATTTTAACACACTAACACTAGCCTTACTAAACGTCAGGTCTTTGGCAGGAAAATCATTTTTAATCAATGATTTTATTAAGCACAATCTTGATTTTATGTTTTTAACTGAAACCTGGTTGGACTATACAGTGGTGCTGTTCTCATTGAGTCAGCTCCCCCTAACTTCAGTTTTTATGAGTGAGCATAGAGTGAATAAGAAAGGAGGTGGAGTATTTAGTTATTTTGTATAATGACTCATTCCATTGTACTCAAATATCTTATGGCAATTTTGCTTCTTTTGAATATGTGACTCTTCAGCTAAAGTACTCCCCTCGAGCTTGTTGAAGCCATTTTTATGGAAGTAATAATATTTTGAGTTTGTTTTGTAAGACTTGAGAAAACCTGTGTTGCATTATGGAACATAGAAATTGGAATGTAAGCAGTTGACCGGTGATCTAGAATAACGTAATTTCATTGGCTGTTAGAGTTAGTATAAAATAAATAGTTCCCTGCGAAACGTCAGAAGCCACTGGACTTTGGAGCAACACATTCTTTTGACCTACACGGAACAACAGTTAATTTGTAAGAAAAGTAACAATCCTAAGTTTTTTATACTTTATGTTTTGAAACTCAAGTAAACAGTAAAACGAAGAACTTTGGATTCAAGACTTTTATTTACTGACGTTTTGTGTTGAGTACAAGAGAACTTTGAAGTCCTAAGCTAGTGAGTCCGCTTGCTGCACTCACATCAAAGTCAAAAGACTGCTCGACATGGTCGAAAGACGAGCCGCGTTAGAAGACTGGTAAAGAAGAAGCCAGCCACTCGTGAGGACGGCTAGTTAATGACGGCGAGCTAATCGACTGGGCTGAGCTAACGAAAACCTGCTGTTATCAAAGAAAACAGACCAAGACGGCCGAAACTACGTCGCAGCTCAAGAACACAGAAAGAAAGCCAGAGGTAGCCTACCTTGAGTGTAAGTCGGCGGCTGAATGAAGCTTTATCTGGAACAGGTCTGCTATTCTTTTCTTGACTCTATTAGCCTCCTGACGATGCTAACGGTAACCATCGTCTAAAGTGACATAAGTGTCCACCGGATATTCGGTTCTGAAAGTCATAGAGCTTTACTTGAAGAAATCCTACATCACAATAACTCTTTTCACAAGTGTTTGTGAATGCATAAGAAGAGTAGAAGCTGCGCACAATTTGAGGAATTGTAACAGTTTTGTGTGAAGATTTTCGAGTGACATGACATGGCAGATGAAAGCGCAGCTGCGCGTTTTGACCAAAAGAGGGCGCCAAAGCCCACAGAAAAGGCTGTAGAGGAGAAAATACAAAGGCTAAAAGGAGAACGCAAGGGAAAGTTGGCACAAGTAACCAAACAAAAGAACGACTTAGCCAAATTGAAGGAAAATGAACACAATGTTAATTTCATTAAAGATGAAGCATTGCTAAAGTTTGAAAGATACCTGGGACAGTATGAACAGATTAATGAAGAGTTGTGTGAGTTAATGGATGAAGATGATAAGAAAGCAGATCAAGATGCTTATGAGAACAGATATTCAGAACTTACGCGGTTCATTGAAGACACAAACAAATGGATTGCAGATGTCTTAAAAGATCAGGAAGATGATCTTAGGCCACATGATAGTGTATCCAAAGCTAACTCTGTGGTAAGCCACACTTCCAGTACTACTTCGACAATGCTGAGAATTAGAGCTGAACGTGAAGCGCTGTTGGCAAGAGCTGCAGCAATGAAAAAGAGAGAAGCAATAGAACAGGAAGAAATTCGCTTGAGAATTAGAAAAGAGCAATTCAAGCTTGAAACTGAGCTTGCTGCTTCAGATGCCAAATTAAAGGTGTACGAAGAATTTGAAGATGCTCATGAATCTATCGATGATTTGATAGAGGCACCTTCCAGATCCAGATTTGAACCCCTGACGCGTAGCCAAGAAAGAGACAATGTTGACAATTATGAGTGTTGTGGAGCTGGTAAGCCATCTCTTACCTTCAATCCAAAGCCAGCCACTCAAGTTGGTGCTTCAGATAGAAGAAAGTCATCGCCAAGGTTTGATGCTAGAAGCAGCACGCCATGTCTTAATCATCATGATCACACTGATTATTCTACAGATAGCCTGCACGAAGTGCTACAGCATCAAAACAAAGTCACAGAGATGCTCATTAAACAACAGAGTTTGTCTCAACTGCCTCAAAGAGACATATCCACGTTTACAGGAGATCCTCTGACTTACAGATCTTTCATAAGGGCATTCGAGCATGCTATCGACAGTAAGACAGACAGTCATCAAGACCGGCTGTACTACCTCGAACAGTTCACGAGTGGAGAGCCACTCGATCTTGTTCGGAGCTGTGAGCACATGAGACCCGATAGAGCTTACAAAGAAGCCAGAGACCTGCTTGATCGTCACTATGGAGATGAAATGACCATCGCTACAGCTTATATCAAGAAGGCTATGGAATGGCCTCAGATAAGGCCAGAAGACAGAAAAGGATTGAATGCCTTTGCTTTGTTCCTGATTGGATGTTGTAACACAGTGAATGATGTGGACTATATGGACGAAATGAACAATCCTACCAACATGAAGTCCATTTTATCCAAACTTCCATTCAAACTGAAAGAAAGATGGAGAAGTTATGCTTATGACATTCAAGAAAGACAAAGAAAAAGAGCCAGGTTTCCTGATTTAGTGGAGTTTGTGTACCGCCAAGCAAAGGTTGCCAATGACCCACTCTTTGGAGACATCCTGGATCCCACTTCAGGTAATCAGAACAACTCAAAGAAGCAACCAAGCATCAGAAAAAGTGAGTTTAAAAGAAGCAGCTTTGCTGTGAATGTGTCTGCTACTGAAAACGTTGCTAAAAGCCAACCTGAGAAGAAACCTTTTGCAGTCAAGTCAGCAAGTGTCTTCCAAAGTCCCTGTCTTTACTGCCAGAAGAATCATGCACTAAATGTGTGCAACAAGATTCAAGAACAGCCTCTAAAGGAAAGAATTCAGTTCTTGAAAACGAACGGCCTTTGTTTTGGATGTCTGACGGCAGGTCATATGTCCAAGGACTGTAAGAAAAGGGCCTCTTGTCCAGATTGTTCACTCAAGCACCCAGCTATCTTGCATGTTGTTAAGGAAGATGCTTCAACCAGGAATAACAGTGCAGATGACAGCTCACAAAGCACAGGCAAAGTCACAAGTGCTCTTGTGTCTGCAGGGTGCAGAAGAGGTGACCATACTGGGGCCGGGAACAATGAGTGTATTCTTCCCATCGTACCTGTGCAGATAAAACACAAGAAAGACACAAAGATAATCATGACCTATGCATTCCTGGATCAAGGAAGCACAGCGACTTTCTGTAGTGAAGACTTGGCGAGGAAGTTGAATATTCGAGGCAGAAAGACAGAGTTCCTGCTTCGCACTATAGCGCAAGAACAGAAAGTGAATAGCTATGAACTTACCGATCTGGAGGAGTGTGGCTTAGAGGAGCAAGATTACATCCCGCTGCCCAAGGTATATACTCAGCCAGATATACCTGCAAAAAAGGCCAACATCCCACAGAAGAAAGATTTGGAGAAGTGGTCTTACCTGAGTCGAGTCCATCTCCCAAAACTTGAAGCAGAAGTTGGTCTTCTCATCGGTGTCAATGCGTACAAAGCCATGGAGCCATGGGAGATCATCAGTAGCCAGAACGACGGACTATACGCTGTGACGACAGCTCTTGGTTGGGTCATCAATGGGCCAGTCAGCCGATGCCAAGAGAAGGAATCAGATGATGGCAAACGTTTCCTTGTCAACCGTATTTCTGTGATAAGCACTGAAGACATGCTGATGAAGCACTACAATGCCGATTTTCTAGAAAGAAAATGTGATGACAGACGAGAACAGTCTCAACATGACAAGCAGTTCATGCACGCGGTGACAACATCAGCACAGCGCATGGATGGTCACTTCTGCATCAAGCTGCCCTTGAAGAATGACAAGGTGAAGATGCCATGCAACCGTGGTATTGCTGAACAGAGGCTTAATTCTTTGAAGAGGAAGTTCAGTAGGAATGCAGACTTCTTTCAAGAGTACAAGGCCTTTATGGACAACATACTGAAAAAAGGCTACGCAGCAAGGATTCCAGAAGATCAGTTGAGTCGCAGTGATGGAAGAGTATGGTTCATCCCACACCATGGGGTGTACCATCCGAAAAAGAGGAAACTCCGAGTCGTCTTTGATTGTGCGGCAACTTACCAAGGTGTGTCGCTAAATGACCAGTTGTTGCAAGGGCCTGACCTAACTAACACCCTCATCGGAGTGTTGCTGAGATTCTGACAGGAGCCTGTCGCCATGATGGCAGATATCGAGTCCATGTTCTACCAGGTGTGGATTCCAGACACAGACACAGATATGCTACGCTTTCTCTGGTGGCCAGACGGCAATCTGGATGTGGAAGCAGAAGAGTACAGAATGTGTGTGCATCTGTTCGGTGCTAAGTCATCCCCTAGTTGTGCGTCATATGCATTGAGAAGAACAGCGGAAGATGCAGCATCAAGGAGCACTTCAGAAGCCACACAGACACTTCTCAAGAACTTCTATGTGGATGACTGTTTGAAGTCAGTAGCCACAGAAGACAAAGCTGTCGCTCTTGTGAGGGAGCTGAGAACATTGTGCGCCAGTGGTGGTTTCCATTTGACCAAGTGGGTCAGCAACAGCAGAGCCCTGCTGGGCTCCATTCCTGACCACGAACGAGCGGCTGAAATCAAAGATCTTGATTTGGAGCATGATGAGTTACCAGTGGAACGGCATTAGGCATGCAGTGGTGCACAAGTTCCGACAGCTTCAGGTTCAAGATACAGCTGCCAGACAAGCCATGCACAAGACGGGGCATTTTGTCTGTAGTCAGTTCGGTGTATGACCCAATGGGTTTTTTGGCACCACTCCTGCTACCTATCAAGCTAATTTTAAGAGATCTCTGCCAAGAGAAGAAAGGTTGGGACGAAGAGATCCACGAAAAGTCATGCCGGACATGGATGAAGTGGCTGACAGACTTAGACAAGCTTTCAGAACTCAGTTTGAGCCGATGCTTCAAACCCCCTGCATTTGGGCACACAAATGTTGCTCAAATCCACAATTTCTCAGACGCTAGCCAAGAGGGATATGGCGTGGTGTCGTATCTTTTGCTGACAAATGACCAGGGTGAGAAACATGTATCATTTTTGATGGGAAAGTCCAGAGTCGCTCCACTCAAACAGATCACAATCCCGAGAAAGATCGATCGGATGTTGAAAGAAGAACTTGAAGTTCCTCTGATGGAGTCGGTCTTCTGGACGGATAGTACAACAGTACTAAAGTACATTGAAAATGATGCCCTTCGTTTTAAGACATTTGTGGCAAACCGTGTCTCTTTCATTAGAGAAATGACTACCTCTTCTCAGTGGAAGTATGTCAACACCTCACAAAACCCAGCAGATCAGGCTTCAAGAGGTTTGAAGATCCAGAGCTTCATGGAAAGTAAGAGCTGGTTTCAAGGGCCTAGTTTCCTGCGAAATGAAGTTGAATGGCCGGAACAGCCTGAACAGTGTACTTACCTAACTGAAGAGGATGTTGAGGTGAAGACATCCGCTGCAGTGTCATGCACAAACCCAAACGACTGCACAGATCCATTGAACCAGCTCGTTGAGTATTACTCCAGTTGGCATAAGCTAAAAAAGGCAGCAGCCTGGATTTTGCACTTGAGAGGTACGTTGCGGTACCTGAGCGAGAAAAGAAAAGAGTTTGTGCAGAACATACAGCAGAATGAGAGTGATCCAGATAAATGCAGATCCATAGTGGAACGGCAAATGGTGATGTGCAAAAAGAACCTGGAAAAAAGAATACTTACTGTGGAAGATCTATCCAGAGCTGAAATGGAACTGGTTAAATACAGTCAGAGACAAGCTTACACGGAGGAGATACAAGCCTTGCAGCCAGGAGGCTCCTGTGTGAAAAAGAACAGTTCTATCTTCAAACTGGATCCATACTTGCAAGATGATGTGTTGAGAGTAGGAGGACGTCTGGACAGATCGGCGATGCCTGAGGAGGCCAAGCATCCTGCCATTCTGCATAAACAGCACAGAATAGCCCACCTCATTCTCCACCACATCCATCAAGGGTGTGGACATGGTGGTAGGAACCACGTCTTAGCCATATTGCGACAACGGTATTGGATACCAAGAGCCAATGCGACAGCAAGAAAAGTGATTTCAGAGTGCAACCTCTGTAGAAGACTGCATGCAAAGGCAGGAGAGCAGAAAATGGCGGATCTGCCGCAAGACCGTCTGCTCCCTGACAAACCACCCTTCACCAACACGGGTGTGGATTATTTTGGACCTTTCGAGGTCAGAAGAGGACGTGCAAAGGTCAAGCATTATGGAGCTCTTCACCTGTTTAACCATCAGGGCGGTGCATATAGAAGTAGCCCATTCTCTTGACACCGATTCATGTCTTAACGCCATACGGCGTTTTCAAGCCAGAAGAGGCCAAGTGTCAACCATTCGTTCCGACAATGGCACGAATTTAGTCGGCGCTGGACGAGAGCTGCGTGAGGCCTTAGCAGAGCTCGATCAGTCTCGTATCAATGAAGTCATGATGAGAAAGGGTGTGCAATGGATTTTCAACCCGCCTGCTGCGTCCCATCATGGCGGCGTCTGGGAGCGTCAAATCCGCACAGTGAGAAAAGTGCTGAGCTCTGTTGTGAAGCAACAGCTCTTAGAAGATGAAGGATTACATACTCTCTTATGCGAAGTTGAGAGTATCATCAATGGGAGACCCTTAACCACAAACACAGATCACCCCAACGACCTCGAGCCACTGACTCCAAATCATCTGCTCGCATTGAAAACACAGCCTAGCTTTCCACCTGGTGTGTTCGTTAAGGATGATGTCTACGCCCGCCGGCGCTGGAGACAAATACAATATATGGCGGATCTGTTCTGGCGAAGGTGGACTCACGAATACTTACCGCTTCTTCAAGAACGGCAAAAATGGCTCGGCCTAAAGAGAAGTTTCAAGGTTGGAGATGTCGTCCTCGTCGTGGATTCGTTCCTGCCAAGAAACTCCTGGATGTTAGGCAGGATCATGAGTGTGATGCCCGACTCCAAAGGCGTTGTCCGAAGTGCTGAAGTTCGGACGAAGACCAGCATCATTCAAAGACCCATAACTAAACTTTGTTTATTGCAGGGAGAAGACTGAAGATAAAAGAGAAAGGCTTGAACCAATTAGAAATACTTACCAGAGTGGAATGAATAGATTAGAAATTACCATTTTGAATAGTCTGTGAAAAGTATTTGTTGTTAACACTTACCAGTTAAAGTTTATCTTTAAATGTTTTCCTGTTAAGATAAGAAGATTCTTGCTAAAAGGAATTAAGAAATCGTTCAATGTAGGAGTGTACATGGCTTCAGTTTAAGTTTAAGTTGATAATTGATATGCTAAGACCTAGTCAATTAGGGACCGGGATATGTTGAAGCCATTTTTATGGAAGTAATAATATTTTGAGTTTGTTTTGTAAGACTTGAGAAAACCTGTGTTGCATTATGGAACATAGAAATTGGAATGTAAGCAGTTGCAGTTGTGATCTAGAATAACGTAATTTCATTGGCTGTTAGAGTTAGTATAAAATAAATAGTTCCCTGCGAAACGTCAGAAGCCACTGGACTTTGGAGCAACACAGTCTTTTGACCTACACGGAACAACAGTTAATTTGTAAGAAAAGTAACAATCCTAAGTTTTTTATACTTTATGTTTTGAAACTCAAGTAAACAGTAAAACGAAGAACTTTGGATTCAAGACTTTTATTTACTGACGTTTTGTGTTGAGTACAAGAGAACTTTGAAGTCCTACGCTAGTGAGTCCGCTTGCTGCACTCACAGAGCTATATTTCTAAATATCTACAGACCACCGAAATACTGTGCAGCTTTCTTCGATGACTTTACTGAACTGCTGTCTATAATCTGTATTAACTTTGACTGTGTAATTATTGCTGGTGATTTTAACATTCATGTGACGGAACCCACGCACAATAAGGGGCACACTCTGGACTTGATTAGGGTTTGAACATTTCCAAGGTTGTGGTGACTGTTAAGCTTTGGTTTGACTCAGACAACTAGAAGCAGGCACACAACACAGTAAGGCAGTTTTTGAATGTTTATTGAGTAGACGTAGGTGATGGATACTTGAGAGCGGAGCGGAGAGGTGAGCAGAGCGGCGAGGGTGAGGCTTGGCAGGATGCTGGTTGAGAGTGGAGCGGCGAGGTGAGCAGAGCGGCGAGGGTGAGGCTTGGCAGGATGGCTGGTTGAGAGTGGAGCGGCAAGGTGAGCAGAACAGCAAGGATGATGCTTGGCAGAATGGCTGGTTGAGAATGGAGCGGCGAGGTGAGTAGCACAGCATAGGTGTAGATGATGAGTGGCAGCAGTAATTCCAGAGAGCAGGGTCTGAATGAGATAAAGATGGTTTAGCAGAGGACACAAAGGACAAGCAAAACTTGGAAACCGAGGATACATAAAGTAGATACACTAGAGCACAGAGTAGAGCCACGTTACAACGAGAATGGTTGCAACGAACTGGCGCCGAAGAGGTGAACGGCCCGGGTAGATATCTGGTGAGTGATTTCTGGAATGAGCTGCAGCTGGATGGTGATTGATTGCTGGGATGGTTTGCAGGTGGCTGGAGCAGAGCAGAGGGGTGGCTACGCCCACAGACCAAAATCCTCAAAACATAGAATGAGTGAAATGTCCAGCAGAGGGAGACAAACACACAAAACACCAAAGGGAAGGTAGAGACAGACAAGGACAGGCATAGAACCACAACAGTACCCCCCCCTCAACGGACGCCACCTGGCGTCCCACCAGGCTTGTCAGGGTGGTCCCGATGGAAATCGGTGACCAACTGAGGGTCCAAAATGAAACGCCTGGGGATCCAGGAGCGTTCCTCCGGCCCGTAACCCTCCCAGTCCACCATATAATGGAAACCCCGACCACGCCTCCGGACGTCGAGGAGACTCCGCACCGTGTAGGCCGGATGATCATCGATAAGGCGAGGCGGAGGAGGGGGATCAGCAGGTGGGCAAAGGGGGCTTGAAGAGATAGGCTTCAACTGGGAGACATGGAAGGTAGGATGGATCTTCATAGACCGAGGGAGCTTCAACCGAACAGCCGAGGGGTTGATGACGGAAGCCACCTCGAAGGGCCCCAAAAACCGGGGCGACAGCTTACGGGAGTCCGTCCGCAGGGGAATGTTGCTGGACAAGAGCCAGACCTTCTGACCAGGTTGGTATAGTGGTGCAGGAACCCGGTGTCTATCGGCCACCTCCTTATTCCGCTCCACGGTCCGGATGAGAGCCTCCCGGGTGTCATCCCAGATCTTGCGGCAGCGGGCAAGGTTTTCCTGGACTGAAGGAACCGCCAAATCCCTCTCCTGTGATGGAAACAAAGGGGGTTGATATCCCAGCGATGCTTCGAACGGGGAGAGACCGGAGGCGGACAAAGTGAGTGAGTTGTGGGCGTACCCGACCCAGGGGAGATGTCTGGCCCAAGTAGAAGGATTCTGAGCTGCTACACAGCGTAACGCAGCCTCTAGGTCTTGATTCGTCCTCTCAGTTTGGCCATTGGTCTGAGGATGGTAACCAGAGGAGAGAGAGACAGAGGCACCCAGAGCAGAACAGAAATCCTTCCACAATTGAGAAATGAACTGTGGGCCCCTGTCAGAGACAATGTCCACAGGTATTCCATGGAGACGGAATACATGTAGGACAAAGAGGTCCGCTGTCTCACTGGCAGACGGTAATTTAGGTAATGCAACAAAATGGGCAGATTTAGAGAACCTGTCCACAATAGTGAGTATGGTGTCATTACCTTCTGACTGAGGAAGACCAGTGACGAAATCCAAAGCCACATGGGACCAGGGGCGGCTAGGTACTGGAAGGGGAAGCAGCAGACCAGAGGGAGACCGGTGGGATGCCTTACTCCGGGCACAGGTGGTACATGCAGCCGCATAGGCTCTGACATCTGCCTCAGCGGAGGGCCACCAGAAGTGTCTCCTGAGCAATGTGAGAGTGCGTCTCATACCAGGGTGACAGGAGAAGCGGGAGGTGTGGATCCAGTGAAGAACCTGGGGTCGTACTGCTGAAGGAACGTAGAGAAGATTGGGGGGTCCGTTAGCAGGCCCGGGGTACGTCTCTTGCGCTGTCCTGACTAGGTCCTCGATCTCCCAGCGGACTGCCGCCACGACGCAGGAAGCGGGCAGGATGGGTTCTGGAGTGCTGGTCTCATCAGCATCCGAGAACTGGCGAGAGAGAGCGACAGGCTTGACGTTTCGCGTACCAGGGCGATAAGTCAGCACAAAATTAAAACGGCTGAAAAACAGGGCCCATCTTGCTTGGCGAGAGTTTAGCCTCTTGGCCGACTGGATGTAGGCCAAGTTCTTGTGGTCCGTCCAGACGATGAAGGGCTGCTCAGCTCCGTCCAGCCAATGCCTCCACTCCTCCAAAGCCAACTTAACAGCCAGAAGCTCCCGGTTTCCAACATCGTAATTGTGTTCTGCTGGGGAAAGTTTCTTGGAGAAGTAAGCCACGGGGTGGAGCTTCTGGTCCGAGGTGGAGCGTTGGGACAGGACAGCTCCCACCCCGGAATCAGAAGCATCCACCTCAACAACAAATTGAGAATTGGTATCTGGATGAATTAGCACAGGAGCGGTAGTAAACAGTCTTTTCAGGGTACTCAGCATTCTCGGCTTCTGATGTCCATAGGAACGGGATCTTGGGAGAGGTGAGCTTAGTCAGAGGGGCCACCACCCGGCTGAAGTCTTTGATGAAACGACGATAGAAGTTAGCAAAGCCGAGGAATCGCTGAAGCTGTTTACGTGAGGTGGGTGTTGGCCAATCAGTCACGGCACTTATCTTGTCCGGATCCGGGGAAACTTGTCCTCGCTCAATAACAAATCCCAAGAAAGGGACAGATTGACGATGGAACTCACACTTTTCTGCCTTAACAAACAGTTTGTTTTCCAGAAGGCGTTGGAGGACCTGGCGGACGTGGGAAATGTGTTGCTCATGGGATTGGGAGAAAATAAGTATATCGTCCAGGTAGACAAAAACAAAACGGTGGAGAAAGTCCCTAAGGACATCGTTAACTAGAGACTGAAAAACAGCCGGGGCGTTGGTAAGGCCAAACGGCATGACCAGGTACTCGAAATGTCCAAGGGGTGTGTTAAAGGCTGTCTTCCACTCGTCCCCTTTCTTGATGCGGACCAGGTGGTAGGCGTTGCGTAGATCGAGTTTTGTGAATATGGTGGCTCCCTGAAGGGATTCAAAAGCCGAATTGATCAGAGGCAAGGGGTATGTGTTTTTAATGGTGATATTATTGAGTCCTCGGTAGTCGATGCAGGGACGCAGGGTTTTGTCTTTCTTATCGACGAAGAAAAAACCGGCGCCGACAGGGGAAGAAGAGGGACGGATTATGCCGGAGGCTAGGGAGTCCTGTATGTACGTCTCCATCGCTTCCCTCTCAGGCCGGGACAAGTTGAATAAACGGCTGGATGGTAAGGGAGCACCAGGTAGGAGCTCTATGGCGCAGTCATAGGGACTGCTAAGGGGCAGAGCGCTGGTCTGGGCTGAAGCTGTCTTTTCTAACCAGCGCACTGAAGGATTTTCTTTTGATGATTTTTCCAGACGTCTTAAAATTGTGTTTGACCACCCAGACCATGCTGACACTGCCTCCAAGAGGCTACTTAAGCTACATCAGGGCACAAGCAGTGTGGCAGATTATGCCGTAGAGTTCTGGACATTAGCCGCAGACTCGAAATGGAACGATGTCGCACTCCAGGGAGTTTTTTGTAACGGGTTGAGTGACCATGTCAAAGATGAGTTAGCTGTTCGCAATGAAACCACTGACCTCCATTCTCTTGTCTCCTTAGCGATTAAGATTGACAACCGGCTAAGTGAGAGACGACGGGACAGAAGCGTTCGAGCCCGCACCAATGGCAGGGAGGAGCAGTCCTCAACCTACCGGGTCACAACCCGATCAGCTCAGCGCGCACACCCTTTTGAACCCTCCGTTAAGGAGGCAGAAGAGCCCATGCAGCTAGGCCGCGCTAAATTATCCCCAGCAGAGAGACATCAGCGCATTCAGGCTGGTGCATGTCTTTACTGTGGCGACGCTTCCCACTTCCTAGTTAACTGTCCCATTCGACCAAAAGACACGGCTCGCAGGTAAGGGTGGGTGTCCTTGCGAGCCCTAAAGATGACTCTGTTCCCACAAGCCCTCGATTATCTGTGTCAGCTACACTCCAATTCGGTACCTTTTCCCTTCCGTTAAATGCGTTCATTGACTCCGGAGCAGAGGATAATTTTCTCGACATAAACCTGGTCAAACAAGCCGCCATTCCCGTTATTCCTCTGTCTTCCCCTATCCCAGTAACTGCCATCGACGGTAACTGTTTTGCACAGATAACGCACCAAACCGTTCCCGTCTCTCTCATACTGTCTGGTAATCACAGGGAGACTATCCAGTTCAAAGTAGTTTCCTCCTCCATCACTCTCCTTCTCCTCGGTTACCCCTGCCTTAGCAGTCACAATCCCCACATTGATCCATCCATCCATCCTTCGTCGTCCGCTTATCCGTGGTCGGGTCGCGGGGGGAGCAGCTCCAGCAGGGGACCCCAAACTTCCCTTTCCCGAGCCACATTAACCAGCTCTGACTGGGGGATCCCGAGGCGTTCCCAGGCCAGGTTGGAGATGTAATCCCTCCACCTAGTCCTGGGTCTTCCTCGAGGCCTCCTCCCAGCTGGACGTGCCTGGAACACCTCCCTAGGGAGGCGCCCAGGGGGCATCCTTACCAGATGCCCGAACCACCTCACCTGGCTCCTTTCGACGTGAAGGAGCAGCGGCTCTACTCCGAGCTCCTCACGGATGACTGAGCTTCTCACCCTATCTCTAAGGGAGACGCCAGCCACCCTCCTGAGGAAACCCATTTCGGCCGCTTGTACCCTGGATCTCGTTCTTTCGGTCATGACCCAACCTTCATGACCATAGGTGAGGGTAGGAACGAAAACTGACCGGTAGATCGAGAGCTTTGCCTTCCGGCTCAGCTCTCTTTTCGTCACAACGGTGCGATAAACTGAATGTAATACCGCCCACGCTGCGCCGATTCTCCGACCAATCTCCCGTTCCATTGTCCCCTCACTCGCGAACAAGACCCCAAGGTACTTAAACTCCTTCACTTGGGGTAAGGACTCATTCCCTACCTGGAGAAGGCACTCCATCGGTTTCCTGCTGAGAACCATGGCCTCAGATTTAGAGGTGCTGATCCTCATCCCAGCCGCTTCACACTCGGCTGCAAACCGATCCAGTGAGTGCTGAAGGTCACAGGCCGATGATGCCATCAGGACCACATCATCTGCAAAGAGCAGCGATGAGATCCCGAGCCCACCGAACTGCAACCCCTCCCTACCACGACTACGCCTCGATATCCTGTCCATAAATACTACGAACAGGATTGGTGACAAAGCGCAGCCCTGGCGGAGGCCAACCCTCACCTGGAACGTGTCCGACTTACTGCCGAGAACCCGGACACAACTCTCGCTTTGGTCATACAGAGATTGGATGGCCCTGAGAAGGGACCCCCTCACCCCATACTCCCGCAGCACCTCCCACAAAGTCTCCCGGGGGACCCGGTCATATGCCTTCTCCAGATCCACAAAACACATGTAGACTGGATGGGCATACTCCCAGGCTCCCTCCAGGATCCTTGCTAGAGTAAAGAGCTGATCCGTTGTTCCACGACCAGGACGGAATCCGCATTGTTCCTCTTCAACCTGAGGTTCGACTATCGGCCGAACCCTCCTTTCCAGCACCTTGGAGTAGACTTTACCAGGGAGGCTGAGAAGTGTGATACCCCTGTAATTGGTACACACCCTCTGGTCCCCCTTTTTGAAGAGGGGAACCACCACCCCGGTCTGCCACTCCTTTGGCACTGTCCCAGACTTCCACGCAATGTTGAGTAGGCGTGTCAACCAAGACAGCCCCTCCACACCCAGAGCTTTCAGCATTTCTGGGCGGATCTCATCAATCCCTGGGGCTTTGCCACTGTGGAGTTGTTTGACTACCTCAGTGACCTCCACCAGGGAAATTGACGACAATCCCCCGTCATCCTCCAGCTCTGCCTCTAACAAAGAGGGCGCATCAGCTGGATTTAGGAGTTCCTCAAAGTGCTCCTTCCACCGCCCTATTACCTCCTCAGTTGAGCTCAACAACGTCCCATCCTTACTGTACACAGCTTGGATGGTTCCCCGCTTCCCCCTTCTGAGGTGGCGGACGGTTTTCCAGAAGCGCCTTGGTGCCGACCGAAAGTCCTTCTCCATGTCTTCTCCGAACTTCTCCCACACCCGCTGCTTTGCCTCTTTCACGGCAGAGGCTGCAGTCCTTCACAGATAACGCACCAAACCGTTCCCGTCTCTCTCATACTGTCTGGTAATCACTTTCTTCGTCGATAAGAAAGACAAAACCATGCGTCCCTGCATCGACTACCGAGGACTCAATAATATCACCATTAAAAACACATACCCCTTGCCTCTGATCAATTCGGCTTTTGAATCCCTTCAGGGAGCCACCATATTCACAAAACTCGATCTACGCAACGCCTACCACCTGGTCCGCATCAAGAAAGGGGACGAGTGGAAGGCACACTGCAAGCCGTCTTTCTGTGTACTGTGTGAAGCTTCTGCTGAGTCCATTGTCTTGGCCAGTTCGTTCTGTTAAGCTTTGGTTTGACTCAGACAACTAGAAGCAGGCACACAACACAGTAAGGCAGTTTTTGAATGTTTATTGAGTAGACGTAGGTGATGGATACTTGAGAGCGGAGCGGAGAGGTGAGCAGAGCGGCGAGGGTGAGGCTTGGCAGGATGGCTGGTTGAGAGTGGAGCGGCGAGGTGAGGAGAGCGGCAAGGGTGAGGCTTGGCAGGATGGCTGGTTGAGAGTGGAGCGGCGAGGTGAGCAGAACAGCAAGGATGATGCTTGGCAGAATGGCTGGTTGAGAATGGAGCGGCGAGGTGAGTAGCACAGCATAGGTGTAGAGGATGAGTGGCAGCAGTAATTCCAGAGAGCAGGGTCTGAATGAGATAAAGATGGTTTAGCAGAGGACACAAAGGACAAGCAAAACTTGGAAACCAAGGATACATAAAGTAGATACACTAGAGCACAGAGTAGAGCCACGTTACCACGAGAATGGTTGCAACGAACTGGCGCCGAAGAGGTGAACGGCCCGGGTAGATATCTGGTGAGTGATTTCTGGAATGAGCTGCAGCTGGATGGTGATTGATTGCTGGGATGGTTTGCAGGTGGCTGGAGCAGAGCAGAGGGGTGGCTACGCCCACAGACCAAAATCCTCAAAACATAGAATGAGTGAAATGTCCAGCAGAGGGAGACAAACACACAAAACACCAAAGGGAAGGTAGAGACAGACAAGGACAGGCATAGAACCACAACAGTGACTGACGTTGCTCTCTCTGATCATTCATGTGTTTTCTTTAATGGCACTATCTCGGTGCCCAAAAATGTCCAAACTAAGGTAATCAGAAAACGGTATATCACTGAAAACACCAGTGAAACATTCATTCAGCTTTTCTCCTCCACACCCGCCCTGAGACCCACTGGGGTCTCAGTCAATGAGCTTGTAGATAATTTCAATTTTAAAATTACAAATGTTATTGATGCCATTGCTCCCACTAAGGTCAAAGCTGTCTCTAGTAAGAAAAGATCTCCATGGAGAAATGTCATACGGGTAAGAACAGAAAAAACAGAGTGTCGAAAAGCTGAACGCAGGTGGCGAAAAACTAATCTCCAGGTCCACTATAACACCTATAAAGACAGACTTCACATTTATAATTTGGAACTGAGGAATGCTAGGCGGTCCTTCTTCTCTGACATTATCGCCAGAAACAATAATAATTCACATGCTCTGTTTGCTACTGTTGATAGGTTAACAAACCCCCCAGTACCAGTAGCATCTGAACTTTTATCTACCAAGGCCTGCAATGATTTTGCCTCCATTTTCAAAGACAAAATTCAGAAAATTAGACTAACTGTCAGTGCCTCCATATCAAGTAAGGGATATGTGTTGCCACACTGTCCAGGCAACAAACAAATTCCAATATCACACAATTTCATATGATCAACCATAAAAACCTGGAGGACATTATACAACATCTGAAAACCTCCTCCTGTTGCCTTGATATTCTACCAACAGGCCTTTTCAAAAATGTTTCAAATTGTATGTCTTCTGATCTTTTACAGATTGTAAACACGTCTCTACTCTCAGGTATCTTCCCAAAGGCCCTGAAAACTGCAGTCATCAAGCCACTTTTAAAAAAGAACAATCTAGACACGGCACTACTGAGCAACTATAGGCCGATATCTAACCTTCCATTCTTAAGTAAAATCATTGAAAAAGCGTTTTTTCAACAACTCAACCTTTTCTTGTCACTAAACAATGGTTTTGATGCCTTCCAGTCGGGTTTTCGACCACACCACAGCACTGAGACAGCTCTTGTTAAAGTATTTAATGATATCCACTTAAACACATATAGTGGCAAAACTGCAGTCTTAGTATTACTTGATCTCAGTGCTGCATTTGACACGGTCGACCATGACATATTACTACACCGATTAGAAAACTGGGTTGGCCTTTCTGTCCTAAACTGGTTTAAATCCTATTTAAAGAATAGGGACTACTTTGTATCTATATCTATATATATATCTGAGTATACAAATATGATGTGCGGAGTTCCCCAAGGCTCCGTTCTGGGGCCTCTTCTGTTTAACATCTACATGCTTCCACTGGTTCAGATTATGGAAAACAACAAAATAAGTTACCACAGTTATGCGGACGACACACAAATTTATATAACCTTATCGCCAGGAGACTATAGTCCTATACAAACACTGACTAAGTGCATTGAACAAATTAACGACTGGATGTGCCAGAGCTTTCTTAAATTAAATGAAGAAAAAACTGAGGTGGTTGTTTTTGGAGCAAAAGAGGAACGATTAAAAGTCAGCGCTCAGCTTCAAACGACAATGTTAAAAACAACAGACAAAGCCAGAAATCTTGGTGTAATTATGGACTCAGACCGGAATTTCAACAGCCACATTAAGACAATTACAAAGTCATCCTATTACCACCTTAAGAATATATCAAGGGTAAAGGGACTTATGTCTCAGCAGGACTTGGAAAAACTTGTCCATGCTTTTATCTTCAGTAGACTGGACTACTGTAACGGTGTCTTTACAGGTCTCCCTAAAAAATCAATCAGATAGCTGCAGCTGATTCAGAACGCTGCTGCTCGTGGATCACATCACTCCAGTGCTGAAGTCTTTACACTGGCTTCCTGTGCCTCAGAGAGTTGATTTCAAAATACTTTTGCTAGTTTATAAATCATTAAACGGTTTAGGTCCAAAATACATTTCTGACCTGCTAGTAAACTACGAACCCCCCAGACCTCTCAGGTCGTCTGGGACAGGTCTGCTTTCTGTCCCCAGGGTCAGAACTAAACAGGGAGAAGCAGCATTTAGTTTCTATGCTCCACATATTTAGAACCAACTTCCAGAAAACTGCAGGTCCGCTGCAACTCTCAGTTCTTTTAAATCAAGGCTGAAGACCTTTCTTGTTGATGTTGCCTTTCGTTAAATAACTATCCATTTCTTATACTTTCGTTGCTTATTTTATCTGCTTTTATATAACTGTTTTAACTGCTCTTTAATGTTTAATTTCTTATACTGCACTGTAACTTTTATTCTTGTATTTTAATTGTCTTCATGTAAAGCACTTTGAATTTCCCTGTTGCTGAAAAGTGCTCTACAAATAAAGCTGCCTTGCCTTGCCTTACCTTCATCTTCATTCCACAGCCCCATAGGATAATTCAACTAAAAAGTTTATTTCCTTCTTTTTGTTGTAATGGACTCTTGTATGGATTTATTTTTGTTTCTTTATAACTCAAGCAAAAAAAAAGGTTTGAGAGCAGATTTCTGTCACTGCAATCAAAAACCAAGTTTCACTTTTTTCAGCACAAAAACATTGTTTTTTGTTGTTTTATTCAAAAGTGATGTGTTTTAACAACAAAACAAAACATGCAACAATTAAATCCCCCTTTCAATATCATGGATATAGTGCCACTCGGCCAGCCATGCCAAAGCACTTGATTATGAACTTCAATATCCAATGGAAAACAATCTCAAATGAAATAGCAAAAAATTAAGATAGATGACTCATGTTCATGTTCAGTAGCTATTGACAAAAAATATAACAATACTTATATACTACAATAATTTTTACAGTCATTCAGGGATGATCATTTTCAACCTTTACCTATTTGTAGGACTATGGAAGCCCATTTAGGTGTGCATCCACTTAACAACATATACGCTGAAGAGCAAATCATCACAAGACATGAGATCTTTAGAGATACCAACAGAAGAGTCCATGACATCATGCTGCTGGAGCTACCTAACTCTAACACTATCATTCAACCTGTACCACTTCCTGACTGTGGAACTCATGTGCCTCTGTGAGTCATGACCTTTCCACTCTAACCTTGTCTTAATAAGGCTGAAAGCTTAACTCATGAAGAAACTACAATTAGAAATCCATGTACAACCTTTTTTTACATGTAAAGTCGTTAGTGGGGAAAGTAGCTTGTTTTTAAAATAATCTTCTGACTTAAAACAATAAAGAAGAAATAAATCTTTTATAAAAACATTTTATTTTTATTATTTTTATTGTATTTCAGAGGTGATACTGTTCAGATGGCTGGTCATGCTGCCACAACTGGAGGCCCTAATGGTGAAAGGTTTTTTATAATAATAATAATAATAACTGTGTATGTTTATGACAGTGTGTGTTTTTTTTACTTCTATATTTGACAACCTGACAGACATTTACACTAAATGTATTTTTTATTTTGTCTTCTTAAATAAATCAGATAAATAACCTAATTGAAAGATGCTGTTTGATTCTTAAACATGTTTTGATGCCTTTTATAAATGTAAATAATAAGTATAAATAGATCAGATTCCAATGGTAAGTTTTCCTGTCTACCATGTAAGCACAGGTAAGAATATAATGATGTTCTTTGTTTTGTAGCAAATAACTATTTTGTTATATTCTTATCTAGAACGTGGTAGATCACCTACTCTCCAGTGTGCTAACACCACGGTTGTCGACTGTCCGCGACGCGGCAGTGTGAACGGACCCCATGAACACGTGTTCTGTGGCGAAAGAGCTGGAGTGGATGCATGCCGCGTGAGTTGGCATGGCTTCTAACTGTATATCTTTTTTTAATTTCAAGTATTTCAATAAGTAATGTAAAAGTCTGCATTGAACAATATCTACATCTCTCTTCTACAGGGTGACTCTGGTGGAGGAGTGGTGTACAATGACGTGGTTTACGATGTCATTTCTTCCACTTGTAATGGTACCTTTGTCTGTACTGCACCAGCTATATTCATGGATGTCTGTGAATACAAGCCTTGTATGGAGCTAGAAGAGTCTCAATAAAGATAAATGCACACACTACATTCACATATGCACACACAGGATTCATACATGCACACACATGATTCATAAATACACACACAGGATTCATACATGCACACAAAATTCACAAACACACACACTAAATTTAAAAAGCACAGAAGATTCACAAATGCACACAAAATTCAATCAATCAAAGACAGTATATAAAATGGACCCAGTGACTCCGCTGTTTTTGACGAAGACAAGTGAAGTCTATTAGAAGCACTTTTCCGGTGATGGTTGAGCGTTACTGAGCGTTACTGCGCAGCTGCAAACTGAGCTTCCCGCCGTAGATGTGACGTGAACAACGTGTCTGAACGTTGTAAGTCTTCTGGTAGCTGTGCCAAGAGAAATCTCAATCATTCCCAATCTTGCAGAGACGGAGAGCGTAGGTATATGTAAGGAGATAACATAGGCACAGGATAATTATTATTAAACTAAAATGCTAGTTAACATTAGCAATTCAACTAAAGAGCTAATGTAAGTTGAAACTGCCTGCGAGCTTCTCCTGTACTATACGGTAATTCCTCTACTATGCGACAGTAAGTTGCCTGGTTATGACATAATCGTTAGCCTATTTTTATAAAAACGTCTGCTACGGAGCCATAACGTGAGGTACAAGGTAATGGAGCCTTTTATACATTGTCGTGTTTCTTTAGAAATAAACGATGGACAAATGAAGTCTTTAAACGCTTCAGATGTAAAGTTATTGGCTGTCAAAGTGAATAGGATGCTAATGGGGGTGATGGATAGGGTTAGCATAAAATGGCGCCATCGCAGCTTCGCTCTGAGGAGAGAAGCCTGCCTCCTTGGGGTCAATGGAGAGATAATTATTTTTTGATCCCATTTGAATTGAGCCTTGGATTACAAATATAATGTTCGTCAATCTAAAAGATATTTTTTCAACCGAAGAAAGTCTCAGTTTATTGTTAAACTGTTGAAGTATAAGACCGTGAAAATACATAATTACAAAGACTAAACACTTCATGGACGACGTCTCGCTGAAGCTACGATGTCTCTGTAGGTCTCAAATCGCGCACTTCCCTTAGTGCACTCAGTGAAGTGCACTTTGTACACTATGTACTTACTTGCATAGTGCGTAAAATTTGACTGGGGAGCGTTGTCTCAAATCACGCACTGCCGTATGTACTTACCGGAAGTGACGATCACAACATCTCAGTCCTCCTTCTTTTTCTGTGAAATTGTGAATTGTACCCAGCGCAGAGCACTCGCAAAAAATACATTTCTGCTTTGTTCATCAAAATTAATGTGATTGTTTTTATTGTTGTTGTATTTGCCCTCTGTTTTACGCAACCGTAAACGTACCGGTATGATGATATTCCTACTTTTTCTCTTAATTCATTGTAAAAAAAATAACCAAAAAATGGCCATTTTGAGTTATTTTAGCAAAATTGGAGCAATTAAAATGGTGTCCAACTGACATATAACGTGAACATAGAAAATAATCATATCATATGTGAAAAAGAGTTCTCTGCGCTTCTGTAATCCACAACAATCTGGTGCAACCAGGGCAGGACTAAACAGTGCAGAGAAAAAGAATCACTGGTACAGCACAGTCAAGGACTCTGATGAAGATGTAACTTTACATCGAAACGTTAGTCATTGTTATGCACCTTAAAAAAAAAAATGAAATAAGTGCTGCACCAGCGATTCTTTTTCTTTTTCTCTAGTCATATTATGTTTATACAAGGGTGTTTATTGCAATAGCTAATAATTACAGTAACAATACAAGAGTGAAAGCAGAGGCAACCCAATAGACATTTAAATAGATCATATTGTTCTATTAATTTTTCATTTCATGTATGCTTGCTACAGTCATGCAACGCTAAAGATAACACATACCATTAAATACATTCAATAACATTTTATTTTAAAATACGGTGCCATTGCTGGGCCTATACTTTGATGGGGAAAGTGATATGAGGGTGGACTTCAGACTCTCCAGGAGATCCTGTAACGGTACATCCTCGGCACGGCGTGTGACCATGGCTGGGGACCCGTCATCGAGGCCCTTGTCTTCCTCTTTTGGCTAGCCAGCGGTACCTCTTATCGTGGTTTAGCCAGAGCCTTTGCTATGCCCCGGGCCACTGTGCACCATGCTGTCCACAAGACCAGCAGGGAAATCCTCTCTCTCCTCCCCCAGGTCGTTCGCCTTCCAGCAGAGGAGGACTTCCCTCAAGTTGGCAGCATTGACGGCTGCCACGTACGTGTCCCTAACGATTATATAAGTCAGATCAGGACAGAAACAGCGCTGTTAATACGTTATAACATAGCATACATTAACGTACTGTAACATTACTACTAACACTCGCAGCTTAATGTATATTTAAAAGATCACACATCTAACGCTAAAATCGTCTACAGTGAGGACGATAGTTTAACACAATAAACAACAGTATACCACAACACATGTAACGTTAGCTAGGTTATCACGTATTTGCCAGTGGTTAAACCAAAGAGTACCGGTAACTTCTATACTCGTTGGTTAAACTGTGCCGCTGTTAGCTAGCTAAGGCTAGCTAAAGCTAGCTTGATAGCACGTCAAATTACAGTACAAATAAACATTATAAATCGCAGTATAAAAATCATCACCAAATGCTAAATTAACAAAATATACATAAACAGGTGGCTTATATGTTATACAAGTATTGCAAAAAGACTTATATTCAACTTACATTTGTAATACTCTGTGGGTTTCGCTGTCGCGTATAGGGCCGCCATTATCCAAAGTTTTTCACTTTTTGTTAGCTCCGCCCCTTCTTCTACGGTGGTGCGTCTGTGTGAACGCATTTGTGAATTTTGTGTGCATTTCTGAATTTTGTGTGCATTTATGAATGTTCTGTGCATTTGTGAATCTTCTGTGCTTTTTAAATTTTGTGTGTGTATTTATGAATCATGTGTGTGCATGTATGAATCCTGTGTGTGCATATGTGAATGTAGTGTGTCTTTGTAGTGTATTTATCTTTATTGAGACTCTTCTAGCTCCATACACATATGCAAAAAAAAAAACACATCACATTAAGACACCCACATAGACACATCAAATGTGAAAACTACAAAGCAACTGAGGTGGTGGTGGCGGTATTACAGTTTGTTCAGCACTGTGATGGCGGTGGGGACAAAACTTTTGTTGAAATAGGCTTTAGTCCAGTTCAGTGCTTTGCATCTGCGGCCGGATGGAAGTGGTGTGAAGAATTGATTCAGGGGATGGTCTGTGTCAGCTGCTATTGTATGTGCTAGGCGTGTGGTGGCTGTCATTCATGTCTGATAGGCTGGGTGTGGGGAGACTGATTATCTTGGAGGCACTATGTGTGATTTTAGTGAGTTTGTTTATTATTGAGTATATTTAGTGATCATTTTCAGATGTGTTCAGTTTGGTTCAACTTGTCAGTTGAGCTACTGTAGCTGTGTTGTCTCACTACTGATGAACTGGCAGGCCTAATTAGTTCAAGACCTTATCTAATGACTTTGAATTTCTGCTGCCAGCTTGACTATTGCATCAGTGTTCATTTTTAGAAGCAGGGTCGAAACCTGGCCAATACACACTACATCTAATTGACAGAGAGCTGGACTGCAATGCCCGATGAGTTCTGCACGCAGTTGCCTAGCAAAGACTGACGGACTCCTGCGAAAGTCAAACCAGCCGTGCAAAACGCACAACACTGCATTTGGAAAATGCATTGATTTCACCAATACAAATTTGACATGTTTCTTGCACAAGTATGCAAGCTATTTGTTAAGAACTCACAAAAATGAAGTAAATTCTGCTGAAGAGACTCAACAAAGCCAGTTAAAACTTTGACTGATTTTATTTGAAATGTCACACAAACACTATTAGAGTGCTTGCAATGTCATGTTGGAATGTAAATGTTTAAATGCAAAAACGAGGGATTGCTCTCTGGCTGTGTGATGAAAACACATTCTATCTCATTTGACAGAATTAACGTGTATCATTCTGCCTGCAGCGCTTAGTAATACAAGTGATATTGTGCATAACATAAACATTCTCCAGTTAATATTAAATCATGCCGCTGTAAATGTCTTCAGTAACTGATGGCAGTGTATACACCAGAAACCTGATTACAAGTTAACCACTGAGAATTCACACACTTTGTTCTAAGTGTTCTTCAGTTTTCATTGCATATTATATGCAGATTAAACCCCAAGTTCCGGCACAAGGAAGTGAGAGTCATTGCATACTTAAGAACAGTAAAAACAGTAATCAACATGCCAGGATCTGGGTCAGAGGACTCTTTGGCAATAGCAAACATCATTAACAAACATGTGGCCCAGATTTTCAAACCCTCACTAAACATAAACCTTTGTAGGAAGTTTATATGCTTCTCAAACAGCCTCCGAGAGCCTTCTTAGGAAATGTTTTTCCTTAAAGCAACCTAGGGTGTTTTTATGAATATACCCGAGTCAAACTTTCGTTTCAAAGCATAATTAGGATGGAAACGGCACTTTTAAGATTGACTGTATTCTTTTTTTCGGTCAAATGGCCTTTTGAATGGGAGAGCTAGGGGCACTACTATGATACTATGATCGCATCAAAATCACTATTTTATAACCACTAAGAAGTCTCGACACAACATGAGACTTTGCTCCAAGTATCTCCAGGAGCTCTACACATGAAGTCAGCATTGACAACATTGTTTATATACACAGAGTTTACTAAAAGGAAAGGTTTTAACAACTCACTGTAGCTGTTGGTTTTTCTGGTCGCCGCCATCTTGCCAGTCAAAAAGAGTCGATCTCCGAATGCAAATGAACAGACTCCATAGGAGGAAATGTCATTCTTATATGAGGCTCCTTTTTCAACTACAAGGTCAATATTGTTTTTCACTAACGACAAAACAACAAATTATCCGTGCATTTATATGGAACTAAGATTTAGGAGCTTTCCATCTTTACTCTCCTCCCTGTTACGTCGCATTTGGAGAAGAAAAGACCCTAGGTTGCATTTTGGCGAGAGTTATGCTTTAACAGGGGAAACAGTCAGTGGTTTTTCCAGGTCATAAATATAGAACTGCCACCAAAGAGCAGATAAGACAGACAGTAATAAAAATAAAATCCCATTAGTAGTCTTGTGGCCTTAAAATCTGTGCACCAGTTGAGACTCATCAGGACCTTGGCAGAGAAGGAAATCTTCCTCTGCCCTCTAGTGGCAAGTAAGTTCTGTAATTAATGGAGGGAATCACAGTGTTATTATTACAGTAAAAGCTCAATCTTCTTTGACTCTGTACATTCACATATAGTTAAAGAGTATGATTTCTCAATACAAAATTAGCATTTGTGTGTTTCTCACAAGTTAAAATAATTACAGAACTACGCCTGTTTTACTGCTGTTTGCAAATATTAACATCAGAAACATTATTAGCTCAGATTTAGTTGTTGTTTAGAGCTAGTAGATTTAAAAAAAATAAAAACTGTCAATCAATTTGGGGGTGATAATAATAATTCCAATCCTGAGTTTTGAATGTTAGTGGTGGGGTCAGGGGCGTAGCACAACATTCTGGGCCCTGTAGAAAGGCATTTTCTATGGGCCCCTCCCCGCATCCACAGCTATTCATTCTAGCATCTTTTTGGGCCCTCCTCACATGAGGGCCCTGGGTACTCAGTCCCCTTTTTCCCCCCAGTCCAACGTCCTGGGTGGGGTTAGCATTTTGTTTGCATTTGGCTCAGGGACTGTGCCTTTTATGAGTTTGATTGTGGATTTATCAACAGAGCCAAGACATTATCAAAGGATAAACACAAATAAGGCTTTGCCAAAGTAATATAAACAA
This sequence comes from Gymnocephalus cernua, assembly GCA_023631565.1. Classification (NCBI taxonomy): domain Eukaryota; kingdom Metazoa; phylum Chordata; class Actinopteri; order Perciformes; family Percidae; genus Gymnocephalus; species Gymnocephalus cernua. The sequence goes on from CM042430.1 coordinate 7,554,066, forward strand.
GGAAGGCAAAAATAATGGATATTAGTTGCATTACATATTGTCTGGAATAGGAACAGGAAATGAGATCCAATACAGGTGACATTCTGCAGTCTGGTGTCAGCAGCATCAGTTCTCCCCTGCAGAAGCCATCAAAAATAAAATGACTGTGCTGATCATACAGTGTTATGTGAACTTGAATTGACAGGACAGTGTTATGGGGCAATTCAACCAGGAAACTTCAAAACATAAATATAATATTCAAAAGGTGGCCACATCATGACACTGTTGATTTGGAATAAATAGAAATTAGAAAGAAATTCTCCTCAGGGCAAAGAATTGTAGAGCAGCTGCTTCAACTGCATACTGATAAGAATCAAGGGACTAAAAGGAAAGATACAGCACCATCTGCTCGTATTGTAACAGATCTTTTTAAATGCCACTTATGAACCTATTGATAATTTTTATCTTCGTTGAACAGTACCATTAGAATGTCAGCCTGTATCATTAACGGTTGAATTAATTTTTTCACTCATTTGAATCATTTTTACACTATTTTTACTACAACCCCAAATCAGAAAAAGTTGGGACAGTATGAAAAACACAAATAAAAAAAGAAAGTAGTGATTTCTAAATGTACTTTGACTTGTATTTCATTGCAGACAATGTGAACACAAAATATTTCATGTTTTGTCTGGTCAACTTAATTTCATTTGTAAATATACATCCTTTCCTGTCATTCAGACCTGCAACACATTCCAAAAAAGGTTGGGACAGGAGCAATTAAGGTCTAGTAATCAGGTAAATTGGTTAAATAATGATGTGATTTGAAACAGGTGATGTCAACAGGTGATTGTAATTATGATTTGGTACAAAAGCAGCATCCAAGAAAGGTCTAGTCCTTTAGGAGCAAAGATGGGCCGAGGATCACCAGTTTGCCAACAAATACATGAGAAAATTATTGAAATGTTTAAAAACAATGTTCCTCAAAGAAAGATAGGAAAACATTTGCTTAACATAATTAAAAGATTCAAGGAATGAGGAGGAATTTCAGTGCGTAAAGGAGAAGGGGGCAAGCCTAAGCTGAACAACCGTGATCTCCGATCCCTCAGGCGGCACTGCATCAAGAATCGTCATTCATCTATAAGCGATATCACCACATGGGCTCAGGACTACTTTGGCAAACCTGTGTCAAGTACCACAATACGGAGTTACAGCCACAAATGCCAGTTAAAACTGTACTGTGCCAAAAGGAAGCCCTATGTTAACAGTGTCCAGAAGCGCCGTCGACTTCTCTGGGCTCGGAGGCATCTGGGATGGACCATCACACAGTGGAAACGTGTACTGTGGTCAGATGAATCAGTATTTCAGGTATTTTTTTGGAGAAATGGACGCAGTGTGCTCCGGACCAAAGAAGAAAAGGATCATCCAGACTGTTACCAGCAACAAGTCCAAAAGCCAGGGTCTGTCATGGTATGGGGTTGTGTCAGTGCCCTTGGCAAAGGTAACTTGCACTTCTGTGATGGCACCATTAATGCTGAAAAGTACATAGAGATTTTGGAGCACAATATGCTGCCTTCAAGAAGACATCTTTTCCAGGGACGTCCATGCATATTTCAAGAAGATAATGCAAAACCACATTCTGCACACATTAAAAAGTTCTGGCTGCGGAGGAAGAGGATACGGGTACTTGACTGGCCTGCCTGCAGTCCCGACCTGTCTCCAATAGAGAATGTGTGGCGCATTTTGAAGCGCAAAATGCGACAATGAAGACCCCGTACTGTTGCCCACCTTAAGACTTTTTTGCAGCAAGAATGGGACAATTACACCTGAAACACTTCATCACTTGGTGTCTTCAGTCCCTAAACGTCTTTTAAGTGTTGTGAAAAGGAATGGCAACATTACAAAGTGGTAAATGCTTTACTGTTCCAACTTTTTTTGAAATGTGTTGCAAGAACCAAAATAGTAATTTTGTTTTTTTTAAACAAAAACAATACAAATCATGAGGAACACATTAAATGATGTGCTGTTGTATTGTCTGCAATGAAATACAAGTCAAAGTACATTTAGAAATCACTACTTTCTTTTTTTATTTGTGTTTTCTATACTGTCCCAACTTTTTCTGATTTGGGGTTGTATTTAGCCTATTTGTTTTACGTAAAAATGATTTTATGAAGAATGTTTTGTTTATATGTCATTCCTTTATAATCTTCAAAAGACACATTTTGCAAAGAAAAAACACAAAACGCAAAGAATTCAATTTCTTTATTCTCCGTTTAGCATCTTCAATGGATGTGATTGCCAATATTGCATATTCAGTTGAGGAACTTGTCTTACATCTGTTACTGTTCCAAACAAAACAACAGGGCCAATGAGTAGCTATACAGACTTTGTTGGCCAGGGTGCTTTTTCAGTTAATAAATAAAACTGTATTAAATAAAAGTTGACAAATGGAATAAATAATCTAAAGGAAGAATGCCTCAGAAGATAGAAAAACATGACATGTTCTATGCAGCATATTTAACTGTCCAAAACTGGTTGTAATTGACATAAAAAATAAACTTAAAGTGGTCCCATTTGAACCGACCCACAGCTGCCAGAGCTCAGAATCAGGAAGCTGTTATGTGTAATTAATGTGAAGATGTCTACAAATTCTCATTTATGATGTAACTGCAACTTTTCTCTTTAGAAGTCCATTTCTGTGGATTATAACCTTTCTGAATTCACTGTGATCTAAAAGATTTTACTGACTTTTTCTTTGTCTTGTTTTATGTCACTCTGGTAGGCCTATGTGATCACTTTCTGGGAAATTCACATGTCCCATCTGCCTTAAGAGAGAAAAACAAAGTCATGGATTGGGAGGAGTTCCTTCATATCTCACGTCAAACTAACCAATAGTGCAGTAAGCTGCATGGAGTCTCATTATATACTATTTCTCATTTTGGCAATAAAGTACTTCTGACATCTTTTCCTGGATCTCACTTATGGTTCACAGTTCCAGAGGTGGAAAGTAACGAAATACATTTACTCACGTATTGAGTAGTTTTGTTGTGTATTTTACTGAGTATCAAAAACCAAAAGGAAGAAAAACAATCGCCCCCGGAACCACTACAGTGACGAATGATCAGCATCTAGGCTACCTACCAGGAACCAAGTCTTTCTGTAGGAGAATGATCAGCATCTAGGCTGCCTACCAGACGCCTAGTCTTTCTCTAGGACAGTGATTCTCAACGGGGGCGGTACCGCCCCCCAGGGGGCGTTCAGAAGATGATGGGGGGCGCTGGAAGCAATATTTTGGAAAGGGGGGCGTTGAGGTGCCCTTGGGGGGCGTTTGTTTGACAGCTAGTTTAAAGCAAAGATTCATAATAACAACACGTTTACACTTTAAACTACTAAAAAACACTAGTGGTCTGCAACAATAAAACCTGCCAGTTTACAGCACTGCAGCTGGTCGAGATGGTGGATTATTACTCTTCTGTGCTTCTGTCAGCTTTGTCTGGCGCAGCTCCGTGCTGCCTTCATGGAAATGGGACGTCAGAGTATCGTCTTAAATGAGCTCTGTAGGCTTACTACGTGAAGCTGCGTTCAGATAAAAAAATAAAAAATGAACTCACGCTAGTCTCGTTACTGTAAGTAGGTTATGATAAAACCTTTGTGAGTAAAAAGTCAATACTTATCAATGCACTCACCTGTAGCCTATAGACCGGCATAAACATGTAGAAAGAGATATTTTAATCTGCTCTGTCTGATCAGTCCACCGCGCTGTTTTACCAAACACAGCTCTACTCTGCAAATAGCCAATTTTTACCAACAAGCTAAAACAAATAAAGCTGTCGGTTGTAGTCTTAGCTTAGTTTGGCGGGAATCTAGAAATTTGGACAAATTCTTAGAAACTTAACTGCTGGCTGAACGAACCGTCCTCTCTCCTGGAGGTAAATCTATGATGTATTATAAGACCAAAACAGATACATGTGGCTACTTAATATGCACGTGAATGACGCGATCGTTACCTTCCCGTTCTTCATTCTTGATGATGATGCTGGTTATATTATTTTGCAACAGCATCATTTCATTGCAAATGAGGCATACAGTATGAATGGTAGCCTGCTGATCAGTCCATTCATCATTAAAGGCTTTTCCACGTCAACTTTCCCTTCAGCCTCTTTGACTGTGACATTTTTACAGCCTTTCTTTCTGCAAACATTTTCCTGCATACTACAACCATGTTTCCAATCACAGACTTTAACCATCACTCAGTGAACTGCCTCCTAGTCTGAGATCTTTTTCTAGTTAAAGAGCCAGTTATCATTATGGAGTTTCCATGTTTTTGAGGAGTTTGCTCACACTAATGTACTGTATGTAAAAAAATAGCATTGATTCAGTAAGAAAGTGAACATTTTGAACGAGAATAGGCATATTAGGTATACATTCATTTTATTTTCTTTATTTGAAAGTCCGGCCTTGGAGTGTCTGCTTGGGGGGGGGGGAGGGGTCGTTTGTCATCACCAAAATGTGTGTGTGCGTGTGTGTGTGAGACTGTGCGTGTAATCCTGCTTTAAACCCTTGATAAGTGCCAGCTTGTTTTCGGTTGGAACAATTCGATTATAGATTTAGATTTGAATGAAAAATAGATTTGAATGTTAAATTGCTGTTTCTGATTGGCTGCTGTTAGTGTTTGTAATAATAATAATACATTTTATTTAAAGTGCCTTTCATGACACCCAAGGTAACTTCATGAACAAAAAAGGACGTTCAAATTAAAGTGATCTTATAAAGGTGCTGATGTTCACACCAGGGACATGCAGCAGGCCTTTGATAATACTGTACCTAATTATTGTTTGAATGTTACAGATCTAGTCGTTCTGATTGGCTGCTGTTATTTAAATTGAATGTCAAATGTTTGCATTGTTTTTAAAAACCTGTAAATATATATAATTTCACATGGCTTTTTGATACCTGGGAAACTAATACATGTGTTGTAATGTCGTAATCATTAATATTCGGGGCAATTAGCTTACATATTTTTTTGGGGGGGGGGCGTTAGGGACCTGGATAATGGATAGGGGGGCGCTGGCACAAAAAAGGTTGAGAACCACTGCTCTAGGAGAATGAGAACAAGATGAAGGTGGATCAGGCGAGCGACGACGGTTCAGAGACAGTTTCAGTAGAAATGCTAGCTGAAACATGGAACTCTGCTGCCCAAAACGGCAAAAATCCTTGGCCACATTTGAAAGACTGTTTTTCATTTAAATTCAAGAGGGCCAATAATATCATCATGCAATGCCAGACGTGCCTGCCAAAGGTGACTGAACTGGCAGCATTCAATAACGCCACATCTAATCTGCAGAAGCATGTTTTGGTAAGTATTTGTGCATTGGTACTTCAAACCAAGTTTTCATGGCTAATAGCAAATTGCCAAATTAGCAAAACAACATGTTTCGTGGCATTGCTAATTTTTGCACTAGCAACGTATGGGACACTGTCTAAATCCCCCTGCCCCGTTTTACAGGTTTTTTAAATGTAACTAAGTAACTTTTACTTAAAGTACATTTTAAATGAACTACTTATTACTTTTACTTGAGTCATTTTTCAGATAGGTAATTTCACTTGTACTTGAGTAATATTTCATCAAAGTATTGGTACTTTTACTTGAGTAAAATACTTTAGTATTTTTTCCACCTCTGCACAGTTCAAACATGCAAAGTTGTAATGACCCTTTTGGGATATGTTTATCTTCATATTCATTCTCAGTCTCTCTCTCTCTCTCTCTCTCTCTCTCTCTCTCTCTCTCTCTCTCTCTCTCTCTCTCTCCTGGGTTTGGTTTGGTTATATTTGGTCCATTTGCCACATTAGACAGCATCATTACATTTTCAAGTCCATGTTTCATACACATACAATATCCCTACATGTTCTCACTTTAGCTTTTAGACCATCCGACATTGACATCTCTTCTTTTTGTCCTTCCTCACAGCAGGTTATGCCAAAAGTGTGCTTTTAACCGTTCTACAAAATGTAATGACTGAGTGAGTTGTGTTTTAAAGTGATGTTGTGTAAAACATGTCGGGCTAACGAGAGCCTTTTGGTCCAGCTGTGTAAAACCATGCTAACCCATGACCAGCTTTTGATGTTTAAAAAGGTTTCACAATCCCTTCATGATGTACTGTTTATGAAAAGTCCAATTACATTGTGTGTCTGTTCATAACATATTCTCTCACTGTACTGCTGGATAATAGTGCTGGCATATTAGTAAATGTACGAAGATTGCAGATTGCCTTGCAGATGTCTCATGAGGATTGTGGTGTGATAATAGCTACCGTGATAATCATATACCACAAGTCCGGTAAGTGAGAGATTCTGTGGATTGAAAGAGTGAAATGTAGCTTACTGCATCCTCAAAGACAAATACAGTATTTGACAAAATCACACACATTTCTCCAGAGCCCAACACATAAACACAAAACTGAATATGAACTCACTCATGCTTGCTGTGCAAGTGCTGGAAACAAAAAATAGCATAAATATAATGTCTCAGAGGCAGAGGGATTAATGTAAAATCTAAATGTATGAACACAAATTCTCACTTTTAACATTGTATTATCTTAAGTTTGTATATTTTTAGATGACTATGCCTATCTAAATTGTAATGAAATGTGTAATTTTGGTCTAATATTGGTCTAATGAGTTTTAATTTGTCAAACCTGCAAGACTGCACCCAATGGAGTAAAGATGATAATTTACCTTAATGACTAACACGCTTTCAATACAGTAAGAGGTTCAAAAACGGAAGATCGGTCACTCAGCAATGTAAGTTATGTTTCCCTGGTGAATCGGACGCTGTGAATCGGAAGCTAACTTCAGCGTCGTCTGAAAATATGACGTCACGATGGTCTAATCGCTAAAGACTCAATGTTTCTATTCTGCACTATGTCAATACATTAATTATATTACTCTTTCAATTAAGTCTCTCCCGATTGAAATAAATGTCACTTTAAATATCTAAATTAATTTGCCCTGAGCCATTTAAACAACGTCACAATAAAATATGACTGACCGTCACATGCATAAATCTTATCACGCAACAAAACAAACTGCAACTTGCAACAAACTTGCTTTAGTACATGCGTCTCCTGATGTTGTGAATTTTCCTGCAGTGTCTAAAAAACGCCATGGAAAGCTAGGACACTACTTACATGACTGCCCTTACAATATTAAACTAATTGCATCAGTTTTACATGAAAACAAACAGTAACTGGTTTCCTTGTGGGAAACCACTACCCCAACTTAATTCATTTTGATACAGCAACCCGAAGTGAAAATGGGCGGTGATTGCTGAAGATGAGTTTGGAGCGTGCAGTTTAGTGCGACAGGATACATTTCGTTTTCAACTGATCCGACGTCGCGTGTATTTTACAGAGACATATATATGCAGGGCAGCAGCCTACTATTACATTAATGGCCATAAGACGAGAGAGCTAAAGGGCTGAGCAGGGGATTGTATGACACATGCCAATAAGTTACGGTGTCTCCAGTGGATACTTTGATAGGCTACGATGAGGATCCGAGCACGCAAGTTTTCTTTCTGACAGCCGCATCCTCTGCTTCTCCGTCGAGTGGCTTTGGAGTAAATCACAACTGGAAAGCAACAGGAGAAAGGTAACGTTTCAGTGTTTATTTTGTACATGATTTCTTTTGGGCGTCGATTTGTAGGCTTAATGTATGTGATTTAGCACGCTTTAACAACACTTCCTCTTTTTGTCATTTGCTGTGTAGGCTACTGTTACTTACAATAAAGAGTCATTTTAATCATGTTTCAGATTATGTTAAACTGTTCTAGATTTGCACAGGAAGAGTGTTTTCATTTTAACAGTAACGTGTTTTATTAATAATTTGAATGAAAAACATGAATACATCTTATTTGGCCAAATATATGTCCTAGAATTATAAATTAATTGAACTTATTTGAATTTTTTCCTTTTTGAAATTTTTACTCTTTTCAAATGTTTGTATAAAAGGACAGTTTGCTCAGTGTCTGAAACTCCCAGCTAACACTGAAACTTGATCCCCATATTTCCCCCAGTCTTGCGATCTCTCATCCATTCTCAGTTGAGACTGTGATGCTGTTGCAGCGATGTCACAGCTGTATTACAGAAAACCGGACAACTCCTCATACAGGGACCGCATCCCTCTGCGGATCGTGCGGGCCGAGTCTGAGCTCTCTGCCCTGGAGAAGGCCTACCTGGGGGCTGTTGAGAAGGGGGACTATGCCAGTGTGAAACAAGCCCTGGTGGAGGCTGAGATTTACTTCAGGATCAACATCAACTGCATCGACCCCCTGGGGCGCACAGCGCTGCTCATTGCCATAGACAATGAGAACCTGGAGATCATTGACCTGCTGCTCAGCTATAATGTATATGTAGGGGATGCCCTGCTGCATGCCATCCGGAAAGGAGTGGTGGGGGCCGTGGAGCTGCTGCTCAACCACAAGAAGCCCCGTGGGGAAAAACAGGTAGATCCATGATAATATCCCATAACATTTTAGACCGTTCACATTCTGCACTCAACCCATTCTGCCTCCTTTTTTTAATGCTGAACAGCTATTTAGTGTATATTTGTTTCTGTTTCTGTATATACTGTTTAGTATTATGAATGTTCAACATGTTTGTTTGTTTATGTATGCACCAATCATCAAGGCAAATTCCACGTAAGTGTAACTTACTGTGGCAATAATTGCTTTTCTGATTCTGATAAGTTTACATTTCCACATGTTTCTCTTTAAGACTTCTAAAGTTATTGTTTATTGCTAACCTTTCTCCTCCTCAGTCAATTACATTTTATTCATTTTTTTTGTGTTGAACTTACAAAGGTTTCTGGGCCTCTTTGCTTCTACACAGAATATGAAACAACCTTCCCATACAATTATGTCTTATGTGATTACTGTACTGTGCATTTGCATTTCATACAAACCATGTACAGGGTTTCCAGAAGCCTTTGTCAAGATAATGACATCACTGAACATGGTTACATTTGGGCAGAAGAGTCCTGGTGCCTCACTGTCAGCTACTAATTCCAGTTAGGCTTACTTTATGAAGTGATTTCCCCTATGTAATACTTTCTTAGGTAGATCCTACTCATACAGTCTGTGTGAATTGCGAATGCATGCATGTCCACGGCTGGACAGAAAAAAAGGAGTCAGTGGGCACAAGTACAGTATGTGGTGCCTTTAATCTGCTTCACGTTGTTAGCTGTCCTGTTTGGCAACAAGTGAAACATCGTTGCAGATTTATAAGATAACTAATATCAGTTAAGATTGAGTTATGTCTTTCATGTTCCATGAATCAATTAAGGGCAAAATTCTCAAACGATCAAAACTTTTTTTTACATTGTATAGTACTGTATATTACACTACAGTTCAGTTAATTTGTATTACTTTGAGTAGTGTTTTAAAGGAACACGCCGACTTATTGGGACTTTGTCTTACTCCCCGTATCCCCCAGAGTTAGACAAGTCCATACATACCCTTCTCATCTTCGTGCGTGTCGTAACTATGTATGACGGCTCCACCGTTAGCTTAGCCTAGATCAGATCCTGGAGGTAACCGCCTCCATCTAGCCTAGCTTAGCACAGATCCTGGAGGTAACCGGCTCCATCTAGCCTACTGCTCCCAATAAGTGACAAAATAACGCCAACATTTATCTATTTACATGTTGTGATTTGTATAGTCACAGCGTGTACAAATAACAAGGTCACATGAGACACAGCCATCTTCTAACTGTATATAAACTGGGAACTATATTCTCAGAAGGCGAAGCACTGCTACTACTGCTACTTGGGCGGAGTGATTTCCTCACAGCACCTGAGAAGTCCCGTGGTGAGGAGCAGAGAGTAACAACGGTGCTTTTTAGGTGTTGCGCTAATCACTCCGCCCAAGTAGCTGTGCTTCACCTTCTGAGAATATAGTTCCCAGTATGTATACGGTTAGAAGATGGCTGTGTCTCATGTGACCTTGTTATTTGTACACACTGTGACTATACAAATCACAACATGTAAACAGGAACATTTTGGCATTATTTTGTTACTTTGCCGGTTACCTCCAGGATCTGTGCTAAACTAGGCTAACGGTGGGGCCGTCAGACAGAGTTACAACACGCATGGAGATGAGAAGGGTATGTATGGACTTATCTAACTCTGGGGGATATGGTGAATAAGCTAAAGTCTCAATAAGTCGGCGTGTTCCTTTAAATGTATGTCCCCTACCAGCTGGTCATATATGTTCATGTGATTGTGATGGCGTCCCTGAGATACACTGGCAGACTGCACCCTGCTCTCCTAGACTAGACTACAGCAGTTTAGAAAACCGATATAGTAGATTCTGGTAACATGCCTGCCTTTCATTAACACCAGCACTAGCTGGACACCAAAAGATGGCACCATATTACCATTTAGGTCAATGTTATGTATTAAATGGCTTATAACTGATAGATAAAGAAAATAAGTAGTTATGTGCTTTCCTCTGTTCTTAGTTTCAGATATGGCTGATGTTATTTTAGGAATCTAACTTATCTGCTTGAAAGTTGCACGGATACTCTTTGATGTGCTGCTGTGGGTCATTTTGACACAGTTTTTACAAAAAAAAGTCATTCTCCACCATTTGGGTGGCGTTGAACTTGTTGACATCTTTGTAAATATGTTTTTGACGCTGCTGGGTCTCCCTGTAATGGATTGGTGCGTTCTGTGAAAAGGAGGAAAAAGAACAAAGGGTGTACGCAGTTGCTTCCAACCAGGAAGATGTTTTGAGGCCAGCTGAACCACAAGCCATTAGCTGTGTGCTTGCTGTTAGATAAGATAGTCAGAAATCAAAGATGGATGAAATTAGACCCATTTAAACCAGTTGGTGCAGGTCCTATAAGGTTTTAAAAAGCAGTGTTATTTTGTGAACTGATGAAATAAGAGTATACTGTAAATTGATTCTGTTTAATGTCATGTTCATTTGTGTTCCTCTCTTGGCTTCCTGAAAAGGTCCCACCAATTCTACTTGACAGACAGTTTTCAGACTTCACCCCAGACATCACTCCAATCATCCTTGCAGCCCACACCAACAACTATGAGATCATCAAACTGCTCGTGCAGCGAGGTGTTTCCGTACCTCAGCCACATGCTGTGCGCTGCAACTGCGTGGAGTGTGTGTCCAGTTCAGACGTGGACAGCCTACGCCACTCGCGCTCTCGCCTTAACATCTACAAGGCCCTTGCCAGCCCGTCCCTGATCGCCCTCTCCAGTGAGGATCCTTTCCTCACGGCCTTTCAGCTCAGCTGGGAGCTGAAGGAGCTCAGCAGAGTAGAGAACGAGTTCAAGTCAGAGTATGAGGAGCTCTCCCATATGTGTAAACAATTTGCAAAGGACCTCTTGGACCAGACCCGAAGCTCTAAAGAGTTGGAAATAATACTCAACTACCGTGATGACATGAACCCTCTGCTGGATGAGACCACTAATGATCTGGCCCGACTGAAGCTGGCTATCAAATTTTGCCAGAAAGAGGTAAGCTCTTTGGTGATTATGATACCCTCTTGGCCCACAGCAGTACAATACCAATGTGTCTTGGTCTGATACTGGTACACATACAGACATACAGAGAACTGACAGGGTTTTACAATACATTGACACTCGTGCAACAAGTACAACAAGGAATAAGAATTACATTGGTTGAACAACATGGACAGGATAACAAGAATGGTGCCAAGACGTGTTGTAAATGGCCTGAGATGGGTGGAGATGTCCTCGGGGAGTTTAGAACAACATATAATTGCCAGCCGGGCTCTTAGCGATGCATTACAGTAGCACTCTCAGACAGTCCCATGACAATTAGATAATTGGAGATAATGATGGGGTAAGTGATGGCCATTTCCTTGAAATACATGCTCATAATATTTTAATTAGGGAGGGAACATTTTACTGTCTCTTAACATCATCTTTGGAGTTTTTATCCCCTGGATGCAGTGCCAATCTTCTGTCATTTGTTGTGAAATATAGCCACTAACAATTTACAAATTGTATTTACACAGTATGGGGTTCCGTTTGTGCCAAAATTAAGTCGAAACGCTAACTGTCTATGCTATGTATCGTCTTCCATGTCTATGTGTCTGTTTACTGTCGATGTCTATGTCTGTCTGTCTAAGCTATGTGCCGTCTCCCATTTCTATGTCTATGTCGATTGCTCACATGAATCAACTTTTGTCTGTGTCAACTGAACTTATTCCTGTCATCTGTTGCCCTCCTTGTCATCTTGCTGTGTCAATGCTGGCAGTGTCAGGACTATGTGTTGTTTCACTCTGTCGTTGCTATGCGTCGTTGCTATGCGTCGTTGCTATGCGTCGTTGCTATGCGTCGTTGCTATGCGTCGTTGCTATGCGTCGTTTCACTCTGCCGATGCTTTGTGTCGTTACAATGTGTCGTTATGATTGTCGTCCTGAAGTGTCGTCCTGAAGTGTCGACACTGCTATCAAGTTGAGATTTCCTAGCTACAGAGGTAACGTTCAACACACGGTGGCCCTGCAGCCGTGGCAACAGGGCATACCTTTATTATCCCATCTAAAGCAATTATTGCAAATTATTTTCAAACACCTTGTCACAGCAATCAGAATATCAGGAAAGTTGGCTAAAAGTGATATGAATGGGCTTCAGTATAGGCTAATTATAAAATAACAGTTTTGATATTGACTTTTGCATGCTGGGATTGCGTGACGTCAACTGCCGGAGCTAAAGTTTGCTATTGCTAATGACAGAGTGAAACGACGCATAGCAACGACACAACAGAGTGAAACAACACGAAGCAAGAGAGTGAAGATGACACATATTGTAACGACAGAGGGAAACGACGCATAGCGTCAAAAGTTGAGTCATGTGAGCAATCGACATAGACATGGAAGATGACACAGCATAGAAAGTAAACAGACACATAGACATAGAAGACGACACATAACATAGACAGTAAACAGACACATAGACATAGAAGACGACACATAACATAGACAGTAAACAGACACATAGACATAGAAGACGACACATAACATAGACAGTAAACAGACACAGACATAGAAGACGGCACATAGCATAGACAGACAGACATAGACATCGACAGTAAACAGACACATAGACATGGAAGACGACACATAGCATAGACAGTTAGCACATAGCATAGACAGCGTAATTTTGGCACAAATGGAACCCCATAACACAGTGGCATTGACAAAATAAGATTTGTCAAAGTTGTTTTATATGAATCCAGCCACAATTTTAGTATTACTTACTAAGTGTATCATGAATTGTATGTGTAAATGTAGATTGACCTAGTCTAATCTGTGCAGCCTGGCTTGTTGCGTTTCACGACGCCAAGTCAGGCTGAGGAGGAGCGACTAGGTCGAGCCGGGCTGAAGTAATTCGGATAGATGCACGTTCACGGATTTCCTTAACAGACCGCGAGGTCGATCACAGATTTATTGATGCTACAATGGAGAATACGCATTGTTCATACTTTATACAGAGTGAGCAGCAGCTTCTTGTAGAAGTATGATAACATGAAACACATTATTTGTAAAAAAAAAAAAAGAAACACGGCCGCTGTAATGAAACAGTGAGAGACAGCCTGGCAGACGATCGCGGACCGACTGAATGCGTAAGCAGCTTAAATATAGACATTAACTGACCACTGCTCTGAATTAAGACCGTCATAATCATACCATTCAAGGATTAGGCTACTAATCATTTGCACAAATTAACCATTGTACTCTTTGTTTTAAAAGTAAGTAGAAGATAATGTTCCTCAGGAAATTTACCATGAAGATCCATTTTCTACAACGCTAGAATATGATGGCTAAATATCTCTCTCACTTTGTTTCTCCTTCTCTCTCATGGACTAGAATATAAATTACCTAAGTCATATTAACTTTCACTGCTCGCTTTTAATGCAAAGTGTACAACAGTTTGTTTTTGAAAATGACATGTGACTCATTGAATGGTTTCAGTTAAGAGCAGTAGTTCTTAGACTATCATTCAGTCGGTCAGCTGTTATCTGACACGCTTTTTCTCATGTTTTTTTAGAGGCTGAGTTTCCTTCTTTACATATTATATGTTTTGCTCCCTCGTATATATGGAGATAGAAAAGAAAGACACTGAAACTCTAAAATCTAGAAACTATAAAGATAATTAAGTGATAAATATAATGCACACTATAAACATGAATGTAACTATATATATATATATATATATATATATATATATATATATATATATATATATATATATATATATATGTATGTATGTATGTATGTATATTCATCAGTTATTTCCCCCCCAGCAAAATATAAGGTCAAAAAACATTGGGGTGTCCTCTGCCTGTTGTTACATGAATGTACAGTAGTCTACACTATATAGTTATTGGTTCAGTGAACTAAGACTATAATTAAGGAGGATTGTACAATCATGATAGGTTTTTATAATTGTACAATTCTCCCAAATTATAGTCCCAGTTTACTGGACAACACACACTGTGTGCTAAGAATGCCAATTTATTGAATCCTTTATTGTTAAAGAATACAAAAAAATGAATCAACTAAAATAATTGAAGGTGCATTGGTCCACTATAGAAATACAGATGTACAGCACTTTATGTATTGCCCTTAGTAACTGACTTCATTTAAAACACATTTGGCAACTTTATCAGCCTTTTCTAATTATCTCAACTGTCATAATATATTCATCAAACTTCTAACAACAATATGAACAGCAGTCTTCATACAGCAATGTAACAGTAACGACGACTGTCACTTTACTAATTATGAAAAATAATGGTCACAACTTTAAATAATAACAGTACTTAAATGAACAGCAATATGCACCTGTTGTACTTTAATGCAGGCTGATAACAAGAGGGTAAAACCACTGCTGAGTGAGCAGAAAAGGCTCCAGGATTAATAAATCCTGGCTGTTAGCCTGGTCAGGACCAGGCTAGCTGTACAGAATAAATCTCCATGGTAACTTAGGTGCCTCTGCTTTTGTGAAACCGAGTCAAGGCTAAATTGAGCCAGGATAACTGGGAAATCCCGGCTTAATCCCTTATCTTGGTTTTGTGAAATAGCCCTCAGGCCTGTCTACAGAGACTGCGTTTTTTTCCAGTGTGTTCAGGGGACAGGCAGCTAGCAGATAGTGAGGAGATGTTTTTTTACAGTGTGTTCAGGGGACAGGCAGCTAGCAGATAGTGAGGAGATGTTTTTTACAGTGTGTTCAGGGGACAGGCAGCTAGCAGATAGTGAGGAGATGTTTTTTACAGTGTGTTCAGCGGACAGGCAGCTAGCAGATAGTGAGGAGATGTTTTTTACAGTGTGTTCAGCGGACAGGCAGCTAGCAGATAGCGAGGAGATGTTTTTTACAGTGTGTTCAGGGGACAGGCAGCTAGCAGATAGTGAGGAGATGTTTTTTTACAGTGTGTTCAGCGGACAGGCAGCTAGCAGATAGTGAGGAGATGTTTGCTGTGTGTGACAAAAAATGTTGTAGCCTAAAAAACGCATGACATCGCTTAGAGCCATACAGTGTTTTGGCTATGTTTTTATGACACAAACCATTGGCAATGTGAGAATGAAAGGTCAATGTGACTGTTAGCAGCCCTGTCTGTCATAACTGGTCTCCGTGGCAAAAGGTTTTACAGCTGAACTCTAAGGGCTCAGTGGCTATACTGATACATAAGAATCAGTGTGTTATTCCTTCCCCATATTATCATCAGTGGATTTGCTAGTTTAAAACTTTAACAACTAGCCATTCACTTCAGTGATTGTGATTATATCTATGATGTCCTGAAGTTGTGCACAAGAACATAATAGCAACAAACCACACCTTTTTATTGTTTTATGAGCTAGTGCCACTAAACACATTGTTTTACCCTGATGCCCCTCTGTTAGAGCAGGTGGGAGAAAATTTGTATTTGGGGAGAAGTATCTGAGGTAGGAATAGCATACATTTAATGGACCTTTTTTGTTGCAAATGTGTAAGTAGAATGTGTTAAAGATTTGATTTGTTCTCTGGTCTGTGAAAGACACAATTAGGAAAAAACATGTAGCGTTTCTAAAGACACATAATGCCACATGACCAAAGAACTCGGTTTGTTGCTGTTTATACAATCTGCTGCAGCGTAGCATGACACTGAATGACGACTTGTTCAAAAATATCTAGCTGCTGTGTAAGTAGGTTTTTCTGTGTGCAATATACATGTCAGGAAACAAAATGCTAATGCTATCTGGCAAAAATGGCAGAACAGCGTTAAAGTATTTTCTGTGGAACTGATTTAGATTATGTTCAAATAAACTAATTACATTTTAACTAATTAAAACGTTTTTAATTATCTTAATTAATAGGCTCTATAGAATAGAAAGTAGGGCTGGGCAATAATTAATATATATATATCGATATCGTGATATGAGACTAGATATCGTCTTAGATTTTGGATATTGTAATATCCTGATATGACATAAGTGTTGTCTTTTACTGGTTTTAAAGGCTGCATTACAGTAAAGTGATGTACTTTTATGAACTTACCAGACTGTTCTAGCTGTTCTATTATTTGCCTTTTCACCAATTACACATTATGTCCACATTACTGATGATTATTTATCTAAAATGTAAGTGTGAAGATATTTTGTTAAAGCACCAATCATCAACCCTAGACTATCGCCGCAATATTGATATCGAGGTATTTGGTCAAGAATATTGTGATATCTGATTTTCTCCCTATCATTCAGCCATAATAGAAAGCCTTTTTGTCTATTGTCATTGTAATGAATACAACAAATTACTGTAGGGGTGCTTCTCCTTAACAGCGCAATAAAAGACATAAGAAGAACATCACAATGACAAAACCAACTTAAGCTACTGTGATTTGTGCTACAGTAAGAGTTTGTATAGCCCTATTATAAGTGTAAACATTATACAAGTATAGATTAAATTTTTTACTAGAATAAGTAAAAAGTATAAATGTGTATATAATAAATATATATAAATATGTTTGTAGGAGTTGAGTGTGGTTATGGCCCAGGGAAAGAAACTGTTTTTAGGTCTGGCGGTCTGTGCTTTGATAGATAGGTAGGCATGCCAGATGGCAACAGGATAAATGGGATGTCCTGGATGGGAGGAGTCCTTTAAAATGTGTTTAGCTCTGCTGAGGCCACAAGATGGGAACATGTCTTTCAGGGAGGGCAGAGGGCAGCCGATGATATCTGTGCGGTATAGATGACCCTCTGAAGAGCTCTCCCTTTGGCTGCAGAAAAGGCCACCAGCAGCTTTTCTCCCAGACTGTTTTTCCTGCACACTTTCAGGAAGTGTAGTCACTGCTGAGCCTTCTTAACAGCCACCATGGTGTTTAAAATTTGATGATGTTGTTGGTGGGTTGGGGTGCAGTCATGGGTGTAAAGAGGCTAGAGTAGTGGGCCCAGTACACATCCTTGGAGAGCCGGTGCTGAGCATGAAGGTTGAGGAGAGGTGGGGGCCAAGTTTAACAATTTTAGGCAGTTAGGGGAGGCTAGCTTTGAAAACAGTTCATGACTTCTGAAGAGTGTGTTCGGTCTGTAGTCCTTAAGACTAGCGATGGTTGGCTTTTTGAGGGCGGGGATGCTGATGGCCGACTGTGGTGTTTTTTTTTTTTTTTTTAAAGATTATTTTTTGGGGGTTTTCCCTTTATTTTGAAAGTGGACAGATATGAAAGGGGGAGAGAGATGGGGGATGACACGCAGCAAAGGGCAGCAGGTCAGAATCGAACTCTGCGCCGCTGCAGGACTCAGCCAACATGGGGCGCACGCTCTTACTGAGTGAGCTAGAGGTCGCCCCGACTGTGGTGTTTTGTAAAGGTATTTTAAATACGAGCCAAGAGACATGTATACTGCTATTCTGTACTTATTTATTCTCCCTCTTCTACGTACATAACATTCACTTGTATAACGTCCTGCACACTCTAGCGCCCCTAGTGTTCACCTACAGCATTAACAGGACACAACACCGACTTTATGCAGGGTGGGATTGTGGCTTGTGTCAGATAGGGCTGGGTACCGAATTCAATACTTTTTAGGCACCGACCGAATTGCCTCTTATGTATTGAGTATCGAAAAATGCCTTGTCATTTAATACAAAATTTCAATATCTAAGGAGTAAATCTCATCAGCGTCAGTGAGCCAAATAAGCATGCAGCATGCTTCTACCAAGATCTAATAATGCTGGTGTTTGGCTGTCTAACATTACACACCATAGAGACACGCAGGAAAAACTACGTTACGCACAGAGACAGGGTTCACGTAGTAGGAGAGAAAATATAAACAAAAAGATTTGTGCTGTGGCGTATAATGTTGTAATTCTTTTTTGTTTTATAAAAATTGGTATCATAAAGTATCATTAAGGAACTGGTATTGGAATCCGTACCGGTATTTAACATTAACATTTTCTATTGTAAGCTTCCTTGGCAGCTTTGATGCCTCTCCTCAGGTTGGCTCTGATAGTGGTGTACAGGTCCCTATCACCTGACCTCAAGGTCTCTGATGTTGGAAGCTGAACAGTTGAGAAGTGTCTGGACTTCGCTTGTCGTCCAGGTATTCTGGTTGGGAAACAGAGACATTTTCATTGCAGCTGTTGATGTAGTACAGAACAGTTTCTGTGTATGTCTCCAAGTCCTGTTGTTAGAATATATTCCATTCTGTTCGTGCAAAGCAGTCCTGTAGCTGAGAAAGTGCTCCCTCAGGCCAGGTTTTAATAGTCTTTGTCCTCCTGAGGGGGGTGTATGCTGGGATAAGGAGCACTGAGAGGTGATCAGACCGGCCTAGATGTGGGATATGCATGCTCTATATACTGTATGTATACTCTATACCAGGGGTCAGGAACCTTGGGCACGCGTGCCAAACAATGGCACACTAGCAATAAGCATGCAAGAGAGTATTGTGTAAATGTTTCATGTTTCACCAAATTACCTCTTTCACAGCCATTGGCGGTAGTTTAAATGATCAGTCCCCATCCGCATTCCATGAATACCCGCCCTACTCTGCCTCTGATTGGCTAGTACTCGTTGCCTTCCTCATAGAATGTGACGCAAAGGAAAAAAATATATACTACCTTAATGGGGATCCATTTGGCCATAACTAGGTTAAGATGAAATTAACTTCAATCAACATCTGCAGATGTCCAGCAGATGTTTATCAAATCTCAGTCAATCATTTCTTAGCATAGGATTAGAGAACACTAAAGACATGTTTGCCCTCTTAAAACATTTGTCTTGCATGTTTACAAGATAAAAGTCTACTATTAATTTGTATCGCACAAGTAACATGTAGTGTTTTTACAACTCTTGTGATTGGATGTTAGCTAAGTTGTGCTTACACATAATTTAGACAGCATAAGCTATTGGTTTGCTGCATATATGCATTATTTCATTAGTGTCTTGCCTCTCTATTTCTGTCCAATGGGATGAAGAATGTTGAAGCATGTTTTTTCCATCCCTAAGTTTTGCCCTTGCTGTGGGTTATCAGTGGGAGGCGGTCATGGCAGTTTTTCTCATTGTAACATCATACCTAGGAGAGTTTGAGACTGCAGGGAAATCAATCCATGTTACATCTGTGTAAAGGAGAGTCTTTGGTCCAGGCATTTCCCAAATGTCTGCTGGTAGTCCCTGTACAAATTACTGGTGTAAATGTATATCAGACAAATGCTATGTGCAGACATGGGGCATACCTGGGGAGGTCTGTTGAGTCTGATTAGCAACTGAAAATCCTTTTACATGTGTTTGTTCAATGTCCTCAGTTGGAAGGTTCCCTGAAGGATGGTTTTAGGAGACTTAAAGAAGGTTATACATGTCAGGTTGTAACAAAACAAACAAAAAAAAAATGATATGTTGTCTAAAATATGGCCACTCCAACATAGACAAGATGCCACAGCAAAGTGATCCAGTGGTGTAAGCAATTTGTCAGCAGTTTTGTTACTTGCATTTTGTGAAACATGTTTATTTAAAGGTATAATATGTTAGATATTTCTACTACTAGATACTATAAAATGCAGCGGGCATGATGACTGAAATTTTAAATACAGCCTTTATTGTCTTGAATCATTTTTTTGTGTGTATAATTTGTTTCCGTGTAGTGTTTGCAGGTCATGGATCGAGGTAGTTTAAGCTTAATGGCCTTTTGTTGTGATTTGTCCAAACCTTTGTGAATGGATTTCTGAGAAATGGGATTAAAAAAGGACAGTTTAATTTGAATTAACATGTCTTTCTTTGTCTCACCCTTTCTCTCAGTTTGTTGCTCAGCCCAACTGTCAGCAGCTGCTGGCGTCTCGGTGGTATGATGAGTTTCCAGGCTGGAGGAGGCGTCACTGGGCAGGAAAACTCATCACATGTATCTTCATTGGCCTCCTCTTCCCAGTGTTATCCATCTTATACCTGATCTCTCCAAAGAGCCGCTATGGCTTATTCATCCGTAAGCCCTTCATCAAGTTCATCTGTCACACTGCTTCCTACCTGACCTTCCTCTTCCTGCTCTTCTTGGCCTCACAGCATATAGCTGCTGCACACCCGGAACATCAAGGGCCAAAACCCACCACTGTGGAATGGATGATCCTGCCCTGGGTGCTTGGTAACAGCAAACATAACACACACACACACACACGCACACACACACACACACACACACACACACATTCTTATGTTATCATGCACGGTTGTGCATCTGTACACTGTAGTCACACACATTTGGAAAATGTTCAACCAAGGTCCTTACTGTGACCATGCCCATACTGTACTTTCTGCACACTGGTTGGTTGTCAGGTTTTTTTCCCTCCAGAACCTTACTTGAATGACGGTGCTACAATGACAAATGATCTTTGTTGTTGGTTCATCTCTCACAGGTTTTATATGGACTGAGATCAAGCAGATGTGGGATAGTGGTTTTCAAGACTACATAGGTGACTGGTGGAACTTGATGGACTTCATAATGAACTCCTTGTATCTTGCAACTATTTCTCTGAAAATTGTTGCCTTTGCAAAGGTACTGTATATCCCTTGACAGCCATTTATTCAAAAATATTTATATCTTCACAGTATAACAAAGATTGCAGCGTTTTTACCTAACTTACCTAACTAAAAACATATTATATTTACCCCAACTTTTAGCTTTGCTGCAGACTCAATAATAATTTGCTTTTAAGAGGAATATAAAAAGAAATGATATCACTGTACTTTCCTGTGTTTTGCAGTAGAAGAGTCAACTTGTGGTCTGGAAAACTTATAACTTTGCAGGATCTTATTTCAATGGTAGTCTATATATTCCTCATATTTATTCTCCTTTCCTTTTTTTTACAGTACAGTGGGCACAAACCCAGAGATAGCTGGGAAATGTGGCACCCGACTTTGGTTGCAGAGGCATTGTTTGCCATCGCCAATATCTTCAGCTCCTTACGCCTCATCTGCCTTTTCACTGCCAACTCCCATCTGGGCCCCTTACAGATCTCCCTGGGCCGCATGCTCCTGGACATCCTCAAGTTTCTCTTCATCTATTGTCTAGTGCTGTTAGCCTTTGCCAATGGCCTCAACCAGCTCTACTTCTATTATGACACAGAGGACATTAAGTGCAAGGGTATTCGCTGTGAAAAGCAAAACAACGCCTTCTCAACGCAAGTTGAAGTTCTTAAATAAATTGTCCTTGACAAATCTGCATTGTTAAAAATTCATGTTTGTTTTTCCAAGCACATTTTGTGATGATTTGTATGGTTGTTTGCTTTTCAGGCTGTTCGAGACACTGCAGTCATTATTTTGGTCTATATTTGGCCTGATTTCCCTCTATGTGACCAATGTGGAACCAGGACATGAATTTACTGAGTTTGTGGGCTCTACCATGTTTGGCACGTACAATGTCATCTCCCTGGTAGTGCTTCTGAACATGCTTATTGCAATGATGAACAACTCCTACCAGCACATTGCTGTGAGTGCTATAGCTTACCTATTTTACAGTTTTACCACACTAATTTATCTTGTATTTCTTTGCAAATGGTTTTGATCATTTGCTCTTATTTTTTACTTTTCAGGATCATGCAGATATAGAATGGAAATTTGCAAGAACAAAATTATGGATGAGCTATTTTGAAGAAGGGGGAACTTTGCCATCTCCATTCAATATAATACCTAGTCCAAAGTCAGTTTATTATTTATTTGGATGGATAAAGACGCTGTTGTTTAAGAGAACAAGCTTAATAAAGCTCGAAACCTTCGAAAGTTTGGGGGTAAGGAGTTTCCATAGATTTGTTCTGATCTTTTACCACCACTCCATTGCATCCATTTTCAATGCCTGTCTATACTTTGGTGTTGTAATCCAAATTAGTTATATGTTCTTTTTAGGGATCGATCAGTCATTAAGTTAAGAGCTAATGACCCTACCATTGTTCCTTTGTTCATAGACCTTTTTTTCTTCTTTTATTGTAGAGACGTGCAGCCGAAAATGTAAGAGTAAACCACGTGTATCAGGTAATACCTTGGTTTTTATAATGTGTAAAGTTTTGTTGTATTGTTATTGACTTGTCATTGTCATTTTTGATAAAAAAAAATAATATTTATTTTTTAGGAAGTTTTGAGGAACCTTGTTAAGCGTTATGTGGCCGCAATGATCAGAGATGCCAAGACAGAGGAAGGCCTGACAGAAGATAATTTCAAGGTAGCATGCAGTCAGTGAGCCAAGTTTGTTGCTGT
This sequence comes from Gymnocephalus cernua, assembly GCA_023631565.1. Taxonomy (NCBI): domain Eukaryota; kingdom Metazoa; phylum Chordata; class Actinopteri; order Perciformes; family Percidae; genus Gymnocephalus; species Gymnocephalus cernua. The sequence goes on from CM042430.1 coordinate 7,576,792, forward strand.
GTTATCTCTGCTGTTGTTTAATCTCTGGTTCTCAACAATTGACAGGAGCTAAAGCAAGATATCTCCAGCTTCCGCTATGAAGTCCTGGGAATGATGAAGGGGAACCCTCAAGGTAGTAACGTTGCAAGCTCCACTTTGGCATACCCTGGAAACTCATTCAAATATTCCCCCAAATTCCCTATTGATGAGCCTCAACAGACGCTGAACGTGTTTGATTTGACCGTCCCCACCCTGCAGAGGGGAGCTGCCACCACCACCAGCTCTGGATCCCTCCAGAGACAGGGGAGGCTCCCCTCTCAGAAATGTGATGAAATATACTCATTGTCAGAGGAAGATACGTTGGGATCTGGTGGACGAAACCAAAACCAACTTCAGACTGAGAAAGTAATTGTGGAAGTCTTACAGAAAGTGGCAAAAGGACATTCAGGAGATTGAACATTCTTGCAATGAACACACTGAGGAAGTAAAAAATGGGCCAAAGAAATATAAAAATGAATGGTTATCTGCAAGTGAGAAATGTTGGAATTTAATTTAATTTATCTACCACTTGTTTAACAATTTATCAAAATAATCTAATTCTCTCATGGTTAAAAGTACACACAACTACATTCATATTCAGTTAATAATCTTGTTTTATGTAATATATACAGTATAATGGTATAATAATATGTTATCTCACATTATATTACATGCATTCACCTCTGATTGATAGAAGTTAAAAGAACAATACTGAGTGAGGATTGACCTCAGTAAGTGCTAACTTGACGCTCAGGGAATTGTGAAGCAAGTTAATAATTCATTTTTTACCTTGACAATTAATTCCAAAGAGCCCTGACACCCTGCTGCCTATTCTATCCTCTTGCACCTTGAACTGTCCTCTTGCTGTGATATGCAAAAGTATCTTAAATCTCTGTCTAAAATATATATATATATATATTACTCCTCATATGCTGACAGTATCCAGTCCCTTTTGCTAAAATAAATTATACAGGAAGAAATAATCAAGAACATCATAACATAAACATAAGTTTAGTTGTATATAATACCGGAACAAATTATATATCGAATTTGGACATATCTAGTTGATTGACTAGCAATGTAGCACCTAGCTAATTCAAAGCTTTGGGTCAGCCCTTTTATTCCACCATTACCTCCCTAACCTGTTTGGTGAGAGGGAATGTTTGACTCCTAATTCTGTTGTTGGAGCAGAAGAGGCACGCTATGCAATCTAAGATTTATTCCTCAACCAAGTGCACCATATACTATAACTTGCAGACATACTCGTGATCTGTGCGTTACTGTGCAATGCTGTAACTTGTTATGAAATTATTCTGCAATTAAATAAAAGATAATTGCTCATTTAAAAAACTGTGTATTACTTTTTTGGAGTCATTTACAACATGTTGCTTTTTCAACTTGATATACTCTTTATTTCAAAATATGCATATTAAAGAAAACAACAAACATGGCCTTCAAATCATTCTCTCGATTTGTTTTACTGCTGAAATCTCCCATCATGTTTACTGGAGAAAAGATTTCAGTAAATAGTTACTTACCTTCTTTCTGGTTGTATATACAGTGATCTCGGTGACATAGTGCAATAGATGCACAGTTTACATATACGTTAGGGCTGGGCAATATATCAATATATCTATATTGTGATATGAGACTAGATATCGTCTTAGATTTTGAATATTGTAAGATGAAAGTGTGTTTCCTGGTTTTACAAGCTGCATTAGAGTAAAATTATGTCTTTTTCTGAACTTACCAGACTGTTCTAGCTGGTCTATTATTTGCCTTTACCCACATAGTCATTGAATCCACATTACTGATGATTATATATAAAAATCAAAATGTAAAAACATTTTGTGAAAGCACCAATAGTCAACCCTACAATATCGCCGCAATATCGATATCGAGGTATTGGGTCAAAAATATCGTGATATTTGATTTGCTCCGTATTGCCCAGCCCTAATAGACATCCTCCTTCAGAGAGATGTTTCTTTTGTACTTTGTGACCTGTCAGCGGAGAAGCATTATCCCAGGTCCAGTGCACCAATCAGGGGTAAACTGATTCTCCCTTAGGTGACCTGTAAATTAATTGTTACATCTGGAGATAATTTTTGGGGCTTTTCTGCCTTTAATTTTTGACAGGACAGCTAGGGGAGAACAGGTCGGATTCAAACCCTGGACCTCTGGACCAACCCGGCCACACATCTGGAGCTTTTCTCATAAACAGCGGGCTTGCTCTATTTCATAAAATAATTCCAACTATCTCTTGCAACATAGAATGTAAGTACAGTAATTAAGTATTAATTTACCTAAGACCTGTTCTTAAGTATAATGTTGTTATTGTAGTCCATTCTATGCTGCTTTATACAGCCTCCACTACATTTAATGTGTTCACAACTAAGGTAATTTATGAGCTTGGCCACTATTAAAACTTTAACACTTAGTTACCACTGATTGTGTTATTTACAGCGTGGTTAGAAGAATAATCAGCTTGTGTTAATTTATTACTACTACACATCACTAGAGCGTGTAAGCATTTACAGTTTTTGCCTATTGCTTACACACTAAAAACGAATGCTTAGACCAAAGCCTCAATACATAAACTTCTTGTAACATACCTTAAACACAGTGTAACCGTACCTTAAACACAGTGTAACATACCTTAAACACAGTGTAACATACCTTAAACACAGTGTAACATACCTTAAACACAGTGTAACATACCTTAAACACAGTGTAACCATACCTTAAACACAGTGTAACATACCTTAAACACAGTGTAACCGTACCTTAAACACAGTGTAACATACCTTAAACACAGTGTAACCGTACCTTAAACACAGTGTAACATACCTTAAACTTCTTGTAACATACCTTAAACACAGTGTAACCGTACCTTAAACACAGTGTAACATACCTTAAACACAGTGTAACCGTACCTTAAACACAGTGTAACATACCTTAAACACAGTGTAACATACCTTAAACACAGTGTAACCATACCTTAAACACAGTGTAACATACCTTAAACACAGTGTAACCGTACCTTAAACACAGTGTAACATACCTTAAACACAGTGTAACCGTACCTTAAACACAGTGTAACATACCTTAAACACAGTGTAACATACCTTAAACACAGTGTAACCGTACCTTAAACACAGTGTAACATACCTTAAACACAGTGTAACCGTACCTTAAACACAGTGTAACATACCTTAAACACAGTGTAACATACCTTAAACACAGTGTAACATACCTTAAACACAGTGTAACCGTACCTTAAACACAGTGTAACATATCTTAAACACAGTGTAACATACCTTAAACACAGTGTAACATACCTTAAACACAGTGTAACCGTACCTTAAACACAGTGTAACATACCTTAAACACAGTGTAACCGTACCTTAAACACAGTGTAACCGTACCTTAAACACAGTGTAACATACCTTAAACACAGTGTAACATACCTTAAACACAGTGTAACCATACCTTAAACACAGTGTAACCGTACCTTAAACACAGTGTAACATACCTTAAACACAGTGTAACATACCTTAAACACAGTGTAACATACCTTAAACACAGTGTAACCGTACCTTAAACACAGTGTAACCATACCTTAAACACAGTGTAACCGTACCTTAAACACAGTGTAACATACCTTAAACACAGTGTAACATACCTTAAACACAGTGTAACCATAACCATACCTTAAACACAGTGTAACCATACCTTAAACACAGTGTAACATACCTTAAACACAGTGTAACATACCTTAAACACAGTGTAACCGTACCTTAAACACAGTGTAACATACCTTAAACACAGTGTAACATACCTTAAACACAGTGTAACCATAACCATACCTTAAACACAGTGTAGCCATACCTTAAACACAGTGTAACATACCTTAAACAAAGTGTAACATACCTTAAACACAGTGTAACCATACCTTAAACACAGTGTAACCGTACCTTAAACACAGTGTAACATACCTTAAACACAGTGTAACATACCTTAAACACAGTGTAACCATAACCATACCTTAAACACAGTGTAACATACCTTAAACACAGTGTAACCGTACCTTAAACACAGTGTAACATACCTTAAACACAGTGTAACATACCTTAAACACAGTGTAACATACCTTAAACACAGTGTAACCATAACCATACCTTAAACACAGTGTAGCCATACCTTAAACACAGTGTAACATACCTTAAACACAGTGTAACCATAACCATACCTTAAACACAGTGTAACATACCTTAAACACAGTGTAACATACCTTAAACACAGTGTAACATACCTTAAACACAGTGTAACCGTACCTTAAACACAGTGTAACATACCTTAAACACAGTGTAACATACCTTAAACACAGTGTAACCGTACCTTAAACACAGTGTAACCGTACCTTAAACACAGTGTAACATACCTTAAACACAGTGTAACCGTACCTTAAACACAGTGTAACATACCTTAAACACAGTGTAACCGTACCTTAAACCGTACCTTAAACACAGTGTAACCGTACCTTAAACACAGTGTAACATACCTTAAACACAGTGTAACCGTACCTTAAACACAGTGTAACCGTACCTTAAACACAGTGTAACATACCTTAAACACAGTGTAACCGTACCTTAAACACAGTGTAACATACCTTAAACACAGTGTAACCGTACCTTAAACGAAGTGTAACTGTACCTTAAACACAGTGTAACATACCTTAAACACAGTGTAACATACCTTAAACACAGTGTAACCGTACCTTAAACACAGTGTAACATACCTTAAACACAGTGTAACCGTACCTTAAACACAGTGTAACCGTACCTTAAACACAGTGTAGCATACCTTAAACACAGTGTAACCGTACCTTAAACACAGTGTAACCGTACCTTAAACACAGTGTAACCGTACCTTAAACACAGTGTAACATACCTTAAACACAGTGTAACCATAACCATACCTTAAACACAGTGTAACATACCTTAAACACAGTGTAACATACCTTAAACACAGTGTAACCATACCTTAAACACAGTGTAACATACCTTAAACACAGTGTAACCGTACCTTAAACACAGTGTAACATACCTTAAACACAGTGTAACATACCTTAAACACAGTGTAACCGTACCTTAAACACAGTGTAACATACCTTAAACACAGTGTAACATACCTTAAACACAGTGTAACCATACCTTAAACACAGTGTAACATACCTTAAACAAAGTGTAACATACCTTAAACAAAGTGTAACATACCTTAAACACAGTGTAACATACCTTAAACACAGTATAAACTATACCTTAAACACAGTGTAACCATACCTTAAACACAGTGTAATATACCTTAAACACAGTGTAACCGTACCTTAAACACAGTGTAACATACCTTAAACACAGTGTAACATACCTTAAATAAATAAATAAACTCACAAGACCTGGTCAACATCCCAGGCGATGTCTCTTCCATGTCTGACTCCTCTCTCTCTTCGTCCTCCTCTTCCTCTGACTCTCATTGCCTCCATGCTTGCAGAGTTCTCTAAATGGCTGACCTGAGGCCTGTTTGTAGTGCTAAGGCTCAGACCGATTGGTGTTCTGTTTTCTGTGCAGGTGTTTTCAGGTGTGTATGTCAGTGCCTACAATTGCCAGATGAGTTTTTCATTTTGAACAGAGTGTTCTTCCAATGACAACAGGAGATTTCATTTTTGAACAAAGTGTCTAATGTAAGAAAACATGTGTAGTGTTTTGCAATAAGTGTGTTATAGAATTGCAAACAAAGTGCAAAGTTGACAATGTGTTTAAGCTATGTTACACTGTGTTTAAGGTATGGTTACACTGTGTTTAAGGTATATTACACTGTGTTTAAGGTATATTACACTGTGTTTAAGGTACGGTTACACTGTGTTGAAGCTATGGTTACACTGTGTTTAAGGTATGTTACACTGTGTTTAAGGTATAGTTTATACTGTGTTTAAGGTATTAAACTATACCTTAAACACAGTGTAACCATACCTTAAACACAGTGTAACCATACCTTAAACACAGTGTAACCATACCTTAAACACAGTGTAACATAGCTTAAACACATTGTCAACTTTGCACTTTGTTTGCAATTCTATAACACACTTATTGCAAAACACTACACATGTTTTCTTACATTAGACACTTTGTTCAAAAATGAAATCTCCTGTTGTCATTGGAAGAACACTCTGTTCAAAATGAAAAACTCATCTGGCAATTGTAGGCACTGACATACACACCTGAAAACACCTGCACAGAAAACAGAACACCAATCGGTCTGAGCCTTAGCACTACAAACAGGCCTCAGGTCAGCCATTTAGAGAACTCTGCAAGCATGGAGGCAATGAGAGTCAGAGGAAGAGGAGGACGAAGAGAGAGAGGAGTCAGACATGGAAGAGACATCGCCTGGGATGTTGACCAGGTCTTGTGAGTTTATTTGTGGTACAGTAATTACTGTATATTTGTTATAAGTATTGTATTACAGTATGTGATAGTAGAAGCAGTTAATTATCTACTGTGTTAGTGTTGCTTTTGCAGTTTAGCTACTTTACAGTTTTTCTCGATTGTTTACACCCATTTTCTGAAAGCATGCCTCATACTCTCAGAACTCTACACACAAATCCCAAAACACACACACACACAACGGGCAAAACCCCTCAATTCTCCTGCAAAATGAAACTTTACATTCAAAATAATGTTATTTCTTCTCAAAATGGTATTTTGTTTTCAAATGACACACACAGACGTCATATGAATAGACATTTATAAGAACCAGCTGGACACTGATGTACTCAATGGAAAACACAATGATTAATGGAAAACACTTCTCCATTCATCATAATGACGTAGGCCTTTTTTTGTTCAGTGTTACACTTACTACAGACAGTACATACATACATACATACATAAGTGTGTTGTAAAATATTTGAGAATATTATTATTACAGTTTTTCTCAATTGTTTACACACAAATACTGGTACTTGAGACACAATGACCACAAAATGTAACTCATACACTAACCCCCTCAACCAATTCTGCTAAAGTACAGGCACAATTCCTGCTTTACACTCAAATTGCAGTTCTAAAACACACTTCCCCCTGCTCTGGCGTTTCCCCCTCTCATTCCCCCTGCTCTGTACATCCCAACCAACACAAATGTTCACATACAGTGGTCTACATACAAAACAACAGAAACATTTACTGTATACAGTTACAGTAAAAAACAAATACTAAAAAAAACTATGCTGCATCTTCTCTTCTGTTTGGGTCTGGCCACAGCACCTCATCCACATCACAAGCAATGTTTCCCTGGCCAATACCATAGACTGAATAAAATGATGAATGCCCATTTTTAGTTTATAAGAGAATCACGTAATCAGAAACAAAAACAGAAACAACACAAAAGAGCTCACCTGTTGCCCTTTTATGCTAAACCTCTGATTGCTAATTGTAAAACTGTGTGACAGGTGTTTGCCCATGTGATGAGTCAGTGTGCATATTTGAATGGCAGTGTGTTCCTCGTGAAAACAAAAGATTTTCTTCATGAAAATTGTGCCAAATGCAGAGAATTGTGTGTAGTGGTTTAAAAAAAGTGTGTTTTAGAACTGCAATTTGAGTGTAAAGCAGGAATTGTGTTTGTAGTTTAGCAGAATTGGTTCAGGGGGTTGGTGCATTAGTTACATGTTGTGGTCATTGTGTCTCAAGTACCAGTATTTGTGTGTAAACCATTGAGAAAAACTGTAACTATTTGCAGATCATCCAGCACCTCAGGTTGCTTGCAGCTTCAAGCTATGAAATTTTTATTTTTCTGTTACCATAGCAGCCGAGAGCAAATCACACTATCTTTAGAGAGCCAATCAACAGACTATTTGCGTCTTTGTACTATATCTGGAGAGATCACTCACTTTATATTGATGCTGCATTTTTTCCCTTTAATTTCAACTTGACAGGAGCTAGTGTATCTACCAATACTCATACTGGTGTTGTGTGTGTGTGTGTGTGTGTGTGTGTGTGTGTGTGTGTGTGTGTGTGTGTGTGTGTGTGTGTGTGTGTGTGTGTGTGTGTGTGTGTGTGTGTGTGTGTGTGTGTGTGTGTGTGTGTGTGTGTGTGTGTGTGTGAGAAAGTGACAGTGTTCTGATTCAAAGTGAAAAAGCAACACTGCATTCCATTAACAATGCAGAGAGTTCATTATTTCTCAATGCAGGAAAGTACAGAGTTTAGTTAGAAAATGGTCTGCTCAGTGGAGTGTTGGGATTGTAAAGTTAATGTATTCCAGTTTTTGGGAGATGAAAAGGGATTTTATGTCTAAGGGTGTTTCCTTGACTAATCAAGTAAGAGGCGTGCTGCCTTGAAAGTACCATCTTTTTACTGACTATGTGGTTTGCTGAATGGTTCATTTTCGACTTCTCTACTCACTGGTAAAAAAACAAACAAATATATAATACACAAGCATGATTTAGGCCACTGGTTTTCAGTCCTAGATCTGTGCTGCAGTATTGGTTCCTAGGTTGTCTTTTTACCCTTTTTTTATTTTATTTTTTTACAACCCAGTAGTTGGCCAGGAGGACATTGCTTTCCTGCTCCCATTTGTAACATCTGTCTAGCCAGGAGGTTGAACAACATGTGGCAGAATGAATGGTGTAAGTGATGCCACTTGGGTATGCTATGAGCAACAACACCCACTGGTTAAGCTCAACAACAGCTGCACTTTTACAACTTTTATTGTTTGATGCCATGGGTCATTTTGTTCATTAGTAAGGAGCCAAACAGATCTAATGGCACATTGTAAAGTAGCTGCTGGAGTTGTGAGCCAATTAACAGGCAATTTACTAAGTGTTGTGTCTGTAGTTGTAATCAGGATACTTTTGCTAACATGAAAGTACAAATGTCTGTGCCCTGTTAGTTTTTGCGTTGCAAGACTTGCCAATAAATTTGAGATATGGGTGGCTTTAAAAGGCTGGTGTGGCTCCAATTAGAATGCATTTGAAAAAATGAAGAAAAAATAAAATAAAGCAGCAATGTATACATGGATACATTTTCAAATTTAGAACTGAATAAACTCAGACTTTACATCAATGTTTGGGTGTTACGGTTGGGTTGACTGGTTCTTGGCTTGATAAGAAGTCTTTGATAATTGTGAAAAGTGATTTATGTCAGTATTTATTCCCTCTCCAATGTAAAAACTTGTATTTCAAAAATATCATCCATGTAAAATAGTAATGCTGTGAGACTCACTGCCTGCACTCTCTCCCACCACTGGGTGGAGCAAACAACATTCTGAAAGATGTACACAATCAGTGCTCTGGCATTTGTTCAGAGCAGAGATTATGCAATGTTTCTTTGTTTGCGGTCCAAAAAAATTACACTTTTACAGAAAAGTGCAGCTGGATTCTGTATCCCATCTGCTCATTATGTATTTCTCATAATGTGGCTCTCAGTTGCAGGGCTCCAAAAAATATGCAGAGCTGTTTTGTGGTAGTGCAGTGAGAACTATATTTAGCAATTTGTTTCATAATATGTCTAATATTCATGTTTTCAATGCAATCAAATTTTAAAGAATTCTTAATCAAGTAGGCCTAACACTGTGGTAAAATAACCATGTTTGAAAGTTTTAACATAAGCTTGTGTGCACCTTGAAATGTGCATAAAAGAGGATGATTGCAAAACATTTTGTAAATGTGATGGTGGTCCCATCTTTTTTAAATGGCCCTCCATAGATGATAAAATAATTCACAAAATACAAATCATCATTATTCATTACACACACTCAAATGATAGTATATTTAAATGTGTTTTTGAGAGGTTCAGGGTGGTCCAACATGCATGCATGAAATGTTGCCATCCTCCTTGAGTGGGGGGTGAGACTTGTGGTATATAAACTCCCACTCTGAGTCTGCTCCCATTACTCTGGGTCTGAAGTGGCTCGCTAAGAAATCAAGGATGAAGCTCCTTTTCCTAGCTGCCTTTGCACTCTTTGTGTTCTCCACATTTGACAAGGCTGAGTCTTCAGCTTATGACAAAATAGTCGCCCACAGTCGCATCAGGGCAAGAAAAGAAGGGTAAGCTTATCAATATTTTTCATTATGATTATTTGGGGGGGTTTACACCTTTGTGATGTCATGTTAGTTGTTTTGCATGCAATAGAATTGAGCCTTGAGTATTTGTTTCTTTTCTATTTTAATATGAAATCTGCTATTTTGTAATGCAGTCATAATTGTTTCACAAATACCGATTGCTAATTTATGGCATGTTATAGAATAGTATTACATTCACGTAGAAAAGGAGTAGTGTTAAAGTTGTCGAATTATAACTCAAATCTGACAAACCAGACAAACCAATTTCATATCCAGCAGGCATGGATGTAATTATTCATATTTGACTGTCTGGTTTCAGAAGTAGCAGGGGTAGTTGCCAAATAATTATTCACACTTGACAGTCTGGTGCCACCCGGCAGGCCTGTCACATATTCATTCAAATGTGAATTATTACAGAGTTTCCACAGAATCTCTTTTATCTGCTAATTTATGCTTCATTCCCTTTTTTTCCCCTCAATTCTCATCAGACCCAATGTCTGCACGCTCCAGCAGGTCATGGGGACCAAGAAGAAGTACTTTAGCACTTGTCGTAACTGGTACCAAGGGGCCATCTGTGGAAAGAAAGCGTAAGTGTTGTTTCCTGTTTCCAACAAGACAAGTTGTTTCTCCTGTTTAAAGATAAAGATTACAAGGAAATTCAAAAGTAAAACGTGAGCGTCAGTTCTGTGAGTTTTTGAACATGTAGCACTTCTCTTCAGTGTCTGCTTCCTCTTAAGGGGTTTTCATGGAAACTTGAATGTTTCCATAGAAACAGACATCTGTTATCTTACTTTGAATTGAACTAACGGTTGAAATAAAAAACACATTTGTGGACGCAGCCCTAAATCTTTTGTTTTGGTTTGTGTCCTATTCACAGAGTTGGAAGAGATACTAAAATATTGTACTCAAGTAAAAGTACCAATACTTGGATGAACAATTACTCAAGTAAAAGTTATAAGTAGTTCATTTAAAATGTACTTTAAGTGAAAGTTACTTAGTTACATAACAAAAACTAATTGGCAATTTGCTATTAGCCATGAAAACTTGGTTTGAAGTACCAATGCACAAATACTTACCAAAACATGCTTCTGCAGATTAGATGTGGCGTTATTGAATGCTGCCAGTTCAGTCACCTTTGGCAGGCACGTCTGGCATTGCATGATGATACTATTGGCCCTCTTGAATTTAAATGAAAAACAGTCTTTCAAATGTGGCCAAGGATTTTTGCCGTTTTGGGCAGCAGAGTTCCATGTTTCAGCTAGCATTTCTACTGAAACTGTCTCTGAACCGTCGTCGCTCGCCTGATCCACCTTCATCTTGTTCTCATTCTCCTAGAGAAAGACTAGGCGCCTGGTAGGCAGCCTAGATGCTGATCATTCTCCTACAGAAAGACTTGGTTCCTGGTAGGCAGCCTAGATGCTGATCATTCGTCACTGTAGTGGTTCCGGGCGCGATTTTTTTTCTTCCTTTTGGTTTTCGTTAGTCAAAGTTTTTTTTTTCTTCTCAGTAACAGATGGGATTTGTAATGTAGCAAAATACAATACTTCACTCAAAACGGAATCAAGAACTACTCAATGCAGTAACGTGAGTAAATGTATTTCGTTACTTTCCACCTTTCCTGCCTATTCAATCCTATAAACTGCCCATTATAAGGGCTTTCAGAACTAAGAAAGCCTGGTTGTCGTTGAATGCCACAGTGGTGAACCACTGATTCCAGGATATGATGTGGCTGCAAAATGTTGACTGAATTCATGAATGGAAAAGTGTTCAGCTCCATCATTCTAGACAACCTCTTTTTCTCTTATTGTTCCAGCCCCCTCAGCACTTTTGTGTTTAAACATGGATGGAAGCCATGCAGACAGTATTTACAGTCTCCCTTCCTCTCTCTCACACACACACACACACACACACACACACACACACACACACACACACACACACACACACACACTTTTTCACACGTATTCAGCTTGCCCTCTATGCTTGCATTATGCCTAAAGCATGCTTAATAGGCTTAGTTCTTCAAGGCAAGGCAGTTTTATTTGTATAGCACATTTCAGCAACAGGGCAATTCAAAGTGCTTTACATAAAACATTAAAGAGCAAAAAACGTTAAAAACGATTAAAAAATTAAAAACAGATAAAATATGAGAATGAAATTTAGAGTGCAGCATAAAAATTTGACAATTATTTATAGAAAGGCAACATCAAAAAGAAAGGTATTAAGCCTTGATTTAAAAGAACTGAGAGTTTCTGAAAGTTGGTTCCAAATATGTGGAGCATAAAAACTAAACGCTGCTTCTCCCTGTTTAGTTCTGACCCTGGGGACAGAAAGCAGACCTGTCCCAGACCACCTGAGAGGTCTGGGTGGGTCGTAGTTTACTAGCAGGTCAGAAATGTATTTTGGCCTTAAACCATTTAGTGATTTATAAACCAGCAAAAGTATTTTGAAATCAACTCTCTGAGGCACAGGAAGCCAGTGTAAAGACTTCAGAACTGGAGTGATGTGCACAGAATGATACTAAAAAGAGGTGTACACATACAGTATACACTTGCTACAGTAGCATACAAACTGCTATACATACACATATACTTCAAATAACAAATGTAACACAGATTATATTACCTCCCACAACCAAACCTACAGTATAACCCTTGCATCGTTCCTCCCCCCTTCTTCTACAAGCTCCACAAATGTGTCCCAGCCATTAAAGAGCATACAGTTGTGTCTGTATTTGCAGAGACTCTACCCTCAGCCTGGATTTTCCTCTTATTTTTCTGTGTGTGGGACATTTATGGGCGTCAACAAAGAGCCTTTGGGCCCCACGTGGGTGTGCAGCCAACAGCTGCTTTGCCCCTCAGCGCCTCATACTGACACACAAGTTTATCCAACACAGACGCAGACAGGATGAACTTTGTATTCACACAAAATCCAGCAATGTGGCACCTTCCTGCGGATTTGTGTGTGTGTGTTTAAGAACATAACCTCCGTGAAACAATCAGAAAATAGCGCTTTATTCAGTGCTTTGTTTGGCGCTCCCTCTCTTCGTTCACTCTCTAGCACGCTCCACCACCGCGGCTCCCTCTCTCTGGCTCTGACAGAGGGAGCACCCTGAGGAGGAGGGGCCAACTTTGAACACTTTGTGTTTACAAACAGGAAGCGATACTCACTACATATTCTATCTTTAACAGCAAACAATTTCACTAATCAGCTGTAATTTTAGCCTGTAGCAGAGTGCGTGTCCATACACCTTTGACATCACCGTCTCTGTCACACACTGATTTAGACCAATCAGAACAGTGAAGGATATTCTAAATGGAATTGATATAACTTAAATTACAGCAAAGGTTAGCTTGTGTATAAGATATAATACAGTAAGAGATCTCTCCTACTAAGCAACAGGAATGCATTACCATCTTGAACATATATAATAATTCAGTCTAACTCACTGACCAAGATGATCTCATATGTCTTAAATTGCACTTTTTACAGTAGTTCTTGGCATTTGATGCTGAGTCTAACTTTGTTTAGCCAGCTAAAGTACTTGTACTTGTCCCACTGAGGTTTAATTCAGCGCAGCTTAGTCTCTAAGAAAAGTTTGTACAACCAAACTTCCCATTATTGATAGCTTGATTTGGAATAAAGCCACATGCAGCTTATATCATTTTTGACAAATGATCAGGATTCTTAGTGGAACAGTTATTTTATAGAGATGCTGACAAGTCAAAAGTTTCCAACGCCATGGCCAGACCCAATCCCTCTGTGTGGGAGAGCAACGTACCAAGGGTTTTGCTGACTCTGCCCCAATGGGGTTTGTGTGATCTCATCCCAGTCCCTCTAACTCTATTCAACTTTGATTCAAATACAGCTGTTAAAGAGCTATAGTCAGCCATCACCCAGAACCCTCTGTCTGTACCCTGTCTGAGACAGTTCACACTTTTTTGTTTTTTGCTCAAACAAAAAGTTTAATTAGTTTTTATGAAGTGTTGGAATCTCAATACTGGAGTGTTTTTGCCCAAGAGCAACTATTTACAGTTACTGCACTTGTAGCATTACCCGATCATTCAATCCAATTACGACTCTGTTAACCTAACCATGCCAACAAAGTCACTATTGTCCGTTTTAAACTACACATGGCCAACATATGGAGCTTTCCTGTTGTGTAGATATCTCAGGGGAAACTGCTGACGAAGAACTGCTAAACGTTGGCGCAAATGTGTAGAGCGTATGCTCCTCCCAGTGCTCCTATGCACTGTTCATATGCAACCAAATATATTGCTACTTGTTTCATTGTGCCATTTGTAAGTGATCAATTTGTAAAGTACACAGACTTCCTAAACCTTTAAACACTATTTGTCAGGATTATTTTTAATCATGTTGTGCTGATAAATGTGGCCAGGAGCAACTTCCTTGTAAGAATAAAAACTTGGCAGTCTACAGTAATGAACTCCCCAGCCAACTTTGGACACATGTGGTATTGGTTACCCCTAACATTTGCATCTGCGGTGTTCTTTATGTATCGTGGGTCTCTTTATTGTTGCATTCCTGTTAGTTATTTGAGGTGAAATGCACATCTCCAAATGTCTGTTTTTCCAGGAGCTGGAAACAATGATATAGTTTCAGCATGTTAAAACCTGCTGATGCAAGGCGTATAGTCATGTTTATATGTAGCAGCTGCACTTTGAATTTTACTATCCTCCTCAGGCTACAGTGTCCAGCACTATTTACAGTGAGTGCAGAGTAGACGATGTTTCTCACATGTTTGTGCACATGAACATTTCTCATCTAATTTATCCAATCAGAAAATACAATAGTTATTCTTTAAATTATGAACATTTGTAAATAGAAAAAAAAACTGACAATTGAATAATGTTGTTTTTCAGATTAGCTTAACTGTTAAAAGCCATCAAACCCTTTAAATGTTCCTTGTGTCAACCAAAATGTCCTTAAACTCTGTAAAACTGTAATTGCACCGCAGTTTTTGAAGGCCAAAATCGTAACGCTTCTGAGGTTAACCAAATGCCGAGTAGACTTCAAACTAATTGTTTAGCTTCAAAGAGGAGGTCTGGTAATATAAATCTACTACTGTAATGGTAGCATAATCCTCGAGGCACCCTTTCCATTAGGTTTTGGCCTAAACTGTAGGATCACGTGGTGTGTTTGTGTAAGGAAGGAGATAATGAGTAACATCTGGAAACACAGCACCAATGTGGGATGATGATTCAGCTCGAAACATGAACATTTCTCACACAGTTAAAAGATGCTTGCAAACAGTATTTCAAGGGATGTGCTGCTTATTTGAGATGATACTCATATTTGTGATCTGTGTCTTTTGCCTGCAGGACTGTGCTTTATGAGTGCTGCCCGGGGTACATGAAGCTGGAAGGCATGCGTGGTTGCCCTGCAGGTACAGTGGGATGTTAATCTAAAGGTTAATGCATAAAGGTTAGGTGAGACCATATCCTCCAACTGTAGAGCAGCTGCGTGCTATTTTAGACCCAATATACTAGAAGAGGATGGTGGAGCATATTGTCGAAACATGAGAAGTATTTATTTTTAAGGCTAGTATCAAAATATAATATATAAAACAGTCTGACATCTAACAATGCTTATTGTCAATCTTTTTCTTAGTGGCCCCGATTGATCATGTGTATGGCACTTTGGGTCTGGTGAAGGCCACCTCAACCCAAAAATACTCTGATGTTTCTAAGCTAAGGCCTGAGATTGAGGGACCTGGATCCTTCACCTTCTTTGCCCCCAGCAATGAAGCCTGGGAGCTTTTGGATGAAGTGAGTCAAGAATAAATTGAAAAGCTGTGGAGACTCTCTGTCTGTGAGGTTTAAACATCTCATTTTTCTCACCCAACAGGAGTCCAGGAGTGCACTGGTCAGCAATGTCAACATTGAACTATACAACGCTCTGCATTATCACATGGCCAACAAACGCCTCTTGACCAAAGATTTAAAGAATGGAATGACAGTCACCTCCATGTACAATGACCTGGGTCTCCAAATCAACCATTACTCCAATGGGGTGAGTATTTACATTCATTCTTGTCATAACGACCCTCTTGTAGTTGTACAGAAAACATTTTTCTGTGGTATAACAGTGAAGTGTATGCTATGTGCAGGTGGTGACTGTGAACTGCGCCAGGATTATCTATGGCAACCAGGTTTCTACCAATGGAGTTGTGCATGTCATTGACCGTGTTATCAGCGCTGTTGGAAACACAATCCAGGATGTCATTGAGGTTGACGATGACCTGACAACTCTGAGTGTGAGTAAACGTACAGCAGAGATATATGAAATAATGTTTAAAGTGCTCATATTATGCTTTTTGGCTTTTTCCCTTTTTATATATCTTTTTCTGCTTCTGACTGGCTAGTAGTCCTTACCTAGGTACTGTCAGGACACGCCCTCATACTCTGCTCCTGACTGGCTAGTAGTCCTTACCTAGGTACTGTCAGGGCACGCCCTCATACTCTGCTTCTGACTGGCTAGTAGTCCTTACCTAGGTACTGTCAGGACACGCCCTCATACTCTGCTTCTGACTGGCTAGTAGTCCTTACCTTGGTACTGTCAGGACACGCCCTCATACTCTGCTTCTGACTGGCTAGTAGTCCTTACCTAGGTACTGCTCATGTGCGACTCCCAACAAAGATGGAACAGAAGTGAGATGTCTCTAAAACAGAGAGCTCAACACACAGGGTGAAAAGAGGAGCTGCAGCAATGTGCAGTACAACAAAAATATGGTGTTTTTTGAAAATTAAACCACATAAACCTATTCTGATACAACCTCTAAATACAATTATGAACCTGGAAATATAATAATATGAGTACTTTAAGGTTAAGGACAAAGATTCTGAAGTAAATGCAAACACTGCTGCAAAAGTGGGTCCCGTTGGATTGCATTGGAGTTTCATTGGTATAGATGAAGCCAAACATTTGTCTTGTTTGCTTTTTCATTAACAGGGATAGTGCAGAAAGCACATGCAGTTTGCATTTATGATGAAGTGACTTTGAAAATATTTTTTTCCCCCAGATGATTAGATTGTTATATCTACTTCTTGCACATGTTTCAACTATGCTTTATTAAATATTGAAGTTCAATGAATATAGTCCTGCTGGTGATTTCACCATTTAGGATGTGGCTCAAACCACTGGATTCTTGGAGAAGCTGGGTCAGCCAGGACATTACACTCTCTTTGCCCCTACCAACGAAGCCTTTGAGAGTCTGGGCAGCGAAGTGTTGGAGAGACTTCAGGGCGACAAGGAGGTCCTCAAAGGTAAACCAGACTTTTATTTATAGAGGTCTGTTGCTGCTCCCTAATGCCCAAAAGATCACTCAAGGCCATTTAAAACATTGCAGTGGAAACTGAGGATTTATATTAACTGCAAACGGGGACCATATGTACATTTATTTATAAAAAAAATACAGGAAAAGAAATGTCGTTTCCCAGGCTAAGCCACCCATAAAGTGTTTATTTTTTTCACATGTTTAACTTCTTTCAATTCAAAACAGATGACGGCGCATGCTGCTTACACACATTTGGCTGCACATAACAAAGTTTTGTTGAAGAGCAATAAAAATAAGTCTGTATATAATAAGTTATAAGTAACTTATAAATAAGTTTGAATTCACACATGAAATTGTTGATGGAAAGTCAAACAATGCAACACATAATTTGTCACTTTGGTTGTTTTTTTTTTGTTACCGGTATTTATGTTGTAAGTAGGTCCGGATTAATATACTTTAGATATTAGTATTTTTCTCAAACATTTGCAATAATTGTCCCACTACAATAATCAATCAGAGTAAGTTAAAGCCATGAAATATACAGTGACTGTAAGCTCTTGAAAAATTTTGGACAAAACAACTAAAATGTGCAGAATTTCGACATTTTTAGCTTTTTTTGCGTCAACAATGAGAGGAAGGAAACAGCTGCTTTATTGAGCAAGCGGGTCAGACTGGCAACAATCCAAAACTTTTATTAGCCCACAGCTTTCCTTATTATGTGAGATCAGACCATTTCAAACACAGTAAAACATAATTGTGACGAAATCCCAAGTCTTCTCTCTCTGGGACCCAAGGGATCCAAAGGGTCTTCAGGTTCCCAGGGCGTTATATCCTCAGCTGCAGTGTCACATGACAGAGACCATGAAACAGCCCATGCAGCCCACTTACATACTCAAATAAACACCTACATTTACACCTAAACCACACATTAATTCAAAACCATGTCTTGCTTTTTTCAGCTCTCCTGAATTTCCACCTTCTGGACTCAGTCCATTGCTCCGAGTCCATCATGTCCGGCACCTCTTATGAGACCCTGGAGGGCAACAACATTGAGATCGGCTGTGATGGCGAAAGTTTAACAGTCAACGGCATCAAGATGGTGCGCAAGAAGGACATTGTTACCACCAACGGTGTCATCCACCTTATTGACCAAGTGCTCATGCCAGACTCAGGTTAGACCCCCATCTTCTACTACATGAATACATATATTGTGCCAGCAGTTAGATTTTTTTTCAAAATAAAAAGAGATGGCATTGTGAAAACATGCAGTTTGTTTAACTCCATGCAGGATAGAACCACCACGATTGATTTATTAATCGATTAACTGTTTTGGTTTTATAACAGTTGAATAACTTAACTTTGGTTGCATGTTGATGGATATAATGATCTGTATGGGTTACTCCGCTGTCAACAAGGGGCATAAGCAATTTTCATATCACACTCGGCTGATGCACACTGCTCACAGGAATGAGACAAGCTGAACTGCTCTTGCTGCACTGCAGCTGAATGTGTCATCTCAACACATCTTAATACGTATGCTTTCAGCAGGTTTTCTCAAAATGAGTATTTAAACCAGAGTTTAATTCAGATGTAAATGCATTGATTACTTGTATGTCAATCCTGGAACAAACTGCAGAGAGGCAACATTTAAAATCAAGATGGTTACAAAGATTAGAACAACTTTGTTGAAACTCAAAATGTCAATATGAGATTTGAGGAAAACTACACACACTGTCACAAACGGAAAATCCATGTTTTAATAGAGTTGGATGGGATTCCCTTTGTCCTTTAAGCTAAGCAGGTGATGGAACTGGTGGGAAGTTCCCAGTCAACCTTTGGTGACATGGTGTCCGAGCTGGGCCTGTCTGCTGACATGAGCTCAGATGCCGAGTACACTTTCCTGGCTCCCCTCAACACTGTCTTTAATGGTGAGTAACATGCTGTTCATTACATCATACATACAAATGATGGATTTATTGGGACACTGCAGGAGCTTTACGCCATGTAAGACCAAATACCCACTCCCCCAGAGCACATTCTCGGACTTCACCCGCAGGGAGTAGAGATGTTTTGTTTCTGTTACCAGAATGTGTATTTAATCAAGGCGTGATACTTTTATCTTTATAGGCATAGGGTTTTAAATGGGTGTCAGGAATGCACAAGGCAGCAACGGCTGGATGTAACAGGAACCTTCTATTGAAACTGTAACTTCTTCCATGTACACTAACCTACAAATCATGAGACATGATGTAACGATCCACCTACAGAACTATGCAGTAAATCAAGTCACTGACAGCAGACACTGTATGTCAAAAAAAATAAGAATATAAACACTTTCTGCTGCCGACCTCAGTACATTAGATGGAAATGTACAATGTTGCTGCTATGTTTATTTTTTTATAAAATAAAACTGTTTATTTCCTCTACAGATGAAGTGATGGCCATGGACCAGAGGCTGCTCAGGATTATCCTGCAGAACCACATCTTGAAGAAAAAGATTGTCCTGGGACAGTTGTTTAACGGCCAGCGGCTGGAGACCATTGGAGGAAAATTTCTGAGGGTCTTCATCTATCGCACAGTGCGTCCTCTTCTTTGAAGTTGTGTCCGAAAATTGTGGCTTGGTGCCACTAAACACACGCTATATGCATTAGCCCTGTTATTTGACCATCAACCCTCCTATTGAGACATGACATGATTCATCCTTGTCTTTAACCTGTGGATTATTTCTGCAGGCTGTGTGCATTGAGAATTCCTGTCTGTTGAGAGGCAGTAAAGAAGGAAGCAACGGGGCCCTTCATCTCATGAGAACCCTGTTGAAACCGGCGGAAAAAACTATGTTTGAGATTCTGACAGAAAATGGAGGTTTCAAGTAAGTACAGAGCAATGTAAGTAAAAAAAAAAATAAAAAAAATAAAATGAACTGCGGTATTAAAAGTCAGCGTAATGCTCAAGCCACATCTTTCTGTATCTTCCATTAAATATACATGGCACATATAGGAATGATAATTGTTGCAATATGTCAACCAATGGTTTCTGTTAACAGCCAGGTTACTGTTTTCTTCTAAGATAATTATTTTGGCATTTTAGGCCTTTATTTGATAGGACAACGTAGACATGAAAGGGGAGAGAGAGGGGGAATGACATGCAGAGCTACCCAGGCGCCCCAGGTTACTGTTTTCTTCTCTGTGCTGCAGGATCTTTTTGTCTCTTATGGAAAGTGCTGGCTTGACTAACCTGCTGAAACAGGAGGGAGACTTTACTCTGTTCGCCCCGAGCGATAAGGCTTTCGCTGGCATGAGCAGCAGTGATTTGTCCTTGTTGAAGAGTAGGTCTCCCATACTCCCGTTATCTTTCTATGTGTTTCAGACACTTATGTTGCTAGTTGGAAATCACAAACAATAAATGAATGACAGTTAATATGTTTTCTGTTCTTTATTTCAGGTGACATAAATGCTCTCAGAACCATTCTTTTGTATCACATCAGTAATGGTATCTTCATTGGTGGAGGTCTGGAGGGTGGGGTGACAAACCTTCTCAAGTCTCTTCAAAGCAGCAGCCTCAAAGTGTTGTCTGTAAGTATTTAACACAGCAAGACTGAAAATATTTTATCTGAAGGCAATACATGATACATCTTGTGTTATCTTTACGTATAAAGGTATTCAAAAATAGTCATTATCATAGATAAAATCTCATCCTCAATGTTTAAGTTCAGTAACTTCAGCAAGCTAATAACATTATTCACTGTAGTTCATTCCTCGTATTTTAAAATGCAGGTTCAGTCAAGCCCCTCATTTTGTGGTTTACTCATTTGTAATTGTTTTAACTGTCTCCTCAGGCAAACAACTCAATGCTAGTGAACTCTGTCCAAGTCCCGGAATCTGATATCATGGCCACAAATGGAGTCGTTCACTTTGTCAACCATGTCCTGTATCCTGGAGGTAGAATTTCCACCCCTTTTACCTTTTGTAAATCTGTCAAGAGATGCACTCTCTGCAAAACCTTTATAACAGTTGTAAAGGCCCAACTGCAGTTAACCAGCCTGCGCTCTGTTCCAGATATCCCTGTTGGAAGCCAGGATTTCCTCATGCTATTGAAGAGGCTCATCACTTACATGCAAATCAAGGTGTCATATCAAAAATGTACTACTCATCATAAAAGCTGCAAGGCTTATAATGGCCAGGGTGCCATTTTCTGTGTGCTCAACATAACTCAACAGAAAGTATAAGACAAGAACCTGCTTGGAAGCCAGCGGTGCAATGCATCTACTGTAGTGGTTTTGAACAAAGGTTTTCTGACTGAGCTTAGCAGTTGGTTGATTCTTGGTTTACAGGTTAATTAATTATGGGCTTTGTTATGCAGCATAGACAAAGTGGTCTTACTGTATACCTTGTTAATGTGTAATCTGCTGTAACAGATTTTTACCTTATTTTTACAGTACATTTCAGGATTCAGATATCAGGAAATTCCCCTTACATTTATGAGTAAGTAGCAATATTATGTGTTTCTTGTATTGTTTGTAATACAGTATTTTTAATATCTTAAGAGGCATTAATGGCTTTATGTCTCCTGCTGTTTTCAGAGACAATCGTCACTCGCGTTGTCCAGCAAGGTACAGTAATGATGATTATAGATTATCATCATCATGTGATTCCTAATCAGTAAAGTCTGACAAATTATATGTGGTTAGTGAAACAGTATCATGTATAGAATTGGGGGGAGATTTCCTTGTCTTTTTTTATTATAAAGCAGATCGATGTGCTGTGAAAGTATTGAAACGCTCAATCCACAGAGAAATGGGTGACATTACTTCTTGTTGACGTTCGAAGTATTGTCAAACAAAACTGAGGCTAGCTCGCCCCTCCCTCCTCCTCATCACGTCCCCTCCCCCTTCCTTCCATGCTTCCGTGCACTAACCCCCCAACCCCCACCCCAAAATCCTTCTTGTCGGTTATCGGCTGGAACGCTGGAACACTGTTATGTTTCATGGTGCAGGTTGGCGCAGTTTGTTTTTGTTGCCGTTTGTAGAGCCTGGGCTTTCTACAGAGCGTTTTTTTTAGGTGTGTTCAGGGGACAGGCAGCTAGCAGATAGTGAGGAGATGTTTTTTACAGTGTGTTCAGGAGACAGGCAGCTAGCAGATAGTGAGGAGATGTTTTTTTCCAGTGTGTTCAGGAGATAGGCAGCTAGCAGATAGTGAGGAGATGTTTTTTCCAGTGTGTTCAGGGGACAGGCAGCTAGCAGATAGTGAGGTGTTTTTTTCCAGTGTGTTCAGGAGATAGGCAGCTAGCAGATAGTGAGGAGATGTTTTTTTCCAGTGTGTTCAGGAGATAGGCAGCTAGCAGATAGTGAGGAGATGTTTTTTTACAGTGTGTTCAGGGGACAGGCAGCTAGCAGATAGTGAGGAGATGTTTTTTCCAGTGTGTTCAGGGGACAGGCAGCTAGCAGATAGTGAGGTGTTTTTTTCCAGTGTGTTCAGGAGATAGGCAGCTAGCAGATAGTGAGGAGATGTTTTTTTCCAGTGTGTTCAGGAGATAGGCAGCTAGCAGATAGTGAGGAGATGTTTTTTTACAGTGTGTTCAGGGGACAGGCAGCTAGCAGATAGTGAGGAGATGCTGTATGTGACGAAAAATGTTGTAGCCTAAAAAAGATGCTCAGTTGAAAGGGAACTTCAGTTCATCAGTTCGCCAGAAGTTGACAAGAAAGTATCCATCAATCATTTTGCCTTACTGGAGCGTGAAAAATAACAATGGAGCTTACCTGGTCGCCTTTCTCTTACGTTGTTGGTGTAATAACAAAATGTATGCCAGGGTAAAAGTCATGAGAAGAAGTTGAGGCTCTGGCATTTTTGCTTGATTTAAATTGACAATGGGGACAACACCAGGGTGTTTTACGTTACCATGGTAAAATACGGAGGAAGCATAGGAAGTGATGACTGCGTTGGTGATGTTAAAGGGTGTTCCAAATGGAGGAATTTTGTCAAGGGAAGTTATCTTAACCAATATTCACTGAACACGGAGCAGGGAGTAGCGAGTACTGTGTTATGTACAGTGTGGAATGCAACGCAGCCAGATACTCGCAGCCCAGATACGGAAGACCCAGAAACACTGACCAATCAGAGCAGACTGGGCTTTCACAGGAGGGGGGCTTAAAGAGGCAGGCACTAAAATGCAGCATTTCAGACAGAGCGTGGATACAGATATATTCAGACAGACAGTATGAGAAAAATAATGTGTTTTTTAAACACTAAAGCATGTAACCATGTTTAGTAGAAACCTAAAATACAAGTATGAACCTGAAAATAAGTATGGGACCTCTAAATTGAAACATGTACTGATTA
The DNA here is from genome assembly GCA_023631565.1 of Gymnocephalus cernua. Lineage (NCBI taxonomy): Eukaryota > Metazoa > Chordata > Actinopteri > Perciformes > Percidae > Gymnocephalus > Gymnocephalus cernua. The sequence continues at coordinate 7,600,553 of CM042430.1, forward strand.
ATCACTAACACTTTTCGTTAAACCATTTTACACACATGCAAGTGACAATAATCATAGAGAAGAAAAGAAAAAGTCTTTACAGGCTATTTCTTGTACCAGTCAGCAATAAAAACGGATATTCAAAATATGAATGAACACAAATGTAAAAGTAACACAATTTATTCAATTAAAATAACAGTATAATAATAATATCTAAAATCTAGATGACTCACATTTGTGTCAAAGCCAACCTTTCTTATCCAGGGAAAGGTCCATTTATTATGATACCTGCATACGAATGGAAAACTCTCTATGTAGGAGCAATGCTATGCTACCTGTCATTTCAATGTAGTGAAACATGTCTTCTTTGCTTTTACAGTTCCTGATGTAACCAAAGTCACAAGGGTTATACAAGGGGAGCCCAGTGTTACCAAGGTTACCAGGGTCATTGAGGGTCAACCATCCATCACTAAGGTTACCAGGGTCATAGAGGGTCAACCCTCCATCACTAAGGTTACCAGGGTCATTGAGGGTCAACCCTCCATCACTAAGGTTACCAGGGTCATTGAGGGTGAACCCTCCATCACTAAGGTGACCAGGGTCATTGAGGGTGAACCCTCCATCACTAAGGTGACCAGGGTCATTGAGGGTGAACCCTCCATCACCAAAGTTACCAGGGTCATTGAAGGTAAATCTTTTTTATTTTAATCAATATTTCTGTAGTTTTTTATTATTTTTCCTCTCGCAAACTCATAAATGCTGTCTTCTGCAGGCCCTGAGTTCTCACTCAGCAGTGGCACCACCAACATCGTCCTGGAAGGTCAGTGAAAGTAATAACTAACCAATGGCTTTATGAAGTTGTATTCCTCACTTCTCTGCACATCAGCCTTCTTATGTGGTTGCATTTGTAAGGAATATTTGTAGGGAATTCGTAGGGAAATTGTTCACACTTGTTTGTGCAGATGCACCAAACAGTAGTTCAGAGTATTCTGCCTTCTTGGAGACCCTGAATGGAGTCCTTTATGGAGCTCCTTTAGGGGACTCCATAGTTCTGCTGGGAGACTTCAACGCGCACATGGGCAATAATGGAGACACTTGGAGAGGCAGTATTGGGAGGCATGATCTCCCTGATCTAACCCCAAGCGATAGTTCGTTGTTAGACTTCTGTCTTTGTAACACAAACACCATGTTCGAACATAAGGATGCTGATAAGTGTACCTGGTACTAGAGCACCCTTGGCCGAAGGTTGATGATCGATTTTGTAATCGTATCATCTGATCTGAGACCTCATGTTTTCACTCGGGTGAAGAGAGGGGCGGAGCTGTCAACCGATCACCATCTGGTGGTGAGTTGGGTCAGGGGGTGTGGGAAGACTCTGGATAGACAGACCTCCGGCTGAGCTTTTCGTGCATCCCTGTGGAGGTTTGGGGCATTGAACCCAAGTGGGCAATATTCAAAGCTTCCATGGCTGAAGCTGCGACAAGGGGCTCTGGTCTTAGGGTTTTAGGTGCCTCAAGGGACAGAAACCGTTGATCACCGTGGTGGACACCGGTGGTCAGGGAAGCTGTCAGACTGAAGGAGTCTTTCCAGGTTACGTTATCCCAGAGGACTCTGGAGGCAGTTGCAGGGTACCGACGGGCCTGAAGGGCTGCCTCCTCTGCTGTGAAAGAGGCAAAGCAGCGGGTGAGGGAGAAGTTCGGAGAAGACAAGGGGAAGGACTTTCGGTCGGCACCAAGGTGCTTCTGGAAAACCGTTCACCACCTCAGGAGGGGGAAACGAGAAACCATCCAAGCTGTGTACATTAAGGATGGGACACTGTTGACATCAACTGAGGAGGTAATTGGGCGGTGAAAGGAGCACTTTGAGAAACTCCTGAATCCAGCTAACACCTTCTTTAATTTCCCTAGTGGAAGTCACTGAGTAATCAAACAACTCCACAGTGGCAAAGCCCAAGGGATTGATGAGATCCTTCCAGAAATGCTAAAAGCTCTGGGTGTGGAGGGGCTGTCTTGGATGACACACCTCTTTAACATTGCGTGGAAGTCTAGGACAGTGCCTTAGGACCAGCTTTTCACTCTTGCAAGGATCCTGGAGGGGGGCTGGGAGTATGCCCATCCAGTCTACATATGTCTTGTGGATCTATAGAAGAGTCGGACAGGTTACAGCTGAGGGTTGGCCTCCGCCAGGGCGGCGCTTTGTCACCAATCCTGTGTGTTACATTCATGGACAGGATATCAAGGCATAGTTGTGGTGGGAGGGGTTACAGTTCGTTGGGCTGGGGATCTCATCGCTGCTTTTTGCAGATGCTGTGGTCATGATGGCATCATCGGTCCGTGACCTTCACAGCACTAACTGGATCGGTTCGCAGCCGAGTGTGATGCGGCTGGGATGAGGATCAGCACCTCTAAAACTGAGGCCATGGAAACCGATGGAGTGCCTACTCCGGGTATGGATTAAGTCCTTACCCCCAAGTGAAAGAGTTTAAGTACTTTGGGGTCTTGTTCACAAGTGAGGGAACTATGGAGCGGATTTCGTTGGATAATTGGAGCAGCGGAGGCGGTATTACATTCACTTTACCGCACCATTGTGACGAAAAAGAGAGCTGAACCTGAAGGCAAAGCTCTTGATCAACCAGTTAATTTTTCGTTCCTACCCTCACCTATGGTCATAAAGGCTGGGTTATGACCAAAAGAACAAGATCCCGGGTACAAGCGGCCGAAATGTTTTTTTTTCAGGAGGGTGGCTGGCGTCTCCCTTAGAGATAAGGTGAGAAGCTCAGTCATCGAGTAGAGCCGCTGCTCCTTTGCGCTAAAAGTAGCAGGTGGTTTGGGCATCTGGTAAGAATGCCCCCTGGGCGCCTCCCTAGGGAGGTGTTCCAGGCACATCCACGCCTCAAGGAAGACCCAGGAGTAGGTGGAGAGATTATATCTCCACCCTGGCCTGGGAACAGCTGTGGAAGTTTGGGAATATTTAACACTTATAGATTTAAAATAATAAAAGTTAAATTCACCCTAGCTTAAGTAATGTACTACAAGTAATCCCACTTATTAAAGTAGGAATTTAATATACAAATGTATTGTTAAGCATGCTAATGGTTGTTAAAATAAACTTAAAACAATAGGCAGCTATGCTATATTAAGGGTAAAATAACCCGAATGTAACCTAATTATTCTTTAAGGCAAAGTTTCTTATGCATAACAAAATAATCTAGTTTTACTTGAAGGATGTTTTCTTTTTCCTTCAGGAACTGACCTTTCCAACACTGAAGGGGATGCTGACAGACTTACCAAAATGATCCAAGGTAAGTTTTATCAATCATCTCAGTGACCAGGAAAGAACAATTCATACATAATGTGTGACTTATGTTTGTTTGCCTTTATAGAAGGCAGTACAAGAAGAACTGCTTCCCGGAGAGTTTTAGGTAAAGAAAATAAGTCAAAAAACAACAACCTGCATTTGTAATAAATGCAGCGTAGCCTGTAAGCTTGTTCAGGCAGCCAACTCGGGCCGCTGCTATGTTCACGGCATACTCTTCTCCCTGCATCATACAGTATATCCAACGCATCCCTTCAATCGTAGGGGGGTGTACTTAAAGCAATAATTAAGCATTTTTAGGAAATGCGTTTAGGCTACTTTTTTTGCTGAGAGTTAGATGAGAAGATTGATACAATGGTATCAGTCTTATAATTTAACGCTTGGCAAGAAATAAGCACATTTCCCAAAATGTAAAACTATTACTCTAAGCCGACTGTGCCCTGCTCACTCTTTTGCTGCCATGCTTGCCGCCACAACGCTCACATGAAAGCTATGCTGCATTTGGTGTTAATGCCGCTGCGGCTGCTGTTTATTCTGTATAGGATTTTATGAGTTCCACCCCCACAGCAGCATCCACCTCTTGAAGTGGCGGACTCAAGTCACACAACCTACAGTAACTCGAGTCAGACTGGAGTTGCAAATTTGAGGACTTGAGACTTGCTTGAATTACATTGATATTGACTTGACTTGACTTTGACTTGGTATTCCTGACTTAAGACTTGACTTAGACTGGAGACAGATGACTCAAAATGCAAACGTTAATTTGAACCAACACTAGACTTAGTTTAGAATTGATTGTGCATTCTATTGAGATGACATATCTGAAAGAAAATTGGGGGACTGATCTGGGGCAATATAACCGATTAAATTAATTTATTACATAGACCTGGTGTACTGGTTACAGGTCAGAATTTTGTATGACTTGACTTGTGACTTGCTTGACTGATAGCAGGGACTCGACTTGACTTGCTTGATTCTGACCACAGTGACTTGAGACTTGCTTGTGACTTGCACATGTGTGACATAAGGGTTAAGTTATTATTCTCACTCCCTGCTGAGATGAGATCAGACATCTACATTTACATAATCTATTCACATGAATTGGCTTATTGACATGTATTTATGGTTCTATCCTTTTTTCTAACAGCTGGCAACAGGAGAAGGGTAAGGGACTGAGCATGGATGGATGAGAATATCGACGTTGTAAAGGCAGGAGAGAGACACCAAACCCAGATGTTGAAACTGTTGTTTACAGGGAACACTTCAAATTTCAGTGATTCCAATTATACTGTAAAAGGTGTGTTAGACAGAAAATAAAACTATTCTTATAAACAATTTAATGGTGCTTTGAATGTATATCCATTAGGAGTATGCAATCTCTGAAAAGGGTTCCGCATATGTAAACAGTGTTTAAATTAACATTTTGGCATGACTTTTAAAACATGGAGCAAGTCAGGGTAGCAATAAAATCTTTTCAATCCAAGCCATTAGAGTAGCTATAAAACATTTCAGTTCTAAACTTCTCTATGCTTTTGCTAGAGGTGAAGGTTAAAACAAGATTTTTTACAAGCTGTTTGGGAATAGTTATAAGTCTCAGCATGATAAAGATTGAAAACGAAAATGTGTTTTTTTAATTTCTGCGGTTGTAAGTTGTTTAAGATTTCATGTACATTTTCTCTATGCTTGTATCACTTGGATTTGTATCCAACTGCAGAATTGTTTCCTTTTTATTTTTTAAACACTCCAATAAAGTGCATTATTTTATGTGCCAATTTGAAAAGGGCATCTGAAGAGATTGTATTATGTCATTTTTACTTGGAAGGCTCTTAACTAGTCAACATTGCTTCAGAAAAGAGAGTCTAAAATATCAAAAGTCAAATCTAAATAGTATGTCTGCATTTCCAAGTACAAGGTCTTTAAATTAGACTATGATTTCAGAGTCAACCTTTTAAATGTCCCAGTAATTTTTTCTGTATGTGTAATAGGGAGCATGGCAGTCCACTTTTGGAAACTTCCAAGAAGACATTGTGTAAAATATGAAATAAACTGGCTTTAATGTGCAAAATGAACTCTCTTTTTCCATTTTTCATGGAAAGTATGTATCACCATATAAAACAGCAACTGGAACTTAAAAAATATAAATAACTTATATAAGTTGCATAATGTAAAAATAATCAACCATTCATTTTAACTTTAACTTCAGTAATTATGATTCTTTTTACAGTGGTTATATGAAATGAACAACAATAAATGCATTGTTTAATGTTTATCAGAAGAATGAATCATATTTAAGTCAGTGTTTGTAACAATTCAGCCAGTCTGCAGGGACACTGTGAGCTGTTGTGCGCAGACGTTTGGGACAGGCCCGGCTCCTCGGTTATTTGTCATGTGCAAAACTCTGTTCACGGCTTCTTGGAATGAGTCAAATCTGAGTAACTGCCAAGACACAAACAAACTCTTGTAACATACAAAAACACAAACATGGCATAATGTCAAAGAAGCAATTTTCTTTTCATCTGTAATTTTTACAGTCAAAATAATTCACAGTGTGCAACAGCAGGCTTTATTGAGCCAAGCAGCTGGTTCACCACTGCTTAAAGTGATGAAGTCATTATTGTTTTACCATTTTAATGCTTCTTTCTTCCGGATTATTAAGCAGTCTGTCTGTTCAACCAGTCAGTGGAAAGTCAAAACGATAACTCGCCTGCCAACCAAACAAGAAGTACAAAAACATGTTGCGTTATTGTTTACTATACAGCAAGAGATATACATATGTATGACAAAAAATAGAAGATAGCCCTTAAATATTGTACCTTGTGCATTAGTTTGGATCAACGGACGTACATTTCCAGGATAAAGCCTGACATGAGCCACAGGCGGGGGCCCAAGGCAGGCCTGCTTAGTTCTTTCAGGGAATGATTGTAAACATTTACAAAGAATATATTTATGGCATTTACTCTCTAACTTGCTATGGACAAAATACACACAGCAATACACTAGTAAGAGCAAATGAGGTTTAATTATGTATCAGCTCATTTAAATAGCTCACGTTACTGTTCTGTGTGAACAGTTAACTTCATTTAATATTGTATGTGACGTTTTCTTTAGCAGGATGCAAATGTTTCACCAGAACAAGTTCCTTTCTGAGACTATTTAGCAGAGCCACCATCGCTGTGTCTGGAGCTTAACGCCGCCCAGGACGATTGTGATTGCTTTAAAGAAATGGAAACAACTCGGAGCGTTTTTTTCTCCTATCCTGGAATGTATGTGTGATGTAGTCAGACCTTACTCCACAGCGCTGTAGAGATAGGTCTGGCAATGCGCGACTACTTGTACATAAATGAACATATTCACATCTGTACTCCATAGTTGTTTCAACAAGTCATGTTGCAATTGACTGACCCTATTTTAGTAGCAGTGAAACATCCTCAGCTGCATATATACTGTATGGCAGTATGAAGGTATTATGGGCTGGGAGCAGAGTTTCCAGGACCATAAACTAATAAAATACAAACTAAAAACTAAAACACCTAATAATAATAAAAAAAAAAATGGTTTATTAAAATACGTTCTCCTCCATTCAAATCAATTATGCATTATGGCTGTATCAGTGACTGTTGCATTAGGTTTACCAGCAGATATTAAATAACTGTTTAAGCAAACTGCTACAGTAACATACAGATCTTGCTACAGAGAGAGTGAATACATTCTGCAGGCAGGTGCACAGCAGGCAATATTTGAAACATTTACAACATTGTCTGAAAATTGAGAAAACATCTGCTGGAGGATTCTATTATTTTTCCATTTGGTTTAGGATTTTCCACACTGTAGTCTGCAGTGATCTCCCAATCAATTATAAAGTCATTTATGAGACTGCTGGTATCACCAACAACGGATTCAAATTTCACTTGACAGTTTCCACTGCTCATCACTTACTCCAACAGGCAGCTGTCTGCTCATCTGTTTATAAGTGAAACCACACAGGCAGCACATTTGTCTACAATATCTTTATGGCGAATAAGCTTTCACTTATCTTTCAGTATTTTGTTGTTTGTTATTTGGGGACTAAACAGATATTAATGACATGAGTTTTAGCCTTCAAAGATCAATCACGCTGCAGCTTTTTACATAAACATGTTCTTACTGCTAGAGAATGGAGTCAGCATGTGGTATTTTCTGTATCACCAAAACAGGCAGAGCAAAGGCTACAAAGACAAAATTACAGAATCAATCAATCAATTGATATACTTTGCAATAATAAGTTTCCATTATTTGCATATTAGAGTATAATTTATAGAAAATATGTTGGATCTAACTGCAGCTCTTCTTCAATTAATGGTCAAATCTTATAGCAGTTCAAGTGTATGTCAGTTCAGATTTTAGAAAAGCACACACTTTTCCTAAAAGCTGATATTGTTATATCTAACTGAGCTGTCCAGGTGTCATTGATGCAAATTAATGATTTACATTTGCATATAAGTATGATGATGATGTTCTTGATGTAATATACAAGTATATGCTGCCTCGTGACCTACAAATGTGGGAGTTCAGGAAAGGTTTCAGTCTGTTTTAAATTGACCCTAATCAATCATATAAGCATACTAAGAGAACTCTCTGGCCCAGTTAATGTGCGTATCGGTGAATGCCTTAGAGCAGCTGTGTGAAAGTGACTCATCATCTGGATGCATCACTAATTCCAAAGCGCCGACATGTTCCTGGCACGGGGGTTGTGTGCGGAGTCTTGGATGAGTTTCCACTGCAGGGCCATCATGTATAGACTTGGCCACAATAAAATAAAATCTGTCTTTATCCATATTGAGATGCAGGGTACGATTGAACATTATGCACCCAAGCAGAAAAGCAATTTACGATTTACAGTACATTTGAGTGACAGTTCCAGGTGAGGGAAGTTAACCTTGCATGACTGCAAAACCATAACAAGTCATCTGAATCGACAAACCCTGCTATTGTTACAGATATACTGATTGTAGCCTATGCTTGAATGTGAATTAAGCGCTGTTTAAAGTTTTGGGTGTGAATATCTTTTGACGGTAGCTTATCAGCTCAGTGTTTACTTTATCCAGCATGTCTCATGAAGCAAGAATGAACACTCTGCTTTGGGCTTATTTGGGGCCCATAGCTTTTTCTATTTTTGTTATTAATCCCAGTATACGGCTGTGAATCCACTAGATATGTAACTTTGCGGTTAAACATCGATATAAATGTGTAAAGATTACAACCGTTTGCGATAAAAATGAATCGTGATGCAATTTTTAAACTGCCTAGGGCATTATCTACTTTTGATTTCTCTTGTTTTACTTCAGACATCACTATGAGTTTTTAGTTTATTAGGTATCACTATTGAATTTGTGAGACAGGCCTCAGTCAGCAAGATTTATATCTTTCAAAAACTCCCATTTCCCGTCCAAAATCCACTGATTTATTGCCTTTTCACAGACACTGAAGCCACTAGATGTCATTGGATACCTTTCGTATCAGTACTTTAATTTGTCTTACTTTAATGTAAAAATGTGAATTTAAAATTCTTGTTCATAACAAAACACCCTGATCTGTCACTGTTGTTGTTTCCCAGTGGCCGATAGAGTCACTGAGGAACTGGCTAACAGTCAGGTCAAGTTTATTGTTCTAAGAAGTGAATGATACACACCTGAATGTTTGCTGGATTATCGTGGGGTGGCAGTATCTCAGTCCGTAGGGACTTGGCTTTGGAACCGGAGCCGGTTCAAGTCCCCGTACAGAGTGTGGACTGGAAGCTGGAGAGGTGCCAGTTCATGTCCTTGGCACTGCCTAGGTGCCCTTGAGCAAGGCACCAAACCCCAAACTGCTCGGTGCTGTCCATGTGCAACCCCTCACTCTGACATTAAGGCACGTATACCCGAACCGAGCCCGGGCCGGGTTCAGACAGATATTTAGAAATGACGGTCGGGTTCAGACGGGCTCGGTCACATCAGCGATAAGGCATTTGTTGTATAATGGTGCTGCGGCTCCTTTAAGTGACCTCGTGTGTGTGTGTGTGTGTGTGTGTGTGTGTGTGTGTGTGTGTGTGTGTGTGTGTGTGTGTGTGTGTGTGTGTGTGTGTGTGTGTGTGTGTGTGTGTGTGTGTGTGTGTGTGTGTGTGTGGAAGGAAGCTGGTCAGTTTCACGAGTTTATACACTCTCTAAATAAATTAAGGTAACTCCATGCATTTCCCAGAAGCCCCAATATGAAAACGAAAAAAATGAGCTATTTGCGTGATCACTGGTAGAGATGGAGCCAGAACCGGTACAACAGAGCCAGGGCAGGAATGCGTTTCTATCTTGGAAATTCAAACATTTCACATTAAAGAAAGAGAAGGGAGAACGAAATATAACGTGCAGTGCGGCCTCTGCTCGCCAGCAACCAACCTCCTTTCAGCATCCAAATTACTCCACCTCCAACCTGAAGAAGCATTCTTAAAGTAAGTTATTTTTTAATTAGCCAGGGATAGTCGTCTGCTGTAGTTTTACTGGTCACCTTGCTATTTTATCGTATCAGGTAGTTACCTGCTTAGTTGACGAGCGACTTTACGTTCTCCTATGTGCTGATTTACTAGCCCCAGAGCCGTTGAAAAACTGACTAGCCCCGTTTGACATGCTAGCTAACATTAGCTAAAATTAGCTTGTGGTAGCTGAGAATGTGGTTATATTTTTGTAGTATGCAGTTCGGAACTACAAATACAAAAATCGATCTGCTTGTTTAGGTACACAGTTGGAACAGAAGAACACACTAGAATAGGCCTGTTTAGTAAGCAGGAGTTGATGGCCGCATTTCTACTATAAAATGCAATTCAATGTGGAAGTAATCCAAGTATTCAGAATACGTTACTCGGATTGAGTAACGTAACGGAATAGGTTACAAATTACATTTTTGGGCATGTATTCTGTAATCTGTAACAGAATACGTTTTGAAAGTATCCTTCCCAACACTGACAGTAGGCTACTGCTATAGGGCTTGGGCGCCGCGTTGCATTCTGGGACGTGGCGGCCATATTGACAGCATTGCGAATGTAAACATACACCAAGTCGAAGGAGGAGAAGAAAGCAGAGTTGGGAGAAAAAAGGAAAACAAAGATGTTAAAATCCAGAAAAGGATGTGGACTTTACCGGGATACTTTAAATAGGGAAGCCAGGGACCGGTATGTGGACAAAATCGGCACTATTAAAGGTTTGGATCCCTACGAACTCCCCAACAAAGATCGGAGCACCGACAACCATTCACACATGTAATAATTTTAACTATGTGCTTCAAAAGTGTAGTTAGTAGCTGTCAACCCTCCCGTTTTTTCCGGGTTTCTCACGTATTTGAGCTGTTTTCCCGCTGTCTTCCTGTTTTAGTATTTTCCTGTAAAATATCCCGTATTTGAATAATACTCTCATAACATTAACATTAGCCCTTCCATCGGACCGGTCAGTCTCTGGACTGTTGTCCTGTTGCTACCTTTTGCCCTTCCAGCGAAACAGATGTTTTCTAAGCATCGTTTTGCTTACTTGAAAGCAACCTTAGCGTGATGTTGGCCTCTTTAAGATAACAGCGTGGTTGTTGTGATTGGTGATTTCACGCCAATCTGTAAGCAAAGTCACGTTAGATCTAGCTTGCTTCACATAGCTCGCTTAGTTAATGCAGCAGTTTTGTAGTACGAATTGTATCTGTCAGCAGAGGGATAGCAACAGAAAGATGAATGTTACATGAATGTTGAATGTTGCTGTTACACCCCACAATACAGCAACGGTTTACCATGGTTGAAATAGTAAATAAGACACACGACTAAGAGGGATGTTACGTCTATAAACAGTGGGCAGTAGTCCGAGTAGCGGTAAAGGAGGCTGTCAACATGTCGCCACGCCCAGTAATGACGTCACGACGCCCAAGCCCTATTGCTGTTGTGTAGCTGTTTTTTTTAGTTTGTCCTTTTTGCTACTTCGTCTTTTTGAAAATGGCCCACTCACTTTTGTACCGGCCCGCCCAAAATATTATTTCTGCCTATGCCACTGGTTAAAACACTTTTTAATTACATAATTTACAAAGCGATCGTATCGCACTGAAAGCTAATATTTTGTCACTAGCAACCTACACCTGTCATCTGTCAAATACAGCTGCATTTTAAGCTTTGAACAAAACCGTTCAGGAATTATGACAGCAAAAGTGGGGCGTGCGTAATGTTTCATCCGTCCCTCCTGGTCGGGACGATTGAAACAGCATGGTGAGGGGGACGGATGAAACATACAGTTTAGGCCATATAAACTTCCCACAACTTTAATATTTTACTACATATCATGAATGGTACTCCCAAAAGGTGTTATTTTAGATAGATTGTTGCAGGGCTATACGCCTTTGTGAATGTCTGTTAACAACTAATCGCTGTCATCATGAAGTGGTTGTTGAAATATCATGCACTGTGGATGATTCTGCCATTTTTATAGCTAGAACAGTATGTTTTCCCATTTATATCATGTTTCTATTGTGGAAAATGTCGTTTCACTAGGTTTTTACGTGGGTTAGGCCACTGCACATCCAAATAAGTGCCCTTAACGACCCACAGCCCGTCAGTCTCCATAGGATAACATGGGGAAACTCGACCCCCCTACCTGGTGGACTCAAATATATTTTCATCTTCCTAAAACTGCTTTTCCATGTCTCACCTCCATACATTATTGTATAAACACAGATATTTGTGCATTTACTTAAAATACATGGAGTTACAGCCAGGTTGGGCACAGTTGAAACAGCTGTTTCTTATCGCTAATGAAGTTTACTTTTGACAATCAAAGCTCATTTATCGCCTGTAACTCCGTGATAAAAGGAAATAACAGGAATATATTTGGCTGATAGAAGGAGGTTAACACACTCTATGTGTTGACCTAAGGAAGTCTGTCTATCATCATTGCACTCGGAGAAAACTGGAATGTTTCATCCGTCCCGCGTTTCAATCGTCCCGGCTCTCCCCTACATGTGTCATTAGTATGACAAAAAAATGAGATTTTAACTGTATCGGGCTCGGGCTCGGACATAAATCTCTTGATGCCTATCAGGATCGGGCCGGGTTCGGTCACGGCTCTGTCAGACGCAGGCTGGGCTCGGACAGAAAAATTCGGCCCGATCCGGACTCTATCTGACATCCCTCCATTTGTGCATGTATAGGTCCTGTGCACGTGTCTGTTTTTCAGGTCTGTGTGTAACTAACAACACTGAATGAAAGGCTTGATCCCAGTAGGTCATCCAATCAAATCGAAGCATTGACGTCAATGCTGCTGCCAGTTCTGACCTTGTTTATATTTTTCTTCTTCTAGTCCGTAGAAAGAGCAACGTCGGTAGCCTTTCCTCATTAGCGCCACCTCTGTTCAGGAGAAGACTGCAACTAGTGTCGCGACCACCAGCGCGAGTATAAACAGTTACGGCGATCCCGTGACGTCACGATGTCGTGCGCCACCTTGGGAACGGGCAGTATAATTCACGCTTTATGCCTCCGCGCAGCGCGCACACCCAGAGGCATCAGTCACTTTAATTTTGTCCACAGACATAATGTCGGCGAGCAGCAGCATAATGCACACTGGTTTTACAAACCACACAGAATTTGTCCACAGTGTCTCTCATTTGGACTCGGTCTTGTCGTGCTACTTTGACTCGACCAAGGTGGTCTTGACTACAGCACTTCCTAACACTAATAAGCCTGAAGGTTATTTGGCCTTTAACATAGTGGATAAGGATCTATAGAGCGCAGCAACTTCTGTTTTCCATCTCTGTGGTATGTGTCATACAGAGAAGCAGATTCAAACGTTACATAACCTTTCATGCTCTGACAGACTACAGGGAATAATTGCCAGAGCCACATAAATGGAGCCCAATAAAATTTTCAAAAAACAATTTATTGAGCATATTTTGCCAAGAGCTTTATGTACAGTTCTCTACGTGGCTAAAAGACTTTCTTTCTAGATGTAGGTTATATGTTGTAAAAGTCTTTATGTACTTCCACACCCAAATGTCTTTGGTTAGCACATTATTATTTATTTATGTTATGTACATTTTAAAATACCAGCTATTAATATCAATAACAACATATTTATTAATCATAATGATGTCAGTTATCCTAGGCATGTCACATCTTATGGCTAGGTCCAAAACAGGCAGACTTTAAATTTAGTTTGACTGTTTCCACTAATGAATACCAAAACGTTACATAATATTTGGGCTGCGGGAATGATGTATGAGAGGAAGATTATAGGTTCATCCTCTGGATGAATGTATTTCACTTAGGTGCAGTGGTGTAGTCTAATGTATTTTAGTGGGTATACTGTATTATATAAATATATGGACCAGAATGGACATATTAAAGTGGGGTATCTGGGTGTCCTCCCCCAGGGAAATTTTGAACGTCAAAGACTTAATTTCCTTCATTCTGTTACACTTTAATGCACCAATTTACGGTGGAAATACCTTTATTTAGCCTATGCGAAGGAAAACACAGATGGCAATTCATAATATATTAAACATATAATGGAAAGTATGTTGTTGCGTGTCATTTGGCATTTTTAAGTGAGTATATGGAAATCCTGGAGCTTTCTTAGTGGGTATACTGTGCATACCTGCGTATCACGTAGACTACGCCACTGCTTAGGTGTTTAAATGCACCTGTCAACTTTTGTCTCTATCATTGTTGATGTCAATAAAGATCAAAGGACATTTGTGAACTAGCGTTAAAGAGCTCATGCAGAGTGTGTGAACTCTGGAGATAGTCAGAGAAACCAGTATACAGGAGTCCACAGTTCAATTCATGTAATGGTCCAAAATGTGAGGGAAATGGTCCCAAAATGAATACAGTTAGTTAGATAAGAGACTTTTTTTCTTATGCTCTTGATATCCACATCTGCTTTTGTGAAAATTGTTGATTCCTCATTTACTATGTTTTTTCAATGATCTACTGACACAAAATTACCAAAAACATTGGTACAAAACAGCGGTAGTGTGAAAATGGCAATGCACCATTATTTATTGGGATTGACACATTTTATTTTTCTATAATCCAAATCTTACACTATCATAAATCATTTGAAAGATGCTATACTCACATAAAAATACTAAACACTGTGTAGCTTTAGGTAATCAATATGCAATTTGTTTTACAAAATTATTTCATTTAAATATTAATTTTGTATTAAACATTGAAGGGAACATTTGTTTAATTTTCCAAACGCAGTTGAAATGGTCTTACACAAGAATTATGAGCTTTCATATTACAGAAAGAGCAGGCTTCTGAGCCTAACCCTAACCGTAAATGTTTCACATGGTTTCTTACCCACATATTTGTAAACTAAATAAATCACTATGTCTTTGATTTCAACATCTGTGCTGTCTTCAGATGGCTTCAATATTCTTCTCCTGTGAGCACGAAACAGACAGTTTTATATCACTCCATCCAGTCCAAAATACCAATTATTTGGCTCCATTGTAGATAATTACGTAAAAAGCAATAAAAAGCACATGTGGATTAAATAATATCTTGGGTCTGACAGAAAAACATGATCCCTTTATTTATCCACAAACCTCTACATATTCCTTTTCAATGACACCCACATGTCAAAGTCAACTTTGACGAAAATGTGACACAATACATAAATACAAAATATTCATGGCAGCCTCCACTATTGCTTAACCCACCAATCAGCAAGTGTTTAATGGGGATCAGGTGACGTAGAATCTGAAACAAATGGGAAATTCACTGGACTATTGCCACACGGAAGCAATGAGTCAATGGGCCATATTTCAAGATCAAGCTATTCCTGGACTCTTTTCTGCTGCTGGATTCAAGTTCTGTATAAATTCCATAAAAATGACCAATGTGTCTTAGCCTGATGTCCATACTGCATGGCCAAACTGACAGAAAATGTGAGATGTGTGCAGCAATTCAGAGGTGTGGCTACCTGTGAATATATCCAACACTATTTCAGGCTTGTAATATCAGTTCATTGCTATTAAACTGTTAAATGCTTATGTGGCACCTGATCATGGTTTGTTCAAAAACTGTGGATGGTAATAGCTAGATTTCATGCTGTCAGTTCTTTATGCACATTGCATTTTGTATGATTGTATGTGTCGTTTTTTGTATTTCTTGTGCTTTTTATATAACATGCATGTTACGGAACGGCACTGGAGGTTGGACCCAAAAGCAGAGAGCAGGCAGAAGCCTGTTGCTCAAAGATTTATTTCACCAACAAAAATGAAGTACATACCAAAAGAATCCAGAACGCAACAGGCAAAAACTAATTCCAGAACAAAAGAACAGGATATCAAAACTGGAACACTGAGACAGAAAGGTAGACTCCACACATGAACACACTAACAGAAACACAGCAACAGAAGACAATGATCTGACAACAGGCAAAGGAAACACAGAGACTAAATGCACAGGGTAATGAGATAACAGGGAACAGGTGACACTAGGGCTGGGGACAATCAAACAGGCGGGGGAAAAACAACAGACAGGAAGTAAAAGTAGACAAGACAAGGGAGACAACAGACTACTACAAAATAAAACAGGAAACAGAACATACAACCCTAACAATGGAGCAAGAAACACAAAAATCCCCTTTCGGTCAATACAGTTCAAATTTAAACAAATTAACTTTTTTCCAAATTTCCTGAGAGATGCTTGAACAATACATGGTTTCCTATTTTGGTTCTTGCAACACATTTCAAAAAAAGTTGGAACAGTAAAGCATTTACCACTTTGTAATGTTGCCATTCCTTTTCACAACACTTAAAAGACGTTTAGGGACTGAAGACACCAAGTGATGAAGTGTTTCAGGTGTAATTTTGTCTCATTCTTGCTGCAAACAAGTCTTAAGGTGGGCAACAGTACGGGGTCTTCATTGTTGCATTTTGCACTTCAAAATGCGCCACACATTCTCTATTGGAGACAGGTCGGGACTGCAGGCAGGCCAGTCAAGTACCCGTATCCTCTTCCTCCGCAGCCAGGACTTTGTAATGTGTGCAGAATGTGGTTTCGCATTATCTTGTTGAAATATGCATGGACGTCCCTGGAAAAGATGCCTTCTTGAAGGCAGCATATCGTGCTCCAAAATCTCTAGGTACTTTTCAGCATTAATGGTGCCATCACAGAAGTGCAAGTTACCTTTGCCAAGGGCACTGACACAACCCCATACCATGACAGACCCTGGCTTTTGGACTTGTTGCTGGTAACAGTCTGGATGATCCTTTTCTTCTTTGGTCCGGAGCACACGGCGTCCATTTCTCCCAAAAAATACCTGAAATACTGATTCATCTGACCACAGTACACATTTCCACTGTGTGATGGTCCATCCCAGATGCCTCCGAGCCCAGAGAAGTCGACGGCGCTTCTGGACACTGTTAACATAGGGCTTCCTTTTGGCACAGTACAGTTTTAACTGGCATTTGTGGCTGTAACTACGTATTGTGGTACTTGACAAAGGTTTGCCAAAGTAGTCCTGAGCCCATGTGGTGATATCGCTTATAGATGAATGACGATTCTTGATCGGAGATCACGGTTGTTCAGCTTAGGCTTGCGCCCTTGTCCTTTACGCACTGAAATTCCTCCTCATTCCTTGAATCTTTTAATTATGCTATGCACTGTTGAAGGTGAAATAAGCAAATGTCTTCCTATCTTTCTAACATTGTTTTTAAACATTTCAATAATTTTCTCACGTATTTGTTGGCAAACTAGGGATCCTCAGCCCATCTTTGCTCCTAAAGGACTAGACCTTTCTTGGATGCTGCTTTTGTACCAAATCATAATTACAATCACCTGTTGACATCACCTGTTTCAAATCACATCATTTTTTAACCAATTTACCCGATTACTAGCCCTAAATTGCTCCTGTCGCAACCTTTTTTGGAATGTGTTGCAGGTCTGAATGACAGGAAAGGATGTATATTTACAAATGAAATTAAGTTGACCAGACAAAACATGGAATATTTTGTGTTCACATTGTCTGCAATGAAATACAAGTCAAAGTACATTTAGAAATCACTACTTTCTTTTTTTATTTGTGTTTTTCATATTGTCCCAACTTTTTCTGATTTGGGGTTGTATTTTAAGGTTGTACCAGAATAGGTTTACATGTTTTAATTTTCAAAAAACACCATATTTTTGTTGTACTGCACAGCTCTCTCTCACTGCTGCAGCTCCTCTTTTCACCCTGTGTTCAGGTCTCTGTTTTAGCTACAGAGTGAGGCATCTTTTCTTCTGTACTCTTTGATTCCTCTTGCACATGCTCAGTAGCTCAGATCGTAGATCATGTCAGTTAGCACCAAGGGGGTCAGCCTGCCTCCTCAGAGTGAAGCCTCCTATGGTGCCATTTTGATGCTAATAAACCATCACCCTCCGTTAGCATCCCATTGACTGCCATTCATTTTGGCGTCACTTTGACAGCCAATAACTTTACATCTGAAGCATTTAAAGACTTCATTTGACCATTGTTTATTTCTAAAGAAACACGACAATGTATAAAAGGCTCCATTACCTTGTACCTCACGTTATGGCTCCGTAGCAGACGTTTTAGTAAAAATAGGCTAACGATTATGTCATAACCACGCGACTTACTGTCGCATAGTAGAGGAATTACCGTATAGTACAGGAGAAGCTCGCAGGCAGTTTCGACTTACATTAGCTGTTTAAGTTGAATTGCTACTATTAACTAGCATTTTAGTTAGCAATAATTATCCTGTGCCTATGTTATCTCCTTACATATACCTACGCTCTCCGTCTCTGCAAGATTGGGAATGATTGAGATTTCTCTTGGCACAGCTATCAGAAGACTTACAACGTTCAGACACGTTGCTCACGTCACATCTACGGCCGCAAGCTCAGTTTGCAGCTGCGCAGTAACGCTCAACCATCACCGGAAAAGTGCTTCTAATAGACTTCACTCGTCTCCGTCCAGAGCAACGGGATATGTTGGTCCAGTTTATATACTGTCTTTGGTTAGCTCCATAGACAGTAAAAGAAAGGTTGTTTCTCCAACTTTGGTCAGTTACAAGGCAGGATTAGCCGGGAGACTTCTTCTCAACGAGGGCGCACATGTAAGTAGTTCTTTTGTAGATTATGGTGAACTTGTGTGTGTTGTAGCAGTGCTTTGCCATTAAGAACGAGCTAGCGCTAGCATGCTAACGGTTGTGTTTAGCCCGTCGTTTCGGCTAGTTACGTAAAAAGCCGAGCAGATTTTGAACAGCTCACCCGGAGACTGAAGGCAGGACACATTCAGAAACCCGTATCTCACTCAAAACAGCATGGATAGATTTTTTTTCAAAGTTTGTATGCGTGTGGAAGCACCAGAGACACAAAATAACACCCCAAATCCCAGAAAAAGTGATTTTTTTCATAATATGGGCACTTTAAGTACTATACCCCTGTGCCTGTGTTTCCATAGAAATGTAAGATGAATTGCGAGCTAAGGGACAGGTGCTTTTGTACATTTCAGAGGAAATGTGGCAGAGATTAAATTTTTCCTGAAACTGAGCCTTTTATCCAATCATAATTCAATTCCTCCTCAATTTTTTCCCCAAAACTGTACTTTCCAACTCAAAGCTCTTATGTCTTCAATTTTATTTTTGAAGATGTCACTGGGATGTTTCCTGCGGTATATTACTGTGCACCTCACAATCACATTAATACATTTTCCCAGAGCTAGAATGCACTTTCTTTGCACTGAGACCAGTACGATTCCAAAAAAAACCACCAGCAGCTGCAGTCCCATGTTATCCCAAATTCCGTTGCAGGCTCAAAGCACAAGAGGGATCAACAACAACTTCCCAAAGTTTGTCCAACACCAGCACGTACATAGACAAGATTTTGGTACAATTCTCTGATAGATCCAGTATTTGGATTATTCCCTTAGTTTGACAGTATGACCACAGTCCACCATTTGTCTTGGTTTTGCTTTTTTGTTACCATTAATGCATTTCTTCTGCACTATGTACTGTGCAGCTTTAGGCTACATTTGACCTAGTGACTTGTTTTGAATTATTACCTGACAGTTGACAGCAAACAGCTCATGCGTGCTAATGAAAGGACACATGAGGATATGATGTTCAAATAATTCTTGTTGGGTGAGAGGGATTCACTACGTCAGGGTCCTGAAGGCGTACAGATTGTGAACTTTTGTATTGAATGACAATGCATTTTATGATACTTGATACTAAGGAGACAATTCGTTTGTAACCAGCCCTACATATATACATACATATAAAAATCCCCACTCGCCCCATCCTGGGCGGTCCTCTTCCTCTTCCTTCAAGCTCGGGTCCTCTACCAGAGGCCTGGGAGCCTGACGGTTCTTAGCTGTTCCTGGGACTGCACTCTTCTGGACAGAGATCTCAGATGTTGTTCCTGGAGCCACTGTCCCAGTTTGTGGGTTACAGCCAGAGTGCTCCTTAAAGCCAGAGTGCTCCGATATATCCATATGAGTGATATACTCACCCAGTCCAAAAGCTGTGCCATGAATTCTACTTTTATGGAGCTTAGAGTTTTTCAGTTTTTGTTGACGCTGTCTGAAAGGTAATCATTCTACTGTATGTTTTTTATTGAGGTCATAGTGGGTGGTGTTTGTTCTTTATATTGAAAGATCTTCCTAATATTCTGCCCCTCACAGAATGTAAATGGTGTGGACGAAATATTAGAAACCTCTCAATATAATGCAGTTGAGTTCAACACCACTGCAAACTACAACCTCAATAAAAAAGCATGTAGTTAAATGAATACCTCTCCGACTGTCTAATTAAAAAACTGGGCATTATTATCTTCGTAAAGGCAGAATTTATGGCGTTGTATTGGATCAAATTAGATTGTACATTGTGTCACTAATAAAGTGCGTGCGTGTGTGTGTGTGTGTGTGGTCTACTATTTATTATATTATATACTAATATACTAGAAGTTGTTGTATTAGTATTAGTCGTTGTATGTTAGCCCATTGTAATTTCTACTGTTGGTATTTCTATATTTTCTGTTTCATTGTACTTTTCAACTTAGAAACAATTTCAACAGCTGGGAACTTGTCAAAATAGGAGTTAAGAAAATGTGTGATGTTAAAATGAGCATTCTCCTTTACTCTGGACCACCATCCTCCTATATTGCACACATACATATTGGACACACTTTATTTTTACTTTGTTTTCTTGGCATTACCCCACAGCTCGGAGAATATTTAATATTGTTGGGAAAGTGCAACACGGTTTTAATTGGACAGTATAACCAACAGACCACGTGCAGGTTTGGCTTCATTTGTGTGTTTTTATGACTCACTAAAACATCCAGATGTTTTCCACTGTGCCAAAGGAGTACATGCAGCAGCATAATGTTCAAGTGTGGAGAGTATCCCAATGGTGTGGACTGGAGTTATCTATCACACCACACAGTGATGTCACTCCTTCTCAGAAACATTCACCTTTTGGGGAATACCAACAGAATTGCAGTAATGAGGTTAAGAAAATAAAGTAATATAATCCGTTAAGGAAGTACTAACAAAAGTATCTTAAAGAGCCACTGGACTTGTTTTACACACCAAGATCAGTTCATTTGTGAGTGCAACTTTTCAACCCTACTGCAAGACAAGACTGTCATGAATGATTCTACAAACCCCAGAATACGTGTAATACCAATGTTTTAAAATTCCCTGTTTCTAAATTAACTGCACATAACACCTTAGACATGGTTAAAGGTCCAATATGTAATATATTTACTGTAATAAATCCCAAAATGACCCAAGATATTAAGGAAACATGCTAAGTTGAAATACTATCTTTTCTGACAACAATGCTAATGCCAGCATTTTTTCCTTTTGAAATTTCCGTTCCGTGACGGAATTTCTGGTTGTGTTTTGGTCTGTGTGTTGTTATCAACTGCCCAGTTTGACAGCCAGGCCTGGTTGCCAGATATACCTGTAAAAATGTAAACCCAGCGCGCTACAGCTGTAACGTTAGTACAGCCATGAAAGCAGCAAACAAATGAACAGGATCAACGGAGATAGATTCTACCTGACCTAAACAAACGGCATGTTTCTAATGTGTTGCGTGATCAGAGTCGTAACAAATCCCAAGTTATGGAGATATATTTGGCAGATGGAGACAGCTTAGAGCCCTAAAATACGCCGAGTTGGCTAATTACCTCCTGAACAGGTAATCATTAGCTTCAGGCTAATTTATCACGGCTACAAGGGACGGGCATTTTATGTAATTTCAACATCTGTGTACTCACTTGAATTATATAGTGTTGAGAAAAACTAAAAGACGTGTTCTTGGATCTTTGAGGAAGGAGAAAAGGCCTGGGAGCAATTGGAGGATTAAGAGAATATTTAATTAACACTATGATGAAAGCGACATGACAAAGGTAACAGTTACAATTCAGCTGACATTGGACAAACAAGACAATACAATACAATACAATACACTGCGAGCAGCGGACAGCAAATATGTTTCCCTGGTGGAGTCACATTTTTACTGTCCCGATCATTATCCGTTTCAGAATTATATTTCCCTGGACCTGGAGCTGATTCTATTCCCATTGGCCCGTCATTGGCATGATGTGTTGATCGCATCTCATTGGCTTTCCTCATAGCCTCAGATGCGATGGTCACACCTCTTGCATGCACATTGGGGGTTTCTCCTGGTCACAGATCAAAGACTATCCTGTATTCTAATTAGTCTCAGCACATCAGGGTGTTTGCTTCCTGTTGTGGGACAAAAGTTTCTTTCTTATATGTTAAGTGTTTGGTTTTAATCTACCTGGGAAAGACAAAAGGAGAATAGGACAAAAGGTCTGCTTTGACCTTAACCAGGCTGCCATGTGAAATGAATGCATCTGAACCAAAGCTACATTGTTTAAACTTTTTAGAACCTAACAATATCAAGCATCACCATTATTGAAACTTTATTTAACTCAACAATAGCTAGCTAGTACCCGAGTTGGTTACTCTCAAAAACAATTGAGACACAGCCAGTGAAGTGATTCCAACTGGTCCTGGCTAACGCTGCCATGCTAACCTTGCTAACCTTGCTAACTGCTAACGTTACCGGAGGACCAGGCAAGTGGGCCACGGCTGTTTACAACGTGTAGCCTGTTTAGCGGCCGTAGCCGACAACGGTGAGTTATTTTAAGCCAAGAGAGGGGGGCTGTAAATTGGGAAGCGAGGACCATGAGTTTTCAGTGTTTAAAAATTGTTGCCGTAATTCTAAGCCAATAAGTGTGTTCAGTCGGGTAAAGAGGACAGCAAGGTAGTGTTATTTTTAGCGGTTCCTACCGTAATTCTAAGCCGAGGAAGTGTGTCCGTCGGGTGGAGAGGATGGCGAGGTTGTGGTATTTTTAGCGGTTCTTGCTGTAATTCTAAGCCCAAAAAATGTGTGTGTCAGTTGGTTACAGAGCTCCACGTGAGCATGGGCTTTTATGACTGTCAGTATAGCCAGCATCTAACGTTAGCTACTCCGCTGTGCTGTGGAGTAATGTCTGGCTATGTGAGACAAGCGTCTAGCAACATTGTTGGATGCTCCAGTCTCAGCCTGGCAACCAACATAAACTTCAAGTCTGGGGAGGAGGGGGTGGGGGAGACGACTCTCTCCAGTATTTTGAATTTGTACTGTAGTAACTACAGTATTTTAAACACTAGCTGTCAGTATTACATATTGCACCTATGAGGTTGCAAAAAGATTGTGGTTATAACTTATGGTTACAGTATTATGGTTAGGCAAGTAAACACCTGGTTTAGTACAGGGAACGATTGTGGTTACAGTTAATAAAATGGCAAATATTAACTGTAGGGATGTGATGGAATGCAGACTTCAAATTCCAGCATGAAAGTCTGAGGAGCTATACATGCTCGCTCATCCACCACGGTAATCTCATCCTTACTTTCTGTTTCATTAATTATATATAGGGCACAATACTTCCAAAGTTAGCACTGGATGTAAATTGTGAGGTATGGAATGGTCCAATAAAGCCTGACTCTGTCTATAAACACATCTGTATAATGTATTCTGTGGTTTTGGAGGAAGTTTTGACGAGTCTAAGATAATAACCCGAGTAATGATACCAGGGTTATCTCGGCTTGGGCTTGGAGGCTAAATGTTTTAACAGAAAGGATATACTGTACAACTGGGGGCATGGAGGAAAAACACGTTGAATGAGCTGAGGCACCAGTGACAAATGTAGGATAATGCATTTTTGGAGCTCGGACTAAAAGTTTGAGTATCCTGCCCTTGGCTGCATTTATTCTTTTTTTTTAATCCGTTTTTGGTGCATCCCCGCTAGAGTAAGTAAGTATGTATGTAAAATGTATTTTAGAGTGCTTATCACTGATAAAAATCAAAAAGTGCTTTACATAAAAACATACGTGATGATACATATTAAAAACACAATGCACAATAAAAATTACAATGTAATACATAAAAACTAAAGTGCAGATGGGTCAACTAAACGTCTGTCTAAAAAGATAGTTCTTTATCTGATTTTTTTAAAGAGTCCACAGATACAGCAAGACATAAGAGCGGAGGCAGAGCGTTCCAAAGTCTCGGTGCTACAGACTCAAAAGATCAATCACGGGTCTTAAGACAGGTGGCACAGACAGTAAATTTACCATATTATATAGACCTGAGCTGACAAATATAGTTGAAGTATGCAGGTACCTGACTTTGTATGTAAGAGTGAGAATTTTAAATTGAACCCCATGCGACAGGAAGACAGCAAAGAGACTTAAGAACAGGGCTCTTTTAACAAAGTTACTAAAGCGACATTGTGTAGGAATTTCCTTCATCTAGCGTTGAGATCGTATATTGCTCAAACCATGCACTTCAAATGACGTATTACAGCTACGGTAGCCTTTGCACTTCCAAAAGCCTGTCCTTTTCTTTTCCTGAGCGAAGGGTTAGTGGCAATCGAGAGAGTCGGGACTTTTCCCGGTGGGCTGGTAGTGTTTTGAGGCCGCTCCGGCCAGTCTGTTCGCCGCTGCCCGCTCTGGCCGGTCTGATCGCCTACTCCGTCCACCGCTGCCCGCTCCTGCCCAGAGTCATAGGCCAGCTCAGCGGCGTATTTCTCCCGTTGCATCTCTCTCCTATCTACACCAGCCTGGCCCCCCGCACTCTGTCCTCCCTCCCCTTCTAACGGCCTGATCGGCGCTGCTGCAAAGAGGGGGAGACAAGAGCACGGAGGGGGGAGGGGCTGCTCCTCTGCTCCTCACTCAGTCATTGAACAGAATACTGTTTTGGCAGCCACAGGAGAGAAATACCTCGCGCTCGCTGGTTAATACCAAGGGGGCAGGCTTCTCTCCACAGAGCGAAGCCTCCTATGGCGCCATTTTAATGCTACCAGACTCTCACCCCCCGTTAGCATTCCATTGACTGCCATTCATTTTGGCGTCACTTTGACAGCGAATAACTTTACATCTGAAGCGTTTAAAGACTTCATTTGCCCATTGTTTATTTCTAAAGAAACACGACAATGCTCCATTACCTTGTACCTCACGTTATGGCTCCGTAGCAGACGTTTTTATAAAAATAGGGTAACGATTATGTCATAACCACGCGACTTACTGTCGCATAGTAGAGGAATTACCGTATAGTACAGGAGAAGCTCGCAGGCAGTTTCGACGTACATTAGCTGTTTAGTTTAATTACTAATGTTAACTA
Source organism: Gymnocephalus cernua (assembly GCA_023631565.1). Classification (NCBI taxonomy): domain Eukaryota; kingdom Metazoa; phylum Chordata; class Actinopteri; order Perciformes; family Percidae; genus Gymnocephalus; species Gymnocephalus cernua. The sequence goes on from CM042430.1 coordinate 7,625,528, forward strand.
GCATTTTAGTTAGCAATAATTGATTGATTGGGAATGATTGAGATTTCTCTTGGCACAGCTACCAGAAGACACTGCGGTCAAGCCATCCTCCACTTAGAAATGAGCAGTCAAACTAGCCGCCCCTATATTTCCCGGTGCGCGTATACAACTGCTATTACGGTGAGACCGTCAGAACTGCATGATATGCTGAATTCCAAAATAAGAGCCCCCCCAAAACTCATAAATTAGCTGTTTTGTCCATATATTCAGAAAATCCTAAAAATAAAAGTCCTAGCTTTCACAGGCCAATTTCACCTCAGATGGATAGTACACCTTCTCAAGGTGTCAACTACAATGTTTCAGGACATTCTGATGTTGCTTTACAAAATAAGAGCCCCCCAAAACTCATATATTAGCTGTTTTGTCCATACATTCAAAAAATCATAAAAATAGAAGTCCTAGCTTTCACAAGCCAATTTCACCTCAGATGGATAGTACACCTTCTCAAGGTGTCACCTACAATGTTTCAGGACATTCTGATGTTGCTTTACAAAATAAGAGCCCCCCAAAACTCACATATACGCTGTTTTGTCCATACATTCAAAAAATCATAAAAATAGAAGTCCTAGCTTTCACAAGCCAATTTCACCTCAGATGGATAGTACACCTTCTCAAGGTGTCACCTACAATGTTTCAGGACATTCTGATGTTGCTTTACAAAATAAGAGCCCCCCAAAACTCACATATACGCTGTTTTGTCCATACATTCAAAAAATCATGAAAATAAAAGTCCTAGCTTTCACAGGTCAATTTCACCTCAGATAGATAGTACACCTTCTCAAGGTGTCATCTACAATGTTTCAAGACATTCTGATGTTGCTTTAAAAAATAAGAGCCCCCCAAAACTCACATATACGCTGTTTTGTCTACACATTCACAAAATCATAGAAATAAAAGTCCTAGCTTTCACAGGTCAATTTCACCTCAGATAGATAGTACACCTTCTCAAGGTGTCACCTACAATGTTTCAAGACATTCTGATGTTGCTTTAAAAAATAAGAGCCCCCCAAAACTCACATATACGCTGTTTTGTCCATACATTCAAAAAATCATGAAAATAAAAGTCCTAGCTTTCACAGGCCAATTTCACCTCAGATGGATAGTACCCCTTCTCAAGGTGTCACCTACAATGTTTCAGGACATTCTGATGTTGCTTTACAAAATAAGAGCCCCCCAAAACTCATATATTAGCTGTTTTGTCCATACATTCAAAAAATCATGAAAATAAAAGTCCTAGCTTTCACAGGCCAATTTCACCTCAGATGGATAGTACCCCTTCTCAAGGTGTCACCTACAATATTTCAGGACATTCTGATGTTGCTTTACAAAATAAGAGCCCTCCAAAACTCATATATTAGCTGTTTTGTCTACACATTCTAAAAATCATAAAAATAGAAGTCCTAGCTTTCACAGGCCAATTTCACCTCAGATGGATAGTACCCCTTCTCAAGGTGTCACCTACAATGTTTCAGGACATTCTGATGTTGCTTTACAAAATAAGAGCCCCCCAAAACTCATATATTAGCTGTTTTGTCCATACATTCAAAAAATCATGAAAATAAAAGTCCTAGCTTTCACAGGCCAATTTCACCTCAGATGGATAGTACCCCTTCTCAAGGTGTCACCTACAATGTTTCAGGACATTCTGATGTTGCTTTACAAAATAAGAGCCCCCCAAAACTCATATATTAGCGGTTTTGTCCATACATTCAAAAAATCATGAAAATAAAAGTCCTAGCTTTCACAGGCCAATTTCACCTCAGATGGATAGTACCCCTTCTCAAGGTGTCACCTACAATATTTCAGGACATTCTGATGTTGCTTTACAAAATAAGAGCCCCCCAAAACTCATATATTAGCTGTTTTGTCTACACATTCTAAAAATCATAAAAATAGAAGTCCTAGCTTTCACAAGCCAATTTCACCTCAGATGGATAGTACACCTTCTCAAGGTGTCACCTACAATGTTTCAGGACATTCTGATGTTGCTTTACAAAATAAGAGCCCCCCAAAACTCACATATACGCTGTTTTGTCTGAAGACTAATTTCACCTGAGATGGAGAGGACACCATCTCACAGCTTTACTTACAAAAGTACAAGACTTTCAGTTATTGAATTTCACATTTACATTTTTCTATTTAATTATTTACAAATTATGTAAAACTCTGGATCTAAAATAAGTTAGAAATATCACTGAACTGCTACATACACAGATCCACGTTTTAAATTGCTACTCCTTTTCACTTTACAATTTTGTTTTTTACAAGTGAACAAAAAACTCACCCAGTTTGTCACATGTTGCCTACTTCCAATAGGCTCTTTCTGTGCGCACATGGAACAGTGATTGGTCTCATCAAACACTAAAGTATTAGAAATAAATAAATGCGTAACACAAATTTATCCCTCATGCCCTCCTCAAATTTTGTACCCTCTCACCCTCTTCGTGGCAAAAACGTACACTCACACAAAAACTGCTATTAAATCATCATATATCAATACTTTTTCTGCTTTTTTTTCATAAATCACTTAAACAACTTGTAACTTGCATACTTGGATGGATTTTAACCCTTTAAATGCCAGTTTGTTTAGTTGAAGTATTTCAATTTTTATTACAAAAAAAACACAAAAAATGATTTTTTTTCCATATAACAAATAATATGGAGATGGGGTTCTGGTGGGGATTAGAGACTTCGATATGTCAAAGATAAACAACAAAATTAATTTGATTGCATTAGCATTTTTAGCCTAGAGCTAAATACTCCCTCTTACCCTCTTCGTGGCAAAAACGTACACGGTACACAAAAACTGCTATTAAATCATCATATATCAATATCTTTTCTGCTTTTTTTTCATAAATCACTTAAACAACTTGTAACTTGCATACTTGGATGGATTTTAACCCTTTAAATGCCAGTTTTAATTCTTCGAAGTAACAATTATTTCTGAAAAAAAACAACAAAACATTAATTATTTTCCATAAAATAAATTGTAGGGGAATGGGGCTTTGGTGGTGATTAGAGTCATGGATATATCAAAAATGCTTCCCTGACTCCCATTATAACCACATGTTTGTATCTCACTGCCTTTACAGTATGAAAAACCATGCATTCTGCAATGTCAGCATTTCATTTAGTACAGAAGTGGTAATATTTGACATTTTTACTGTATTCCATCAGATTCCACCATTTTCCCTTTGTAGGCATGAAATTATAGTTATATTATGGAGCCCTGTGAAAAAAGGGCATCTTTTGAAGGATGCATCATGTGTCTTTGGAGATGTGCTTGAATAAAAACATTGTCTCCTACCTTTGTTGTAAACAAAAACTACAATTAGTGTGTTTATGCAACTGGCTGCTTTCACAGCTTGGCTGCAGAGAACAGAGAAGGAGAACGACCTGGAGCAAAGAGGAGCAAAAATGAAGAGGAATTGTAGTGCAAGAGAGGCTTTAGGTCATGGAGCCTTTATCTGCCAGCGAACGGCAGGACTCATCTGAAGATGAGGTTGGGGAGTCTGACACAAAATGGTCACTGGAGTCCAACAATTCTGTGAGTGCCTCTAACCCTTCCTCTGAACGTGGAGAGGACTCTGAAGATCCTGTCCATCCTAACAGTGAGTGGACAACGAAGAATGGGCAAGTCTGGTCTCCCTCTAATACTGAGATGCTGGGCTTCATTCAAGCACCAACCGGTGCTAGCTCTTATCATTTCAAATTGTTTGGGAATGGTCTCCCACTATAGGCATCCCACAGGCTCCAGGACCGGTACACACCTGCCAGGATGAGAAGTCCCATGTATGCTCAAATCTCTTGAACATCCACATCACTCCATCCTGAGATTGAACGCCTCCCATGTAGGTTTGTCATTTGCTGAATCAGCTGGATCAAGTCAGGAGTGAAGAAAAGGTCGAAAGAGAATGACACATCATGGATTCTTGATATGGCATATCTTGTGGGCCCTGGCATCATGCCGGTCAGTGCTTGAATGTAGCGCAGCGCCTCGGTTGAGGATCTTCAGATGAGTCCTGCAGTTCGCTGGCAGACAAAGGCTGCATGACCATTTCTAAAGCCTCTCTTGCACTAAAATCCTGAAAAGTATTGAATATTTGGTAGTTTTGAGCAAGTTACAAGTTGTTTAAGTGATTTATGAAAAAAAAGCAGAAAAGATATTGATATATGATGATTTAATAGCAGTTTTTGTGTACCGTGTACGTTTTTGCCACGAAGAGGGTAAGAGGGAGTATTTAGCTCTAGGCTAAAAATGCTAATGCAATCAAATTAATTTTGTTGTTTATCTTTGACATATCGAAGTCTCTAATCCCCACCAGAACCCCATCTCCATATTATTTGTTATATGGAAAAAAAATCATTTTTTGTGTTTTTTTTGTAATAAAAATTGAAATACTTCAACTAAACAAACTGGCATTTAAAGGGTTAAAATCCATCCAAGTATGCAAGTTACAAGTTGTTTAAGTGATTTATGAAAAAAAAGCAGAAAAAGTATTGATATATGATGATTTAATAGCAGTTTTTGTGTGAGTGTACGTTTTTGCCACGAAGAGGGTGAGAGGGTACAAAATTTGAGGAGGGCATGAGGGATAAATTTGTGTTACGCATTTATTTATTTCTAATACTTTAGTGTTTGATGAGACCAATCACTGTTCCATGTGCGCACAGAAAGAGCCTATTGGAAGTAGGCAACATGTGACAAACTGGGTGAGTTTTTTGTTCACTTGTAAAAAACAAAATTGTAAAGTGAAAAGGAGTAGCAATTTAAAACGTGGATCTGTGTATGTAGCAGTTCAGTGATATTTCTAACTTATTTTAGATCCAGAGTTTTACATAATTTGTAAATAATTAAATAGAAAAATGTAAATGTGAAATTCAATAACTGAATGTCTTGTACTTTTGTAAGTAAAGCTGTGAGATGGTGTCCTCTCCATCTCAGGTGAAATTAGTCTTCAGACAAAACAGCGTATATGTGAGTTTTGGGGGGCTCTTATTTTGTAAAGCAACATCAGAATGTCCTGAAACATTGTAGGTGACACCTTGAGAAGGGGTACTATCCATCTGAGGTGAAATTGGCCTGTGAAAGCTAGGACTTTTATTTTCATGATTTTTTGAATGTATGGACAAAACAGTGTATATGTGAGTTTTGGGGGGCTCTTATTTTTTAAAGCAACATCAGAATGTCTTGAAACATTGTAGGTGACACCTTGAGAAGGTGTACTATCCATCTGAGGTGAAATTGGCTTGTGAAAGCTAGGACTTCTATTTTTATGATTTTTAGAATGTGTAGACAAAACAGCTAATATATGAGTTTTGGGGGGCTCTTATTTTGTAAAGCAACATCAGAATGTCCTGAAATATTGTAGGTGACACCTTGAGAAGGGGTACTATCCATCTGAGGTGAAATTGGCCTGTGAAAGCTAGGACTTTTATTTTCATGATTTTTTGAATGTATGGACAAAACAGCTAATATATGAGTTTTGGGGGGCTCTTATTTTGTAAAGCAACATCAGAATGTCCTGAAACATTGTAGGTGACACCTTGAGAAGGGGTACTATCCATCTGAGGTGAAATTGGCCTGTGAAAGCTAGGACTTTTATTTTCATGATTTTTTGAATGTATGGACAAAACAGTGTATATGTGAGTTTTGGGGGGCTCTTATTTTTTAAAGCAACATCAGAATGTCTTGAAACATTGTAGATGACACCTTGAGAAGGTGTACTATCTATCTGAGGTGAAATTGACCTGTGAAAGCTAGGACTTTTATTTTCATGATTTTTTGAATGTATGGACAAAACAGCGTATATGTGAGTTTTGGGGGGCTCTTATTTTTTAAAGCAACATCAGAATGTCTTGAAACATTGTAGATGACACCTTGAGAAGGTGTACTATCTATCTGAGGTGAAATTGACCTGTGAAAGCTAGGACTTTTATTTTCATGATTTTTTGAATGTATGGACAAAACAGCGTATATGTGAGTTTTGGGGGGCTCTTATTTTTTAAAGCAACATCAGAATGTCTTGAAACATTGTAGATGACACCTTGAGAAGGTGTACTATCTATCTGAGGTGAAATTGACCTGTGAAAGCTAGGACTTTTATTTTCATGATTTTTTGAATGTATGGACAAAACAGCGTATATGTGAATTTTGGGGGGCTCTTATTTTGTTAAGCAACATCAGAATGTCTTGAAACATTGTAGGTGACACCTTGAGAAGGTGTACTATCCATCTGAGGTGAAATTGGCTTGTGAAAGCTAGGACTTCTATTTTTATGATTTTTAGAATGTGTAGACAAAACAGCTAATATGTGAGTTTTGGGGGGCTCTTATTTTGTAAAGCAACATCAGAATGTCCTGAAACATTGTAGGTGACACCTTGAGAAGGGGTACTATCCATCTGAGGTGAAATTGGCCTGTGAAAGCTAGGACTTTTATTTCTATGATTTTTTGAATGTGTAGACAAAACAGCGTATATGTGAGTTTTGGGGGGCTCTTATTTTGTTAAGCAACATCAGAATGTCTTGAAACATTGTAGGTGACACCTTGAGAAGGTGTACTATCCATCTGAGGTGAAATTGGCTTGTGAAAGCTAGGACTTCTATTTCTATGATTTTTTGAATGTATGGACAAAACAGCTAATATATGAGTTTTGGGGGGCTCTTATTTTGTAAAGCAACATCAGAATGTCCTGAAATATTGTAGGTGACACCTTGAGAAGGGGTACTATCCATCTGAGGTGAAATTGGCTTGTGAAAGCTAGGACTTCTATATTTATGATTTTTAGAATGTGTAGACAAAACAGCTAATATATGAGTTTTGGGGGGCTCTTATTTTGTAAAGCAACATCAGAATGTCCTGAAATATTGTAGGTGACACCTTGAGAAGGGGTACTATCCATCTGAGGTGAAATTGGCCTGTGAAAGCTAGGACTTTTATTTTCATGATTTTTTGAATGTGTAGACAAAACAGCTTATTTATGAGGTTGTTTTTTTTGGGGGGGGGGGCTCTTATTTTGGAATTCAGCATATCATGCAGTCAGTGACAAGTTGTGAGGTGTGCTAAAATCAGTATCTTTCTTTCTTTCTGACAGACAGTTCTCAGTTCTGACGGTCTCACCGTAATAGCAAGTATATACGCGCACCGCGAAACATAGGGGCGGCTAGTTTGACTGCTTATTTCTAAGTGGAGGATGGCTTGACCGCAGTCAGAAGACTTACAACGTTCAGACACGTTGCTCACGTCACATCTACGTCGGCAAGCTCAGTTTGCAGCTGCGCAGTAACGCTCGAGCCTAACTGAAAAGTGCTTCTAATAGACTTCACTCGTCTCCGTCCAGAGCAACGGGATCTGTTGGTCCACTTTATATACTGTCTTTGGTACACCTGGTATACCTGGTTAATGTAATTGTCGCTAGTTGCTTTTTTGAAAAAAATGTCGCTAAGGGGGTCAGAAAAGTTGCTAAATCTAGCGACAAAGTCACTAAGTTGGCAACACTGTAATAGCAGCATTATATTAGCAGCACCTGTGAGTTTATCATGTGACAGCGAAAATGTGAAAGGCGGAGCAGTATGTCCTGTATGTCCGTTACCGGCTAACGTATTTCAAGATGGCGCATGACTATGCAGCGTCTACCCCAGTTCATACGAGCGCAAATGTAAAATTTGAAGCCAATAGGAATACTTGGAATTGATGGTGGTGGTTTGTGAAGGGCAATGCAGATTTTGATAATGAACAACTACAAATGTTACACACTGGGGCTTTAATGATGTATTATTTGACCTAAACCAGTTGTAAAATACTTCACCCTTGTGGAATCCAAGTATACAGTGTTTTTTTTAAGTTACAATGCATCCGAAAGGATTTATGAACAGTAGGAGCCAAGGAAACCCTGATTTACGATACCTTAGGGAATAATGTTGAAAATTATCCACTGCATATGACTTTATAATTAAGCCATTAGTGCACAGGTTCGCAGTGTAATCATTGTTCATTGTAGGTTACACATAAAAGTTTTGTTTTTGCTGCTGGTTACAGGAGTGAGAAGGCAATATTTCACTCTTTTCCTTCAGGATCAGTTAACTGGTGGGCCAACACATCCCCTTCCCCTCCTCCAGCAGTTTGTCATGAGCCACGTAGACGGGATTCCCTGCGCTTTCCTGGTCCAGATTTCCAGTCTGCCGTTTCCTCTCTGTCCAGCCAGTGGCAGTGCGATGGTCTGAGAATTGGCTCAGTTTTGCTTCATCACTGCAGGGGGACAAAGTTTACAGTTGCACACAAACATGTGAGCAATATAATATTCTTAGGAAGACAAGTAATTGAATCATTACTTCGTAACACAAGAAAGAATTATTGTAAGAAGTTCCACATAAGTTGTTTTCTCTGGAAAAAAAATGTAAGTAAAAGGAGCAGATTTCCGTTAGGTTTCATTATATTAAGGCCACGCCTGACATAACCTCATCATCCCCATGGAGTGAAGCAAGTCCATCATCACATATTCCTGTTGTCAAGCACAGTTTAAACCCACAGAAGTGTATTCTAAATTCAAGACAGAGTCTTCAAAGAATCTGGTCAGGCTAAATTACTGAAAAATGTCTCAAAAATGATGCACGAGATATTTGGAATTTTCCATGTGATCCAATGCTGAAGTCCATAAAAAAACGATTACTTGGATATTAATATTTCAGTTATTAGAACCAGCAGACAGAATGTAGTATGTAATGAGTTCAAACAGCATTAAACATGTTTAAAAATCCTCTTAAGACTTGTTTTGAGATGTATAAAAATACTCTGCAGTGATCGCTAATTTGCATCTGATATGGTTTTTTACACTTTAAAAAAGGTACAATTGCCTGCATAAAAACAATGACATCTACCTAATTGAAAAATACAGATTCAATTATTTTGCAAAAGACTAGCTGCCATATACAAGATGACTCCTACTTCACTGAACAGTCTATTCAGTGTATGTGCTCTGGACACTTTGCGTTTGCACAGCACAGTTCTGCAAACTGCATGTTGGACTTTATTAGTCTGCCAAACTGATTGTGATGGACATAATTCCTGCTTGTATGTACAGGCCCTAAACTCAGAGAAACGTTCCCCCTTCGGCATATCAAGTTGAAAACAGCCTTCTAGTTTAAAACTGCACATACATCATTCTGCACAAAGGTCAAACATCCAAGTGAAGTAAAGTAAATAGTTTTGCTGAAGGGGGACTTCAGTCAAACTTTGAAGTGCTATTCGAAATTTACGGAGATTATTGTCAATGTTAAGATTCCAGAGGTTAGTCATAAACTAGACGGTTTACTTAATGGTGGTAAACAAAACTTTTTTAAAAACCTTTTTTATAAGGTTTGTGAGTTAGGACGAGGAGTTCCAGCCTCTCATGACTCTGCATTGGTTAACAGCTAAATCAGGTATATTTCTACAGTAATTTACACCATGACCTGCCATGTTATTCATACATCATTTTTTTAGACACTATAAAATGTGAATCGATTGTTTCAGTCTTAGCCTTGAGATGAGACAATACAGCAGAGCCACACCTACATGCAGCTGATGAATTCCTCTATCTGTGCTGGCATGCTGAACACATCTCCATTTTTTCACACTTGTGAAATGTAGCCAAGAGGGCTGTAAGTCATGATGTGTTGAGACAAGCAGTGACCTTATTACTGTACGGCAAGATTTGTATTAGCTTCCTACCTTGATTGTAGGTTATGTTTCACAAGTAAATACATTTCATTTTACTTTTACTGTTTTTATATGATATTTTTTATATTTTTTTCTTTTGGACTTCATGGCTTCTTCTATTGAACAACAGGTTGTCGTGCCGTTATCGGTCGAGGTTGGGCATCCGGTAGGTGCTCACATAGAGCGGTATTTGGAGAAGTTAGATACTGACCCTTACCGTCTTCCTCCCTCCGTTTTCACAGACCTCATTAAATCGCCGAGTCTGCCCGACATCAGTCCACACGATCTGTACCACTATGTAGTAAACGGGGTATCCCCATACACTGCTGCTGATCTCAAAGCTTTTAAACACATGGAGGATTATGGCGTTTCACAACAGCGAGCCAGTTAGCTGCCCTCTGAGCCAAGCCAACTAGCTAGCTACTGTATAACACAGTTTTGACTCACCCGACAGATCACCATCAAACTGTAAATATGAATAACTTGTACTAACATTTGAATTTCCCTTCGTATTAAAGGCAACCTCTGAGCAGACTAGTGTATGTCAACAGCTGACTTCGGGTATAAATAACACAAGTTATCTTGGAAGCTAACGTTAGCTAGCAATCACATGTTGAGCTCCATGCAAAGTCTGCAGCCAGCAGCAAAGACAAACTCCAAAAATAGCCACATAAAGTCAAACTGAAGGGAAGTTGTGCACCATTCAAATATGAAGACAAACGGAGTCGGTGTGGTCTGTTGTTATCACTTTAAGATAATTAAACGTAACTAACCAAACTAAATAGAAGCAGTTTAGGCAGGCTAACGTGCTAGCATTACGTGGCTAATAGTTAGCTCGCTCTACGTTAAGAGTGAGCCAGTTTGTGATACATTAAATATTGAAGGAGCATTAGAAGTGTGTTCCCCTTGTTAACACAATGGGCCCTATCTTGCACCCAGCGCAATTGACTTTGTACACCGACACATGTGTCATTCCTATTTTGCACTCGACGCACAGCAGACTTTTCCCTCCACAGACGCACGTCGGTAAATTAGGGAATGAACTTGGGCTCCCGGGGGAGTTTCAGCGAAAAGAGGAGGCGTGTTCAGGCGCAAACGTTCCCTGGTGCTATTTTGCAGTTTCAGAAAACAATTCCGCCACTGACCAGAAAAAACCTGGTCTAAAGTCAGTGGAGCTAGTCTAAAGTCAGTGGTGCTAGTCTAAAGTCAGTGGTGCTAGTCTAAAGTCAGTGGTGCTAGTCTAAAGTCAGTGGCTCTAGTCTAAAGTCAGTGGCTCTAGTCTAAAGTCAGTGGCTCTAGTCTAAAGTCAGTGGCTCTAGTCTAAAGTCAGTGGCGTGTTATTCAGATGCTATTTTAGGGGCGCATGCTTGGCCATAATGTAGCGTGTGCACAACGCGCTACACTTTGCTTCTCTCATCTACACGGACGCAGCAGTTCCCATTTTTACCACTTTACAGTCCAGCCACTTTACAGTCCAGTCCTCAAAAAGTCGCAGCATTCTCTGTGGCTTGTTGTGTTTTATGAATCATGGATGTGTTGATGACATAAATGAGGAAATATTAGAGGACTTAAGGAGACGTGATGTTGAACTACGGCAGGATTGGACACTTGGAGTGGCAATGCGCAATGTGCTCTTGGTGGAGCGGGTGGATGGAGATGGAGTGGGGGGTGGGAGGGGGGGAAGGGCACAACAGGAGCAGGTGGTGCGTTTGGAGGCCTACGCTCCATGGCTGCAGCAACATCGCCACCCGGTCAAGACAGGCATTTATTACGTTGCCGCATCCCTGACAGCTCCTGCCCCATCCCTGATGAGAACGTCTCCTCAGCTGTGAACCCGTGCGCCAGGCAAATCCGCCGTCATAATAGCAATCCACCATGGAACAAGCGCGCCTGCTCTTAAAGGGAATGTAAGATGACGCTCTGATTGGTTTATTGCACGTTACGCCCAAACCACACCTAGCTACTTCAGACCAACCCATTTTAGATTTGCGTTGGGCGCAAGACTCATTTATCCCGCCGGTAAAATGGCAACAGCGCCCGAGCTCCGCCCACAAAGCTACTTGCGTTTTGCGCTTGATACTTGCGTTTCAGATCGTTAAAAGAAGCCCACCGCACAAGAAGAAATAACGACTTTAATAAATGAGTGAACACGAACGCGTTTGACTTGCCGTCTGTCTACAGTAACAGCATAGCTCTTCCGCCGTCTGTCATGGTGTTCATGATTCGCGCGCGTAGAGCGTGACGTCACGTGCAAAGGGTCTATTGTGGCACAATGTTATTTTGCTGACATTGCTTTTGTGTACTCAACTTTTTAAACAAATCCCTGCTATTGTATCATGCTGCATACTAAATATGAAGCAATGTTATTACCATGTATTTTAAGGTACCACTGCAGGTCATTAATCATTTTTTCAACACTCACTTTACATACCCTTCCTTCCTTGTTGTCCCTAGAACGCGGCTCAAAAATAGGGGAGATTGAGCATTCTCAGTCGTGGCCCCGAGGCTGTGGAATGAATTGCCTCTGCATGTCAGATTGGCCCCCTGCCTTCACATTTTTAAATCACGACTTAAAACTCACTTCTATTCATTGGCCTTTAAACCTGCTTGAGAGTTGTATTCTGCATTTTCATTTTCCAGTTTGTTACTTGTTTTAAATGTTAATTTTGTTACTTGTGTGTTTATAATCTGTCCTAAATCATGTCAATGTCCAGCACTTTGGTCAACCTGTTTTAAATGTGCTTTACAAATAAAGTTGGATTGGATTGGATACCCTGTCAGTCATGATGACAAGTACAGTACCTTTTCTCTCTAGGGGAAACTAGGACTGAGTCCTTTCATTTCAATCATTTACCCCCATCAAGTGCTTCTGTTTTCCACATTTTTAAAAATCAAATGCAAGCAAAACCCTCGATACGTTCCTGATTTTTCTATCTCTTAGATTGGTTGTTTGCCGTCTTGATGTTGATGTAGCCAATATGTCTGTCCTTCCTCCCCACACTTTCTTGCCAATGATATTTTACTGTCTTGGGAAACCGCACCAATGATGTTTGCATGTGTTTGTGAATCTTCCATTACTGGCTTTGTCATTAGTTTAGCTCATCTACTTGATGTTTTTCAAGTATGGGCAGTGGCATATAGGTTCACACCCACAGTATTCAACATGCAAATAGGGCAGGATACATTTGACCTGAATCAGGTTCATGATCATTAGTAGCTCAGCCTAACATGGTCTGACAAAGACAGAACTTGCCTCAGAAGGGCGCCCGGATAGCTCAGTTGGTAGATCGGGCGCCCATATATAGAGGTTTACTCCACGACACAACGGGCCTGGGTTTGACTCTGACCTGCGGTCCTTTGCTGTATGTCATTCCCCCTCTCTCTCCCTTTTCATGTCTTCAGCTGTCCTGTAAAAAAAAAGGCCGAAAATTCCCCAAAAATAATCTTTAAAAAAAGGGTGTGATTTGTAGTGACCTTAGGCAACTTTTTAGTTTTGTGATTCAGAAATCGCTGGTAGCAAAGCAATCATGTTACAGTTCAGTACAGTTCCAATTCTGGCAAGAAAGTATGAAATATGTACAATATCACAATGCATTACAATATTACAATGAACATTCAACAACTTCTTCACTGGTAAGTGGAGGTGCACTTAGCTCCATGGACTGAACGTATAAACAGTGACTCCTCTCGTCTAAATATCATGCAGCTACAATTATACTTTAGCAAAACTACTTAATGTGCTTTAGCCTGAGTGTAATCCACAACCACATGACCGCAATTCACTAGTTGAGCCCAAGTTCAAAGTGCCACTCCCTTTAATGGATTAATTTTTTGGGGCTTTTCCCTTTATTATAGAGTGACAGTGGATAGATGGGAAAGGGGAAGAGAGATGGGGGATGACACGCAGCAAAGGGCAGCAGGTCAGATTTGAACCTGCGCCGCTGCAGGACTCAGCCAACGTGGGGTGAACGCTCTTACTGGGTGAGCTAGAGGCCACCCCTAATGTTTTTAATATAATTATGAACACAGAAACTAGAAGCAACAGGGGCAAACTAGATATTAACGTATCTTTTATTTGGAATTTTTACTGAGGAAAATGTCACAACCCATGCACAACAACTTCCCCCAAGTTGCAGTTCATGGGAAACATACCTTATTTTAATGCAAATGACGTGAGTTATCTCAGTCATTTCTCAGTGCTCATGCATGCAGCGCTATCAGATTGCTGGAAGGATTTCTCATAGCTCCTGGTAAAGCTGATAACAGCTGAGTGATTTATTGAAGAAACTTTTATTCATTTATTTATTATGAGAGTGCACTTAAAGGTTTACCTTTATATTATACTTAATCATTCTTAGTACTGTATAAGACTGTTTCAGATTAGTTGTACCCCATTCAATATTTAGCACACTTTTAACCAGACACAGCGGTTAAGCTGAGGACAGAGTGTCTTTCCAAATCTTAGAGCCTTGTTTCACCTCGAGTATGATAGGTCATGAGTGTGCAGCTTCTTGGACTCAGAAAAGAACAGGATCTCTCCTCTCATAAATCACAGGGCAGAGAAAGGTTTACTAGGGAGTGTGAGCCAGTCCCTAGAAGAAAAACTGTAACGTACGAGGAAATCAACAGAACATTGAGCATTTTAAAAAAGAAAAAAAGGATGAGCACATTTACACTTAATGATCATTTTTCGTACTATTTCAGTGTCAACTTTATGACTGAAGTTGAAACTCATAAACCAAGCTCACAAGTCTTACGGATGTGATCTCCCACCCATCTGTCATTTTTCCCTATATGTATGTATGTACCTTGTGATTAATGGAGTGTTTTCAGATCTCTCATCATACCTTTTTAAAATGAAAAAGATGTTTACCTGAGGCAACCCAGACAGCTACATGTCTGATACTCTATCACGTTGAGTGTTTCTCTCTATATGACATTAAGAATTAGTAAGTCCTAATAATTGGATCCTGTCTTGGGTGTCTTCACTTCAACAAAAGAAAAGATAATAAACAAGAACTGGATTTTTCTACATTTTTACAGTTGTTGGGAACTTGCTGCTGGGGAACACTTGTCTTGAAATCAGAGCACATTTTTGGTGCCTGAAGGAGAAACTGTAACCAGTATACACTGTGGGGACAATAAATCATGAGCCTCAGTGGACGGTTGAGGGGAAACTGTGACATCAGGTTCTGATGTCTATAGGAACTGCATTAATGCATATGGGTTTTATTAGGTGTGCACAAGCGGTATGTATTTGTGTCTCAAGCATAGCAAAATGTGGGACAAAGGACACAGCTGCCCTACTTTTTGTATTTTTTTTCAGCTTCAGTAGGAAAAGAAAGACAACCCCTCTGTCCTGGTTGCATATTTTTCACCTCGTTCTGTCTATAGTTATGGTAAAGTTTGTTCTATCACTCTTTAATAAATTATTTTAATTCAATAACATGAAACACATGTAATTCAATGAATTACATTATGTATTTATTTTCATACATTTGTTGATATACTATTTTAATTTGGTGTCAGGACAGGATACATTGTTCTATATTGATTTCACCATCTGTAGATGTAATCTCTCGCTGTGTCTAAGTAATTTATATAAAACAACTTGATATGGCATTGCAGTGACATACTGTAGCTTCCTTGTTGTGTTTGCATATTTAATGTGCTTGCCCAAGGAGCTATGAAGACATTATACACTATACATACTGGCAACATTAACCACTGCAGCTGATGCAAAGAGTATAGCAAGCTTGATTTTAATTTGAATGTTGTTCTCAGTAATATTAGTTGTCAGAAATGTATTTAGTTATGGTACAAATCACACACACACACACACACACACACACATATATATATATATATATATATATATATATATATATATATATATATATATATATATATATATATATATATATATATATATAATTTGTGATTTTGCAGGGCTATACAAGATGCATAAAAGTCCCATGTGTGATACACTTATAAGTGTGTTGCATCATGTTGTGTTTTTACAGTTGAGTAAAGAAAAGAAAGGCTAATGTTTTCGGCAAACAGACAGGTTATAGTTTATACAGGTGAAATGAATAGCTGAGAAAATTGTTTTTCAGAAGCTGTTGCAGCACTTTTGAACGTTACTATGTTATTATCTCAAAGGCATACCACACATCAAGATGTATCATTAGGTGACATCATCCGTCACTTTCAACCATAATTTTTCCGTTTTGGACCGTCAACATCCTTTACATGTTGAGTTCCAGATGCTTCCTTTGGGGGCGGAGGTTTAAACTCCCCAAAGGTGGCACTTATAGATACAGATTGACCTTTGTTCCACCCTGTTGGTTTTTTTTATACAAACTATAGCTCCAGATGTCATGTGATTGTGTCTTCTTTTTCGATGACTCATGGTGGCAGTGTGGGAGATATGGATATTGTGCTGTGCTGTGTATTATATTTATTTGTGTTGGACTACTGTCTGCAAAGCAAATTGCCCCTTGGCGATATTATTGTTTTTTAAACCTTTAAATCTTGAATAACCATGGACCATTTTACATATTACATATAATGAAGCAAAGTGAAGTATTATAGAACATATGAAATACAGCAATAAAGTATTGCCATTATTGTATCCATAATCACATCTGGCACCGAGAACAAAAAATAAAGGACAAAACAGGTTTGAGACACATAACTAACTTATTATTAAACACATTGTTAAATGTAGCCTAACTGTGTGTTGTAATGTAATGTAGTGAATTAACGGTCAAAGCCCTGAAGGATTTTTGACGACCTCTGGTCCGTCTGGTTTTATTTTCTAAAACAGTTTGTAAAACATCAACCCTGTTGTCCACAGTCAATCCATGAACATCATTTTTTTTTTCAGGAAAAACTGGGCTATTAGAATATTTGTCCTGCAGTGAGGTCACTTGAATGTTGAAAGAGGTTGTAGGACCTTAAACACAAATAAATAAATAAAATGGAATGAATCTCACAGATATGTGTTGATATGACACACAGATCAATAAAAGCTAAGCCAATCTCCAACTCTCACTGTGTTGTCATTCCTTTCAGTGAGTACTGAAACAATCAAGTCTGTTTATTCTGTGCAAAGAATGCTGACAGCCTGTTTTAGGTTTACTGAAATCTTAATGTGTCTTCTTTGGGTGTGGCAACAGTGTTGATAAAGAACAATAACAGAACAATAGCAACAACAACAGATAAAGCAGTCATGGTGTCAACTTTTAACAGTGCAGTTAAGCATTAGTGGCTGTCCTGGCTTCCTTCAACTAAAAAGAAACAGCATTATTATTTAGATGTCATCTTGAAATTTGATTGCTCTTACCAAAACCACATCTATTATTCTTTAGATTTAAAAGAAGTCAGCCTTGCAAAAACAATGAAGGTCACATATGTTGCTCATATGTGAACCAACATGAAAGACGAGTATCATCAGCCTGTTTCAGTTCCCGACTTTTGTTGTTGAGCTCACCACGATGAAATATAGTAAATTTACAACTTCCTCACGGAGGTTCAGCTAGCACAATAGTCAACAATATGAAGATATGCAATATATTTGCAGTATAGTCGCTACATCTCGGAGGCATAATAAACCATAGAACTTGCATATGTGAGTAAATACATAAAATGTAGGCTATAAAGAGGTTGAAGTACTGTGTGGTGTATTATCTATGAGTTTATTCAAAGGAGAATCATCAACAAATTCTCTTTTATTCACTTGAATTACAATTTTAATAATATGTACAATAGTAAAGAGGGAAAGTTAACTTTAGGGACAAAAGCTTACATTCCTTTTAAATGAACGTGCTTCATTTGTGATGGGAAACAAAAAAATCATCGGTGTGACATAGTTCCTGCTGCAAAAAGGATACAAACTGTTCTAAAGCCATAAAGTATCACCTCCTTATGTGTGAAGAGCGTGTCCAGTCTGGTCCATCTCTGGTATTTGTGCAGGATGTATGCTGGAAATCTGTCAAACTTCATGGGGATCATTACATGCCTTCATGCTCACAGCGGCTATCATGGACTCATGCAGGAACTGGCGGCAGTCCGAATAATAAAACAGGGACATGAAAGATTGTGAAAAAGGGACTTCTTAGTAGATGCATGTTCATTTGACTTTTAATGCCTGCAGCCTTTTCTGTTTAATGCCCATATGGTGGCAATTAAATGGTTATTAGTGGCACATGTATGCCAAACTGTAGGCCTAATCATTTCCATGCTTAGCCAAACTGCTTAAATTATGAGGGTTAAAAAAGTATTGATGAACGTGAAACCACAGTAGTATAAACACCACTCACAATATATCACCACTCTTGCATGTCTCATCATATTTTTCCATTTGAGATTTTGAGCATTTGGCGCCCTCTGCAGATTATAGTCATATATCAATAGCCTACTCCTCTCCATTTAAAGAGGAACTCGTTTTAGCTTAATTTACCTTAACTGAACAGCTTCGGAGTCACTGGAATGGTTATATGACTGATTCGAGTTGAATGGTGGTCGTCTCTCTTCCCCCTAGCGCCTGTGAGCCGAAAAACCACCCTTGCAACTTTCGGCCGGCGAGCCGGCGGCCTCAGCGTCAGGAAGTATCACGTGATATCAGGTCTCACGATGTAACAAATTGCTTCACGGCACTGCACACATACGGCCATTCAGGAACCGGCTAACAAGGTAGAGATGGAGTTTTATCTATCGTCACGGCTGAGCCGGCAAAAAAGAAGCAGAAAGCTAGGAAAGCATTGTGGGAGGAACAGAGGAAGAGGAAACGGCAGACTGACCGAGAGAGGAGTCAGACACGAGGAAACATAGGAGCTGCCAAATATCTATTCTGAAACTGTAGCGGGGGGGCTCTATAGAGAAACCTGCATAGCGCACCTTTAACACTCCTCTGCTATATTTAGATAGTTTAAACCAGAGGTCTTCAACAGGGGGTCAGGGACCCCTAGGGGGTGTCACTACCCGATGTGAGTCGAGTGCAGATGTGAGCTGCACTTTGCGACTTCACGCAGATCTGTTTTGCTATTAGTCACAGAATAATGAGATAGGTACATTACAGAGCAGTTATTTATTAGCCACAGAATAATGAGATAGGTACATTACAGAGCAGTTATTTATTAGCCACAGAATAATGAGATAGGTACATTACATAGCAGTCATTTATTAGCCACAGAATAATAAGAAATGCAACACCCCAAAAAACCTATTATAATTTTCTATACATAAATAAAGACATATGCACCATACATTGTTGCAGAACAATTCACCAAAATGCAGGAAATTAAGTGTTTGATATGCTCAAACATATCATTTTGCTCTAAAGTGGAGATCTCATCTATCTCAGATAGATAGATAGATAGATAGATAGATAGATTTTTTTATTGATCCCAAAAAATGGAAAATTACAGTATTGCAGCAGCAAAATATCAGACACATACAGAATATACATTAAATAATAGGATACAATATACATGAAATAATAATAGACTACAAGAACAAATATTTCAAATATATACAAGTTGGGAATAAAAATGTACAACTGTTTCACTATTGATAATACACAGAAGCCATTATGTTTAGAGCTTCATGGAAAATGGTCGTTATACTTTTTTTGTGCATTGTGTTTGATTTGATCAGTTTTTACACACAGAAGAGTGATACAAGTTCAAGTAATTCTATACGACTTTGTGTTTAATAATCATAATCATTAAAACTGTTAAGATCTGCAGTTTTTTATCTTGTTCAATTTTCCACAATTATCAAGTTTAATTGTGAACCTTTTTAGTGCAGGCTACATAAGATGCTGTGTGTGTGTGTGTGTGTGTGTGTGTGTGTGTGTGTGTGTGTGTGTGTGTGTGTGTGTGTGTGTGTGTGT
This sequence comes from Gymnocephalus cernua, assembly GCA_023631565.1. NCBI lineage: Eukaryota > Metazoa > Chordata > Actinopteri > Perciformes > Percidae > Gymnocephalus > Gymnocephalus cernua. The sequence goes on from CM042430.1 coordinate 7,645,164, forward strand.
GCGTGCGTGCGATTGTGTCATCTAGTGGAAACTACCACAGAGACAGAATTGAGTACTTTGCCAGGTGATTTTGTCACTGCAATAGCGTTGCAACCATGTAAGATCCAAGGGGGCAGGCTTCTCTCCTCAGAGCGAAGCCGCGATGGCGCCATTTTGCTAACCCTGTTCCCATCACCCCCGTTAGCATCCCATTGACTGCCATTCATTTTGGCGTGACTTTGACAGACAATAACTTTACATCTGAAGCGTTTAAAGACTTGATTTGTCCGTTTTTATTTCTTAAGAAACACGACAATGTACACAAGGCTATTACCTTCCCAGTAAGCACACATACGTCGCGGCGACGTATTGGCGATCTAATCAAAATACATCGGGGATACGTTGTATTTTGGTCGTTTGCTCACTGGCACGACGTCCCCGCAACGTCGCTGCGCTACGTCTCAACGACATATAGCCGCTCTCTCCGCGACGTATACATATATACATCGTTCTAACGTATGCCATACGTCGTAGAGATGCAGGCAATATACATCGTTCTAACGTATGCCATACGTCGTGGAGATGTAGGCTTATATACATCGTTCTAACGTATGCCATACGTCGTAGAGATGCAGGCTTATATACATCGTTCTAACGTATGCCATACGTCGTGGAGATGTAGGCTTATATACATCGTTCTAACGTATGCCATACGTCGTGGAGATGCAGGCTTATATACATCGTTCTAACGTATGCCATACGTCGTGGAGATGTAGGCTTATATACATCGTTCTAACGTATGCCATACGTCGTAGAGATGCAGGTAATATACATCGTTCTAACGTATGCCATACGTCGTAGAGATGCAGGTAATATACATCGTTCTAACGTATGCCATACGTCGTAGAGATGCAGGCAATATACATCGTTTCAACGTATTTCTTACAGATGCGGTCTCAGGCGCATCTTGACGATGTGCCTGAGACCGCATCAATTGATCCTACATTAATCCATTTAACAAAACTGGTCAGTATAGGTCACACGAATTACTTGAAATAGTATTACTAAATTACATGAATTGCTAAAAGATAGATAAATCATACACAATTACTTATAATACATTTTATTGATAAAGCGCGTTTCAGTGTACTTAAAGACAATTTACACAAGTTGACATTATTATAGAAAATAGCATACTAACACATTCAAAGTTATTCTGAAAATTAAAAAAAAAAAACTTTTGATCATGTAGCTAGATTTTGAGATAATGATCATACTGTGGTCTATACTAATGGCTAATGTACAAAAACACTATTAAAAGCTAAAACCAGTGTTTTTATGTTCCCCCTCAAGGCAAAGAGCTGGGGCACGTTCAATATCAAAACGGCACGTTTCCTGGGAACGGTGTGCAACGGCTTGCGTTATGTTTTCATGTTTTCTCTCGTTTGGTGGGTGTGTCTCTCAATTATTGGCTGTGTTCCAGGTGATACTCAATCAGTAGAGAGTGTCTGTAGACTCGTGGTAATTAAAAGGCACTTGCACACACACAACAGGATGTCCAACTCACCGTTTCAGTTTAAAAAAACATCCCTTTGTTAGCCTTTCTCAATTTTTGGATGCCTATGGGATCATGATAATGTTATTTGAACCCAAAGACACGGAACAATTGAGCCAAGAATAACATTTATTTATTAAGAAAATTCATTATTTTTCTTAATCTGTAGGAGTCGCTGAAATATACAGTATTTCACCTTTTTTGACTACACACTCGTGAGCTGTGTATTACTGCTTCACAACAGCAGTGTGTACATGTTGGAGAACAAAAACTTATTGTCACACTAATGCTACTGAACAAATTCAAGTACTGCTCATCATATTGTCCACTGTCTATCATAATGTCAATTATTTCAGTAACCAAAAAAAAGGCCGTCTTTGCTACAGCCTCCACTCCAGTCCGTTGCCAGTCGGGGATCCTCAATGGCCCTCGGCTTCGGACTCAGGAAAGTAGGATTCCTCGGTGCTGCTGCTGTGGCAAGAACAAAAGATTTGGGTTATTATTCGAAGAAGTAACTTTTAATTCATGGAAGTTTTTTTTTTATTTTTTGTTTCTTCTCCCTTTGTTTTTAAGAAGTGGTTGAATAATAATTGTAACGTCAGTCTTTTTTTTGCAGATGTGAAGACCAGTTTCATTAAGTAGAATATGGCAAGCCAAATGTTAACATTGTTAAATTCGCTGCTAAATTTTCCTCAGAGGCTCCAACAATAAGGCCATTTGGTCAGTAGGTGTATTTTGAATACAAAATGGAACCTAAGTACAACTGCCAAAGGGTTAGACTATTTACTGTTGATAGATGGATATAATTTAATAATAGTTTATTACCTACCCATTTTGAAGTCTGTGTAGGTCTCCTTCTTTGGCTTTCTCTTTTCTGGAATCATCACCGCCTCTTCCTCTGAGCAGGGCAATTCAGCAGTGTTCGTCAAATCATAGTTTTCAAACTCTTTCCTGTTATCTGAAAGAGATTAATATACAGAGGTTATTAATAATTCAAGTAAAATGTAATAGTCTAGTTAGAGATAGAGAAAGTCTAAGAACCCTTGAACACACAGGGGGTTGAAAAATAGAGATACAAATAAGAATCATGAGTGGAACTGCACCTGCCCTAAATACTAGATAGATTTGCATTACAGGTGTGTAATTGAATCATGCAAAAAAAAAAAAAAAAAAAAAATATGACAATAACATACCTGACTCTCTTCACTTGCTGATCAGGCTTATACACACACGTATTCTTGTGGTATGATGACCTTCATCTCTGCATTGCCTTCTCTCACAACTCCTGCCCACGTTTTCTGATCTGCCACTATACATCACACCAACATAAAAAACAGACACACAATGTACACACAAGTACTTTTAGTATTGCAAACTACTGTTTTGCAATGAACACGGTGTATTCCGGACATTTTGTAGAAGATGGTGATATTCTTAGCAAAGGCCACTTTTTAATGAGGGATAACTAGTGAAACAAACACGCAAGTAAACAAAAAACAGTTTACCAAAGTCCTTGCTATAAACATGAAACGGATAGATACCAATAAAATGACTTGTGATATTGATAATTGTATTGATCTCAAAGTCAAATGTGATTCAATATGTCCATCGAACGTGTTTAGTCCCTGTTAAAGCCGATAATAAACCGCTAATGTCAGCTTTATGTAACGTTAGTTAGGCTTATGGTCAATTTAGCTTCAACAAAAAGTAAAACAAAGTTAAGTGACTGGACAGTAACTACATTAAGCTAACGCTAGCTTGCCAGGTACATTGTTTTTATTTAGCTAAGTAATCAACGTTAGTGATATATCAGTAAGAAATGAAAGATGAAATGAAATGAAAGTAAGAAATGACGGTAACAGGTGACGATGCTCTTCGGGGTGTTTTGAAGGCTAACGTTAGCCAACAAAAACGGCACCATCTAATAACTGATGTTTTATGACCGTTGACACTCCGAATCCCGTTTTCAAAATCAATTGTTAACCACATTTAATACCGAGTGTAAACGAACCACAGTCTTACTGTCCTAAAACTTATTTTACATAGTGTCATTTTGGTACTAAGCAGGGTAAAAATAAAACCTTATAATCACAATGTAATAAGTACGAACGTTAGCCTGCCATTAGACGGCCCCTGAACCTCTTCACCTTTTTTAAATATGCTTTAACTTAGTTGGTAGATTAGCTAGCTACATGCCGAATTTACCTTTACATTTTGATTCGATAACAAATCTTCAGCTTTATGTTCCCAGTTGAGGTTTCAGTTCCATTTAAGCCAAACAATAAAACTAACTGATATGAGCAAAGTATGAGGAGATGCGGCACTCATTAGCCGTTTCTCAATGTCAGTTAGTTACTGTTAGCTAGCTAACGTTAAGGAATATCGAGTAACGTTAACCTAACGTTACTGGCCTGTGTAACGTTAACGTTATGGTTAGCCAAATTACGGTAACATTAAATTATGGAACAACAGACAGTAAATTAACTTAGCTACCGCAACTGACACGGCTAGCTAACGTTATTCAGATTCAGTCAGATTAGTACATGTAGCTAGCTAGCTAGAGCACGGATATTTTAATTGTAAATGAATGTGAAAAAGGGCGGCTAGTGCGATGTTAGCCTGATCTAACGGCTCTAACGTTACTTTAAACCATGACATGGCATACTTTACTAACTAATATTGTTATTTGTCAGATGAACACCAACTTCCACATGCGAAAACATCGACATATTTGTATTAACGTTACGTTAAGATGAAATAGTGCTTACCGTGAGGTTTTGACAGCAGCACCGAAGCAGTCTCCATCCTATTGATTCCCACCCGTCGCAGACTGCCAATTTTTCCCTTCCTGTGGCGCGAATATGTTGCTGGGCAGAATTCAGATTCACTGTCCATCACATCAACAGTGTGTGTAGTAAAGACATCCAGACGCTCATTTAACGATGCTTCCAAATGACCCGCGAACAACTGAGAAACTTTTAATACATCGTTCCGACATAGTTAATACGTCGCTGCGATGTATATATTTCCATCATAATAAGACGTCCAGACGCTCAATAAACGATGCTTCCAAATGACCCGCAAACAACTGAGGAACTGTTAATACATCGTTCCGACATAGTTAATACGTCGCTGCGATGTATATATTTCCATCATAATACGATGTCCAGACGCTCAATAAACGATGCTTCCAAATGACCCGCGAACAACTGAGAAACTGTTAATACATCGTTCCGACATAGTTAATACGTCGCTGCGATGTATATATTTCCATCATAATACGATGTCCAGACGCTCAATAAACGATGCTTCCAAATGACCCGCGAACAACTGAGGAACTGTTAATACATCTCACCGACATAGTTAATACGTCGCTGCGATGTATATATTTCCATCATAATACGATGTCCAGACGCTCAATAAACGATGCTTTCAAATGACCCGCGAACAACTGAGGAACTGTTAATACATCTCACCGACATAGTTAATACGTCGCTGCGATGTATAGATTGCGATCATAATAAGACGTCCAGACTCTCAATAAACGATGCTTCATTATTCTTCTTTATGACCCGCGATCAATTGCAGACGAAGCGATCAATTACATACGTCGTGCCGACGTATGTGTGCTTACTGGGTTGTACCTCACGTTATGGCTCCGTAGCAGACGTTTTTATAAAAATAGGCTAACGATTGTGTCATAACCACGCGACTTACTGTCGCATTGTAGAGGAATTACCGTATAGTACAGGAGAAGCTCGCAGGCAGTTTCGACGTACATTAGCTGTTTAGTTTAATTACTAATGTTAACTAGCATTTTAGTTAGCAATAATTAGCCTGTGCCTATGTTATCTCCTTACATATACCTACGCTCTCCGTCTCTGATAGATTCGGAATGATTGAGATTTCTCTTGGCACAGCTACCAGAAGACTTACAACTTGCAGACACGTTGGTCACGTCACATCTACGGCGGGAAGCTCAGTTTGCAGCTGCGCAGTAACGCTCGGCTATCACCGGAAAAGTGCTGGAAAGAGGCTTCACTTGTCTCCGTCAAAAACAGCGGGATCGCTGTGTCCATTTTATATACTGTCTATGGTACTGACAGACACTTTATATACTGTCTATGGACAGACACCCTCCCCCCTTTCTGCCACAAGGTAAAATGAATGTGTGTGCATGACCAGTGATTGACACGCAGTTAGACCCCCCCTGGTTTATTTATCTTTCCTATTTTTAACCATTCATTTTGTTGGCTATTATATTTATCTGTCATGTTCTGCTTCTCATATTGAGGCTAATAATCGTAATAATGGCAGTAAAAACATTATATCACATTGATGAATTAATAAGTTATAGAGAGCACATCCATTTAGTGTTTTAATTTAATTGTTGTAATCGTATTCTTAGAATATAAAATGGTTCTTATATATTGTTTGGTTTATTTTCAAACACAATAAATAATGGTTTCTGATTAGAGTAGGCCTACTTACATTGATGAATATGCCATTTAGCTAATAGAATAATACGGCTGATAAATAATATAATACTGGTTTGTTTGAGCAGAAGAGTAATTTGTGAAACCAAACAATAAATGTTCAAAACAAAGGGAGAAATGTGGGGTCAATTGATTGAGTGATCATAGTACATACTATTTGTTTCCACAAGGCTTTTGACCAGTTTTGGGAATCTGCCTTGTTGTTTGTATATTATGTTATGTTATATCAGTTAAGAAAGGATCATTGGATATATCTATGAATAACATCCATGGTAACACGCATAGAAACAAAGAAATTAATAATAATAAGTACAATTTTATTTCTATGGTAACCTCTGTGATGAAGATTAATGTTTTCTTTTAAATAATAGGAAATGAGCTCTTGTCGTGACCCTCGACCAATCGCATTCCGCTGCTCTCTTTCCCCCATAGTAACGCGCGGACTCGCCTAGCAACACCAACAGCACTCCTAAAAGCGCAGCTGGGAGCCTGGGACGGTTAAATCAGTCTTACTTAACGTTACTCTCTTTCAACCCGTTTAAAGCAGCGTCAGGAAACATGGTGAGTATGGAATAATACGTTTTCTTTCCGTACACAGCACACACTTTTAATTTAACTTAGCTATCACGCTAGCTACGTTTTTATGGCATCAGCTAGCTAGCTAGCTTATTGAACTTGTAGCTAGCTTTAACCTTAGCTAGCTAGCTAGCTAACGATAGCATTGCCATGAATGAAAAGTCTAGCTAGCTAAGTTAGCAACGTTTCATGTTTAATGACAATGTTATGTTTTAAATGTGTTAATTTTTTGTATTAATGAATTAATTCGTAAAAAATACAGCGACTATAATTTAAGTTAACGTTAGCTAGCTAGCTAACGATAGCTAGCCTAGCTACTTAGGCTAGCTAAAGCTTCCTGTCTGACTGTTCCTGTGTCTCTGGTGTGTGTTAGTAACATAGCTATGATCCCTTGTAACATTCCTCTGCTTAACCGCCTAAATGAAACAAAGGGCCTGGCTGCAACCCCCGGTTTTTCTAATAAAATGAATGAGTTAGGCTGAAAGTACAACCCTTTAAAAGGTTAAAAAATGATGTCCCTCCACAGATATTTTATGTAATATTATATATATTCTCAAATCAACATGCAATTATTTTTCTGCCTTAATCACATTTATTTCATTTTAAGACCGTAAATAAATGTGCAGCATGGTCAGGTGACTTGGTCATTATGTTGTGGTACCTGGTTCTTTGTAAAGAATTTTATTTATTTTTTTCCCCTCTTCCCTTTGGACCTTTGCTTTTGAGGTGTGATGATCTCAAGCATCTAATTAGACATGGTTTAAACAAATACAGTAGACAGTCTGGCAATATTTCACAGTAAATGTTACAAATTGTTGTTTTCCTCCAGCATGAGTGTACCATTTTGTTTTCTTTTCCATCATCACATGTCTAAAATAATGCGTACGGGTAAATAACCTTGTTACTATTTTCCACAGCGTGAGTGTATCTCCATCCACGTTGGTCAGGCTGGTGTCCAGATTGGCAATGCCTGCTGGGAGCTTTACTGCCTGGAACATGGGATCCAGCCAGATGGACAGATGCCCAGTGACAAGACTTGCGGAGGAGGAGATGATTCCTTCAACACCTTCTTTAGTGAGACTGGAGCAGGAAAGCACGTCCCCAGAGCTATTTTTGTGGACCTGGAGCCCACTGTTGTCGGTAAACTCTATTTAAATATATAGATGCCATAGTTACCTTATTTCATCAAGTCAAACCCTCAAGTGATTTCTGATTAAATCGGTCTCCTTAGATGAGGTGCGCACTGGGACCTACCGCCAGCTGTTCCACCCTGAGCAGCTGATCACCGGCAAGGAGGATGCTGCCAACAACTACGCCCGTGGACATTACACCATCGGCAAAGAGATCATCGACCTGGTGCTGGACAGGATCCGCAAACTGGTGGGTAACTAAATATCAAGAGGGATTCATTCCTAATTTTCACATATTGAATTAAATGACATATCTCATATGTGATTACTGTCTCTCCTTCTCTGTCCTCAGGCTGACCAGTGCACTGGCCTTCAGGGCTTCCTGGTTTTCCACAGCTTCGGAGGTGGGACCGGCTCTGGTTTCACCTCCCTGCTGATGGAGCGTCTGTCTGTCGACTATGGCAAGAAGTCCAAGCTGGAATTTGCCATCTACCCAGCTCCCCAGGTGTCCACCGCTGTGGTGGAGCCCTACAACGCCATCTTGACAACCCACACCACCCTGGAGCACTCTGACTGTGCCTTCATGGTGGATAACGAGGCCATCTACGATATCTGCCGTAGGAACCTCGATATCGAGCGTCCTTCTTACACCAACCTGAACAGGTTGATCAGTCAGATTTTGTCCTCTGTCACTGCTTCCCTTCGTTTTGACGGTGCCCTCAATGTTGATCTGACAGAGTTCCAGACCAACTTGGTGCCATATCCCCGTATCCATTTCCCTCTGGCCACCTATGCCCCTGTCATCTCTGCTGAGAAGGCTTACCATGAGCAACTCTCAGTGTCAGAAATCACCAATGCCTGCTTTGAACCAGCCAATCAGTTTGTAAAATGTGACCCTCGCCACGGAAAATACATGGCTTGCTGCCTTTTGTATCGTGGTGATGTGGTGCCCAAAGATGTAAATGCTGCCATTGCCACCATCAAGACCAAGCGCTCCATCCAGTTTGTGGACTGGTGCCCCACTGGTTTCAAGGTGGGCATCAACTACCAGCCGCCCACTGTAGTTCCTGGTGGAGACCTGGCCAAGGTCCAGAGGGCTGTGTGCATGCTGAGCAACACCACTGCTATTGCAGAGGCCTGGGCTCGGCTTGACCACAAATTTGATCTGATGTATGCTAAGCGTGCCTTTGTTCACTGGTATGTAGGTGAAGGTATGGAGGAGGGGGAGTTCTCTGAGGCCAGAGAGGACATGGCAGCTCTAGAGAAGGATTACGAAGAAGTTGGAGTGGACTCTATTGAGGGTGAGGGAGAGGAGGAAGGAGAGGAGTAGGGTCTACTTACTAATAAGTAAATCTAAATGTAAAGTGTCCTTCCTGTACAATATACAGGAGCACAATGTTTTGCATTTGTTTTTAGATTTGTACCCTTGTGTTTGAGCCATAAATGTGTCACTGTAGTTGTAAAAAGTAATTGGCCTTTGTTTACTGGTATGTGGGTGAGGTTATGGAGGAGGGAGAGTTCTCTGAGGCCAGAGAGGACATGGCAGCTCTGGAGAAGGATTATGAGAAGGTTGGAGCTGATAATTTTGGAGATGATGATGATGAAGGAGAGTAATATTAAACAGGCATGCATTCCCCTTTATTGATCTCTGATCTGTTATTAATGTAAAAAAGTTTGTTCATTAACTGCACTATTTTCTGCTCTCTTTAAAACACCCCTTCCACAGGGAGGTGCTCACACTATACGTCTAAGCCACTGTTAAATGTTTAAAATAACTTATCTACCTAAGATAGGTTGTCACTTAGAAAAATGCTTTGACTATAATTAAATGAAATGATCTTGCTGCTCAACTCACTTTAGTCACATGGGGGCAGTGGTGTTTATCAGATGTTTGAACTCCGCACCTAGAGTGAAATGGCAAACTACCCTACATTTCAAATAGTTGCAGTATACCATTTCTAGATCTCACATTTAATAATTGACAGTGATTTGTGATTTACACAAGAAATGCCTGAGAAGACAGTGGGTGAGAATTATCTTGTGATCTTTAAAGTATCCAATTTATGACATATTATTCAGACTAAATGTGAAATGATACAGATTATAAAACTGATATGAAAAACAATATCTTAGGGTAATGGTTAGTGTCAATATTTTAATGTTAAGTACTCCAAAACAGATGTATGGCAGTTTTTTTCCCATTTAAGACAAATCCTCAAACTCTACTGTAAGAAGTACAAATATAAAAAAATATTTTCTAATCCTTTTTCTCAATAAATGGGGACCTCTGGTGGTATCATGCTGTACACCAGGAAGAAGATATGGAAAGGAAAACCAATAAACGTAATGCTGTATCCTTTCAACAGGACATCTATTATCACAGTATATTGTACTGAAATATATAATTTCCCTTTCTAACAGAGGGGTTTTGTGTCACACTGGAGAGAAGCAAGGCTTGGGAGGGCCAGGCGAAGAAAGTGCTTTTTGTGGAAAAATATGGTTTAGCCAACACTGCCACCTAGTCACCACAACCAGGAAGTCTCCAGAGTGAGCTACCTACCATTATGGAAATGTAGGCAGAGGTGTTTTACCTGGTGCAGAAACTCAATCAGTAACCGATACACATCAGTATAATTCACATCATTGCTGGCATCCCTAAAGTTCTGGTGATAACAGATGTACAAACTTGTGGTAGCCTGTGATGTAAGGAGCATATAAAGTCATTTCAAGTCACAGGCTGGCAGAAAGTTTGAGCTAACAATGTTGTTTGTGCAATGGTAAATAAACTTTGATCTGGTATTATAAATTAATCTGCTCTGTGCTTCATGTCAGCTGTCCACCAAGTATTTATTTAGTCAGGAGAGCAGACTGGCATGTATCCCTACTGCATTTCTGGTTTATTAATCAGAATCAGAAAGGAGTTTATTGCCACAGTACGTGGGATTTGCCTTGGTGATTGGTGCGTACATACACAAACAAACATTAAACATGAATACGGAATAAACAATAAATACAGAATAAAAAAAATATACTGTAGTATGTGCAATGTGCAGAGTCCAGGATGGAGGTAAGTGCAAGTGTAATGACTAGGGATGGGGAGGGGTTAAGTCAGTGCTTTTATTAAAGACACTTGAAATCTGTTAACAGCATTTGTAGTATTTTTCATTTAGCCAGCTGATCTTTTCAGACCATTCAGTACAATAATCAACATTAAAAATAGTGTTAATTCAGAACCTATTTCAGAGGCATTGGATAAGCTTATTGTATGGGTCAACTTCCAGTAGCAGTAATATTTACTAACCTGCATTTGTAAAACTCAAATCTCATTTCGGGCAATATACCAGTTTAGCTACACTTTATTTACAGTATAGAGCAACTGCTCAAAAAACACAAAAACCTAAATTTAATAAATCATTAACCACAGAAATCTGCTATTAAAAATGGTACATTAAAACACATCACATCCAGACAGGACACATTAAATAGACTGTATACAGTCTATGCTTTTAACATATATATTGTATGTTAGTAGTTCATCTCATAGACAGTATATAAAAGGTTCATCTGTCGTCGATGCAGCCATGGTAGCATCACTTCCGGTTAGTACTTTCAAAATAAAACAAAGTGTAGCTACGCTTCAGGGGCAAATGCATAATGCCGTTGCATGCTATTTTGTCGTGTTGAAACGAAGTGTCGATACATCCTGTCACAATACTCCAAAGGTCAACATTGTGGAGAGTAGTTTGTAACCACTACTAGCTACATTCCATAGGAGAGTCGTTAAAAGGTCCATCAGCGATTACCGAGTACCGACAGACCACAACTTTACTCAAGGCGAAGGTTGCTGACGCTGTTCAATAGTTAGAAGGATCCGCTTTGACAAGAACACGTCACGTTAGCTACAAGATAGCTAACTGACTAATTAAGTTGTTTTTCGGAGTTTTTCGCTGACTGGGTAAGCGTGGATACCGTAAGCTAATGAAGGAGCTAATGCTAACGAGCTAATACTAACCATGTTATTAACAGACTTCTTATATTTACGTTGCTGTTGGTACAATGACATGGCGTAATAGCTGAACTCGTGTAAACAGAAACGTTATTTAGCTGTTGTTAGTTTATGTTGCCAACTTTATAATCAGCATTAGCCTACTTTAGCGACCTCTTTAAACCAGATAAACAAACGCATATAATTGCAGGGAATTAGCCAGGTAACTTATTTTATCAACAGCAGTCAGAGACAATACAAATACACGGGCCTTCTTTCTGAGTGATATTCAACTATTTCTAATTGTGAATAAGGTGATCTTAATACTGGGGCCGAAATTAAGATAGCAGTAGAATAACCTTTAGCCTTAAATAACGTTTTATGATGTGTGTTACATTCTAGCAATGGTGACAGTCTGCCCTCTCATGCTGGACATCAGTAGTGCTGTATGTCTGGATAAGGTAAATTGTAAACAAAGCTAATGTCTTATTTCAGAGGGAATGGAGAAAGCTAAACAAGATGCATTCGACAGTGCCAGACTTCAAGTTATCAAAGATGGCTATGAAAGGGCTTTCGAGTGCATTAATAAAGGACTCACTGTAGATGAAGCTGGAGACAAGGCACAGGCCCTGGAGCTCTACAAGCGAGGGCGACAGCACCTTCTCCGGGCCATTAGTGTGCCCTCACAAGGAGAGGAGTGTGTCGGCAGCTCCTGGGAATCAGCCAGGCAGATGCAGCAGAAGATGCAGGAGACGCTGAACAACATCACCACTCGCCTGGCCATACTAGAGACTAGCTCGGACCTTGAATCTGCAACTACACCAAACACTAGCAGTGTGTCTGGCCTTGATGCTACAGACGTGTCTGAAGAAGGTCTCTATCCAAAACTTCCCACCAAAAACAAGCCAGAGAAGCCAGCTCCACCAAAGCTACTTTCTCCAAACAACCAGGCAGCAGGAGCTGTAGGAGTGGTGCCAGCATGCAGTAGTGAGGGTCTACCTCTCTCACCTACCAGACAGCCTGTGGTTCCAGTGGAACAGCCTCCAGCTTACTCTCCTGAGGCGGCTGACGGCCACCTATCTGTCTCATATGGAACGGAGTCAGGGGAAATGTCATTGGTTGGGGATGAGTTCTACAGTCGTACATCTAACTCAACACCATCTCCCCAGAGTATGGGAGAAGAAGGAGAGGAGCTGGTGTATATCCCTCATGGTGTACAGATATTCTTTGTCACTCCTGAAGGGCAGGTGAGCGCTCCATCGTACCCAGGCTTCCTGCGGCTGGTGAAGTTTACTAGTGACCATGAAGCTATGCCCAACCGACCACCAGCATTTCTGCAGGTAAGAGAAAATATTATAATAATTTCCAGCACACTAAACACTCACTGGTATGAGTCTGACAGGACTAGATTAGCCCTCATGCCCATCAGATGCAATAAGTACAAGTGAAATGTCATCACTGCAGTGTGCCCAGCCATTCTTGTACCATTGAACCTAATTTTGTAACACTTGCTCGGCTAATCAAGACCTCTTTGACTGTGAGTCATCAGCAGGGGGAGATATGCTTGTTAATGATCTCTTTCCCTCACCCCATGGACCTGATCATGTGAGTGTTGTTCACTCAGTGCCCTAAGCTCAAATGGGTTTAGGGGTATGATGTCATCATCCTGGGAAATCCAATCAGGATCATTACTGGCTCAGAATTGGACATAGATGGTACCTCACTCATGACCTACTGGAAATGAACTTTCTCCACATTCTGAAAACTCAGATGATCTTATGACAATTAACCAAAAGCAGATCTTTTTTACAGTATGGGCGGTGCTTAAAATGCACAGTGAAATACCAGAAAGTAGTTACAACTGTACAGTCTGATGCATTAAAATACAGCAGCACTACATTGAAGGGGTTTATCATGTTCAATCTTTGTTGAAACAGCAGTCAATAAGGTATTCACAAGTGATCACAAGATGGCTGAATGTTAGGTTGTCCCCAGCCAGTGTACAGACCACCAGACCTTTGAACCACTTGCTTGGTTTGTAATGTGGAGGTCATATGTAAAAACTACAAACAAGTGATAAGATAAGAAATAACATGAAGCTATTCAAGCATATCAGCGTAGACTTTCGTTAAAAGACTAAATCAATACTGTTATCTTATTCATTTTAATATCGAGGTCAAGGGACTACAGATTAATTATGGCCAATTTGGGCATTTTTGACCCATGTATAATCATGCATTTTTATTAATTTATACTATCCCCTTCTTAAATAAACTGAATTGAATTTAACTTATCCTGTTTTAAGCACTTTTCTGGTGTTTTATGGAAATGTTTTAGCCTGCTGTCAAAACAGCCAACACACTGACACTATTGGATCATGAGACTAAAATTTGACTCTTCATTGGGGAATTTCCCAGGTGCATATTGCCAGCAGGTGACATCATTGATTCACATGAGTGCAAGTATTTAAACTCTGCTTACACTGTTATGCCCTTTAATCCTGTTAGACATGTGGCAGTCAGAGGGAGACTGTGTCCTCTGGTTTTCCTTCTCAGACGGTTCACTGTGTTGCACTAATTAGAATCACCATTACACATGTGGCTTGTCGTGTTGAGGTTATATTCGGAAATCTCTTTGCAGAGCTCCTTTCCCCTCTTACATTTGACTTCCATTTTAATTTAATCATCATTGTACCTTGTTGTGTATGTGGACACATAATTCATCATGACATTGTACATGTAATTATTTATCATCACTTTTTTTGCAGCTGTTGCATTCTTTTTTTCAATTTCAATTCAATTTTATTTATAGTATCAAATCATAACAAGAGTTATTTCGAGACACTTTACAAATAGAGTAGGTCTAGACCACACTATAATTTACAAAGACCCCAAAAATCTAGTAATTCCCCCAAGAGCAAGCATTCAGTGCGACAGTGGTGAGGAAAAACTCCCTTTTAGGAAGAAACCTCAGCAGACCCAGGCTCTTGGTAGGTGGTGTCTGACGGAGCCGGTTGGGGGTGTGATGAACAGTGGCAAGAACAGTCACAATAAAGATAATGGATCAGTGACTAGACAAAGTAGTCGTAGTAGTTCATGTCATATCAGGGCACTGCAGGGTGTTACAGGATGTAGCATGGCACAGCAGAGCATAGCTGGACGTAGCAGGGTGCAGCAGGACGCAGCAGGACACTGCAGGGCACCGTAAAGAGTAGTAGGGTGTAGCAGGGTATAGCACAGTGTAGCAGGGTGTAGCAGGGTGTAGCAGGGTGTAGCACAGTGTAGCAGGGTGTAGCAGGGCGTGGACTTGGAGCAGGACCACGGCGACAGCTGCATCCATGTTCTTGGTGCCACTCTAATCCAAGGAAACATGCTGGGCGAGAAAAAACATAAGGACTCTAAGGAATAGACTCCCCAGAGCTAGGTTAGTAACAAGCATTTCTGGGACATGAATGCACACAAATGGGAAGAGAGAGGAGAGAGAAGCTCAGTGTGTCAAAAGAAGTCCCCCGGCAGTCTAAAACTAAAACAGCGTAACTGAGAGAGACAGGTTAAAGAGAGGTGCCTGGTCGGGCTAGAACTCTCCCCAACCGGATCAGGCTGTACTGGCCTGCCTCCCTCTACTTTTTCTCTTACCTTTGTTTTGCTTCCCGCCAGGTGTGTGACTGGCTATACCCTCTCATGGCCATGGACTCACCAGTGTTGCTGTGTAACACTGGTGTGTTTATGTTTCCGGACATGATGGCGCCAGGGCCAGGCTATTATGTTGGGGTGGTGTTGTCCTCTGAGCTGCCTGCTGCAGACAGACAGCTGTTCCAGGACCTACTGTCCCAGATGACAGATCTCAGGGTACAGGTCAGTGGTCTTTGGGGAGCAAATGGGGGCAATATATTTGAATATACAGTCTAACAACACAAGTCATCTTCAGCTTAATGCTATGTATTTTCATGCTGATTTTCTCACTGACCAAATGCTCAGAGAAATTGTTTTCTGAAATGTATTTGTACTGTTCTCACATCAAAATATGTTTCCAAAGAATTATTACACAATGCCTTTTGGCAAATCCTCTTGTGCCAGTGGGCGGTACAGAGAGCTGTTTTAAGCAAATGAGACCGTGAAGAGTGCACTGGTGGTATTGGTAGTTACAGTCATGGGACAGTGGGTGCATCTTCAATTTGCGTACTGTTTAAAAGCTAAGATCACACTCATCAGTCTTATTGTTTAATAATATGAATGTAGTACTAGAATGCCTGAGCGTCAGCTGCTAATGTTGACTTAACAAATCAGTGAATCTGTTTGGGCCTAAAATAGATTTGTCCTCACACAAAGATATTTTTTGTTTAAAGATTCTGGGCCCTATCTTGCACCCAGCGCAATTGACTTTGTACACCAACGCATGTGTCATTCCTATTTTGCACCCGACGCACAGTGGACTTTTCCCTCCACAGACGCACGTCGGTAAATTAGGGAATGAATTGCGCTCCCGGGGGCGGTTCAGCGAAAAGAGGAGGCGTGTTCAGGTGCAAACGTTCCCTGGTGCTATTTTGCAGTTTCGGAAAACAATTCCGCCACTGACCAGAAAAAACCTGGTCTAAAGTCAGTGGAGCTAGTCTAAAGTCAGTGGTGCTAGTCTAAAGTCAGTGGTGCTAGTCTAAAGTCAGTGGAGCTAGTCTAAAGTCAGTGGTGCTAGTCTAAAGTCAGTGGAGCTAGTCTAAAGTCAGTGGTGCTAGTCTAAAGTCAGTGGTGCTAGTCTAAAGTCAGTGGCTCTAGTCTAAAGTCAGTGGCGCTAGTCTAAAGTCAGTGGTGCTAGTCTAAAGTCAGTGGTGCTAGTCTAAAGTCAGTGGAGCTAGTCTAAAGTCAGTGGTGCTAGTCTAAAGTCAGTGGTGCTAGTCTAAAGTCAGTGGCTCTAGTCTAAAGTCAGTGGCGCTAGTCTAAAGTCAGTGGTGCTAGTCTAAAGTCAGTGGCGCTAGTCTAAAGTCAGTGGTGCTAGTCTAAAGTCAGTGGTGCTAGTCTAAAGTCAGTGGCTCTAGTCTAAAGTCAGTGGTGCTAGTCTAAAGTCAGTGGCTCTAGTCTAAAGTCAGTGGCGCTAGTCTAAAGTCAGTGGTGCGTTATTCAGATGCTATTTTAGGGGCGCATGCTTGGCCATAGCGTGTGCACAACACACATACACTTTGCTTCTCTCATCTACACGGACGCAGCAGTTCCCATTTTTGCAAACCATACATAATTACAATGAAAATATTAGTGAAAATGTGCTCCAGGTGTTTGGATAGGTCAGGAAACTCTTTATAGTACAGTCCTCAAAAAGTCACCACCCGGTCAAGACGGGCATTTATTACTTTGCCGCATCCCTGACAGCTCCTGCTCCATCCCTGATGAGAACGTCTCCTCAGCTGTGAACCCGTGCGCCAGGCAAATCCGCCGTCATAATAGCAATCCACCATGGAACAAGCGCACCTGCTCTTAAAGGGAATGTGAGATGACGCTCTGATTGGTTTATTGCACGTTACGCCCAAACCACACCTAGCTACTTCAGACCAACCCATTTTAGATTTGCGTCGGGCACAAGACTCATTTATCCCGCCCACAAAGCTACTTGCGTTTTGCCTTTGATACTTGCGTTTCAGATCGTTAAAATAGGGCCTTCTGTGTTAAAATTCAGTTGAAAGAGCAAACTGAACAGTAACACAGTGTTTCCCCTACCATTGTTTTGGAGGGGGCGGCCCCCCCAAAACGCCCCCCCACCCCCACTGAAAGAATGACAAAATTATATAATTATGCGCAAGATAAAGCTGTTTTCACACAAACAGGCAATTCGCTTCTCTTTCCTCGCCTTAAAAGTTTGATTCATTTTAACTTTATGGGCCGGCTACATTGCACATGTAAAGTATGTGGAGCGGACGTTCCAACACTACGCTTTCACCATAATCAATGAAACTGGCTACACCAGATACGAGCAGGAGATCCGCTCTACAAGCGTAAAAACAGGACAGTCTTCTTAACTTAGCAAAAAAAAGTAAGGACATTTGTGTTTGGTAGATTATTTCTCTGTGGTAACAATGCTTTTTGGCAATAAATCTTATACCGTTGGAAAGCCTGTTTAGTTCCCTTACAAATGGTGCCACATTTGTAAGGAACATGCATTTGTGGGATGAGCAGCAGCGCTGAGTATGTGGGTTGCGCCCATGAAAGATTTGCCAAATCCTGTCTGCCAAATGCCAAACAGCTTATTCTGCCATTGACTCGTTTGGTGGATTGGATGATTGAAGTTTGAAGAAACAAGACATATTGGCAATTTAACAATTTTTTCATTTCACAAACAGGAGCCTCAGTAGCGTGTGGAAGAACCATACACAGCCACAACAGCCTGGCACCTTCTCCTCATGCTGGTCACCACCCTGGTCACACTCTGCTGTGGGATGGCATCCAATTCTTCAACCAGCATTTGTTGCAAGTCAGCCAACGTGGTTGTGTTGGTCACTCTGGCACGAACAGCACGCCCAAGCTGATCCCACAAGTGTTCAATAGGGTTGAGGTCAGAACTGCTGGCAGGCCATTCCATCCTCTCCACTCCCACATTCTGGGGGTAGTCTCTAAGAGCGTTGTCATCTTGGAGGATAGAGTTCGGTCCCAGACTGTGGAGATATGGGATTGCCACTGGTTGCAGAATCTCATCTCTATATCTCTCTCTGCATTGAGCTTGCCTCCAATGATTACAAGCCTTGTTTTTCCAGTGAGGGAAACACCATCACACTGCCTCCACCAAAAGGTGTTACTCTATCCGTGCAGCAATCAGCATAGCGTTCTCCACGTCTTCTCCACACTTTGACCCTACGATCCAACTGCCATAGGCAGAATCTGGACTCATCACTGAACATAACGTTCCTCTACTTGTTCAGGTTCCAGCGCACGTGTTGACAATTGTTTGGCAATGGCAGAGAAAATTTGGCAATTTTTTCATGGACACAACCCACATACTCAGCGCTGCTGCTCATCCCACAAATGCAGGTTCCATACAAATGGGGCACCATTTGAAAGGGAACTAAACAGGCTTTCCAACGGTATAAGATTTATTGCAAAAAAGCATTGTTACCACAGAGAAATAATCTACCAAAGATAAATTTCTTTACTTTTTGTGCTAAGTTTATTTATATTTTTTACGCGAGGTGTGTGCGGGCGGCCCTTTTACACAGAAATGGATCATAAAGTGCCATTACTTCTTTACAGGAAACGACTTTGACTGTCAGTGAGCGTATATTGGCAGTTTCATTTTGAGAATTTCTGTTTCTATTTCTTCTTCCCTTACCTGCGTCTTCTGATAACAGCTGACAGTAAATTTCCGTTTTCACAGTGCTGTGCCAGCTCCAAAAAAACTGAAGAAACCACAACAATCCCAAAACAAAAGCTCTCCGTCTCGAGACCCCCCCCTCCCTGAACACCATTCAGTCCTCCAATCAACACAAACAAATTCTGCAAGCATAACAAACACTGCAGACATTAAATCTGTACCTCATATCAGAAAACAATTGTACTTGGTGCTTACAGAATACTTTGAGGCTGCAGACTAAAATGATTTTAAACTTTTTCGTTTTGGCCTGGCATGAAACTCTTGCTCCTGCTTAGTTCTGAGCTGGCACTCTTCTCCAAGTTACCCCTGCCTCAGCATTATGGGGATTTGAGACAGGCAGGTGAGGAGAATTAATCCGTTATAATGCTCTTATCTGCAGCAGTTGGAACAGCCTCAAAGTTTCAGCTGAAAGGCAAGTGCCAGTTCAGCCATGATGGAGGTAGAGACGCTGGCTCAGATCGATGCCAAACGAGGTCATTTTTGATTTATGCAATCAGCCTAGTCATCTTCTCTGATGGACCTGATCCCTTATCAGCAAGTAAGCACTTTTGTGTTTTCATTTTTGGGTCAAGTAGAAGAATTGACGTTTTTAGCACAAATGGAGACATGGAGAAATTTGGCAGTCTCTTTGTAGCAAACAAATAGTGCATTGTAACGAGAAGCACAGAATAATAAAAGGAGCTATTGTGTGACTTAGGGGGTTACTTGGAGACAAGTATCTGAACGGAGATGTGTACAGCTTGCACAAAGTAGCAGACAAGTTGTCCAAAGATTTGACTGACAAGTAGGTCTTATTTTCAGCCCACATTGTCGGTCTTCATCTGACATTAGCTAACCAATGTGTCTATATGATCAGGCTCCAGATGAAGCTGCAGACAACATTAATCTCAGTCAGAAGGTGTCCATCGCTACACCCAAGGAGACTGAACCAGCTGTGATCGAGGAGGAGAAGGCTCTGCCCGAGTGGAGTGAAAAGGTGGCCAGCGGGATCCTGACAGGTGAGGTCCAACTGCGTCTTCCTCCTAAAAATCGTAATGCTTTTTTTTGGTGAAAAATGAGTTAGGAAAGTCTAGAGACTCTTTGACTAGCCCCTATATGATCCTGCTGTCCTATCAGGTGCGTCATGGTTAAGCTGGGGCCTGGTGAAAGGAGCGGAGTTTACAGGCAAGGCCATTCACAAAGGGGCATCTAAACTCAGGGAACACATCACCCCAGAGGACAAACCCACCCACGTCAGCCCCACCGTCACCAAAGGCCTCCACGTTGCCAAACAAGCGACCGGGGGAGCTGTCAAAGTCAGCCAGTTTCTAGGTGACAGTCATTCCCAGTCAGCTTGTTTTACTAACCTTGTGTGTAGGGCTGCAACTAACAATTATTTTCATAGTTGATTAATGGGTTGATTATTTTCTCAATTAATCGATTAGTTGTTTGGTATAAAATGTCATAAAATGATGAAGACAGTTCCTCAAATGTCTTGTTTTGCCCACAACACAAAGATATTCATATTTTTAAAAATGACTCCAACCAATAAATCGATTAACAAAATAGTTGGCAATTTAATCTAATAGTTGACAGCTAATCGATTAATCTTTGCAGCTCTACTTGTGTGGTTATTTGGCAGTGGACCTCTAATTGAGTAATGCTGTGTAACTGCAGTGGACGGGGTGTGCACGCTTGCTAGCTGTGTGGTTCGAGAGTTGGCTCCCCACGTGAAAAAACACGGAGGCAAGCTGATCCCAGAGTCTATGAGGAAAGACAAGGATGGGCGTTCCAACATAGATGGAGCCATGGTGGTGGCTGCCAGTGGAGTGCAAGGTAGAGTGCATCATCTCCACTGATCATAATCTCCACTTTATAGTCTTTAAGAGAAAGTTGTTTACATAAGAGTACTAAAATGTTAGCCTGACAAGATGTTGGGTCTGGAAACTCACCATTGGCAGGGCTCAATCCGAGGGGCGGGATAAACGGTTGTCTTTCAAATTCCCTCTGCATGCAGTAGGATAGCGCTACAACCAACCAGAGCAACGCTAGTTGATAGATTAAACATTTGCCCTATCCGGTCAGCAAAACTCTGAACACATCTTCCTTTTTTAAGAATGATTTCAGTGCCGTTCTTTGTTCTTTTCTCAAAGAAAAGATTAACTCCAAGTCTTCCAAAGACCGCTGTTCGCCAGCAGCAGCAGCCATCTTCTTTGTTTTCAAGTAGCAGGGAATTCACGCTGAACCGTCGCAACTCTGCCGTCATTATGTTGAGCCCGCTCACCGACTCTATACACAATGTGATTGGCCTGACTAGAGTTTGGTTTTTCCAGCTCACAAGCCAACGGAGAGTTGCTAGACGACCCTGGCTCCAAATCATGTTTGCTGCCGCTAGGGTGCGTCTAGATTTCTAGGCTACTACCACCCCAAATCAGAAAAAGTTGGGACAGTATGGAAAACACAAATAAAAAAAGAAAGTAGTGATTTCTAAATGTACTTTTGACTTGTATTTCCTTGCAGACAATACAACAGCATATAATTTAATGTGTTCCTCATGATTTGTATGTTTTTTTTTTTGTTGTTTTTTTTTTCAAAAAAACAATTCCTATTTTGGTTCGTGCAACACATTTCAAAAAAAGTTGGAACAGTAAAGCATTTACCACTTTGTAATGTTGCCATTCCTTTTCACAACACTTAAAAGACGTTTAGGGACTGAAGACACCAAGTGATGAAGTGTTTCAGGTGTAATTTTGTCCCATTCTTGCTGCAAACAAGTCTTAAGGTGGGCAACAGTACGGGGCCTTCGTTGTCGCATTTTGCGCTTCAAAATGCGCCACACATTCTCTATTGGAGACAGGTCGGGACTGCAGGCAGGCCAGTCAAGTACCCGTATCCTCTTCCTCCGCAGCCAGGACTTTGTAATGTGTGCAGAATGTGGTTTTGCGTTATCTTGTTGAAATATACATGGACGTCCCTGGAAAAGATGTCTTCTTGAAGGCAGCATATTGTGTTCCAAAATCACTTTGTACTTTTCAGCATTAATGGTGCCATCACAGAAGTGCAAGTTACCTTTGCCAAGGGCACTGACACAACCCCATACCATGACAGACCCTGGCTTTTGGACTTGTTGCTGGTAACAGTCTGGATGATGTTTTCTTCGGCGTCCATTTCTCCCAAAAAATAGCTGAAATACTGATTCATCTGACCACAGTACACGTTTCCACTGTGTGATGGTCCATCCCAGATGCCTCCGAGCCCAGAGGAGTTGACGGCGCTTCTGGACACTGTTAACATAGGGCTTCCTTTTGGCACAGTACAGTTTGAACTGGCATTTGTGGATGTAACTACGTATTGTGGTACTTGACAAAGGTTTGCCAAAGTAGTCCTGAGCCCATGTGATATCGCTTATAGATGAATGATGATTCTTGATGCAGTGCTGCCTGAGGGCTCGGAGATCACGGTTGTTCAGCTTAGGCTTGCGCCCTTGTCCTTTACGCACTGAAATTCCTCCTCATTCCTTGAATCTTTTAATTATGTTATGCACTGTTGAAGGTGAAATAAGCAAATGTCTTCCTATCTTTCTTTGAGGAACATTGTTTTTAAACATTTCAATAATTTTCTCACGTATTTGTTGGCAAACTGGCGATCCTCGGCCCATCTTTGCTCCTAAAGGACTAGACCTTTCTTGGATGCTGCTTTTGTACCAAATCATAATTACAATCACCTGTTGACATCACCTGTTTCAAATCACATCATTATTTAACCAATTTACCTGATTACTAGCCCTAAATTGCTCCTGTCCCAACCTTTTTTGGAATGTGTTGCAGGTCTGAATGACAGGAAAGGATGTATATTTACAAATGAAATTAGGTTAACCAGACAAAACATGAAATATTTTGTGTTCACATTGTCTGCAATGAAATACAAGTCAAAGTACATTAAGAAATCACTACTTTCTTTTTTTTATTTGTGTTTTCCATACTGTCCCAACTTTTTCTGATTTGGGGTTGTAGAATGTGCCAACATGCTTTGTATTTTGTGTATTTGCCCAGGATTTGCGACCATGTGGACTGGTTTGGAAGTAGCAGCAAAGGACATCACTACGAGTGTAGCATCAGAGACGGTCACCACCGTAAAACACAAGTAAGTCGTCAATTCAGTTTAAAATAACTTGTTTGACCACTGTCACTTGCTTTAATATAAAGCAATTCAAGTTTTTGCTCGACACTGCTTTCTAAACAGGTGTTTAAATTACCTCTTGCATTGTACATGCAAAACCAAACGTGCACTCACTTCTTTTCCTTTTCAATTTACTTTGCAGATTTAGGGGTCTACAAAACATCTTTGACCCACCTAATGAGAATAGGTGTCATTTTTCCTAATTATACACAGCTATTGCTATTACTATTATAACTCTTTTCACCACTAATCACAAGCATGACATGAGCCTTTTTTTCTTTCTTTGGAATGATTTGGCTCTTGCACAAAGCTCTCTAAAGTTATCTAAGCTGCTGTGCCAACTCACTGCCCTTCCCTGTGTGGCGGTTCACACGATGGTGCTGCTTTTCACTGATTTCTCCAAATGTTTCTGATAGAAGAAGAACAATTGGCAACTTTGCGGTCTATCCTGATTTAAAAAATCTTCCCATATTGTATAAATTGGTACTACAAGTTCCAATGATGAGCAAAATATCTATACAGTATAGTTGATTATTTATTTGCAGGGTTGGGCTATATGAGGTAATATAACTTTGTAAACCATTAAGTTTTTGTCATACAATTTCTCCCTTTTTAAGTGAAGTTTGACAGGTATTTAATGAACTGGATTAGCCAAAAACAAACATTCCCATCCAGCTGTCTTATCATTTAATGGCTTCTTATTTAATTATTTAATAATCAATATTTGGGGGGGGGGGGGGGGGAATTATACATACCAAGATAGATGATCAATTGTCCATCCTTTAGATCGCTGAACCACGGTGAAAAAAAATATTAAAATTCAGTCAGAAATTTCTTAATTTAAGATTGGGCACTTGCATGGGTGTAATCCTCACATTAAAATTCACATACAGCATGGCATCTTGGGAATCCTTGCTCTTAATTAATTCTCCCCAAATCCTCTTTGTTTCTCGCTCTAACATCCCATCCAATCTGACTTTGGGTGAAGGTATGGGGCGGCAGCAGGACAAGCCACAGACCACGCTGTCAATTCGGCCATTAATGTCGGTCTCACTGCCTTCAATGTTGACAACCTGGGGATCAAAGCTGTGGTGAAAAGGACCGGCAAGCAGACAGCGAAGGCCATTTTGGAAGATTACAAGCTCCAGGAAAAACCAGAGAATGGGAAGCAAGTGGAGAAATCGGGCAAATAGCTGGTAGTGCCCTGCCACATTCCCTCAGTAACGCCTTAAAGCATCATTTTTATTCTTCTATCAATTAATTCTATATTTAATATTCATTATTTATAAAGTGTGTTCTATATTTACAAGGCAACTACTGT
The DNA here is from genome assembly GCA_023631565.1 of Gymnocephalus cernua. NCBI lineage: Eukaryota > Metazoa > Chordata > Actinopteri > Perciformes > Percidae > Gymnocephalus > Gymnocephalus cernua. Next base: position 7,669,711 of record CM042430.1, read on the forward strand.
TTTATGCATATCCTATAGTTTGATACAGCTCTAAAGCACTTTAATCCTGATGTCAGATAAGGTAGATGGACCTAAATGAAGAGAAACAGCAGATGATATAGTCCAAATTAAAACATTGTTATACAGTATATTGATATGCACTGTAACATTCAGTTATCACTTATTTTGGAAGATAACAGTTTAACTCTGCTCTTTGTACTAAGACAACATTGAACTGTTGATACACATACACTAGAAACTGTCCTAATCTTTGTGAAGCATCTGTGTGTATAAGTTTATCCCTGATAGGGTAAGTGCAATTTATACACTTTGAATGAATGATTAATATTCTCTGTGTGTTGGTATCTTCAGATATAACCGTTTCAGACAAAACAAGTGTCTGTTATACTGTTTTTTCCCTGTGGTGTTTAAACTGAGTATTAAAGTAATCATTGCTGCTTACTGTGCCTGCAAACATCAAACGATATGCAGAAATCTATTGTGTTGTCAAGCTGTAAAACTTGATTCTTTAGTTCATTGTTTTTTTTGTTAGACCCTCAATACAAGAGTTTTTGAATGTGCCTATGAAGGAGTGTTACTAAAATGTTAATGTATCTAAACCAAAGATCTTCAACAGGGGGTCCAGGACCCTTAGGGGGTCCTCAGAGTTAGTGCAGGGGGGCCTCCAAATTATGTAAAAAAAATATATATTTTTGAAAGTTTCTCATGTCAAAAGTTTAAATAATTCTGAAAACATACATTAATATGAATGCAATATTTTAAGATAAATTGGTTTATTGGTGAAATTGAAAAAAATGTACACATTGAAGATAAGCTTACTACAGGTAAGTTAGCCACTATGGTAGCTGTACAGTTAAGCTCAAGGAGTCACTGTGCCTTCCAGATGCATGTTTAACATTAAACCATGATGCATAAATAATATTGATTTCTTTTCATCCATTCTGCCCAGTTTAATATGCAACTCAATTGTATACAATATATGCGTTAGGGGGTCCCTACTCTTTCAGCTTAGGGGTCCCTGGCCTATAATACATTGAAGACCCCCCTGCTCTAAACTGCAAGTCTGACGAGTCTGAAACTGTCAAACTGATTGTAGATTTGTGTTCTGCTACAATGTGCACTGCTGTCTTCTGCGTTTCAGTTGAGTTGCATCCACATATTTTCAGTATTTCATATACAAATCTAGATTTTATTTTGATGGACAAAACATTAACAATGTGAATTTTGAAGTGTGATGCTAACTTTGTTTTTTTTCGAGTGATCTGGTTTGTAATATTATCAAACTCCAGCTTTAAGACCTCAACAGGTAAATGTATGTAACTTACAGTTGTCTTTCAAGTACTCTAGTTGTGCATTGAGATTTCTTAACCACCTGAAATACTAAGGATTTTCTGACCAAATAAAATGTTTAAATAAGCAAGAAATTCAGATTTTTGAAGATTTGTTGATTCACAGCTATCTATTTTGTTCTGTTTTATTCTGTTTAATCTTAAAGGTCCCATGGCATGACAATTTCACTGAGTTTTTTTTTTTTTTAACATTAATATGAGTTCCCCCAGCCTGCCTATCGTCCCCAATTGGCTTGAAATGGTGATATGTGTAAACTGAGCCCTGGGTATCCTGCTCTGCCTTTGAGAAAATGAAAACTCAGATGGGCCGATCTGGAATCTTGCTTGTTATGACCTCATAACAAGCAAGATTACCTCTCTGCTTTGCCCGCCCAGAGAATTTGGCCAACCCATAAGAGAGACATCATGGCTTTCAAATGAGCAAAGTGGCAGTTGGTCAAGGCCTTGCCCCCCCCCACCCCTCAATAGCTACAGACACCGAAGTGGCACATACTAAGGAAAGCTGGCTGTAATTCTGCACCAAGGCTGAATTTCGGGAAAGAGACTTCAGATACAGTATTAGGGGACCACTAAGGTCTATATAAAAGAGACTTCAGATACAGTATTAGGGGACCACTAAGGTCTATATAAAAGAGACTTCAGATACAGTATTAGGGGACCACTAAGGTCTATATAAAAGAGACTTCAGATACAGTATTAGGGGACCACTAAGGTCTATATAAAAGAGACTTCAGATACAGTATTAGGGGACCACTAAGGTCTATATAAAAGAGACTTCAGATACAGTATTAGGGGACCACTGAGGTCTATATAAAAGAGACTTCAGATACAGTATTAGGGGACCACTAAGGTCTATATAAAAGAGACTTCAGATACAGTATTAGGGGACCACTAAGGTCTATATAAAAGAGACTTCAGATACAGTATTAGGGGACCACTAAGGCCTATATAAATGCATCCAACGAGCACCATGTCATGGGACCTTTAATACATCCATGGTTTAAAAACAGTAAATGCAATCTTGAATCTGTCTAACACCGCCATCTAGTGGCTGTATGTTTTAACATGTTAATTACAGAGTATTTTTTTTTTTTTACAGTAGCATACTGATGATTTATTCTGTAAAAGTTTCTTGTAAATAGGAACAAAGAAAATAAATACAAAATGTTTCACATTTCTTGTGTGACCAGGGTTGAAGTAATCATGTAAAATACAGTCCAGAATATTCTGATTAGGAATACTAAGTACTTTAGGATGAATTTAGAAATATTATTTTTCTAAATTCTCATTTTCTGTGCTGCTGTCTCAACATTTATTTAAAAAAAATAACATTGACTATATGTGTTTATTATTCATAACTGAAGTGACAGAAGTATTCAGTCATCCAATGACTTCTCAGTTATTTAACAAATAACATATGAATTGGCTATTTTTTAAATAGTCAAATTAATAATTCAATAAATTACTTGTTTACCTCAGAAACTGAAAAGATGCAGAGCTGCCATTTCTTACAATGTTCTGTAGAAAAAAAATGTACTAAAGACAAACTGAAATGCCATCTGTAACAACAATAAATGGGGAAAAGCTGCAAGCGCTTTTTACTCAAATGTAATTATTGGGGTCTGTGTACTATGCTGCACACAGACCTCATGGACTTTGTCACATTATCTATCTATCTATCTATCTATCTATCTATCTATCAATCATAGTCCAACAAAAAAGCAACAACACTAATATCTCAACATCTATTTCTCTAATATTGGCTGTACATATTTCACATATCTGTGATATACTGTATGACATAGTTAGTTGGACCCTGTGTACGGTGAAAGTACAACGTTTACAAGGTTAGCATCTGGGAAGCATAAGTTACCATTGGTATCTAGCAGCAAATCCAGCCACACTGGATTGACCACATCCTGTGGACTGTCTGTCAAAGGGCTACTGCTACACAGGTCACTTTCCTGAAGGAGTCTTGAATCACACAGAGCATCTGACACTGGCTCATTTCTAGCCTCAGGTGTCAGTTCATTAGAACTTGAAGTTGCACTTTGAAACATAGAAAACGGGATGAGTGGTTGGTTTGTAAAATCTACTGCTGAATCGCTGTCAGTTGTGCCAACTAGAGGTGAATGGATTGGACCTTGTTCTACCGGGGGCATGATGAAGTTTGCTACTGTAGTCTGTTCAGGTGGGCTGTAGGCTTGGCCAAAATTCACTGATGGGAGAGCAACAGGATCCACCAGGCCAGGATCAACATCCCATAGCACATGGCTTGAAGATGGGTGCAACCCCATCTGCGGTAAAAAAGTGGGCTGGATCATTGCAGGTGGAAAAGCACATGAAGTAGGGTTAATAAATGCAGAGGTCAGGTTGATCCAGTTTTTTTCCACAGACTGAAACGAGGCAGAGAGAAATTGATCCTGGCACACTGGCAGCATTTGTCCCCGGGGAACAGCAGATTTGTCCAGCAGTATTGGCGGGGCATGCACTGTGGTCAGGCTGTCAGCTGGAGGAAGCATCTGGTCCATTGTCAGAGGACTGGTTACTGTGCTAGATGGCTGAGTCACTTGTTTACAGATCTTCTGCTGAGTGCATCTTCTTGAGACATGATCTAAAATGACATGTTAAACTCACACTGCAGTCAAGGTTCTTTAACAATGCAATTCATTTATTTGGCAATTTCTATCCCAGGCTTGCACAGTGTAGTCAATACAACTGCATCAACAGACACAAAATGCAATGAAGTAAAGTTAATAAATAGTCATACCCTCAGTGGACTTCTTAGCAGCCGGCTTTGCTCCGTGCAAAGTATTCTTCTTTAGCCCGACTGTTCTTCTGTGGGCAAGAAATATTTTGCACTTAGCACTTTTGCTATTAAAAATGTGATATTAAAAAGCTAAAATTGAACTTCCACAGTCTTAATAACTCTATGGCTCGGACAGTTTGTACCGTTTCTTCTGTGGCATTTGTACGTTTTTCCACGAACAACTCACATTGGCCTCAACTGCTTTATTAACCTGTGGAAAACCAGACGTCAAGTTGTGAAAAGTATTACAGCCAAAGGTGATCTTTCCATGCTGCCAAAAGGATGCAGTACACCTACTTTAGACAGAATGTTTGGAGACAGAGTCTGCTTCAGGTAGCTCATGTACTTTGCAGTAAGCTCTAATGTGGTTGCTGTGTCTAACTGACCCTTGACAAAGGGCAGAAGATCACACAAGCGTCGACAAGATGTTCTAATTTGAAGCCTGGGAAAGTACATGAGAATTTGTGAATATGTACAGTAAACAGACAGACCAACAAGTGGTTGATAATTCTCTCCAAATTAGGATTATGACACACACAAGAACATAACATAATGTACAAGATGCCCATAACTAAACGGAAAGCACAATAATTTCAGCAGAAAGCTGCTTTCAGTTGCTTTGATGATAACACAATCTGGAATCGACTTGAGTCCAACCTCCGTTTCTGTTCCTTGCAAGAATGAAGAGAAGCCTGGAGCTCACTTTCCTTTTTAGAAGCGGCGTAGCACTTCCCTCTAGTAGCTTTATCTTTAAGATCATCCTTGGACCTAAGTGAAGATGAAAAGTGTTCAGTTTCTTTTATTTGTCACTCTTTTATAACATCAAAAGCCACCCTCTGTCCCTAGACCCAGGTGGTTTTGAGGTTTCATATGATTGGATTCACTTGCTCCCAGGTTTGCATAAAATATTTTTTTAAACGCTTAACATGCTGTAACATAGGCTACATCTGATTTGAAAGTGCTTCTCTAAATATCCGGGTTGCCTTCCAGATATTCACTGAAAACTTGTGTCTTATTTCTAAATATATGTATATCTAGACTTCATCTTCATACTTTATGGAAGACACAACTGATCAATGTTCCCCTGATACTATAAGTCAACTTCTCAACAAGTTTGTCCATTGTTTTAAGATCTTTAGTGGGACAGCCTGATCAGCACTGTGGGTTTTTGCAAATAACCTTTCCAATTTGAGATGCTTTCAGCAGGCCAGCTGGACAAAAGCCATATGTAATAAAGTAATTGTTTGCATCAGTATGATCAAATTCAAAAATGCTGAGCCATAAAAAAAAGTGCCGTAGACACACTCCCACATTTCATGCAAGATTTAGGCCTATGGTAGTATGACTGTGAAGATTTGGATACAAAAACACGTGCAAATTACCCATTAGGTGGTCTTCTGCTCATTCTTAAGTGATGTTTATTAGTTCCCGTGTGGAATGCGTCCTTCGCCCGTTCATCACGCTTATCCACGCGCTCGGCGTTTGACTGAGCCAATTAATTACAATATATCAACTACACCTGTGTGAGTTGGTCGCCATCGTCAACGGACCTTTTTAACAGCAGACATTTTGACTTGGAAAAGCACAGCTGTAATTGATAACCTTAGCGATGGCTCAATTCCATCTAGTGTCCCAGTAAGCGATTTCAGTGAGTCAGCATGCACAACACTAAGGCCTCTCCTAAGTGGAATGCAGCCATCATTAATGGTTTTGAATACACCTGTATGTGGATAGTAAAGGATCAGGAGAAGGAGAAGGCTGGTCAGGGTACTATGACATGTCACATATGTCTGCCGTGAAAAAGGTCTACAGCACATCGAATATGTATAGTGCAGTATTAGCTCACTCTGTAACCCCAGCATGTTACTCTGCTCGGTCACCTTGTGTGGGGATTTTTAATACTTGTTTTCCAGCAGCGGAAAACAGTATCCGTTAACCGGAAATAAAGAAAAATCTGCTTTAGCTAATGCTAGGTTTAGCTTAACGTTACATAGCTAAAGTTATAAACTGAAGTCTAAGTAGCAAACGCCAACCTTAAAAAAAAAAATAAAAAAAAATAAAAAAAAACATTGAAAAAGGTAAGTTTTAAAGGCTTACGTGCAGCTTAGTGTCTCAAATTATTTCCCAAAAACGGAGTGTTCCAAATGATGAGGGTCTTATTAGAGACAGGTTGGGGTAGCACAGCGGTTTAGCAGGTTCGTAATTAATTAATGACATTGTATGGGACATTTGTGACACTAAATTGCACGTATACCAGTTTATTAAATATTTGTTTAGCGTTAGGGTTTCAGTCAGTTTGCTAGCTAATTAGCGTTAGCTGGTGAGGATAATCTGAAGCTTGCTGCTTTGGTGAAATATAATGTTTGGAACCAGAGGCGACCCGAGTGCTAGCTTCAAGCTAATTAAACGCTTTTCTGTGACTGTGAGCTAATTGAATAGTGATACGTGGATTGGTTTTATTAAGGTGCAAGTATCACAGTTACAAGGTTACGTATTAAAGCAACGTGAACGCGCATTATTTAGCTAAACAAGCAAAGAGGTTTCTGTGAGGGCGCGCCATGGCAGCAACGTGCACGAGGAGTGCCGACACCCGAGCGGTCCGATGTAAATCACTGCAATGACAGGAGTAGGGGAGGGTGGGGGGACACCGGCTACAGCCCTGCCTCCTCCCTGCATGCGAACACACAGCAGAGTAGACACACGGCAGGCAGGAAAGAAGACTGAGCACCATCACAGGGGCAACAAAGGGACGCATGGTTCATTTAAGGCATCAAATGAATAAATGATTCATTGAGACCACTTCTGTTTACAGCATCTGTCCTCACCTCAAAGGTAAGAGAGATTGCACCAGAACAAGAAAATCCATATACCGTTTCTTGCTATTATATATATTGTTACCTATCATAAGCTTTATGTCAATTAAGATTCAGAAACATGTTGTTGTGCTATCCACTCCAAATTCATGTGAATTTCATTGCTTTAAAGATTGAATTGAGACACACTAGGGAGCATGAAATGGGTGTGACATGTTACTTATGTGTGTACCACACCAGCAGCATCAAAGCTTGTATCAGGAGTGTATGCAACTGACAGAACGCCTAATTGCTTTTATGTATTATATAAGTTTAAGTTAAATGGCTTCAGCATTCTCCCCTATAATATTTAGGGTGTAATAGCACTGCACAGTCATGGAGCTGGAGCACTTTGATGAGCGGGACAAGGCTCAGAGATACACCCGAAGGGGCTCAAGAGGGAATGGGCTCCCCAGTCCCACTCATAGCGCTCACTGCAGCCTGTACAGAACCAGGACCCTGCAAGCACTCATCTCAGAAAAGAAGGCCAAGAAGATTCGTTTCTACCGCAATGGGGACCGCTATTTCAAAGGGATTGTGTATGCCATTTCTCAGGAGAGATTTAGGTCTATCGAAGCACTCCTGGCTGACCTCACAAGATCTCTGTCAGATAATGTCAACTTGCCACAAGGGGTGCGGACCATATATACCATTGATGGGACATCAAAGATCACCTCCATGGACCAGCTGGTGGAAGGTGAGAAGTGTTCCTAAATTGTTGTAATTCTGCCCCAGATTTAATTCATATTGTGTGATGTGAGATCAATGTGACAAGTGACAAACTCCACCAAAATGAACTGCTGATGCAGATCAAAACAAAATGCATGACTTCCCCAATCTTGTAGAGCAGAATAAGCCTGTATTACACTATGATGGGATCTTTCCTTTATCTTTATCCCTTTTAGTTTGTGGAAAATTAGAAAATCTCTTAATGTGTCTTGATTTTCTGCAGGGGAGAGCTATGTTTGTGCATCCATAGAGCCCTTCAAGATGCTAGACTACACAAAGAATGTAAATCCCAACTGGGCAGTCGGTGCTAAGACTGCTGCAGCCCTTCGTGACCCTTCTTCCCTTGGTAGCGCCAAGACTGGATCCCTAGAAGCCAGGGAGGGCAAGGACTTTATTAAGCCCAAACTGGTAACCATTGTCCGCAGTGGAGTTAAGCCTCGTAAGGCCGTACGGATCTTGCTCAACAAGAAGACTGCACACTCATTTGAGCAAGTCCTGACTGACATCACAGACGCCATCAAGCTGGACTCTGGAGTTGTCAAAAGGCTATATACTGTTGACGGCAAGATGGTAGGTGTTATCATTTCTAGTGCTGATTCTGTGAACCTCACTTCTGCTCTTTTTTCAGACTTCTAATGTAAAAGCATGTTTCTAAATGGGGTACACTGGAGAAAATTACATTTGGATAATGGATAAATAATCTTTTTTTTTTTTGGAGTGTAACAATTGTTCTAATAAACCGGCCTGTGAATGTGATTACACATTAGCTGTGTCATGCTACTGTCTTCTGAAGTACACAGCCCATATTAAGTTGTGTAACTACAGCATGTTTACATGTAAATGTGTGATACAGTGTATACCAGTTAATTAGGGAATCATGGCTACTTAAGTGTTCGAAAGTCACATAGGCCTTTGCCCTACCTCTGTCTGCGCATGACTTTCAGTGCTCCCCTAACTCAGAGAGAGAACGTTAGTTAATCTGCATTTTTGAAAAAGTAACCACATTTACATAAGTTTAAGAGATGTTAAGCCACTAATCTAGCCTATACTCTAATTTGTTTATTTACAGTATGCATCCTAAGTGCACTCTACCTGAAAGTACCATTATCTTACACAACTGATACGTTAATTGCTCACTAGTGGGGAAGAAGACAGGATGCTTTTGTTGGATAGAAGTCAAAGGAGGCTGGCAAGACCTTTTACTGTTCGTAGCATTGCTGTGTGCAGTACATACATCTGGTAGTGGAGACTGGTATACTGCTGTTTAGTTTAAATGTTCTCTCCACCTTCTGTCTTCCCATTAGTGGTACTGTACGGTATCTAGCATAGGGATCTTACATCAGCACACTGCACACGAGGCAGACTTGGGACACATTTCCTCTGAGTTTATAGAGCGTAGTGAGGGAGTTTTGAGGTTTTAAGAAGAACCAGAACTTTTCCTTTGTTATTCATGTCTCTGAGAATTGCTTCCTTACCCAAGGAGAGAGACAACCCAGTAGGTTCAAAGTCAACTGGGAATATTTGCTAAATGTATTACGAGAAATGGGTTTCTAGGACTTCATCTAATTATCCTATGAAACAGTAACACACTATTGAATGGATATGGTATTCACTTAATGAGTTGGTTGGTTTGTGGGCCGTAAAGTGTTACGGATGGACAACACTTAAGTAGCGACTGCACATGAAGCTGAGTGAACAAATTAGTCAACATCCCACAGAAATAATTAGCTTTGAACTAAACCTATTGATAAATTATCACCTGCACGCTACATTAGTATCCTTATCACAAAATATGATTTTTTTTTTTTTTTTTTTTTTTTTCATTTTTTTTTTTTTCTTCTTCTGATGGTTTCTATGGTTTCCTGATCTGGTTGCTAAGGAACAGCCTCTGCGGCAGAGTGGTGCAGTAGTAATGTCAGGACTGTAGGTGTAGTGCGAGAGAGCTTATAGATGCAGTGCTTGGTTCTGTCAGCCTTTTTATACACATGGTGGCAAAAAAGGAGCACATGGCTGGTATAATCCCTGGATAGGACCCATTTTTTAATGGTAGAGGGAACAGTTGGGGATTTTCATACGAACAAACAAATCTGCCTTCACAAATCCTCAATTATTTTAGAATACAGATTGTTGATTAGCAAAGCTAAATGTATGGAATTACAATGGATCAAAGGTAGATGTCCCTCTATACTGTGTGAAAGTGAAACGGAATGTCCTCCTCTGGTTCTGCATTTATCTCTCACACCAGGTATTTGCCATATTTTGTTGAGTGGTTTGAATATCATCTATGCTTTCCAAATAAGCTTTACTGTTATGTGCTTGGCAGTGCAGCTCTATGCTCTAGGTTTCGTGCTTTTTGTACTTTTTGTCATGTTGTGACTCCAGATGGCAGAAAAAGCTCCAGTTGGCATCACAGGGCCTGCTTTCATGGGTGTTTAACCTTTGGTAAATTACCTGCTGTTGCTCCTGAGAAAAGGACATTATGTGAACAATTAATTCTAGTAAGTTTGTTTTTTAAACAATGTTCATTTAGTAAAATTTCCAAACACAGCTACCGAATTAGCCTATATATTTAGTTAAAATGGTATAACTGCTTGTTACGTGTTTCTTGTATTGGCTACAGTTTTAACATTGATGTTGAATTTCTGATATTGATGTTAGAATTTCTGATATTCTTGTTCAGTCACATTCATTCATCTCTTGATTCTTCTACTGCAAAAGTAATAGACAATTTTCTGTTTATTCACATTAATTTTAGACCCATGATTCATTTTTCTATTAGTGGATCTGCTTAGCGGGTGGCTTTGCTTGATGGCTGTGATCCTTGACCAAATGGGCCAAGTTAATGGTCTTGGGCAGTGCTTTAAATCTCAGATGAGAGATGGAAAACACGATCCACACTGAAATGAGTACAAAAAATGAGTACAAACATAAAAAGGTAGAAAGAAAGCGATAGAGGAACAGACAATATGCAGACAAGGCCCTTTGGGGCAGGAAAACATGCCGTGGTGTGGGTGATGAAGCAGAGAATATTTGCCTGACGGATTACATCTGAGGAGACTTGAGCCATGGCATTCATCCCCGCTATATTTTATATGGCTCTGCACTGTAATTGTATTATGCTCACCACTAACTTCTGTGTTTTAGAGTCAACACTTCTTGTTGAAGTAGATGTCAATCACAGGCACCTAGGACATAACCTATTGACATCAATGCATGAAAACAGGCTTAACCATGGTGAAATTAGGTGTAGATGTCAGCCTATTCATGCTTTTAGAAATTTGATACAGAGTGTAAGTGGTCCTGAGATGTATGGTGCTCTATGTGCCAAAGAACAAAATTTAACTTGTGTTCATTAATGTTGACCGACACTCTGTCGTTTCCTGGTTAGCCTGTGTGTTCCCACAATGAATCTCTGTTGGTCTCTGCTTATACCACACATACCATATCTACATTATGCATAGTGGCTATTTGCCTTTTTATAAAATCGATTGTGTTTATATAAAATGATGATCAAATGATGTTCACCTGCATTTCCGTGAAATTAACATAGGCATTTTGTTTTTTGGACACCTGGCAGAGATGGTTTTCGAAATGGTTATTAACAATAGAAAGATTGCCTTTTGGTGCGACTGTAGCATTGTGCATAGTGCTTTTCTTGCCATTTCACGTAAAAGCAATACTATTCATATTTTTCCTATTGATGGAATTAATTATTCTTTAACCCTGCCCTTTAGTTTTTTCAAATCTTTCACTGTAACTAAAGGGGAGAACGAAGGAGAGAGGGAGGCTGTCTGGCTTTCCTCTCACCTACTGCTGTGACTTGGCAGTCACACAGAACAATGGGCTTGCTCAGTGACCTATTGCATTTGGTGTAAAGAAGAGATTTTCTCTGTTGTCCTAATTTTGTTCTGGGAGGCTACTAATTATGCTTGAGCTAAACTCGAGGTTGCTGCTGTACTTTAATTAGAAAACTGCAGAAACCTAACATCATGGCAAATGTACAAAAGTACTGTAAGATATGTTTATAAGACATAGATATGCATTAATTTAACATTTTTAAATATTTTTTAATTATAGTTGATAACAATGCTACTTCATGGTCATCTTTTGCCAGTGTAACATGTATTTTACAAATGTTGACACATAATATATCATGTAAAGCAGTAGTCCAAAGACTAACGTGACATGTCCCATATTATGGTGATACATTTTGTCAAAGCAAAGCCTTTCTAAAAATGATTTGAAATGGTCTTATTTTCTGCTGCTCAAAGTCAGACATTGTTAGAACTACTAAGGGCTGAACATAGAAACTGAAAGACAAGGCGATGTAATTAGAATTGTTGAAATGTGTGGGTTAGTGTTATGGTTCATGTGTGCTTGGGTTGTCGGTGTGTCCTTATGGATGTCTTCATAGTGCTGACTTGCACTTATTGAGGCAGCTATTACTCGTATCTGTCTTTGCACCATCTGCAGTTATGTCACAGAATTCTGCAGCAGACCTAATTTGAATTTTGGATTATGTTTGAATATACTCTACTGGACATTATTTTGAGCATACAGACATGGGCATAAAGTACAGTATGGAAAACAAGTAGTAGATAGTAGGGATGGGCATGATTAATCGACGATCGACAATTGATCATTAAGAATTTCGTCGATCACGTTAATTTGTCATCGATTAAACTAATGCAGGTTGCGTTGTGTAGTGTGATTGCAGCAATGAAATGATTTCCAGTGTGTCAGCAGCAATTAAACATTTTACCACCCGGGGGCGCCATAGGCTGCTCAGTTAGCTGCGAGTTACGTTTTGATTCAAAGTAAACATGAAGAGGTCACGGCGAAGTGTGGCGTGGGACCATTTTGATTAAAAAAACAACTTAGTTCACTGCAAACACTGCGACGCCGTGTAGAAGTACAACACGGCCACGACTCAAATGATGTACCACTTAAACAAAGTGCATCCGACCGTGGTTAATGTTGGTGGTGGTGCGTCCTGCTCTCAGTATCAACCTAGCATCAACTCACTGTTAGCTCGGAGGAGCTGCGATGCACAACGAGCAGAGGGAAATTACCGGAGGGACCTGCACGTTCATTGAGATGGATATTGGAACCAGCATTTCACATTCCGTCACGACGTACCATCACCAGACTGGTAGAAACTCACTACGAAACGAAGAACGGAATGAGGTTCCCTGGGCCGGGCTGCCAAGTTAGCGCGGAGGTACCGGTGCATCCCGTGCCGGTGTCGTGCCAATGTACTTACCCCCGCCAGGATTATCACCAGGTAGCGGTCGCGTCTGACCCATGGATGTATTAAGGGAACCTTAGACCCCAGATCATAACTGGTTATTTTGTATTAGGCTTTGTCCGTGCCTTGGATAGTTTTGAGTTACATTTTGACAAAACCTGTCAGATCTAAGTAGTATTATGTTTTTGGTTAAATTGTGGTTAAGTTATTATTGAACATGATTATTTTAATTTATTATTTTGGAACAAACGAGGGTCTCTGTTTAACAACGCTGGCTCGCAGCAACGGTTCCGCTGCTAAATTAAACACCGCAGCGCATATATCTTCAAGTTTAGCCAAACCTCCAGTTTAACTGTCACACGTTGTTCTTCTTGTAATTAAGATCTCATCGAGGTAAAAACATGCTGTATTTTTGAATTTTCATTGCGTTTTTAATTTATAAAAAGTTAAATGAATAATTAATTTTAATATAAAAATATGAATGATTAATCAATAATTGATAATTAATTCTCCCGACGATCGACGAAGAAAATGTAATCGAATGCCCATCCCTAGTAGATATAGCAAATGACCCTTGATTCCTGAAAACAGATCAGAATCAGGAGTTTGCCACAGTTACCCTACGTGGAATTTTCCTTGCAGTGTAAAATACAAAAAAAACAACTAAAAAGCATGAAACTGTACCTAATGGCAGCTTAAACAAAATGAACTAGAACCATTTTAAAAATTAGATGTGAAGTCATGTTTCTCCCTGGCATGCTGAGTGACCCTGCTGTGTTCAGTCTTGCACTTCAGAGGGGAGATTCAGCACCCCGGAGAGCTCCACCTGTCCACTGGTATAGTAAAGTTTCATTACCAGTTTGTGTTTTTTTTGTCTTTACCATGGTTGAGATTGATTAGCTTTTAAAGCATGCATACCTCCAATTGTGTTCTTTCAGGAGCAACACACAGATAAAACCCTGAGAATCAATAGCTCCAGGACTGAAAGGGGTGTTAGGGGGGGAGGGGATGGTAGGCCTGATGGAGCTGTGGTGTCACTGAGCCAGCAGGCATTAGTAATCAATATAAAGCAACACAGTCATGATTGCCCTAGTTATACTGTTCCATCATAGGTTTTTCCTAGTATTTCAGACGAACAATATGTAATTTAAGATTAAATTAATTTAATGTCTTGTTTCAGAGTTTTATATAAAATATAAAGAGTGGCTCTAATTAAATCAGCGAGCCACATTTGGTTTAAAACCTTACATGAATGAATCCATGTTTTGTCACTCTTAAGTTGGACACTTTTGTTGAGAGTGCAACGTTGATAAGATCTCTGTTAATGGCTTTTACCCCTTTAGTAGCAACCGTCCTATTGTGGAACAATGTTATTAAAATATTGTCCTTATTAAACGGCTTAAGAGACACATTGGGAGTTATAGGGGGTGACATCCACCAAAGGGCTGAAGCCAGAATTCAACCCACATCGTCATAGTGACAGGGTGTTCCATGTTATTCTGTCTTACCTAGACTGATGGAGACAATGTTCTTTTGTACTGCCCAGTGCTCCAGATATGCTCTGACAGGGAATATTAAAGCAGCTCTCATCTCAAGCTCAGCTGTGATTCTGTCTGGTCTCTTTGGCAATGGCTGTGCAGCTCTCCTCCCTTTGGGGTCTCACACTGTTGGAGGAGGGGTGTGGGCAGGGCCGTCAGAGTAGATGTCTGCAGAGAAAATGGCCATATTAAGCCCCCCTCTCTGCTCAATTTTTATTTCATATTGATATTTCATGGCGGAATTACCTTTTATTTTTAGTTTGTTTGGTTTATCATATTAACCTGCAGAAAAATGACTTCCTATTCCTTTGTTTGGATAATCCAGTGTTTCTGTATTTCGGATAAAGGAATATCAAAGCTGCATGTACTATCTTAATCATTGGTGTATCAGTGTACATTTCAACCAAAATAACCTGAGATTTGTATAATGAAAACCAGAATATTTTCACATTTTTAACTAAGGGGCATTAGCATGGTTAGAGAGCAGTCTTGGTTGACTGTGGTCGGCTTTCTTGTCTGTCCTTTTTGTGCTCTAAGCTCTTAAGTCATCTCATTAGACTCCTGATGAACTCTCCTTGGTTCTTAATGATGAGATAATTAATGTATGTACATATTATGTTTTGTATTAGATGTATTGGCCATATTGATATTTCAGTTTTCAAAACCTTGTCCTCAAAAAGACACTGTAACACAATCATTGTAAGGTGACAATATGGACTTTATTTTATTACTTGCAATGTTTTACTCAATAGCAACATTTAACACAAATTAATAAAAAATGTATACATGTCCACTTCATAACTAATATCAATATGGAATCACATTTTTGTTGATAGGGGTTTGCCTGAGTCTACCCCTATATAGAGGAAATGAAAACATCCTCTGGCAAACCGCTGTAGTTAAGAACATCAATAACCCGTTTGAGGAGAAGGTCATGACTCCATCAGCATCTTCATTTATTTATGACTCTGCATCCACTGTGATGGACCTCTGTGTTACTGAGAGCAGCAAATGCATCAACTCAGTCATCTAGTTTCTCTTTGTTGAAAAGTTAAAATTATTATAATCAATATTTCTGTTTATCAATACAGCATGTGTTGACCATGTTAAGTTCAAAACCATCCTCTGTAATTAACTTTCTACCATATAACAAATTCAGAGATTTTAGGCTTATTTTGTAGATTCAGTTTGTAACACATTAATTCTATTAGAGAAAGGATGTGCCCACGATGTTTTGATGTGATTGGCTCCCTGATTGGATGACTGTTATGTTTCAACATGATTTGTATTGAATAGACAAACAAAAGCAGACAATTAGTGTAATCTCTCACAAAGGATGGAAATGGCATTGTCAGACTGTACTGAATAAAATCCAACCGGTTTAAAAGGAGCTTTTCTTCTCTTGGTAGTTACCCAGGGACCTTATTATATGCAGCCAGGCTGATACACCAGTTGAAAGAAACATTAATTTAATTATTCATATTCTCTACTGTACACACTGAAGCACTTATTTTCCCCTTGTACTTTGGCCATTTTGAATATCTGCTCAAGACCCTGCCAGAGTGATAGATCTCTATGGCTCTGGACCCTGCTATAGACCCTTTTGCAAACACGTGACCACAACCACATGACGCCATGATGGACGGCAAAAACACTGGAAGCGCAAGCTAAACTGTGTAGTAGACGAGCGTAAAGTTTCATTAGTTTCAATCAGTTTGAAATAAATAACAGTAAATAAACTTAACAGTAATACTATCTTGTTCTTCATGGCTTCTTCTATTGAACAACAGGTTGTCATGCCATTATCGGTCGAGGTCGGGCATCCGGTAGGTGCTCACATAGAGCGGTATTTGGAGAAGTTGGATACCGACCCTTACCGTCTTCCTCCCTCCGTTTTCACAGACCTCATTAAATCGCCGAGTCTGCCCGACATCAGTCCACATGATCTGTACCACTATGTGGTAAACAGGGTATCCCCATACACTGCTGCTGATCTCAAAGCTTTTAAACACATGGAGGATTATGGTGTTTCATAACAGCGAGCCAGTTAGCTGCCCTCTGAGCCAAGCCAACTAGCTAGCCACTGTATAACACAGCTTTGACTCACCCGACAGATCACCATCAAACTGTAAATATGAATAACTTGTACTAACATTTGAATTTCCCTTCGTATTAAAGGCAACCTCTGAGCAGGCTAGTGTATGTCAACAGCTGACTTCGGGTA
This sequence comes from Gymnocephalus cernua, assembly GCA_023631565.1. NCBI lineage: Eukaryota > Metazoa > Chordata > Actinopteri > Perciformes > Percidae > Gymnocephalus > Gymnocephalus cernua. The sequence goes on from CM042430.1 coordinate 7,686,460, forward strand.
TAAATAACACAAGTTATCTTGGAAGCTAACGTTAGCTAGCAATCACCTGTTGAGCTCCATGCAAAGTCTGCAGCCAGCAGCAAAGACAAACTCCCAAAAGATCCACATAAAGTCAAACTGAAGGGAAGTTGTGCACCATTCAAATATGAAGACAAACGGAGTCGGTGTGGTCTGTTATCACTTTAAGATAATTAGACTTAACTAAACAAACTAAATAGAAGCAGTTTAGGCAGGCTAACGCGCTAGCATTACATGGCTAATAGTTAGCTCGCTCTACGTTAAGAGTGAGCCAGTTTGTGATACATTAAATATTGAAGGAGCATTAGAAGTGTGTTCCCCTTGTTAACACAATGACTCAAACCAGACATAACCCAAAGCCTACAGAAGCCTATCGGATAAGAAGAAATAACCATTTTATTAAATGAGTGAACACGAACGCGTTTGACTTGCCGTCCGTCTACAGTAACAGCATAGCTCTTCCGCCGTCTGTCATGGTGTTCATGATTCGCGCGCAGGGGAGGATTAAGGTGGTCAGGGACCCCTAGGCTGCTCTTTGTGTGAGCCCCCCCCTTTAATCATTGTGCTTTACTGAAAAAATGTATTTAGTGCCATGCATGGTCCACTTAGGGCCGTACAATTAATCAAATTTTAATCACAATCACGATTTTGGCTTCCCACGATCAAATTTGCGTGATCGAGCGATATTTAAAATGCGTCATTCCCTTCATAGAACAGTTTTTGCAAAGCCAATCTAGCGCTCCATAAACCACTGTCTGATCACATGTCTCCATGAGCCAATCAGAGCTGTTCCCTGCCTGCACCGCGCAGCTTAGTTTCTAGATGTAGACCGTCACAGAGGACAGAGTAACGTGAGGAAAACTCCACAACAGGTAGCAGTCGGTCATCATAAGCCGGTCACGATGTTTACCAGTTTACCAGTAAACACAACATTTTGTCCCGTCCGTTTTGTTTTTCAGACAACAGCAGTGACCATAGTGCTAGTTTGTGTCTTTTAGCTCATAGCTTTAGCAGCAGACTGTTGGACGTCCCGCTGTTGGAATCCTACAGTGAAATACAGACACACTACACCGTTTAGCTGTCAGCATTTTAGCCGTGTTTAATCCAGTTACTACTGTGGCTAACGGTAGGCTAACACTACCTGCTGTGTAACGTGTTATTAGTGTTTACTAGCGTGACATGCAGCGATGTTTATGTTGCCTCCAACGTGGGTTTCGGAGCATCAGAGCGCAACGCAGACATGTAAGTAGCAGTGTAATGAGCCACAGAAATCCGCGTAGCTATTTCGTCTGGTAGATACCAGGCACCACATGCGCCGTTAACGTGAACAGAAAATTGTGTTGCCTGTATATTTCACGGCAAAAATGCATGTGTGGAAAGCGGTCGCACAACGGATGTATGGATGTATTGGTAAGAATGTAGCACAATATGGATGTAAAAGCAGTTATAATTGTATAATTATGTGACAATAAAATTTGTTTTGGCTAAAATCAACAAATAATCGTGATAATCGTGATCTCAATATTGATCAAAATAATCGTGATTATCATTTTGGCATAATCGTGCAGCCCTACCCCCAATATATATTGTTGAATAGAATTGTAATAAAACATTACAGTTTCTCATCCTATTTTATGGTACAACTGGTATTCCTAACAAATTGGGTCTAGGCCTAACACCATATCATTGTGCAAATTTACTTAATTTCTACCTAGTCAGGAGTCATGAGGGCCAAAATACAACCAGCATCATCATCAAGAATGAAGACTGAACATAAAGATTGCGTCACACATGCATATTAAGTAGCCACGTTGGTTTGTTTTGGTCTTAATACATCCATAAATGCTCCAGCAGAGGATGGTTAGTTTAGCCAGCAGTTAAGTTTACAAGAATTTGTCCACAGTTCAAGATTTGAGGCAAACTAAGAAACAGTTAGACTACAACCCGACAGCTTTTGTTTTAGCTTGTTTATCAAAATTCGCTATTTAGAGTAGAGAAGAGCTGTGTTTGTGTAAACAGCGCGGTGGACGAGAGTGGACTGCGCCCAGACAGAGACTGAAATATATCGCTTCCTACATGTGTATGCCTGTAGACAGGTGAGTGGGTATTGATACGCATTTACTTTTAGGTTTTATTGTACCCTACTTACAGTAACGAGCGTAGCGCTATCTTTCCCAGTCAGGTGCATGTGCTGCGTGTTGTAACACACCTCTGGTGTGTGTGTGTGTGTGTGTTGGTGTGTGCGTGCGCATGCAGCGCAAGCATCGCTGTTCAGAATCCCGTCCATCTTGCAAAATGTAACGCTTGTATCCAAATGAATTGTGCTTTAAGCTGCAGGCCATCCATTTATAACGACCTCATCCACATTGTCAAATCATTTAGATATTGAGCCATTATTACCTTCAAAATCTTTTAGATAACAGGAGCCTATGATTTACTGTAGTAGCTTAGCCATCCTAACAACACACTACCTGAACGCCTTTTTCTAGTCTCCCGTTTCACTCTCCACAACACTGTCTTCGGGCAAAAAGTCACGTCGTGAGATCGATAGCAGTTAGCTAGTTAGCCTGTTTGTTTCTTGTACTGTTAGCCTTAGCTTGGTATTTATTTTTTACCTTGATTTTGGTATCTGCGTTTCAAAGTCATCTCCCGCTGTGATGTTTTTGGTGGAGCTGTTCGTTTAATAGTCGACTCGGAAGAAAGTGCCACAATAAAATCAACATAGAGGAAACACTGCATTGTGGAATAACTCCCCCAAATTCCCTGAAATATTACCGATGACATGATGAGCTAGCTGCTGCAACAGCTAAGGATCCCGCTGCAAACGTTTCAACCCCAGCTCCGATGTTAGCTGATGGTAGCTGGCAGTCCTCCTGCTGTGGATCTTGTCTTCGACTGAATGAAGATTCAGCAGCCTTGAAATATCCAGTCAATTTAGGGATTTTTTTCAGGATATCTTGGTCACGTTGTTCTCTTAACCTTTGTATTTTGCGTTTTTGTGCTCCACTTTCATGCTTTCTTTCGGCCATTCTGCCACTATGCCGTAATATATAATGAAAATGATTGACATGATTTGACCAGCAGCAGCTGATTGGATATCCAATCTACCCAATCACCTGCTTGTTTTTTTTAAATGTTTCTTATGGGCCAATTAGGGTCTTTTTTTTGTTCACGCTGAAGTAAATTTAAAATAAAAAAAAAATTGTGGGGGCCAATCTGAGTACCCCTGCACACGTGGGGCCCCTAGGCTGCAGCCTAGCAAGCCTGTGCATTAATCCGCGCCTGTTCGCGCGAGTAGGGCGTGACGTCACACGCAAAGGGTCTATATTTTTAATCCAGTGGTGTTTCTTTCATGGTCGTCTCTCTTGTACACTGAGATGACCTGAAAGTAGATGGACATCTGTATTGACATTTATATAATCAAGATTTGATAAGATTGTCCCAAATATGACAAATCATGGTAGGGGTAGCTTCAAAAAGATAAAGTCCACCATGAAGTTTGTTGTGGAATTTCCAGCTTACAAACTCATGCTATAAATTGAGACCGTGGTACCCCAGGTCTCATTCAGGTCAGTGACCAACATAACCTCATAACCTTTGCAGTAGAGCTGGGCAATATGGAGAAAATCAAATATCACGATATTTTTGACCAAATACCTCTGTCGATATTGCGGCAATATTGTAGGGTTGACAATTGGTGCTTTTTACAAAATATTTACACAATGACAGTTTTGATAAATAACCATCAGTAATGTGGAAAAGCAAATACAACTGCTAGTAAGTCTGGTAAGAAATAAAATGACATCACTTTACTGTATTGTAGCCTATAAAACCAGAAAATCAATATCAATATATTGCCCAGTCCTACTTTCCAGGCAGAGGAGCAGTTTAACTTTGTGCCTCTATAAATATCGGGAGATGTAGCAGCTGTATACTAAGACAGTGCTGCTCACCCTGCCAATGCCATAGAAAAAGTAAACATTTAGATTTTTAGTAGATTTTTATTTTAGTAAACAGATATTTGGGCGCTGCAATATATTTGTTTACTTTGAAGGTTCAGCAGCAGTTTAAATACACCTTCAGGAAGACTTCAGAGAGTTGGGACGACACTGCACAATAACACATTGTGGTTAAACTGGTGCCTTTGTGTGGACCTGTGTATCCTTGGACTTAAAATATCTAGTACTGTGTATACTATACAGCAGGGCTCATCAACTACGTTTTTCCAAGGGCCAGAATTTTTCTAAGCAGACACTCTGGGGACCGGACTTTCTAATAAAGAAAATAAAATTAATGTATACCTAATACGCCTATTCTTGTTCGAAATTTTCACTTTCTTACTAAATGTTTAAAAAAAATGTTTTGACATGTATTAGTGTGAGCAAACTCCTAAAAAAAAACATGTAAACTCCATAATGATAACTGGCTCTTTAACCAGAAAAAGTTCTCAGACTAGGAGGCAGTTCACTGAGGAGTGATGGTTAAAGTCTGTGGTTAAGGAAACATGGTTGTAGTATGCAGTATCAGCGTCCTGATTGGTGGAAAATGCTTGCAGAAAGACAGGCCTGTTGTCAGGTAAACATGTCACCGTCAAAGAGGCTGAAGCTAAAAGTTGATGTGGAAAAGCCGCTTTAATGATGAATGGACTCATATGCAGGCTAGCATTCATCATATAGTATGCTTCATTTGCAATGAAATGATGCTGTAGCAAAAAAAATACAACCAGCAACATCATCAAGAATGAAGAACGTAACGATCGCGTCATTCACGTCCATATTAAGTAGCCACATCTGTTTTGGTCTTATAATACATCATAGGTTTACCGCTCCAGCGGAGAGGACGGTTCGCTCAGCCAGCAGTTCAATTTATAAGAATTTATCCAAATTTCAAGATTCCCGGCAAGCTAAGCTTGGCTATTTGCAGAGTAGATCTGTGTTTGTGTAAAACAGCGTGGTGGACAAGAGTGGACAGAGCAGATTGAAATATCGCTTTCTACATGTTTATGCCGGTCTATACTGGTGAGATCATTGATAAGCAGGCCTATTGACTTTTTTACTCACAAAGGTTTTATTGTAGCCTACTTACAGTAACGAGACTAGCATGAGTTCCTCTGCCCAGCGGCTGTTGGTAATCCTCTTTGTAAGGGTGCTCCCTTGATCGGTCACCGATCGGTATTGGCCGATAATGGCTTTAAATAGTTTGATCGGTGGTCTCCATAAAGGCCGATCAGATGACTCGTGAGAACATTTTCTACATGGAGCTAAAATGGCGGCCTCCCTACATTCACCGGTCTGGCAGTTCTACAAGGTGTCTGAACGGCGTCCGAACAGCGGTTGGCCCGCGGGCCGGCCGCAGAACGAAGGCGGCTACTGCTTTTAAAAAGCGGCTGCCACCGGTGGTGCGCCGGCAAACGTGTTTGTGACTACGCCATTCTGACGCTTCTACTGCCTCTGGAGCACCGCCGGTGGTCCGCCGACTCATTACTGTCTGGGAAAAAGACAATACATTACGAAATACCACGAGGCAAAAAGCTCCAAAGATATTTCAACACCACCAACCTCATCAGACATTTTAAGGTTAATCACGGAAAGGAGAATGAGGAGTTTTCAAAGTTAGCTAACACTAAGGCGGAGGGTTGCAGCTCCAGCGCCACTCAAACAGCTGTTTCCCCGTGTCTGTGTGTGTGCTGAAGAAATGTCTACAGTGATTGAAAGGACATTTTTTTAGATTTTGAGCTAGGACAAAAAGCCAAACAATTACTGATACATTCTCTAAACATGTGTGACTGTGACTGTCACCCTTACCTCTTTGTATCGTCCCCAGTCAGGTACTGCGTGTTTTAACGCACACACATCTCAGCTCAGCTGTGTGTGTGGCGCGCGGGCATCACTGTAAATCCTGGCATGTGAATAGAGATGCACATACAGGGGGCTTGGTTTTTGCTCTACCTGTGTAATGTTACCTGCTGTAAATGCTTGAAGTGCTAAGTAACAGAACACATTTTTTCCTCTTTACATTTTCTGAATTCATGATTATTCTGCGGGCCAGACTACAAGCTTTGGCGGGCCGGATGAGGCCGGCGGGCCGCCAGTTGACGATGGCTGCTATACAGTATGTTCTGTATATATTGTAACGGACTATGTTAATTCTCCAGGTTACAGATGTTAAGTTAAACATTGAGATTTCCGCCTGTCAGTGAAGTAGATCGGACACCTGTAGTTGGCTGAAAACTAGGGGGGGGGGCTCAATATTTTATATGGATGTCATTGTTGACATCATTATAAAATTAGTGCGGATTCGTCTGCTATCCGCTATTTTGTCAGTGACTGGGCTCCATGGAGAGCGGATCTTCGAACACCCGGACCACGCTATGATAAGGTACTCTCTGCCTTAACTGCTTTCACAGAAACACCAGTTGGTGCTCAACACACGTGTTCGTGAAACTTTACGATTACTTCACCTTCTACGTCGGCCTAAATATGTTCATAGGGGTTCACAGCGGAATTTTAACATCACAGGGACTGACATTAAGGTCTTATGTTCCCGTTCCACATGTACTGATAAACAAAACATCTCTCGTGGTGTTTGCCCTGCGAACTTATGTTATCCACAACAAGTGTCTACAATATACTCTGATAAAGTACGCCCTGATTTCATCAGGTTTGCCCATCTCAATGTACGTTCTTTGAACAAAGACTGATTTACTCTATGACATCATCTTGGACAAAAAACTTGATGTCTTCTGTATTTCTGAAACTTGGCGCCAACAGAATGATTTTTTAAATCTCAATTTATGTACTCCACCGGGATATAGATATCTTGACAAATCCAGAGCAACTGGAAAAGGCAGTGGCCTTGCTGTTGTCTACAGTACTGATGTCTCTGTTACTGAAATTGTTCTTCCTTCTGTTTCATCGTTTGAGAGTATTGTTTTTAAAATTAGCAGTGCTTCTCCTGTTCTGATCTTGTTTATTTATAGGCCACCGAAGCCTAACCCTCTGTTTGTTGATGAACTCACAGAGCTAATTGCATTTCTGAATCCCCTTTGTCCATCTATGATTCTTATTGGAGATATTAACATTCATGTTGATAATCCTAGTTGTAATCACACTGCTAACTTGATGGAGATTCTGGACTGTTTTAACCTGATACATGTCAAATTTCCAACTCACAGAAAAGGTCATACACTGGATTTAGTGTGTACAGCTGGTGCTGATATAAATCAGCTTGAAGGTAAAGATTTGTGTATTAGTGACCATAAGCTCTTGAGTTTTAACTTATCTGTTTCTTTGCAAAAACTACAAAAGAGGGTTATTAGTTTTAGAAATCTTAAAAATATTGATCTTAATCAATTTTAATGTATGATAAATGACAGTCCTGCAGGAAATACTGTTGATCATTATAATTAAATTTTATCATCAACTCTAGATGTGCTGGTCCCAAGAAGGAACGTGTTTCATTTTTGAAATCATCACCCTGGTTTACTACTGAGCTCAGGGCTCTTAAAGCAAAAAATAGGCAGTTGGAACGACAGTATAAAAAAATCAGGGCTCACTGTCCATAAACTTATGTATGATGAGCAATTGGTTCAGTACAGCGATGCCCTTAAAATAGCAAGAACCGAATACTACTCTCAAATCATTAATAATGGTACTGCTAATCCAAATAAGATGTTTAAAGTAATCAACAAACTTCTTAAACCTACCAATTAACTTGTTTTTTCCACTGTGTAGCAGTGCAATATGTTTTTAAAATTATTTGCTGAAAAAATTGATAATATTTATCAGTCTATTACCTGTGCCTCTCTGAGTGCACCTCCTGAGATTCAGCCTTTAAATTGTCCGCATACTTTGTTTTCTAGTTTTAAAACGGTCACCATTGATTACATTTCCAAATTAATTATGACTGTGAGTTCCACTACCTGCACCTTGGATCCTATTCCAACTCATGTTCTCAAAGAGTGTCTGTCGTCTATCAGTCCTCTCATTTTGAACATTAATACTTCCATTACTACTGGACTTGTTCCCCAAGCCCTTAAGGTTGCTTCCATCACACCAGTTCTTAAAAAGCCTGGGTGTGATGTGTTAAAAACCCATCTTTTTAAGATGTCTGTGTCTTAATTGGTGACACTTGATGTATATTTGATCTTATTACTTGTTTTCTTTTTTTATGTATTTTTAATGCATTTACTTTTGTACTGTACTTGTAGCGCTTTCGGGTAAAAGAAAAGCGCAATATAATTAAAATGTTTGATTATTATTATTATTATATAATATGCTGTCTGAAGAGGGGTTTCTGTGGGAGTTGGTCACTGCCTTAACACACTGATATGTTACTGGATATCTTTGATGGTCCATTGAAGTTTGAAAGCAGTCAATTACTGGCTAGTGAGTGCAGCAGCAGAATGTGTCAGTGTGCTGGTCTTTGTACTGATAGAAAAATAATACCTAGTACACTTAGGTAGCTTTTTAATTGTTTGATTTATTTATTTTGGTATATGTCAGGTATTTGGAGACACCAGCACTGTCTTTGGAATTAATATTATGTAGAGTATCAATGAGGGGTACACATGACATATCAAACTTGTTTCTGTACTATAACTCAAACTTTTCCATCTTTACCAGGTTACATGCCTTCAGGACTTTTTTGGGGAAGATGATATATTCTTTGCCTGTGGGCCTGAGAAGTTCCGTTATCAGGATGACTTCAACTTGGATGAAAGTGGTAAGTATTCTTTCATTTATATGAGGCTTGGATCGCTCAGTGGGGTAAGGGTAGGACTAACACTTTGTCGGGCTTTACGTTTTTGCCCACCGTAGCTATGCATACCATAGAATTGTAATACTTTGAATAGCATTTTATTAAACCATTCTCATTTGTGGCCCACATAAATACTGAATATGCCAATCAAGTGAAACTATTGTGCTTCTTGCAAGTTTGTAATCACATGTCTATTATTTCAAATGCTGGTACTGCTACTGCTCCTACTGTTAGAAGCACCACTAATATACAGTATGAGGTGTTGCTGCCACCTTGCACCCTTTTTTCACTACAGATCTTTGTTTAAATATTAAGAGGCCAGACTTTACCAAATGGCATTGGACTATATGACACCATGTACTGAAGATCAGATTGCCAAACTTTTCATTTATAAAGACTACTTATGAATGGAAGGGTGGCAGAATAGTCTTAGTGGAGTACTTATGCTTACAGTTGCTGTAGTGAGGAGACAGTTGGATTAAAATACAAATTTGCTTCATGAATACAGATCTGAAGGACATTATCATTCACTTGACCTAGTTTATAGTTGTGGTATAAAGTGTGTGTGTGTGTGTGTGTGTGTGTGTGTTTGATTGTGTGGATCAGAAGAGAGGATGTAATTGCTCATACTTTGTGGTTTTTAGGCTGTTGTAACAGGAAGAAAATGGTTCCTATTAATGATGTCCAGTACTTGCACACCTTTTCTGTGTCCCTAGTATTTGCAGCTCTTGTTCAATAAACTTTTTTGGATGGACCGCAAGCAATGCAGGGCCAGTCTTATAAAAGCAAAAGTCTGTCACTGCAAGAAGGTTACACCATTGGTCAGAGTAAGTGATGACGTTGGTATGGTTGGAAATTCCCCATTGGTCGTTGCTCTTTCAAAATGAATCGGCTCAACAGTTATTATTCATCTGAATCATTTCATCGCTAAACTTTACAAGCAATTATTAGTGGGACCACTACAGAAAATTGCAGTTGAACGTTTAATATTCAGGAATTAAAGACACCACCGACTATTCCTGTTAAAAATGTGGCCACACTTAAGGCACATTGACCATACTCGGTCCAGCCATATATACTCTAAACCTAGTCTTGTTTTTTCCTAAATTATTTTGGAACTAAGGTGGAGGGTGGGGGTGTGGCCTTGACCAACTGGTGGAGGGTGGGGGTGTGGCCTTGACCAACTGCCACTTTGCTTGTTTGCAAGCCATGTCTGGTTCTTCCTTGGCCCATGCTATGCCCTTCCAAGGTTCTTGAAAATTGGGCCTGTAGTTTTCCCGTAATCCTGCTGACTAACTGACAAACCGAACCGAAAACATAACCTCCTTGGCAGAGGTAACTAACACAGTACTTCTAACTGTCTTATAATGGTAAAATGCATGCAAAGCCTAGTAGCCTAGTATTATGTAGGTAAAAAGTTGCTCCGGCAGTGTACATTTTTATGTCTTTTCTTTCTTTATAGAGTGCAGGGTGGCAAAGTCTCCATCATATGGCCGCCTCCCCTCTGTGCAGGGTCTCTCTTCCCCAAGAGGTGGTGGAATGTGCCGCAGGAGTAAGTCTCCTTCATCCACTGGTTCGGGTGAGTGTGACACAAAGAAACAAAAGCAAATGTATTGTTCTAAAGTCTCACACAGTGTTCTTATAGGATTATATGTATACTTAGACACTATGTATAAAAAGTACATTTTCATCTATCCTGCACTATTTCATCATTATGCTGATGTTTCCAATTCTAATGTATTGACAGCTAATGGCACTGCAGGCAGTCAGCTGTCCACACCTCGATCTGGAAAGTCTCCAAGATCCTCTCCAACCAGTCCAGCTAGCCTCCGAAGACGACGGGTAATACAATTTGATGTGCCTATAAATATCTCTTAAAGATTTATTTTATTATTATTATGTCTATTTTTATGTCAGACATACATCATATAAAGCTTTGAGAAGGAGTTTCAACAATTCTCTTTATCATTAAATAATATTTAAAAGTATTATGGTGACATGAAATTAAACAGAAACATTAGGTTTGGGAGTGCATAACAGTCGACTCTGGAGCGAATTCCAATTATCAGCGATCCCATCATTAATTAAGCATAAGGCTGGCTGGGTAGCTGTGGCAGAGAATATTATTTTCTCTCAATCCCTTTTAGAACCACATGTCAGTCTTTATTCTGGTGGAAAGGTTAGTGTAATGTTTCACTACGCTTTTATTTATGTCTGTCTAATCTCAAACTGCATCCTCAAGGCTGCCAGGGTGGAACAAATAGGCTTCTTTTTTTTTTTAACAAGGTTTGCCTTCTTTGAATTTTTTATTGATTTATTTTTTAGTTCTCACTCCATGGCTGTCTTTTCCTTCCAGGGATCTCAACACAGTGGCTCTTCACTCTCTTTAGCTTCTACCAAGGTTTGCAGCTCAATGGATGAAGGGGATGGGCCTGGCAGTGAGGGTAAGACATTGCATAAGACTAGGAATGCACCGAATCCAGGATCCGGCTTTGGATTCAGCCGAATATTGGGCTTTTTGATGGGGTTCGGTTTTTGCCGAAGAATTTTTTTCCGCCGAACCCTACGCTTGCACTACCCGCTTACACTGGTTGACGTAATGACGGCGCCGTTGATTAAAGGAAGGTATTTACGTAGGTGGAGTGTTCAATGCAGTAGGCTGTGAGAAAGTGAAAATGGAACTCGTGAGCAGAAAAAGTTTGGCAGAACTTTCAGTCAAAAGAAGGCGAGAACTAGTCAAGTTACATGTTCAATTTGCAATGCTGATTTGTCTCGTAGTGGCGAGGACCCTAAACAATACACAACATCGCCGCTGTTACAACATTTGGTATGAAACATCCAAAAGAATATGAGTTGTGCATGAAGGAATCTACAGACAGCAGCCAGAATGCAGCAACTTCAGGTACGGCAAAGGAAGGACAGTCACTGCTAAAAACTAGCAGAGTAGGATTCGGTATTCGGTTTCAGATTCGGCAGGATCTTAACCAGTGGATTCGGTATTTGGCCGAACCCCAAAAATCTGGATTCGGTGCATCCCTACATAAGACCTAAACATAGTGGAAGAAGACTGGTTACTGTTCATAGCTTTAACATTATAGATCTTCTTTTGATTTGCTCCACAGCTGAGCCAATGGATGAGTACCCTTCAGTACCTGCTTCCATAGCAGAGAGATACAAAGTGGGGCGGACTTTAGGGGACGGAAACTTTGCTGTGGTGCGAGAGTGTGTGGAGAGATCCACTGGAAGAGAGTATGCTCTGAAGATCATCAACACAGATAAATGCAGGGGAAAGGTGAGCCTGCCTCTACATCTGCTGACTACAATTATCACACTACCAAGTTTGGTGTGATTCATTAACAAGGAATTCTTTTTTTCTTTTGTGTACAATGTTGATAGTTCTGTTTGGGATGCTCATTCAATTTCTTTATTTTCTTCATTGGTCAGCAGATGGTGCTCCTCTGGGACTAACATGACATCTATGTGTATACATCCTTTTTACTATACAGTAAAGGTGACACGATTTCAATTTTAAATCACAATTTATCGAAATGAAGTCACAATCTTGAATATCGAATAATAAATGGAATTGTTGATACTGCCACGCCCCCATCATGTCATGTCCGGGTCAAGCGGAAAAAAACACGTGTTGAAGTGCTGCGAGTCAGTCAACCTCCTCTAACTTAGCTACAGCCAGACAAAAGATAGCATGGCAAGAACTTGGGCCCCCTCCTCTTTCACTGAAGTGTGTGAAAGTGTGGAAGTATTTTGGATTTTATGTTGATGTTTGCCACAGTTTGCAAGCTCATGTGCGTGTACCATATTCTGTGTGTTTACCATTACACATTAGCCTAGCAGCTAGCGGATATTCCTTCTGCTAAAAGCTTAATCCCAACAAAACCGCACGGTTGAATTTCTGCCTGCATGCACGTTTTAGCGCCTTTTTTTTTTTTCTTTTTACTTTATTGACAAATTGTCAAGTTTCCAATTGACTGAAGATATGTTATTGTTAAATTATGTTGTTAATAAATGTTTTACATTGGACAATGTAATGTGGTACATTGCAAACAAAGGTTAGATATTATATTACATTAAAGAATAGTCTAAAAATGGCATCCTGCAACCTGTCCTTTTAAAAAAAGAAGTAGAAATCGAGAATTGAATCGAGGATTTGGAGAATCGTGACACCCCTACTATACAGTGTTATTAGATTTTCCTTTTTTTTTTATTACCCAGGAGCACATGATCCAGAGTGAAGTGTCAATCCTTCGGCGCGTGAAACATCCCAACATTGTACTTTTAATTGAGGAAATGGACACCTATAGTGAGCTCTTTCTTGTAATGGAGTTGGTTAAGGTACTACACATTTGTTAATTCTTAAGAATACATGTTAAAGCTCAAATACAGTAAAAGTCATATGCTCATTTGGGAAATGTTTTGGTCAATTTGTTCTATCCAAATTCTTTTGTTTTGTTTTTATGAGACTTCTTTTTGTAACATAATTGTACATTGGTCTATACCATTTTGGATTTTACTTGAGTCCTGTTAATGGATAACGCTGCATCAGCCTTTTAACATAGTTAAAGACTAGCAATGTGGACTCTTTCACATCCCAAATATTCTTTCTCCAGGGGGGCGATCTCTTTGATGCAATCACCTCTTCAAACAAATACACCGAGCGAGACGCCAGCTGTATGCTGTTCAATCTGGCAAGTGCCATCAAGTACCTGCACAGCCTCAATATTGTCCACAGAGACATAAAACCAGAAAACCTGTTGGTAAGTATGGCTTTACAAAGATTCTGTATTGGCAGTGAGTGGAGCTACATTGTAAAAGCTTTGCACCTTAAAAATAGTCTGGCTATAACCAGACCAAGCTCAATCTTTTAAGATTGAATTAGTCTGGGGAGTGTGCTCTGTATTTTCTCTGCACAAGAGGCGTGATCAACGAGCGTAGTTCAAATGACTCTGTACGCAATTGGATAGTCCTCCAACCAATCAGAGCAACGATCCGGGTGACGTAGCGACAGCGGCATCAACGGGTTGCTGCGCTTCAGTGGCCACCATGTTGAATGTAAGGCAAGGCAATTTAATTTGTATAGCACATTTTCAGCAGCAATGCAATTCAAAGTGCTTTACATAAAACGATAAAACAGTTAAAAGTTAATACAAGGTAAAAACTAATTAAAAGCAGAGTAATACAGAAACAAAACAAATATGAGTTAAATTTCACGTATGCAGCACATCTCAGCAGCAGCGCAATCCAAAGTGCTTCACACAGAATTCCAAAATACAGGTAAAAATTAATACCAAATTAAAAACAACTTATAAAAATAAAAAAAACACGTAGGATGCACAAATAAAATCTTGGTTCTGACTCTGGGTACGGCAAGCAAACCTGTCCCTGATGATCTGAGAGTTCTTGGTGGTTCGTAGTTTATAAGCATATCCGAGATGTATTTTGGGCCTAGGCCATTTAGTGATTTGTAGACCAGCAGAAGTATTTTGAAATCTATTCTTTGAGGAACAGGGAGCCAGTGTAATAACTTTAGGACAGGAGTAATATGATCCACTCTCTTGGTCCTAGTGAGGACTCGAGCAGCAGCATTCTGAATTAGCTGTAGTTGTCTGATTTGTTTTTTTCGGGAGACCTGTAAGAATACTGTTACAGTAGTCAAGTCTACTGAATATAAAAGCGTGGACAAGTTTTTCTAAATCTTGACACATAAGTCCTTTTAATTCTCGATATATTTTTAAGGTGGTAAAAGGCAGATTTTGTTATTGTCTTCACGTGGCTGTTAAAATTCAGATCAGAGTCCATGATTACGCCCAGATTTCTGGCTTTGTCTGTTGTCTTTAACGTTATTGTTTGAAGTTGAGCATTGACTTTCAATCGTTCCTGACTGGCTCCAAAAATAATCACTTAGTTTTTTCTTTATTAAGTTTGAGAAAATTTTGGCACATCCAGTCGTTAATTTGTTTAATGGACCTAGCCAGTTTTTGAATTGGGCCGTAGTCCCCAGGCGACAGGGTAATATAGATTTGCGTATTGTCCGCATAGCTATGATAACTTATGTTATTATACTTCATAATCTGAGCCAGTGGAAGCATGTAGAGATTAAATAGGACAGGTCCCAAGATAAAGCCTTGGGGAACTCCACACGTCATGTCGTTGAGCTCAGATGCATAATTACCTATGGATACATAGTAGTTTCTTTTCTTTAAATATGATTCAAACCACTTTTAGTACTTTGCCAGAGAGGCCAACCCAGTTTTCCAAACGGTCCAAAAGTATGTTGTGGTCTACCGTATCAAATGCAGCACTGAGATCAAGCAATACTAGGACTGTGGTTTTACCATTGTCTGTGTTCAATTGGATATCATTAAATACTTTGACAAGAGCCGTCTCAGTGCTGTGGTATGGACGAAATCCCGACTGGAAGGTATCAAAAATATCGTTTTGGGACAAAAGGATGAGTTGTTGAGAAACCGCTTTTTCAATGATTTTACTTAGGAATGGAATGTTTGATATTGGCCTGTAGTTGCTCTTTATTGACTTATCTAGATTGTTCTTTTTTAAAAGCGAAGAATGTAAACAAGAAGCTGCTTAGTCTCTTCTCTATCGTCATCGTGTTAAACCCGCTGATAGCGTGCCAGGTGGATAAGCTAGTTTGTGATTGGTTCCCGCAAAATTGTTACGGAAGCAGGAGAGATAAATGTACAGGTTTCCAGACCGAGCTGCAGGGAGACATCAAATCACCGGCAGATTGGGCTGGGTTCACCCAGTCTACCTTAAAACCACACAGGTCCATGTTTCCTAATAGTCCCCTTTTCCCTGTTCCTCTTGTCCCTTTTCTCCAAAGTCCGTACATACAAGCTCGCACTTAACTATATGAAGGCATGTAACATACATAGGATAAATAAATGAAATTATGAAATTACTGTACACAACTCCACAAGGTATTTTCTGTATAGACGGAAATCTAAAATAGCTCTGATTTATTAACTCTAAAATGTAGTTCTAGAAGCAGAAGACTTAAAGTCTATATCTTTTTTGTGCATGTAACAGGTTTAAAAAGTGAAAAGGCCCAAAGTCCCCCCCAAAGGGACTTACTATCTCCAACAGAAAACACTGTTCACAAACTGCTCCAAACAGCTCTGTTGTAGTCCAGCCTTCACTTCACGTTATAATGCTCGCCTAGCTGCTAGCATGGCACGCCCTCATACTCTGCTTCTGACTGGCTAGTAGTCCTTACCTAGGTACTGTCAGGACACGCCCTCATACTCTGCTTCTGACTGGCTAGTAGTCCTTACCTAGGTACTGTCAGGACACGCCCTCATACTCTGCTTCTGACTGGCTAGTAGTCCTTACCTAGGTACTGTCAGGACACGCCCTCATACTCTGCTTCTGACTGGCTAGTAGTCCTTACCTAGGTACTGTCAGGACACGCCCTCATACTCTGCTTCTGACTGGCTAGTAGTCCTTACCTAGGTACTGTCAGGACACGCCCTCACACTCTGCTTCTGACTGGCTAGTAGTCCTTACCTAGGTACTGTCAGGACACGCCCTCATACTCTGCTTCTGACTGGCTAGTAGTCCTTACCTAGGTACTGTCAGGACACGCCCTCACACTCTGCTTCTGACTGGCTAGTAGTCCTTACCTAGGTACTGTCAGGACACGCCCTCATACTCTGCTTCTGACTGGCTAGTAGTCCTTACCTAGGTACTGTCAGGACACGCCCTCACACTCTGCTTCTGACTGGCTAGTAGTCCTTACCTAGGTACTGTCAGGACACGCCCTCATACTCTGCTTCTGACTGGCTAGTAGTCCTTACCTAGGTACTGTCAGGACACGCCCTCATACTCTGCTTCTGACTGGCTAGTAGTCCTCACCTAGGTACTGCGCATGTGCGACTCCCAACAAAGATGAAACAGAAGTGTGATGTCTCACTTTGTAAAACTAAAACAGAGCTCAACACACAGGGTGAAAAGAGGAGCTGCAGCAATTTGCAGTACAACAAAAATATGGTGTTTTTTGAAAGTTAAACCATGTAAACCTATTCTGGTACAACCTCCAAATACTATTATGAACCTGGAAATTAGCATAATATGAGTACTTTAATATTTCTGAATTGAATGAATGCAATCTATTCATTCATCAGCAAAAAAAAAAAAAGCCTGGGATTGAAACAAGACACACCTCGAATACAAGTGAACTCATTTACAACTGTTGTTTATTGCTAAAGTCTTGGCATTTATTACATAATACTCATCTGGTGATTTAAGCAAATATCTCATTGTATCGAGAGTCCATCTGTATTTGCAATGTTCATTGTGTCCAAAACAGTCTGTTTGTTATATAAATGACATACCTTCCCAGGTCTTTATTTCAATTCTGTTTCATTCGCTGCAATTTTATTTTCCCGCTCATTAACGAAATCTTTACCACAGCGAAAAATATTAATTGGCGAACTTGTTTGCTTACAGCTACTCAATTTTCCTTATTGTGTGTGTGTTTCACAGGTGTTTGAACACCACGATGGTAGTAAGTCTCTGAAGCTAGGTGATTTTGGCTTGGCTACGGTCGTCAACGGGCCCCTCTATACTGTGTGTGGCACGCCCACCTATGTAGCACCAGAGATTGTTGCTGAGACCGGGTGAGACATGATTAGTAGGGCATTTGCTATGAAAGAAACCGCTACAGTAATTCTTGTGGACTATTGCTACTTGCAGATGTGCTTAGTCTCTCTGATACATGCTATCTTAATCTTCAATTACAGGTATGGCCTCAAGGTTGACATTTGGGCAGCTGGTGTCATCACTTACATACTGCTGTGTGGCTTTCCTCCGTTCCGTGGGTATGTGCTCTTGTATCAGGAGGTTTATTTTGATAAGTATGGTGTTTTAACCACATCAATTTGTTTAAACCAATTTGTATTTATATACTATTATGTGAAACTTAGTTTGAACTTAATATAATCCCTGTTTTATTTTCTACAGCAGTGGTGAAGATCAGGAGGCTCTCTTTGAACAGCTTTTGAGGGGCCAGCTTGATTTCCCTGCACCTCACTGGGACCATGTGTCTGCCACTGCCAAGGTTTGGGTCTGGAAGTGCTCCCATTATCTGCCGTTGTTATGCTCCATGTAAAACACGAGTCTGTCAGTGATGTGTTGCTGTTGTGTCTCATGGTAGCCTGTCTTTATTTAGGCTTTGATCACTGGGATGCTGCAGGTAGAGGTGGATCAGAGATACACAGCTGTACAGGTGCTCGATCACCGCTGGGTCAATGTAAGTTCACCATGTTAAAGTCAGTCAGTACACACGAGTACTGCTAAGAAAGAGTGCAGTATGATACAGCAGCTAGTTCCTGGAGCTTTGTTCTTTGTATATTTTCAGGATGATGGTGTCTCGGAGAACGAGTACCAGCTGCCTGTGGCTGGGAAGATCAAGAAGCACTTCAACACCGGGCCCAAACTCAACAGCACCGCAGCAGGAGTGTCAGTCATTACAGTAAGCACTGACACACACACGCACGCACGCACGCACACACAGCATGCATCAGTACATCACATTTTGGCTCATTATTAATTTTTTAATTTGCTTCAGTGATGATGCTTTGGATGTCACTTAAAATTGAAAAAATGTTTTGTCATCTCCTGCTTAACTCCTTATGTGTGCAAAAGTTTTTTATCCCTTTCCTTTGGATGTCATTAAAATTGAAACTAGCATTGTATGCTTTTGCAAAGCAGCAAATTAATCCATCTTGTTTCTATAATTTAGTGACTTCTCGGCTTTATTCAGTGTATACATCAGCTCATCCATCTGCTTCTTGCTGCCGGGTCTTCCTGTGTGTGCTCTGGCCTCTCATCCTCCTCTTTAGATGGACTGTCAGCACTGTTGTTGGGAGATCTTTTAAATAACATAGTTGGCCTACAATGACTACGTTTCAGTATATGGTTTCTTGGAATATTTATAAAGCTGAGCTGGATTTGTTCAATTAGCGTATTCTGGAAGTCATATTTTTTACTACTTGCTATTGATGGGGGGACAGGGGGGGGACATCAGTTGCATTTCTCTACATTTTCTTGTATGTTACCTTTTTGATTTAATTACTTACAGCGTAATCTCGTCAAAATGCAACCTAGGGTGTTTTTATGAATATACCAGAGTCAAACTTACATTTAAAAGCATAATTAGGACGGAAACGCCACTTTTAAGATTGACTGTATTCTCGTTTTCGGTCAAATGGCCTTTTGAATGGGAGAGCTAGGGGCACTAGGGCTGTAGTCAACCAAAGAAATGCTTAGTCGACCAAAGTCCTGTCCTGTGCAGCGATCAGTCGACTAAAAAAAAAAAAAAAAGACGCGATGTTTTGCATTTTGATTGAACATTTATTAAACAATCGTCATAGAACATTTATAAAACAACAACGAAAAGACATCAATAATACATAAAACTATAATAATAATACAATTCTTTGAAAATTAAGTGATTTTTTTAACTGCAAAGTGAGGAGCTCTGTCCTTGGTCTATAGTGACGTCACAATCACGCACCTGACCACACCACACGCTACAAAAAATATAACTGGTAAAACTGCCAAATAATGACAAATCTTAACAAAGAATCTCGTTTATACATGCTGTATATTGTTCTTTACTTTCAAAGCTATGGGTTAACTTTTGTCCAGCCGATCTAGGCGTTTTAAAACAAACACACAAAAAAACATATAGCCTAAAAAACAATCCTAATAATAACAGGCTATATAGTATGAAGGCATGCAGGTTTATTTTCGTTTTGTTACATTATTTAGGCTATTTTCAAACGAGTCATGTGTACAAATAAAAACAAAAACATAAGAAAACACAATCTGAGTCAGCATAATAAAGCCGTTAAGGCTACTTACATATCTGCAGGTCTAGTCCACCTTTTTTATGTTGTGGGCCAAAAACACTAACATGTCCACATTCTTGGGTAAAAGACAGCTCCTCGACTTGTTAACAATAAACCCTGCTTTGGAAAATATGCGCTCTGCAGGAGTGGAGGTTGCAGGGATGCAGAGCAGGCGTTTGGCTGCCCGAGCAAGTCGTGGATATCTCTCCTCATTATTTTTCCACCACGCAAGTGGCCCAGCAGTGTCCACTTTACTTCTGTCCTGAAGATAATCTTTCATTTCGTCGCAAGAGGATCTTTGTGCGCTTGGCTCATCAGGGTCATCCTCTGCACCATGTCCACAAAGAAGCATTGCTATCTCCTTCTCTTTTGCCGTTCTCTGTTTTTTCGGGTCCTCATCATCCCCTGTCTGTTCTGCGCTGTCTCCTGAGAGGCTTGAACTTTGCAAGTTTTACGACTTCAGAATAGGCCTCATCCCGTTTCTCATCATTAAGAAAAGGTAGCTGTTTGAAGCGCGGGTCCAGTACTGCAGCTAAAATGTACAGGCTGCTTGTCGTCACAACTCGGTCTTTGAGTTTCCATCGACTATCTATTTCCTGCACAAGCTTAAGTTTCATCTTCTTCTTTGTTGGACTATCGTTATCTGTGATGGCAAGATGACATTTTTTTAGATTCTCAAGCATTGGGAAGGCCGCAGACAGGGATGTGTTAGTCTCCTCCGACAACAGCTCGGTCAGTGTAATAAAGGGCTTAAGAACGTCTGTGATGTCTTCAGCCATATTCCACTGCTCTGTTGTCATGTCCAAAGTGCTGCTGTCACTCCTCTTGGTGTAATTGGGGTCCGATAAAACGGCGGTGATGGGCCAGCGCTGCTCCAACAGTCGCTCCAACATAAAGCAGGTGGAGTTCCACCGGGTGGCCACATCCTGGATGAGTTCGTGCTCAGGAACTTTTTGCTGCACCTGTTTCTCTTTGAGACCCGTTTTTGCTTTGTGTCCCTTTTTGAAGTGCCCAACAAGACGGCGCGCCGCAGCCACCGTGCGCGACACCGGGTCTTCTTTTAAGGCAGCATTTACGCACAGCTGCAGGGTGTGGCCTGCACACCTAACCAACTCCACATCTGGCCACTGACCGGATCCTTTCAGTAATTCCACCGAAAGGACCATGTTGGCAGCGTTGTCCGTTACCACTGACACCCGCTTCTCTGGTGGAATGTGGTACGTGTCCGCGACTTGAGTGAGTCGCGCAGCGACATTTTCTCCCGTGTGCGCTTCATCCATCTGCTTTGTTTCTAACACAACGCTATTCATTTTCCAGTCCGCATCGATAAAATGGGCCGTGACTGTCATGTATGCCTCCATTCTAAGCGAAGACCACAAATCAGTTGTGAGGCTTACAGCCTCGGCGGATTGGAGTAACTGGTTTACATTTACTTTAAGTCCATCAAACCGCGAACGTAGCGCACGCATGACAGTCTCCCGTGCTGGCACAGTATATCTTGGCTCGACGATTTTAAACATGTTCTTAAAGCCCTCTCCTTCCACTGTGTTGACTGGCCTCATATCTTGGGCGATGTAATGTACAATCCCCTCAGTGATGTCCTCCTTTCTCTTCGCTGACAGAGGATGGACCAACTCCAGTTTCGTCTGGGTGCTTCCTGACGCCTGTGGCATGGCCTGTGGATGTGCCTAGTACATAACCAATAAAATATATAAATTATATAAAGTTTTAGACATTAGCCATAGCAAGCTGTCTGACACGTGTATTTCTCGCTTACCGCTTTTAGGTGATAGGCCATATTGGTCGTTGAGCTATGGTAAGTTAGCTTTAGGCCGCATAGCTTGCACTCCACAGTCTTGTCATCTTGTTTTGTAAAATGCAGCCAGACAAAAGATTTAGATTTCTTGGACATTTTGTCCACTAAAGCCAAAACAACTAGCGTTCTAACTGAATGAATATAGCAAAACTACCTATATTCCTTACTGAGCGCGAAGCAGCAGTGCAGCCATGCAGCCACACGTGGTTCCCGAGTGTTCAACGTGGTGCACTAAACTGTGGCGCTGTTACAAAATAGCCGAAATTAAAGTATTTAAAGTTGGGGATGAAACATAGGCTAATTAAATTTAGAATACAGTAATATAGAACTGCTTATAAAAGGAATAAATATCAAGGAGTAAATCAATGAAAATGTCTTCATTGGTAAAAAAAAAAAAAATATGCAACTGGTCGACCAATGAGAATGTCAGTCGACCAAGACGGCATCGACCGATTAGTCGACTAAACAACTAAAGTTGACAGCCCTAGGCACTACTATACTATGATCGCATCAAAATCACTATTTTATAACCACTAAGAAGACTCGACACAACATGAGACTTTGCTCCAAGTATCTCCAGGAGCTCTACACATGAACTCAGCATTGACAACATTGTTTATATACACCAGTGGTTCTCAACCTTTTTTGTGCCAGCGCCCCCCTATCCATTATCCAGGTCCCTAACGCCCCCCTCAAAAAAATATGTAGGCTAATTGCCCCGAATATTAATGATTACGACATTACAAAACATGTATTAGTTTCCCAGGTATCAAAAAGCCATGTAGAAATTATATATATTTACAGGTTTTTAAAAACAATGCAAACATTTGACATTCAATTTAAATAACAGCAGCCAATCAGAACGACTAGATATGTAACATTCAAACAATAATTAGGGACAGTATTATCAAAAGGCCTGCTGCATGTCCCTGGTGTGAACCTCATAATTTGAATGTCCTTTTTAGTTTATGAATTTACCTTGGGTGTCATGAAAGGCACTTTAAATAAAATGTATTATTATTATTACAAACACTAACAGCAGCCAATCAGAAACAGCAATTTAACATTCAAATCTATTTTTCATTCAAATCTAAATCTATAATCGAATTGTTCCAACCGAAAACAAGCTGGCACTTATCAAGGGTTTAAAGCAGGATTACACACACACACACACACACACACACACACACACACACACACACACACTTTGGTGATGACAAACGACCCCCCCAAGCAGACACTCCAAGGCCGGACTTTCAAATAAAGAAAATAAAATTATTGTATACCTAATATGCCTATTCTCGTTCAAAATGTTCACTTTCTTACTGAATCAATGCTATTTTTTTTACATACAGTACATTAGTGTGAGCAAACTCCTCAAAAACATGGAAACTCCATAATGATAACTGACTCTTTAACTAGAAAAAGATCTCAGACTAGGAGGCAGTTCACTGAGTGATGGTTAAAGTCTGTGATTAAGGAAACATGGTTGTAGTATGCAGGAAAATGTTTGCAGAAAGAAAGACTGTTGTCAGGTAAACATGTCACAGTCACAGAGGCTGAAGTGAAAAAGCAGCTTTAATGATGAATGGACTGATCAGCAGGCTACCATTCATACTGTATGCTGTATAGCCTACTGTATTCATACTGTATGCTTCATCTGAATGAAATGATGCTGTTGCAAAATAATATAACCAGCATCATCATCAAGAATGAAGAACGGGAAGGCAACAATCGCGTCATTCACGTGCATATTAAGTAGCCACATGTATCTGTTTTGGTCTTATAATACAGCCATGGATTTAACGGTTCGTTCAGCCAGCAGTTCAGTTTATAAGAATTTGTCCAAATTTCTAGATTCCCGCCAAGCTAAGCTAAAACTACAACCAACAGCTTTATTTGTTTTAGCTTGTTGGTAAAAATGAGCAGAGTAGAGCTGAGTTTGGTGGACGAGAGCAGACAGAGCAGATTAAAATATCTCTTCCTACATGTTTATGCCGGTCTATACAGGTGAGTGCATTGATAAGTATTGACTTTTTACTCACGAAGGTTTTATCGTAACCTACTTACAGTAACGAGACTAGCGTGAGTTCATCTGCCCCCCCAGCGGCCGTTGGTAATCCTCTGTATCGTTCCCAGTCAGGTGCTGCGCGTGTTTTAGATGTGTGTGTGTGTGTGTGCGTTAACGGTTTAGTATGGCGTCATTTTTTAGTCAAAAGTTGTGAGCGTGTAAGACATGATCACGAGCACATTATGTTATTTCACACGCGCAAAAATGAACCTTCAGCTGGCATGATAAAAGTACTCGCGCACAAATTCAACAACCGAGAGGTGTAGGTAGCTGCGAGCGAGCGCCTTACTCTGCTTGTACAGTGGAATCCTGCTCGCGCGCAGCGGGCTTCTGCTCGCGGAGTGCTGTTTTGCTCGCGGAGTGGATTTCTGCTCGTTCAGCTGATTTCTGCTCGCTCGAGTACATGACTTTTGACAATTTGGGGGCGGAAACCAAGGAGGGCACTGACCCTCTTATGATTGGTCACTTTCACACAGGGACATCCTTGATTGACAGCTCTCATTACAGGAAGCACGGAGTCACAGTATCTGACGGAGTTCAGTCATTCAGTTAACACTGCACAGTGGACGGAATGGCGGCGACACCTGAAGATGTAGGCGTAAGTGATATTGATGATATGGTGGGGGCTGTGTGTTTGACAGTGTTATAGCCATTTAATCTGAAATTTGTTGAGAATAAACTCATTAAATATTGAGAATAAAGTCGTTGTATTTCGAGTTTTTTTCTCAATATTTAATGAGTTTTTTCTCGAAACACAACGACTTTATTCTCAATATTTAATGAGTTTATTCTCAACAAATTTCAGATTAAATGGCTATAACACTGTCAAACACACTTA
Source organism: Gymnocephalus cernua (assembly GCA_023631565.1). Taxonomy (NCBI): domain Eukaryota; kingdom Metazoa; phylum Chordata; class Actinopteri; order Perciformes; family Percidae; genus Gymnocephalus; species Gymnocephalus cernua. Next base: position 7,710,852 of record CM042430.1, read on the forward strand.
CGCCTACATCTTCAGGTGTCGCCGCCATTCCGTCCACTGTGCAGTGTTAACTGAATGACTGAACTCCGTCAGATACTTTGACTCCGTGCTTCCTGTAATGAGAGCTGTCAATCAAGTATGTCCCTGTGTGAAAGTGACCAATCATAAGAGGGTCAGTGCCCTCCTTGGTTTCCGCCCCCAAATTGTCAAAAGTCATGTACTCGAGCGAGCAGAAATCAGCTGAACGAGCAGAAATCCACTCCGCGAGCAAAACAGCACTCCGCGAGCAGAAGCCCGCTGCGCGCGAGCAGGATTCCACTGTACAAGCAGAGTAAGGCGCTCGCTCGCAGCTACCTACACCTCTCGGTTGTTGAATTTGTGCGCGAGTACTTTTATCATGCCAGCTGAAGGTTCATTTTTGCGCGTGTGAAATAACATAATGTGCTCGTGAGCATGTGTTACACGCTCATAACTTTTGACTAAAAAATAACGCCATAGTTTAGGTGTGTGTGTGTGTGTGTGTGTCGCGCAGGCAAGAATCCCGGCATGTGAATAGAGACGGGGGGCTGGGTTTGTGCTCTACCTGTGAATTGCGTGTCTGCGCTATTCTCCGACAATCAACATTGATACCGTGGCGTGGCGGCAGAAATGTAACTGTGGCGGTGCGCCACTTGCAAATCAACATAGGGGAAACACTGGCTAAATGTTTGCCAAACAACGAAGCACAGTCGATATCTCTCACTCGTCACTTTTCTTTCTCTTTCTCCGTGAAATGAAGCTGCCTTCAGGTGCAGTAGGAAACGTTGTGTTCTATAAAAGATCTGACTAAAAACTGTTACTGTGAAATATAAAGTCTACCTGTGCTACATTGGGGGGTTAAAGAACACCACAGGACGTTGCGGCGATTGCATTTTTTATTTTTTTATCTGAACGCAGCTTCACGTAGTAGGCCTACAGAGCTCATTTAAGACGGTACTCTGACGTCCCATTTCCATGAAGGCAGCACGGAGCTGCGCCAGACCAAGCTGACAGAAGCCCAGAAGAGTAATAATCCACCATCTCGACCAGCTGCAGTGCTGTAAACTGGCAGGTTTTAATGTTGCAGACCACTAGTGTTTTTTAGTAGTTTAAATTGTAAACATGTATTATTATTATGAATCTTTGCTTTAAACTAGCTTTCAAACAAACGCCCCCCAAAGGCACCTCAACGCCCCCCTTTCCAAAATATTGCTTCCAGCGCCCCCCATCATCTTCTGAACGCCCCCCTGGGGGGCGGTACCGCCCCCGTTGAGAAACACTGATATACACAGAGTTTACTAAAAGGAAAGGTTTTAACAACTCACTGTAGCTGTTGGTTTTTCCGGTCGTCGCCATCTCGACAGTCAAAGAGTTGATCTCCGAACGCAAAGTAACAGGGAGGAGAGTAAAGATGGAAATCTCCTAAATCTTAGTTCCATATAAATGCACGGATAATTTGTTGTTTTGTCGTTAGTGAAAAACAATATTGATCTTGTAGTTGAAAAAGGAGCCTCATTTAAGAATGACATTTCCTCCTATGGAGTCTGTTCATTCGCGTTCGGAGATCGATTCTTTTTGACTGGCAAGATGGTGGCGACCGGAAAAACCAACAGCTACAGTGAGTTGTTAAAACCTTTCCTTTTAGTAAACTCTGTGTATATAAACAATGTTGTCAATGCTGAGTTCATGTGTAGAGCTCCTGGAGATACTTGGAGCAAAGTCTCAAGTTGTGTTGAGTCTTCTTAGTGTTTATAAAATAGTGATTTTGATGCGATCATAGTATCATAGTAGTGCCCCTAGCTCTCCCATTCAAAAGGCCATTTGACCGAAAACAAGAATACAGTCAATCTTAAAAGTGGCGTTTCCATCCTAATTATGCTTTTAAATGAAAGTTTGACTCGGGTATATTCATAAAAACACCCTAGGTTGCATTTTGGCGAGAGTTACGCTTTAATATACTTACTCAGTTGTCTGTTGCCAAATGAAAACATTTCTCTGACAGTTCACAATATGTCAGTTGACGGTGACATTATTTTCTTCCCCTTCTCATCACAGCAGTTATAATAGCAATTTAGAGTTGTGCACCTTATTGTCAATCAAATCAGTGATGCTTTGAGTTCAAGGTGATCCTCTGAGTTGCACCTGCTCTCTCTGCTCAGCTGGACCAGGACTTTACCATCCAAAGGTCAGGGTCTTTGGCCCACATCCAGCATTCAGGATTGTACTGGATAAGGTATGACACAGCATAGTGCAAATACGCAGTGCTTCCATGGCAAAGTGCTGACAGTCTCCATTTCCATTGCCCCTAAATGAAGCCCTTTCCACGCCTCGCCCCTCATTTACCTCATCAAATCCATCCCTTTATCCTGTCGTTCATCTCACTATTGCTGTGGCTGTTTCTCTCGCCTGGTTGCCTTGCTGTTTACTTATTCTTTATGGATAAGTTATGCATCCATAATGCTAACTGCATCTGAGGGTTCATGTGACACAATGAACAACTGGATGTTGTAAGAAGTGCTGTCACAGACGTAGAGATGTCACACCTGACATTGGCGGACCTTTTTGCCGCTTGTTGCTTCTCCTGGTTTTGTTGAGCACTGCACTAGTTTGCTGTGTCACAAGAAGTTAAACTGAGGAGAATTGTTGTGAGGTAAATGCAGCTTTCCAGATACAACTGCATGCAAACATTGGCTCATCTAACCTTTGCCAAGTGTCTCACTGGTGGTCGATTGGATGCCACTCCTCATCTCTGTGGTCTTGTGGAGAACCTAACGATAGCTGCTGTGTCACCCTCTCTCAGACCACGTCACTTGATAAGGAGAAGCAAGTTTTCCGACGAAGACGCCACCAGGATGTGAAGCTCGCTACCCAACTCCCACACAGTATCGGCGCCTCCCGCAGTGCCAACCCCAGCCTCCCCGCCGCTGAGTTCACCTCTGAGTCTGAGGACTATTCCCCTGGTTCGGCAGGCACTGTGCGTTCACCCACCTCTCCGTTCTAACAGCCTTCCAGAGGCCACAGCACCGTCCACCCCTCCATGGAAAAGTGGAGAAGGTGCAATAAAAGATCCAACATTGGGTTCAGTCTGCTGACTTGGACATTCACAGACTGAATACTGACCTGTACCTTTTTTTTTAAATTGTTTCCCAGTCATAATACTTTAATAAAAATGCATTGATCGGAGTAAAGGACAAGTTGTCAGGATCAAAGAACCTTCAACCTTTAAAGGGCGCTACATTGCACGCGTAACGTATGTGGAGCCGACATTCCAACACTACGCTTCCACTATAATCAATGAAACTGGCGACACCGGGCAGAGAGCAGCGCGTAGTGGTGAGTCTGCTCCGCGGAGTTCTGCTCTACAAGCGTAAAAATAGGACAGTTCTACTTGTATATTTTATGCAAGGTGTGTGCCTCCCTTTAACACAGAAATGGATCATAAAGTGTCTATATGTCTTAAATTAAACTACAGATATACAGCAAACGACTTAATGACGACTTAGTGAGCAGATATTGGCAGTTTCATTTTGAGAGTTTGTTTCTATTTCTTGTTTCCCTCCCCTGCGTCTTCTGATAACAGCTGACAGAAAATTGACATTTTCCCAGCGCAGTGCTGGCTCCAAAAACTGAAGAAACAACAACAATCCCAAAACAAAATCTCTCCGTCTCGCCTGTGACGTACGCCGTGTGTGCGCTGCAGGTGTAGCCAGTTAAAAGATATGTTCCACGGCACATACGGTCCGCATACGTTACATGTTCAATGTAGCCAAAGGGTAAGGGGAACACCACCGAAATTAAGAATTCCAATACGTTATTTCCATGGCTAGGGAAAATGTAATATTTGTAAACACGAGCTCCTGCCATTTTATGCGATGAAAATGCGGGAACTTGCAAAAATTGCGGGAACTTGCGGGAACTTGCAAAAACTGCGGTTTGATGAAAAAGAGAAAAAAAAGTGATTCCCCAACACTGTGTTCTCAGTAGGTGAAATTACGTCACTTCATAACGTTCCCATGGCAACAGGAAAATGGCTGCTCTTGTGTGAAGTAAACGCAACATTTTTCAACTTTCTGCTGAGATATATGTGACTTTCTTGCAACGAAAATGCGGGGATTATGAAATCATGCAAGCTCCGCATATTTTGCGCGGAAATCGGCAATTTATGCGGCGAAAGTGCGGCGTATTTTAAAAAATGCGGCCCCCGCATAAATATGCGGACTTTGGCTGATTATGCGTTGAATTCTGCGATCGCATAATCGCGTTTTTCTGGAGGGACTGGTTAATGTTTACTATTATTGTTGGACTGGTCTTAGACCATAGGAATAACGTGTATGAATTTTATTATGAATATCATAATAAAATTCATAAAGAAAAAAAGCCACTACACTTTAAAAAAGCCTGATTTCTACAAAACAAGCACTGGTTAATTGTAGTACTCTAGAGCCCTCTACTGGTTTATATTGTGTACTGCAGAAAAACAACCTGCTCATGAAGCACAATTGCAAAACATTGAAACCTTCTAAATATAAAATTTCATGATTTTGAGACCTGACCGTACATTCCACTTATTATCCTGGTTTCAACACAAATGTTTTACCAATAACTCCAAATGCAACATTAACAGTAAGTCACCTTTCTGCTGTACTATATGACATCTAGATCACTCTGTGCTGTGGTACTTGAAGTTCTGGTGCATAAACCTTAGACACACTGTTTAAGAGGTCTTGAGACACCGAAAAGACATGCTGCTAAATTATACCATCAGCATTACCTGTAATGAACAGATTTTTGTGTGTTGGACAAACATTGTCCTGCCAGCCAGTAGCATGACTTGAAGAGATTTAAGGGTGCTGTTGTTTGACTGTTGCTAGTCCGGCTCACCTGAGTGCTTGAGGATGATTATCGAAACACTTGATTTGTTACACGTCTGTAAGAGTGATTGTAATTCAGTGGTGGTACCGATATGTGTCAGTGCTGTGTAGTTAGTAGTAAGTGCATGTTTAAAGCCTTGCCTTGGCACACATGGATTTAAGTGCAATTACTGTAGGTGTACTGTCCAATGAGCACAGTATCAAAGTTGTCCTTTGAAATGCTGGAATGAGTTAGAATGGATCTGTTGCTTCTCGGTATTATTGGCAGCCAACTGACACACTTCTCTATCGGGCTGGGGAGTTGGCTCTTGTGCAACATGGATTTTTTTTTTCTTCCACACACACTGAAATAAGAAACAAGTTAAATATTGGTAAACACAACAGTGCTTCCAGGAAAATACATTATTTTTATTGTTTGTTCATGCAGTCAGTACTTTTGTTGGACTTTTTAAAATAATCAGATCAAACTATCATGACTAAGAAGTCTGACTCACTAGACTGTATGTAGTGTATGCTCTCTGACCAGTTCATACATTGGTTTACCAGAGACCTAATATTCATGGATGGGAATTTCCTTTTCCCTTCATCAGAGAATGTAACCTGCATGTGTGTCAATATGCATCTTAAATCAGTTGTTTTCGCCTGTCAGATATAAAACCATTCCTGTTGTCATTGTACGTGCTGTCTTGGTGAATGCAGTTCAGTTAAGGCAGACTATAGTCATACCACAGCTTAGTTAAGATGTGTACATAGGTATTTTAACACAAATGTAATATAGCACCGCTGACTTTGTTGTAAAAGGGCTTTTAAGTTTTTGACTCGAAGGGAGGGAACCAAAAAGCACAAGGAAAGCAGGTTGTGATAGTGACTTTTTGGGAATTGTTTGCTCTGCTGTTTGTCATCATCTGAAAAACATGTAATGTTTGTATGGAGTATGACAAATTGGTAAGACAACTGGGAATGTCGGTGTTAGGTGGAAGCAGATGGAGAAAGTGAATGCTGTATTATGCATATGTATTCCATTAATGTAAGGACCTTAAAAATCTAAATAAGTACAAAAAACACTTCTTTTCAATTCAAGAAAATATATTGTTAATGGTTAAAAAGCATCCTTCTAACAATGTACTCTGTAAAGAAACCAAACCTGGGAATAAAAAGGATTTAATTAATTTGTGAGTCAGTGACTTATCTCCATGAGTCAGTCGGTAGCTGTTTTTGCAAGACATTTTGCAGTGGACCCATTAAACCTGCAGCAACGAATGAAGACAGCAGGTGGCAGTATAATCAAACACAAGCCTAAAATATTTTCAATAACGTTTCACCTTCAGCAACTTATAGCATGTATTTACTGAGCAATAGTTATACACATTATCATGGGTTTGCATTAATACATGCATGGATGTTTTGGAGGCGCCTACACACATGCACGAGTAAAAGCTCAACACTGGTACATTTATTCAGTTTTATTAAAAACAACAAAAAATAATGAAAGCAGCTTAATTTACAGTTATTTTTGATATCACATATGCTTTAAACATTCCTCTTTCAAAACGTATGCAAAACAATTAGCAATACAACTAAAATATATAAATCATAACATCTTAAAATACATGAAATCAAAATGCACAGCTCAGTTCCAACATTAACAAAAAAAATTGTCAAAACTAATTTAAATTTGCAATAATATGATTTTACAGGAAAGCAAAGTAAACCCAATGCCTTCAGTAGCTCTTAGCATGCAGAACGTTGGCTTTGGGTAGCGTGGTGTCTTGGAGCACCACTAGAAAATCAAAATGCAAACTCAAAATGTATTTGCATATTTTTGTTAATTTTAAATTGTCAGCCCACAGCAACAGACTTCTCATTTCTGCAATTAAATGTGGACAGTAGCTTTCACATCACCAAAAATAGAAGATCATTTTTTAAACACTATCCTGTTCTATTATTAAATCATTTTGTCACTCAGCTGAAACCCTTAGACCTTTTCAGCAAACAAGTCATAATATTGCTTACCAATGCGTGCTGTTTCAGCATGAACTGGTGTTCATGAATTTAAAATGGACAAGCAAACATTTTTGCAAACTGAAAAACTGTGAGACGCACAAGTAAGTAAGCACAAGTACTAATGTTTGCAGCAGCATGTTGGCAGTGCCAACAGTTGTAGACAATTGTCTTTTAAAATGTCTGACAAACAGTCATGAGATACTATCCACCAAATCTGATATTTAATCCTGTGGATGTTTTTTTGAAGAAGCCTAAACAACAAAACGAACAAAAGATTGATAACTTCTGTTTCGAATGTCCAACTTGAATTATTTTAAGATCTTGCAGTAAATAATTTGAATTGTTTGCCATTAATAAACAAGTCCTCAATTTAATTTATTATCCTTTTTGCTGACATGATCAAAAACATTACACAAAAGACTATGCTCACACTGAATTTCACTTTTCTTCCATATAGACAATCAAACACAACAAATTAACAATGAACATTTAGTCTTTTTACGTACACATACATTTGACCACTTTTGATAACAATGAGCAAACAAAGGCCATATACATGAATTACTAACCAACTAATATCTCAAGTCCAATGAAGACATTTTGAACATTTATACATGGCTCGCATGATGGAAATGATAGTAACATGGTGGCTAGTGTAACAGCATTGAGATCTTTATCTCAGACTTTACACTGTCCATATTTACAGTACAGGGTGACTTTATGTTCTAGAAAAGTGTTCCAAGTGAGATATGTATCTGCCATACAAATGTTGTATAAATGTTCCTAACATTTTGTTTTGCATTTTCACAGTTTAAAACAGAACTCAAAAGCTCACATTAAGCATGTTTTATAACTGTGTAATTGTGTTAAGTTCTCCTTGCCCAGAACAGACCTGCTTGACTCAGTTGGGGAAATGCATCAGCTGGTGCTTGGGTAAGACATGAAAACCAACAGAACATGAATCCAGATTGTTGAGCAACAGGTCTGCCTTAGAGGCTAGATGAACACATGTAAGCACCCTTGTTCTTTGTTAGTGTCACTGTGGTGATGTTCTCCAGCCCACTGGATCTTCTCCATGCTTTGTGGATCTTCTGCAGCACAGCTCGGTCACTGGGTGGTAGGTGTTCTCAACACTCCACATTGCCTTCTTCTGTGTGAATCTCTCTCTGCTCAGTACCTGTTTTGATGCTCGTAGTGCCACCGGTTGAAATCGATGTTAAATGCCACGATACTGCCAGAGGCCATGCCTGTGATCAAAGTCCTGAAGAGCAACAAAAATGAAAAAAAATGCACTTATAACTTTTTTGACTATACTATGACTTTTTATGACTTTATTCGACATACTATACTATGTCTTTTTTATCACTTTTTTCGACATACTATACTATGAATATCTTTGATATTCTATACTATGACTTTTTAATCACTTATTTGACATACTATACTATGACTTTTTTATCACTTTATTCAACATGCTATACTATGACTTTTTTCGACATGCTATAGTGCTAGGGGTGGTTGTAGCTCAGTTGGTTGGGAGTTGGAAGGTCGCCAGTTCAAATCCCCATACGGACGAAATACGGAGCTTGGATTGGATTTGATCACTTTTTTTCAACAGACTATACTATGACTTTTTATCACTTATTCAACATACTATGTGTAGCATGTGAGCTTGTGTAATTTAGCCCTGTGCTTGCAACTGTACTAACAGAGTGAAAATTGTGAATTTCCCCTCGCAGGATAGTCTTTTTCCACATAATATACTGACTTTATCACTATTTTGGACAGACTATCCTATGACTTTTTATGACTTTATTCAACATACTATGTTATGACTTTTTACCTCTTTTTTTTGACAAACTATACTATGACTTTTTATCACTTTATTCAACATCCTATCCATTTTATACATACTATACTACTTATGTTACAATCTCTTATTTTATGAAGTACTGAAATGTGTTATTTTTACATTTTATAAGAAATGCAGTTGCTGAATCTGTCTTCATTCAGATCGACAACGGTCAGTTTAAAAGATTTCCGTGAGCTTTCGAGAGGTCTTTCCCACTCTGTGCGTCGCTTCTCCAAAGTCCCAGCAATGCTACCAAAATGCATTACAAGGCTGCTCCTATAAAAATGAATGGGAAGCGTGGCTGACAGTGGTTTTGTTTGTAATGGCGTGCTACCACGTGCAGCTCCTGGCAAATAAGGTGGGTGGGAGGCGGCCGTGGGAAAACTTTAAAGAAACAGGCAGCCACAGACGTGTGGTTGCTCTCGGCAGAGTGCTTAACTTTACGTGTGTGTATAGTAGTTTATCGGCGGCTAGAATAGATTAATCCCGATCAACTGTTTTTAGTAAATATCGACCGATCAATCGGGGGCATCCCTAGCTACTACAATATGATTTTGATATCTTTGACAGTTCTTGTGTTATCACTGTTTAAGTTTAGTGCTTCTTTCTGGCTTTCTCTGTGTTTTATAAGGGGTGTGTATTGCGTGACTTGCGTGGGTGATGACATCGCTAGTCAGGCAGGCTTGGAAAATCTTAAAACCTTTTCTGTAACCTGCTCTCACAACCACAATTGTTACTTGTCAAAGACTATATATATATATATATATATATATATATATATATATATATATATATATATATATATATATATATATCCATTTGCATTTTCCATGTAATAAATGCATTTTATCTATCAGCTTTTTCAATGCAAAGTCGTACAGCCCCCTTCTTTACAGGCAATATATTTCACCTCGCAGCTCTTTAGGGTGATGCTTTTTTGTTCTATGAAATGGATATGTATACAAAGGATAATAAAGGATTTCTTCTTTCAGCCTTTTTTAGTTAATTTATTTTTGACAGTATTCCAGTTTAGCTTCCAGCTTTTTTAGCAATGTATTTAAGCTCTTAGCTTATTTAGGTAATGCAGTTCAGGTTCCAACTCTGACAGTTTTACATTTTAACTTCCATTGCAATGCATTTGAGAGTTTTCAAACAACTTGTTTCTCACAGCTCTCTCTTCTCTAGCTAAAAATCAATTCAAATCGTACAATGTTCTACATCTTTTGGCATTATTTAACTTTTAAAGCCAATAATTTGTTTGTCAAATGCTAAATAGTGGTGTTCAACTTTTCAATGAAATTAATACTAATAAAACCATTCCCACTTTTCCAACTATTCTTACTACTTCACCTTCTTCTTAACACACTTAAGCTAGTAATCCAGTTTAGCTTTTCAATATTCACACGCATTTTCTGCAGTAAATTTATTTTCTAGTTTTTAATGACATGAAGACATTTAAGTTGCATTCATTCATTTTTACTTATAATGACTTTAGGGTACAAAACACGTTTATAGGCTAGATTATGTATAGAGGAACCGAGGCATGATCATTAACATCCTCTGTTCTCGTGTTTCACTGTAAATAAATATATAGAAGATTGTGTAGAGCGATCTCAGTGGTGTATACGCGCTGCCAGTTTCGTGATGAAGAACGAACACTGACCTCAGTCAGGCACTGAGACAGCGAGGAGAAACGGACTTGCAGCGAGAGCAGTTTTGGGCAGTAAGGTGCCTGGATAAATTAATTTATAAATTTGGATTTCGATCATATAATTACATAGCGTATTACAGTAACTCTCTCCAAACATGTAGTTTGGCTAAAAAAAAACAGCTTTGGTTGTGCTGGGTCCTCATTTTGAGGCTCCAAAATCGAAACAAGGTCAGAGCAGATTGATGTGCATCATAACTTTTTTGGTACATGTTTGGGCATTTAAAACAATGGGTGCTCCCCCCACTGGCTAAACGACACCCTGATCTGCACCTTCTTGTGACTCCTGGCTGGCTTACGTTCTCTCCCTGTACTAGCAGCACACAGTTTGTCTCGTCTGTGAGTGTCTATTAAGTGTCTCGTGTCTTTAAAGTGTTTTTTATTCTTTATTTTATATTTGTATTTATTAATTTCTTTTATTTATTTATTTTTGTTTTTTGTTTTGTCTTTTTTTTCCAATTGGTATTATGTGCTTCGAGGTCTGTGATTTTGTGTGGGTATTGACGAACTTTATCCTTAAGTAACACCACTTTGTTATTAGTGCTTACCTCACCTCATTCGATGGTCTGCTGTACCTTACTTACTCGGATGTACATAAGGGTCTGTGTCTGTTCTTTTTGTTGAAAACTCAATAAATAAATCATATTTAAAAAAACAAAAAACAAAAAAAAAAAAACAATGGGTGTACTTCAACATGCGCGTATCAGACGCTTTCAGTGCCTTTAAGAAAACTCTACAGGATTACAGGAGAGCTCTGTAAATAAAGAGGGGAAAGAATGTGTTTGGCCATTACTGTCACAGCCTTGAATGCGTTCTAAGTGTGCCATAGGTGCTCATCACGTAATTTCAACATTAGGAATAATACAGCCTGTTCTTTCCTGCTTTGCATTAGGATTGGAGACCCAATGTCCCTCCATACATGGGGCCAGTGTTTACTGTATATTGTATTCATATTTCAAAGATTTGTTCAGATATGCAAGGAACCCACATGTATTAAAATGTGTTAAGTGATAAATGATTATTTCCATTAATACGAACAGTTTGTTAAAATGTCCACAGTGGTGAATGAAACGAGCGCCGGAGGTCATCAGGGGCTGTGACAGTAAATTCCAGGAGTCCTCTGACAACTGTACACTATTGAGTTCTGCAACGCCTTTGCTCTTGTGTCCACAGCTGACTGGTATGTAGGAAAAGCAGCTGATTTCACAGGGTCGTCTTATACTGCTACACCCCAAGGGCTTAAATGCTCAAGCACAATGAACAGAGCTGCTGCAGAATGCCCCTCTGTAAATGGCTCACTTATGTTACCTAATGTCAACTTACTGAGGAAAGAGATTGTAACTGAATCAAGGGGTTCTTAAAATATTTAATTGAAGAGATATGTTAAATGGTGTTGAAAGAAATGTTAAAAATAGCATGCCACGCAGTACTTAATTTTATAGTCCCTGATGTTATTTACAAAATGTCATCCCCTATCTGACCATCCTCTGCTTACCTTAACAGGTCATGCAGTCAGTCATGATGGTGCAGAGTTAATTTGCTTAAGAAAGAGGCCTCTGTTTTGAACCGGACGGTAAGTATTCAGGGGGATTTGGCCTGTGGCTGTGAAGTGCAGCTTGAATGTTCCGACTCTCTAACCTCTGTTGACTGCCAGGGTCACACGATGACGTCAGGCTTATAGCCTCAGAGCCAACACTGTCGCCTTAGCGCCGCCGACCTGGCACCCATTATACGACTCCTGACGAATCTTGCAGAATGCTAACATTAAGGAAACCAGCCAATAGGCTTGTACAGTACACGTCTGCTCACTGTTGTGCTAAAATAAGTGCACTAGCAGAGGACAACCCTGGAAATTTGGTTTCTATGGCAACTGCAGGCTTTGAGGAAAAGGATGGTGGATATTGCTAAACTAAAATGCACGTGACCTGTATACTCGGAGAGTACAATACTTATAGTACACATAAACACACAAGCTCACTCAATGATTTTGTAGAGCCAAGCAGCTAAAATCATGTACTGTCGTGTTCTTTTATATACCGGTAGCTCCAACACACACCATTTGGATATGACTTAGTTTGTTTTACCTCAGAGTTCAAAAGAGCTTTGCTTCTTTGATCTATATCTCCCTTGTGATTGGTATAGATGTATTAAAATAAATAAATAAGGTACAATGTCTATTTCCTGAATTCACCTCACCCGAGGACCTTATTAAAGCAGTAAATGTACATGTATATGGGGTTCTCCAAGTTTTGGTGTCTGAGTGCCAATATGCTGTTATAAATCATAAGAAATTATGGCATACTATAAATGTTTTGTGACAAACTATGACTTTTGTCATGACCTACTATTATGATTTAATGTAATTTTTTGTGACACTTATTTGGATAACATGCTATATTTCGTACACCAGGGCTTTTCAAGTTCTGATAACTTGGTGCCAATATGGAGAGCCAGCATATGATGGAGGGCCACATACGAAAAGTGCACACATAAAACAAAATATCTTTTTTATCTCACTTCTACATTAAACTCCAAGTCGTCCACTGAAATTGCTAACTTCAGCTTACAGCACTAACATTGATGACAGAACGTAATTCCTGCAACACTTGTGAGGTGTCACTAGTTGCCATGCAACCAGTAGCTTTCTATAAGTTGTTATGCCTAACCTGACAGATGCGTGTTAGGGGGGCACTAGTCTGGCTATGCCAGACCTATCTCCACAGCGCTGTCAGCACTGGAGTCTGGCTACACCACTTATCATTCTAGGATAGAGGGAAAATGCTCGGGATTGTTTGCATTTCCTTAAACCAATCACAATCGCCTTGGGTGGTGCTAAGCTCCGGATGCAGCGACGGTGCCCTTGCAGAGTAGTGTATTAAATGTACTGTAAGCTATTGAAAGTGAAAGTATTAAAAAGGACTGCAGATGATTAAAATATAATGCATACAGTTGATGTCACCTCAGGGGCTGCACAAAACGTTTCTGAAGGCCATTGGCTTGGACACTTTGAGAAACTATGCTGTATAATGATGAGTGGAAGACAGTTAATTAGGTTGGCTTTCTTTCTGCCATACAACTGCCCGCTCTGACCTTTGATCGTGTGATAAGTCCATGGCTCGGATGCCAGCATCACAGCCAGGGTAGACATAGAGCTGTTTGAAGTCACAGGCCTGCCACACCTCCACCACACCATTGTCCCCACCTGTGACCAGGTTGTGGCCATCACTGCTCAGGAGAATAGCCTACAGCAGGGACAGAGAAGGGTTCAACATGTCACGTTTAACCATAGACTGTAACACAAACGACAACATTTGTGATTGTGGAGGAACAGTATGACAATGAAGTGCAGTTTTGTACACATTTAAGATGGGTTATTGTAATAATACTATTTATACAATTATATAACTGTAGCTTTGGTGCATAACTTTTTGATATTAATGGACGTCCGTTACATTCAAGCCATTGCCAAATGAGTTGCTCCAACGCTAATTAAGACTATCGGCTCCACACAACTCTCTCTGGATTTCTCAGTGTGACCATCTTCAGAAGATTGTCGTCTGGTGACTTTCCCGCGCGAGTGAAGATAATGACCTCTTCTGAAGAGTCCATGTTTTTTTTAATCCTCCGTGTCCTCCTTGGCTACTAGCAACTGTGTGGAGGTGGGGTGGGGGGTGCGTGATCACGGAAGGCTTGTACCATGTGGACGCGCCGACAGTTTTGTTGTCATTACTTAGAATTCCTCATGGGGGAGACAGAAACTACAGACTATAGCTTTAATATCTTGAAGTTCTCCTGTAAAACATTGAATTGTAAACCATGATCCAGGCTTTGTAGCCTTGCTGTCTTTTTTGATGACTGTTTAATTTATGTTACCTTTTCAGGCAATTATCAATAAAGATCCTGTTGTACATAACCATCATCAATGTTTTTGCAGACTGACTCAGTATTTGAATCAAAGCGTATGTTTGTAAAGATGCATCCACATCTCTAATGGATTATCTTGGTGTAAAAATATCAGCTTACCCTGGTGGAATCATTGACCTCCATCTGTGCCAGCAGCTTTCCATTAATGCTGAAGTTGCAGAAGCAGCCCCTCTCGTAGTTGATGATGCAGTGGCCCTCACTGGACACTGAGATGAGCCGTGGGCACCGATAGTGCTCTGGCCCCTCCAGAGCCCGCAGCAGATCCCCTGTGATGGTGTGGACCAGACATGGACCCTCTGCCGAACCCAAACATGCACAGACAAGCTGTGACAAACTGTGCTTGTGTCAAACATTATAAAATCAGACAATTTACTTTCTGCAGTTCTACAGCATGCAAAGACATTCCTGGTCCTGGCTTTTCTGTGAGGGTGATACCAATATCAGTATCACAAATGCCTCAGATATTGCCTAAAATGGTGGTATCAGTATTAGAGGATGGATACCCGACCCAAGCCAGACAGTACCCGATGGGCCGGGTTCTGACAGATATTTAAAGGTCCCACGACATGGTGCTCTTTGGAAGCTTTTATATAGACCTTAGTGGTCCCCTAATACTGTATCTGAAGTCTCTTTTATATAGACCTTAGTGGTCCCCTAATACTGTATCTGAAGTCTCTTTTATATAGGCCTCAGTGGTCCCCTAATACTGTATCTGAAGTCTCTTTTATATAGGCCTTAGTGGTCCCCTAATACTGTATCTGAAGTCTCTTTTATATAGACCTTAGTGGTCCCCTAATACTGTATCTGAAGTCTCTTTTATATAGACCTCAGTGGTCCCCTAATACTGTATCTGAAGTCTCTTTTATATAGACCTCAGTGGTCCCCTAATACTGTATCTGAAGTCTCTTTTATATAGACCTCAGTGGTCCCCTAATACTGTATCTGAAGTCTCTTTTATATAGACCTCAGTGGTCCCCTAATACTGTATCTGAAGTCTCTTTTATATAGACCTCAGTGGTCCCCTAATACTGTATCTGAAGTCTCTTTTATATAGACCTCAGTGGTCCCCTAATACTGTATCTGAAGTCTCTTTTATATTGTGGTGGAAAATACCCAGGGTGCAGCAGGTGTAGATTAATTAACTGTTTTAGAATAATTGAAGATGAAACAAGTAACAAGAAATAGTAGACTGAAACCAATGTAGGTTTTTGTAATTTATTGAAGTACATATATTCTGCGCAGAATAGGAGAACTCGTTCACAAGATGCACGCAGCAACATGTGGAAGAGTCTTCAAAGTTCACACATCAAGAACATCAGCTTAAATACACAGATAAGAGAGAGGGAGTGACATCGCTTTAAGCACACAATTCAATCTAATAACAAATGAAGATAGACCTTCTGGTCTGTCTGGTTCACAGGGATGTTGTGTCGTATAACTTGTAGACCGTTGTGACTACGGTTGTATCTCAGTAAACCTAGGTTGGCTATTTTCTCACAGACAAATGTATTTAACTTCTCCTTGGGGGAGACATAACAAGAGCACATACAGAAATACAGAGTTACTTGGGTAAAATATAATTTTGCCATCACAATATAGACCTTAGTGGTCCCTAATACTGTATCTGAAGTCTCTTTTATATAGGCCTTAGTGGTCCCCTAATACTGTATCTGAAGTCTCTTTTATATAGACCTCAGTGGTCCCTAATACTGTATCTGAAGTCTCTTTTATATAGACCTTAGTGGTCCCTAATACTGTATCTGAAGTCTCTTTTATATAGACCTTAGTGGTCCCCTAATACTGTATCTGAAGTCTCTTTTATATAGACCTTAGTGGTCCCCTAATACTGTATCTGAAGTCTCTTTTATATAGACCTTAGTGGTCCCTAATACTGTATCTGAAGTCTCTTTTATATAGACCTTAGTGGTCCCCTAATACTGTATCTGAAGTCTCTTTTATATAGACCTCAGTGGTCCCCTAATACTGTATCTGAAGTCTCTTTTATATAGACCTTAGTGGTCCCCTAATACTGTATCTGAAGTCTCTTTTATATAGACCTTAGTGGTCCCTAATACTGTATCTGAAGTCTCTTTTATATAGACCTTAGTGGTCCCCTAATACTGTATCTGAAGTCTCTTTTATATAGACCTCAGTGGTCCCCTAATACTGTATCTGAAGTCTCTTTTATATAGACCTTAGTTGTCCCCTAATACTGTATCTGAAGTCTCTTTTATATAGACCTTAGTTGTCCCCTAATACTGTATCTGAAGTCTCTTTCCAGAAATTCAGCCTTGGTGCAGAATTCCAGCCACTAGAGCCAGTCCCACAATGAGCTTTCCTTGGTACGTGCCATTTCTGTGTCTGTAGCTATTGAGGAGGGGGGGCAAGGTGGAAGGGGGGTGGCCTTAACCAACTGCCACTTTGCTTGTTTGAAAGCCATGATGTCTCTCTCTCATGGGCGGGCCAAATTCTCTGGGCGGGCAAAGCGAAAAGGAGAGGTAATCTTGCTTGTTATGACCTCATAACAAGCAAGATTCCAGAACGGCTCATCTGATCTTACTTTTTCTCAAAGGCAGAGCAGGATACCCAGGGCTCAGTTTACACATATCACCATTTCAAGCCAATTGGGGACCATAGGCAGGCTGGGGGAACTCATATTAATGTTGAAAAATCTCAAAGTGAAATTTTCATGCCATGGGACCTTTAAGAATGATGTTCGGGTCGGGCTCGGTCACATCAGCGCGATAAGGCTTAGAATATTTTAAATTTAAAACAGCTTATTATGTAGGTACTGCGCACCTGTGTTAACATGCGCTTGTTGCCCCGTGTGCACTTATGCGCTCATCTGTTGACATTTCCGAATGCCTTCCTACAGTTGCTTAATAAAAGATTTCCATACAAACAAAAGTACGTGTCATTAGTATGAGAAAAAAATTTGATTTTAACTGTCGGGCTCGGACATAAATATCTTAATGTCGGGTCGGGTTCGGTTACTGCTCTGTCGGACGCCGGCCGGGCTCGAACAGAAAAATGCGGCCCGATCCGGACTCTAATCAGTATCAGTGATTATTCAAGTCTATGCACCAATCCAATACCACATCACTTTGCCCCGAAGAAAATCTACTTTAAAATCTGTTATGTTCTATTCTTGTTATGACTGACTGTCAAACTACATAATAAAAGAAAGCTCTATGGCATTCATTCTCTGTATGTATTTTTTCATGTTTTACAAAGGCTTTAACCCGAGCTAGGCCACGCAACAATGATAGCAATTCTATCACATACTAACATATAGGGTTATTAGTATACAGCTGCTAAATAACTATTAACTGTTGCTTCATAGAGTTATTATAAAGTGTTACCATGTATTTTTTTAACACTGGTATTGGCTGATACGCAAGTTTAAGTATTGAAATCGGTGTCGGGGAGAAACATTTTTTATTGGTATGGTATAGACACATGCAGGTCTAGAGTGTTCATTGAAACGGACACCTGTCAATCTATGTGGGTTGGTAATAGACTGGTAGCCTACAGTATGTATGCCAATATGCCAGCTCAAACACAAGTGTCCCTGACCACCTCTCTGATGACAATGACATTAAAGGGAGACAGGAGAGTACACTGACCTTTGGCTCCGCTGATGACCAGGCCCAGCTCCGCGCAGACTGACACACACACAACTTCCTGGTCATGGCCCGTCAAAACTGCTCGTGGTGCTGGGTAGTCACCTAAAAAATGACACATACATCATCATAGATTACTTGATTGATTAAATCTATCATCTGACTCTGAAACCATCACCTAAACAATCTGAATACCTGAGCAGGTGATCTAAATGTACCCGTCAAATTTCTGAACTGGGATTTCTGTGCAATGGTCTACAACATAATCACCACGCTTCCATCAGGCAATAAAATCAGATACACACAAGCACGGTGATTGTGACACACATCTGCTAGCAGGGAGGTCCCTTTGAATTGTCATGCAAATGCAGGGATGCTCACTGATGGCAGCCGCGCCACTTGATTTCATCCCGTGTGTCACATGATTGATGATGGCCAGGGGAGAGGTTAGTGAGGGGAGTTTCACGGCACCCGGAGGCGACTTCTAGTCTCTTTCTGAAAAGGCACTGATCACCAATACTGAATGAATAAACCCACATCATGTCCCGAACTACTGCAGTGTCTTACAGAGAGCCTAACCCTTTGAATCCACCACTAAATTAATGTAAACAGTGGAAATTATCTGTATTTAACAACAAAGAAAGAAATGCAGACCAAATGCAGCCAATGAGAAGCAGAGAAACTGTCCAACATGTACATTTACATGTAAGTATTAAAACATAACAGAAGGGGTAGATAGGAATTCTGGGTCAACTGAAAAAAGTATGCTTTAGGCACCCAAATTGGTGTTTAATTCATATTTTGTTTTATTATTGTATAAATAAAATAATCCTACTGCAATTTGTGTGGGCCCTTAGTACTCACCACTCAGTCCACTAGTGATGGCAAACTCAAGTCAAACATTAAATATACACTATGTGGCTGTTGGCGTCCACACAAGACTCAAAGTTCACCCAATTCAGTGAAAGTTTCTCTATCCACCTCAATGACAGGAAAGTCCGGATAGATGATGTGGACATGTGTCAGACTGCTCTACTTCTCCTCTCTTATCCCCTCCTCCTCCCCCCATCATGTCCTCCCCTAGCTCGGCTTATCGCCTCTGCAGCTGTAGTGGTCCAGTCAGTGAGGAGCTGGACTGTGATCGATGCAGCACAGTCCCTTAGAGACCAGGAACCTGAGCAGCGCTGTCAGTCCCAGCACCCACTGCTGAGGGAAGCTGAATAGGACAAGTGTCAGAAAAAGCCTCCAGGGGGAAAAAGGGACCTTATGCAGCTCACCTACCCGACAAAAGATTCAATCAGCCTGCACCGCGTACCCCCCACCCTCTCCTAGCCCTTGGGACGAGACCAAGTCAGCCGCCACAATTACCCGGTGCAAATATCCCCTTACACCGGTGTGTTGGGCCGGGTCTGAAAGGCAGGGCCATGATTGAGCTGGAAGGTATTTTAATTATTACACATTTAAGACACATGCAGCCTTTTGGGGTGCGGGTGAAATCAATTTCTTTGGCACTCCACATCTAGGGGGTGAGGAAGCAGTGATCCGGCGGGCTGCTGCTACATATTCACACAACCTTCAACCAGCATTACAGAAAATATAATGGGCATGAAATCATCAGAATGAGACTCGTGGAAAGGATTGTTCAATGATGAATAAGGAAATAAGTACGGGAATAAAGAGGACTTTGGTGCTCTGTGTGGTATATGACATTCATTTGAGAGCTTCGAGTGTGAAGATATGAAAGGGCGGTGTGGTGTATCCCTGAGGATCAATGTAAATGCCTGCCATTTTTGTATATGTCAAATCTTTAGCTGATTCCTCCGCACTGCCCCATGTTCCTTTACAAACAAACTCCAGGATCCCACACCTTTATTGCTCTGCATTCTTAAAGCAAGCTAGATTATTATCTGCTGCCTCCACAGTGTTTCTGAAATGATAACATATTGACGACATATTGATAAGACATTGGAAGTGCTTTGATTGAGTGAAAAAGCCTGTCATTTGTTTGTTGAGATGAGCTATGTAGTTTCCTTCCCTTTTGTCCATTGCAGATGCATTGTAAGCACTTGTAGTGTGAATATCAGGGGAATACTGTTTTCCTGCTGCAGTAACAAAAGTGCTATTGCCCCTTGCTAATTGGAGGCAACCAAGCTGAAATTCTTAATTAACTGTCGGAGCCTCAGTGAAGTTAATTAGAGAACACTCACAACTAATCTGGAGCTCCTAGAATCTGTTAACAATTGGAAACACAAGATTTTCTAACGCACACAAACACACACATTGTATTGTCACCCAGAAATAAAAAATAAAAATAAACTATTCCTCGTCTTCAGTTTTTCAATTCCATACCATATATGGTGCTCCTCCTTGTACAGTACTGTGATGTCTGTTTCCCCTACCCTGATGGATTGTTTTGAACACAGACAATCAGTGAGAATGAGCAACTAAATGAACTGAGCAGCAGAAATCACACACTGGGGTCTGCTATTTTGAAAGCCAAGACATCTGGAGTCCTCTACTTGAAAGCAGCACAGCTCAATGCAATAAATCACACTAATATATCACAGCTACAGTGCAGATACATTATCGTCTCCCTGTCTCTCCTCATTATTTGATTTCTAGGGTAGAATGCATTTTTTTCCAGTGTTGATCAAAGGCTCTTTTTGAATATACTAACAATGAACTCATGCACCTATACTGGCTTTATATGAGAGTATTTCATAGGTGAAATACTAATAGAAAATATCCCTGTAAATATGTCGAGAGCGCAATGCTACTGTATACTGTGTGTGTGTAACTTACTGTTATTGGGGTTGTCGCCGATAATATGGTGCCGTCCACTCCAGTACCACAGCAGAAGTGTAGCATCCCTGGACCCAGAGACGATGTAGCAGTCTCCTCCAATGTAAGACTCAGATCTGGCCAGACATGTCACTACGTCCCAGTGGCCAAAAACTATCTGGGTCAGCTTGCCTAAATAAAAAATATGCACAAATGGTTTTGATGTTGGCAAAAATTGTTAGTCAGAAGTTCCTGAAATGCGACATGATAAAACTACTTTTGAAAGCCCCACTGACTGCGAGGGAGTATTGTATGATAGGCCAGAAGAGGTCAAGGTATCCAGTATTTCATGAGAGAAAAGAAATATTGAGGAAAAAATAAACCGATTTTTCTTATCCATTCAATCCTCTTGTGAAATTCATCCCAACCCTTTAGGGCTGTCGTACATTTGGAACCACTAAATTAAATGCAGCTTGTCAAAATGTAGTAAATTATCATTTTGTTCCCACTGAATCATTATCAAAAGAAAAGAAATCAGCAGAAATAACTTATTTTCTTATCAGTGAGTCCTAGCATATTACAGTACAGTTATCAATTTCTCTACAAGGCTTGTCAGCAGAGAACAGCGACAATACTGTATTATTCCCATTATAGCGCTCAGTCCTCCACACATCAGTGCACACCTCTATAAGAAATAGAGTTTACACTGTAACCTACCTGTCTCGGAGGAGTACACACGAAAGCTCTTGTCCCAGAAGCCACACACCAGTATGTAGCGGTTGTCAGCTGTCACCACAAAACAGTGTGTGGTGATTTGGATGCTCTGGTCCACTAGGTCTGTGATCTGGCGCTTGTTGCTTCCAGTATTGTTGGCTGTGGGAAAAAAAAACAGAACTCAACTCATGTCAATACCTGAGGTGTTAAAGTTATTAATTAAGACCCTTACAGCTAAAACATAGCATATAAAAGCCAGTGATCAAATGTCTTGGTTTGATGCTGTATTTTCCATTCAAAACAAGGAAGCTTACTCACCGACCAGAGAGTCCATCTCTATAGGGAGGTGATGGGCCTGCTCAAGAGAGTAGCCTGGTGCTCCTCGGAGACCTGGATTCAGGCAGGGAAACATACGTATATTAATCACTGAGGCTATTTCTCCCCTCTGCACGTGTGCATTCTTACACATAGACCTCCATCAGGTCCATCAGAAAGTAGTGTGGATCAACGGAAGTACAGTACATTTCCAGGATAAAGCCTGACATGTCATGCTTTGCCCCTCAGAATGTGTCTGATTGGTTTGGGCATCGCTGTGGACGAAATACACCAAGATACACCGGCAAGAACAAATTACGTTTAACTTTGTATCCAGCTAATTTAAATAGCTCATGTTACTGTGTTGTGTAAACAGTTAATTACTTTTGCGGGGTGCAAATGTTCCACCAAAACAAGTTTCTTCGCGGGACTATTTTGCAGAGCCACCATGACTGTTTATGGAACTTAGCACCGCCCAAGACGATGTGACTGGTTTAAAGAAATGCAAACAACCCAGAGCGTTTTTTTCTCCTATCCCGGAATGTATGTGTGGTGTAATTAGACTTTACTCCACAGCGTTGTGGAGTAAAGTCTGGCAATGCGAGACTAATCAGAAAGATTTCTTTCTGTCTTACTGGGCTTTTTTTATTATTATTTTTTTATTCAAAAGTGTCAAACAGAATGGAGACATCTTATCCATGCAATCTGTATCTGGAGCCAGTTTAGAAACAGCAACACATCTGAAAATATGGAGACCTTATTATCATCATTATTCTGAAAGAGCCAAACCACATTTCCCTCCTCTCCGACAGGATGGCAAGGGTGCTGCAGCTGTGTTCATTAGTGTGGGAGCAGCCAGAGCAGCCACACAGTGCCGACTCTTTGGTCCTGGGCTCAGTGTGTCTCTACAGTGACAGATGGGGACGTGTGAGGAGAATGTGGTGCAGTTGCGGCCTAATTTCCTAGTAACCATTGCTTTGGCCCTCTGACCCTGAGGTGAGGCTGATTCTCAGGGAGGGGCTCTGTGGGTAATGTTGTTCACACATGTCTGAAAAGGAACATGTGGAAACACTCATGGTCGGCTTACCTAGGAGGTGCTAGCCTCTCACACAGGCAGCTGGCTACAGCTCTATTATGAGTGGTGGGCAGGTTTGTGTGTGACGGTGATGAAGTGATTTTACAGGGCCGCTGCTGTGGTAGGTATCGCATGTGGTGTGGCACTTTCTTTTTTCTTTTTTTACGAGGGGCATATTTGATTGAACACATCACCTGCCATGCGTGTTGCGCTCCACTCACCGACGGTGTTGTGCCATCGGTTGACAGCGAATACACGGCTGCAGGTGACAGTGACCACGGCAGGTATGGTGAGGTGGGGCAGGGTGTTGGCGGCCACATGCGTTACCGGCGAATTGGACGGAAACTTCAACACCATGATGACGTCCTGCTGCATCTGGTCCTTGAACATGAGAGGACTCTGTGGAAGGAAACACTATTGAGTAGAAGAGAGAAAAGACGGAGTGTAAAAGGATGAAGGGATGTGATGGCGGGAGAGGAGGAGTACAAGGAAAGAGGAGCAGGAAGAGGAAGGGGGCGCAGCAGGAAGGCAGAGGGATGTAGAAGATGACAAGAAGAGGTATGGGAGAAAAAGAATGGAAAGAGGCATTAGTGTGGAGGT
Source organism: Gymnocephalus cernua (assembly GCA_023631565.1). Classification (NCBI taxonomy): domain Eukaryota; kingdom Metazoa; phylum Chordata; class Actinopteri; order Perciformes; family Percidae; genus Gymnocephalus; species Gymnocephalus cernua. The sequence continues at coordinate 7,734,316 of CM042430.1, forward strand.
TGGAGGAAAAACTAGGTTCAGACACAGAGGAGAGCTTCATGCACTGCCCCCTCTGGACAGTGCAGTCAGACGAGGGACTGGTCAGACAAGGGAAAGACATGGAAAACTGGGATGGAGTAGGCTGTACACATGAGATGGTGCATACATGATACACACGTATCAGAAAGATTGAGTTTGGTCCACATTTTTTTTTTAAAGATGTGCTTATTTCACCACTGTAAAATGCAGCTCAACCTTTACAACCCTGGATTAAAGTTCAAGTGTAGCAGGAGTAAAAGCAATGGAGGACATAGTGATCCTGACAATACTTTGAGTTTTGAACCAGTTTGAGCTCTCATCTTGTCCCTAATTTTAGAGGCTTTTGACAGAAGTGGATGAAAACATTCACATCTGTTGCAAAAGTAGAAAATTGAACTAAAAGGTCTCAAAGGAATCTGCCTTACAAAGTTTCTTGAAGGGAGAGAGAAACAGAGAGAGCCATGTGGGGATAATGAGGGCTAGGCTGACTATTACATGGATTAGACAGGGAAGAGCAGCTTACAGCAGAGAGAGGGAAGCCACTAGGCCAGTAGGGAGCACTCTTCCCTTTACACCACACTGCTAGTAGGCAGTAACAGCTATAAAACAGTGCAGGCAAAATGTGTTATTATATTGCAGGTCTGTGACCTACATGAGGTAAGGATTAGGGTTAGGCTCTGAAATATTTACATAACAGAGTGGATTGAAGGAAATAGAAAGAAAGAAATCAGGGACATCTATCTTAATCTTGTGTCTACCTACACACACACGCCCGCTAATCCACACCATTCAGGCTTGCACAGGTCCACACATCGTCTCTCACACACACCAACACCAGAGGTGCAGGGAATTTTTCCAGCATGCACGTTGCTCTCACCAGGTGCATGGCGGAGCTGCGTGGAGGATGTGGCTCAATAAGCAACTGAGATGGCGTCTGTCCAAAGCTCTGGATCTGTGCCTCTGTGGCCTGCGGGAGAGAGAGAGAGGAGAAGGAGAAAGAGAGAGAGAGCGGCTGTCACAATCAATGTGCATCAAAGTGATGGGTCAATGCGTTACTTGACAATGCAAGCAAATCCTAACTCAGCCGTGCCTCTGAGGAAAGGGGGAGGTAAAGGGAAAGGGGAGCACTCCCAATCCGCCTGGGTGCTCCCCCTTCCCCCCTCAGCCTGCAGAGTCATCCAAGTGTTAGTATGGAAGAGACAAGCCTTTTCCTATTAACATGCTTCAGTTAACCATTCCCATTTCCAGGCGCAGGGGCCCCCACTGCATAAATGTTAACCTGGAGTGACATCCAGCTAGGACTGCAGCAGGCCGGCCTGCTTTTAGATGTTATTGTGCTTGAAACAAAAGGGGAAAAGCATGTCCATGCACACAAACATACATACGAAACAGAGGCACAAAATCACATAAGCAGACCGAGACAATTTGGCAGAGGAACCTTGATGAAGGATGATTTATGGGGTACAAACTAAGAGTATGGATAATTGTGACACACCCTGAGTACAGGAAGGAAAAAAAAACATACTGACAGAATCAAGTCTTAACTATTATTTGAAAATAACTTCCATTTAAATAGAGTGAGTGAGTAAAAAAACAAGCAGTAAGAGCTGCTGAGCTTGACTGAAAGTGGGGCACTACACGGTGGGAGTGATTGATGTGACTGGAGCCACTTCCACCATCAGAGGGGAGCTTGTAGATGTCCGTCAATGCCACTGTGCACAATGGAACATACATCGCTCAGCCTTTCGCCCGCCCTTCTGGCTGTCTGGGTGACTAGCCTTCATTTTCCTCCGCCTGTACACACCGCTCACAATCAAAAGGACCTATTGGGTAGCACATGCCACAGAGGGGATGTGGCAAGGGACGTTTGGAGGTGATACTGAATTAGGACAGGCCACCTGCAAGCCAAACAGTCGCCTCCACCAATACCCCCCGGTCACTTCCTATCTTCCACAGCACCAAAAAAAGGTGCTGTCCACAGCAGTGAAAGTTTCATGTGAGTTTGTGAGCACATTTGGCAACCATTAAGTGCTAGTCAGTGTTTCTTTACAACGCAGTCCGTCAAGTAATAAGCAACTGACATTATGGCTTTTTAAGGTTAGGTTTGGGGTGAGGGTCACAATGTCTGTTCAAATAAAGAAATTTGATACAAAGATCAGAAAGGCAAAGGAGGCCATGTGGACAACATCACCATATTTCTTGTGCAGATTCTATTACCAGGGAAACTGGGCTGCTGCATGTCCAATTTTGGTAGTCTTAGACAACTTTGATGCCCAACAATTGTTTCCAAAGTGCAAGGGGAGGATTTGACTGTGTGTGTGTGTGTGTGTGTGTGTGTGTGTGTGTGTGTGTGTGTGTGTGTGTGTGTGTGTGTGTGTGTCTGTGTGTTGGGGGAAGGGGGTCTGACTTGTTGAAGGTTAACTAAAGAACATGTTCCTCCACTGGATGATGAAAACGTGTCAATATGCTCTCAGGTGCTTCCACACTAATCCTCTCTGGGGTATGTCAGAAACGTATCCCTATCTCAGTCTGGGATGGGGAGCACTTAACAGGCACTTCATTAGTTTAAGTCACTTCAGGTCTCTGCTTTTTGGCTGATAAGTGACACTTATTGCCAAAGCCATCTGGATGATCTCCCCTTCCAGCAACACGCGCCTTGCTTGGGTGAGCACCAAACATCCATCATAACACACAGTGTCTGCGTGTCTGTCTGTAGGACTTTGATTTGGCTTCAGAGGTGAGTGGCTGGCTGCATCTCTCTCTCTCTATCTGCTGCCTGGTTCCCAAACTGGTGACAGAGAGGCTGCGTGGAGCACCCCCCCCCCCCCCGACAGCATCCTCCAGTGCACTCATGCAATTCAGCAACACAACAGCTCTGTCAGACAGAATGCAAACACGGCCTCGCAGTGACCCACTAAGCAGCGTGGGATCATGCTGAGTCACGACACCTGAGTTCAGCGGCGGCAACTACAAATATGAAGCTGCTTCACCTTTCACCTTTTGACTGACTCGGGAGATTACAGAAGCAAATTGCTTTCAATAAGTACTTTTGGCGGACACATATAAACAAACTATTAATGTAATTGCGGTGCAATTGTGTTACTTTCCCATGTGACGACACTGCAGCCCATCCTTTACGTGCCAATGGAAATGTGTTTAAGATAAGCTTATTTGGCTTTATTTAAATCCTTAGGTACTAACAAAAAATTAGCCTGAGGGTGTTTCTTGAGTGACAGCGGAAGTTGACGTGTGCACTGCTTTATGTGGGAGGAGAAATGTCTCAAACAATGTGTCCACCAGCAGCTGATTGTCTCTAATGCAGTTATCTTCAATGACAATGCACACATAATCCTTATTCTATGTGATACATATGAAGGAGGTTTCTTATTATTAAGGTCAAGAATTTAAACACTTGTGTCCCGTCACTATGAGAATATCAAGGGGAAATCAATTTGAATATATATATCTCAGCTGCTTCACACCCTTCATTGGCTAGCCGCGGCGCACTTTGTTGTGTTTGTCGACTCAGAAGCGGGCGGGAGGGGCAGTGGCAGCTGAGGAGGAATGGAGTCCCACTGATGAATAATTTGTCTGTTTACTTGTGAGTGACACAGCGGGGTTGAATCAAGGGGTTGCTGTCATGTTTGTCCATAAGAGAAGGCTGTCAGGAGGAGCATCACATCGGAGGACTGCTGTTCCGGCAGTGTGCCCAGTAGAGCTGTCACCGTGCCCTCAGCCAGAGGCCCGGCGGCATATCAGAGGGTGTCATCATTTCCTTTCTGACACATGGGCGGAAATTATCTCTCATAACCTCTAATTTATTGACATTTCAAATGCCTTAATTGTTATGACTAACGCTGGATGTGCAGTTTCACCTGTCAGACTCACAATGAATCAATACCCCAAAGTCAATCGTCACATTTCAGCAGGTCTTAGCGAGACATTCGCTGGGCACTTTTCCATGCTCCACCTCACGGGCTCAGACAGGCAGCTCGCAGACAGGAGGCGTGGTAAACAATAATGCGAACCATGGTACGATAAATCCTGCAGGAAATCACCTACAAAATGATCAGAATGATATAGACTGTGCTTAACTTAACTTAAATCAGCAGAGCTTTGAAGTGCAACACAACTGTTGTTAAACACCTGGAGATGTACTGTACTATACTTTTTTTATACACATTTTCTTCAGGTTTGCAGGGGGCTGTTGAAAAATTACAATTATCAGTTTCAGAATTGCCAGTAAATCTTTGAAACTTGTATATGCAAGGAAATCAAACGACTGTCTAATAGACTTCTTCATAATGCATTTCAGGATACTGCTTGGTTTTAGGATATGGGATTTAGATATCCAAGGTTATTCTTTATGTTACAGGGAGAGGAAGAATCCATCGGGAATGAGCAACATGATTGAAGGTATGAAGGCTTGTCTTAATTAGTGCTCATCATAGCAGCATTACATCCGTTGCAATTAGCTGAGCCAATTTCTCTCTCCAGCACAAATACATTCACATGTCACAATAGCGACTACATCAACTGGGCACACAATTAGGGAGTCGGAGTAGCAGGCTTCCTAATGTGCAACTAACTAACAGTACTGTCATCTCTCAGGGTAATAGTAGGCAGGGTGTAAGACAGCTAAAAAAATCCCTCAGCCGGATGAAAAATAATTAAAAAAAAAGGCATCACCTTAATCTTTCTCAAAACGATGAAAAACAAACTCTCACAATTTCTTTTGGTAATTAGATCGGCCAAATCTTCTGCAGGTGATTTGCATAGTGGTCACTTGATAAATAAAGGCGCCCCTGGAAGTGACAGTATATAAATGACTTGTTTTGCAGACAGCAGATGGTGGATATCACAGGGAGAGACAAGCTCAAACTGGAAAGTATCACAATGCGTGCCAGCTGCTGCAGTCTCCGGTCCTCTTTCCCCTCTACGCAATTAAGCTATTCACGAGTCGTACAGCCGAGCTCATAGATATTCAATTAATTCGTTGAGAACAAGAGGATTCACTCCCTCGTCTATTGACTGAGTGACCTCAGCTGATTGATCAAAGAGCTCAGTCAGATTCATTGATCTGATTAAGGGAAGGAGCATACAGTACATTCAGCGTGAGGAAAAAAGAGCAAAGAATCCTGATGTTAAGAGGATCTATGAATTATGTGGACAGATATTAAAAGATTTCTGTTTATCTGAGAGAGGGGAAATGAATAACTCCAGTCATCACAAAATGACGCTAATCTCAAAGTAAACTCCATGAGTCAGCAGCTCTGCCAAATTCTCTCACGGCTTACATTTGCATGACACAATAATTGATTGACAGATGCATGATATGAATGCTCCCGGAGCTCCAACACATGCCAGGACAAATACAGACAGGAAGTTGTGCCTATGTTAAATGAAAAGGGGGGGGGGGGCTTTGTCTCCATGGCAATGTGTGTGCCTTACCTCTCTGAGCGGAGGGTCAGTGATACTGTCCAGCTTGACGGAGCCCTCGTAAGTCAGGTAGTGAAAGACGTTGAGGGCACGCACCGCCTCCGGGCCTCGCTGCTTGTAGCCGAAAATAAGGTCAATCCACTGATGCAGCTGACATGACACAAACTCGCTTTCCAGGGCCTGTGAGCGGAGTGCAGGGCAATTAGAGGTGAGAGGCATACCAGCAGCACACGGCACATGGGCCAGAAGACACAACACAAATTGTACTTCCACACAACACTGAACACAACAAAACACAGCCTACTTTACTGTGAACGGATGACCTACCAGGCAATACATCACATCAAACATCATAAAACTAATGAAGAGTACTGTAAGGGGAAAATGACCTGCATTGAGTTAAATAAAGATAAATATTTAACCTGTTTTAGTGTGTATAAATATTACAAGACAAAAAAAGAGACAGGAGCTGCATTCCTTCTCTTTAATATAATCAGATAACTCAGGACAAGCCTCCCATATCACATTTCTCTGTCTACTTAAAATACAGTCTGACTATCTTTGCATGGAGACAAAGAAATTGGATCAATACTAACAGGGATCTAATTTACTGTAAAAACATTCGCAGGAGCAACATTGATAAATTACTTGTGAGTGTGGAAAGGGAGACATGATTTCTTGTGGGAGTGTTAATGAGAGATTTGGGATGGCTGATAACTATTATAAATATACCTATGGAAGCCATGCAGTGGGGGGTTGATGTATTGTTCCACAATACAGTACAATATAATTCCCATGCATGCTGGTGTTAGGCTTTGCTAGAGGAATTTACACTCCTCCCCTCGCGTCAGGAATAACAGCCATTACCAACAAAGCCTGCTCGAGCACACAGAGGCAGAGTTTGCCACAGGGCATATCACTTCAATTGAAAGTGGCACATGCAAAGATGGGAAGTGGGAGGGAGGGAGAGAGAGGGAGGGAGAAAGAGAAGGATGGAAGGGAAAAAAAGAGGAAGAGTGAGACAGAGGGTGAGGCAGGGAGAGATATTTACTGACAGAAATGACATAAAAGAGGAAGCAAGAGTGTGGGCTAGCTAGGGAACAGAACAAAAGAAAGACAAAAAGAACAGAGGCAGAGGACTGTGATTTTGTGGGCGTATGAATACATTGGTCTGCGAATGGAACAATGCAAGGCAAAATCACACATGTATCCTTCAACAGTGAGAAAATATCCACTGTAATCCTTTTTTTCCAGCCAACCTCTCTCCTTGTTTTGGAGATGCAGACATGGCCGTAACAACTCCCAGCCTTACAAGCCGGATAGAGCTGGACCAGGCAGTGGGGGTAGAGCACGGGGAAAGGTCACCTCCATGAGACCAGCCCCGCTCTGTCACTCCAGCTGAAAAGGTCAAGTGTGTTCCCACAGAGCCTCTTTCTACCTCTGGTCCAAAAACACTGTGGCCCCCAACCTCCGGATACATAACATGCATGGAACTTTGTGTCTTCCTATCGGTATTATTGAAGTGTCTATGCTTTTAAGAAGGAACTACTCATCAAGCCTGAGTTAGAAAGTGGAGTCACACCATAGAGGATTTTTTTTTTCTCATGTGAAATGTTTTTCTTCACATGTGAAATGTTTCAGTTCACATGGGCTTTTGTGTAAGAGCCTTTATGAATCTTAAAAAATGAAGGCAACAAAAAAGACTTCTGAGTATGGAAGATTGTAATCTCCAAAATAATTAGCACTTGCCTACATTTGGGATCAGCATCATGCATCTTTTTTCAGCTTTAACAATCTGACTTTATCTTTAATGTTTGTTAAAAACAAATGTGGATATGTATTCAAAATGCATCTGCACTGTTCTAAGCACATGCAATGTAGTTTTCGTATGAAACTGAGTTGAGCTGTTGAGTTTCTACAGTAAGCGATTCCAGATTAAAGGGAGAACAGACTTTATCGGACGGCAGGAGATTGGGTTGGATGGATCTCCATTTCTTTGTCCGTGCAGCTCCTGAAACCTGCTGGGAGTTGTGGACCACATGTTGATAGGCAGTCTGTATTAAACATGCACACACAGACATTCACACACATGTGCACGGAAAGGGCCCTGCACGCTGCCAAAGTGATGAGGCCTGGCATTACAGAAGGTAACACTATAGGGCAAACTTGCCCTCAGTCCTGTCCTTCAGTGACATCACTGGGGTCAGGGGTACAGTGTTAGTATTGAGCGCTGCACTTTATTAGATGCTTCATGAATACGTCAAGGAGACACAGATGCATGGGAAGGTTAAAAGGAAGAGTGGGAAATCTCCACCAGAAAACACTGTTCACAAACTGCTCCAAACAGCTCTGTTGTAGTCCAGCCTTTACTTCAGAGACAAACGTGGTCACTTTGGAACACACGTTATAATGCTCGCCTAGCTGCTAGCATGGCACGCCCTCATACTCTGCTTCTGACTGGCTAGTAGTCCTTACCTAGGTACTGTCAGGACACGCCCTCATACTCTGCTTCTGACTGGCTAGTAGTCCTTACCTAGGTACTGTCAGGACACGCCCTCATACTCTGCTTCTGACTGGCTAGTAGTCCTTACCTAGGTACTGTCAGGACACGCCCTCATACTCTGCTTCTGACTGGCTAGTAGTCCTTACCTAGGTACTGTCAGGACACGCCCTCATACTCTGCTTCTGACTGGCTAGTAGTCCTTACCTAGGTACTGTCAGGACACGCCCTCATACTCTGCTTCTGACTGGCTAGTAGTCCTTACCTAGGTACTGTCAGGACACGCCCTCATACTCTGCTTCTGACTGGCTAGTAGTCCTTACCTAGCTACTGAGCATGTGCGACTCCCAACAAAGATGGAACAGAAGTGAGATGTCTCACTCTGTAGCTAAAACAGAGAGCTCAACACACAGGGTGACAAGAGGAGCTGCACCAATGTGCAGTACAACAAAAATATGGTGTTTTTTGAAAATTAAACCATGTAAACCTATTCTGATATAACCTCTAAATACGATTATGAACCTGAAAATGAGCATAATATGAGCACTTTAATAAATCAATGCTATTGGTCACATATACGTCTATCTGTGGGTTTTACAAATAAACAGTGACGAGGCAATTTTATCTGACTTCATCGAAGGTAAATAGCCCAATATAATGTTTTCAATGAGCCTTTTTCCATTTCCTGAAAAGCAAGAGTTTTGGACATACAAGGTTTTAGCCCGAAAGCGACTATATACATGTTATGTGTATTACAAGTAAAACAACAACCATAGTACGTAACATGACAGGATGCAGTGTGCTGCCATATACTTTAGTGCACTTTACAAGAATGAGGACGGCCTCTACTGAATAGTATAACAAGAATATATAAATATACCTAATGAAATGAATCATTACTATGAATTGGACAATCATCTTTATAAACTTACAAATGATCAGAATAGTTTTAATTTCTAGAAGTGTCATTATTGCAATTTTAACTGGCAACTAATAAAAGGAGGAGAAAGTAAAAATGATGTCGAATTTTTGGTCAGTAATTCTGACTGAAGATTTTTATCAGGGTAATAAAAGAAGTAATCGTATACAGGTATAATTTGGGCTAGGGAAACTATACTATTTAGAATTTGATATAGGCCTAAACTTTACCATCCTGTTGATCCTAACAAGGTCTTCAGGCTTCTTGGCCCAGGCTGGCAAGTCCACGTCACAGACCATGGCCCGGTCCTCCCTCATTCCCAGATGGTAGCCGTTGCTGTTAACAAACATCTCCGGGAGGTAGTAGAACTCAGGAATCAGTTCCTGGGTTTAAAAGGAAGAGAGATGTTCACGTTTTACAGTTTACTGACAAGACCACAACGTCTAACACCACGGTTTTCACCATGTAATCGCCCAACAATTCCGTTAAGTGCAAGAAATAACATATGTGAGGACAGAGCCATGGAAAAAAAGGCTCTGTATCCCACTGAGATGAAGCGAGAATTCAAGGGTAAAGGTAACACAAACAAACCTAACAGCAGGCCATGAGAAGGCGGTGAGAGGTGCTAGTCCAGTTATTCCAGGCAGAAGTGTTAGGTGTGTTAAATGAAACTGGAACTGAGTTGGGTTTTTCTCCCTGGTCTCTTGTGATGGGGTCAGGACCTCGCAGCAGAGGGGAAGTCAGCATGGTAAAGGAGCCCCTACATAAAGCCTGCTGTGGTTCCATACATTGAAGAAGAGAGCAAATACAGTATGTACCTGTGTTTTGAGTGTGTTGAATGAACATACCGTTATTTTTATATATTTTTTAACCCCTTAAGTACACATCATTTCTCACCTTCCAGGCAAAAAAAAAAAGACCTAATGCGCTCAACTCACATTGGAACTTTGAAGATTGGGTGCTGGATCCTTAATGTGAATAATAATATATAGAAGGTCATTTGGATTGAATTTATTGAGTATTGATTTATTGAGTTATGGAGTGCTGTCCAAATTACCTTTATTATTACCTTCCAGGCAATCATTTATACATCATGAACATTAACTTGCAAAGAGCTTGCTTGATCCACTACAGTGAACATTTTAATGCCTTTATCTTTTACCTGAGTTATAGATAGAAATTGTTTGCTTATTATTTGTCTTCTGGGTTTGTTTTCCAAAAACACAGCTTTCGCAATGCTCTTTGGCAGCTAACTCTGAAATGTAGATGTCATACTACCCTTGAAAACAAGAACATTTGGACAGACAGCACTTGCTTCCAAAAATAAGAATAAAGGAGATGCAATTTAACGATGACAAAAACTGTCATAGCAATCTGAAATTAAATGGTGGCTTCCTGGATGTCAAGCAGTCAATCCAAAAACTGTGGCATGCTTTGAATAGGTAATGGGCTCAAAATGCAAAACTACAGATTTTGTTTTAAATATTTGCAACATAAATTACTGTATACAGTTTCTGTGATTGTGCAGTCCCCACTCTGACCCTTTGTCCTTCTAATCATACAGCTAAGAAAGGATGAGTGAGCAAAGCCTCTCCACAATGAGACATATGCACATGAGGAATGTAGATCCTCCACTCTGTCCTCATTAGAAACTATACACACAAGACAAGTTAAATGCTGTTGTCTGTCTCTTAGCCTGAGAATATGAAGGAGGGTGCAAGACACTATTTTAACTCCTTGTATCAGGCTTGTTTTATGAATGCAGTGTTTGTCAGATTCAGTGGTACTATTGTGTTTTATACTGCCTATGGGATACATAACATGCAGAGCTTTTAGGCCCCCATAAATCACTGAGTTTTGATAGAGCGAGTTAGCATGACATGGTACAGGCCAATAACACCGCTGGTCTGCTGTTGGTCACATTTCACCCTCCACACACGACAGGGAAAGGGAGTAAAGTAGTCATTCCTCTCCGTTTCTCTCTGTCTCTCTTACATACACACAACCACACTTTCCCTCCACTTTTTCGCCTGTAAACTTCCTGCCGTAACTCACCGCCAAGCCGTTAAAACTGCCAGCTCTGTTTTCAAGCCAGCCTCCCATGGCAGCCATTAATTCTGCAACAGCATCGTAATGGGCTAACAAGTCAATCACACATGCCTACATTGCTTTACACTGTGTCACCTTAATGACATGTTCGTCAAAATCTGTCACCAGCGGGGTGCTGCTGGATTCCTTCAGTGGTGGCAGTCTGTGTGTGTGAGACAGTGTGTGTGTGTGTGTGTGTGTGTGTGTGTGTGTGTGTGTGTGTGCCCACTACTTCCAAGAAAAGTCTGCTTCTCTGTGCCCATGGTGGCTGTGCCAGCTTAACATACCTGTGTGCGGCTGCACATAGAAATAAATGAGAGGTATGGATGCACAATAATGATGGGGTGGGCGAGGAGGTGAGGGCTTGGTCGGCACAGGATTGTTTCCATTTGACTTGCTCTTTTAGGAGGTCATCCCCATCAGGGGTTCAGCCTCCGTTGGTCTTGTCGTCATTACTGCTGGAAGAGGCCGGGGTTAATGAAGGAGAGACCCTGGTAAAAAAACAAGCTGCCTTTTAATCGGAGGCCTCATGGCCCGCTCGGTGTACAGGGCCGAAGCTGACCTTAACCCCGCACTCTCCGCTCAGTCTCCGTTGCTACGTCGTGGCAGTGTGCATGGCATTTGTGTGTCTCTCTATATGTTTGGCATAGAAATCTGTGCTTTCATTTTAATTTGATTTGATTTTAGACAGGATTATATTGAGCAATGCCCTTTTAATACATAGTATGTGCATGATTACAAATATAAAAAAGTTAATTCAAAACAAGGTTGGAAGGTATGCAAAGAAAGATGAGAGAAATGGAGATTATTAAAAAAAGCTAAAATCTAATTATTCTAATTATAGTGGCATTGCCTCATAGTTTACACCTATTGCATTATGAGCCAAACAAGCTCTTGCATATTAGTTTCCTGCTTCTTATACATTATGAAATACTGTTAGTAATCCAGCAATGTCCTCCACAGTACAACGCCTCTCCTAATAGATCAGTAGCCATCCTATGTGTGTAAAAACAAATGCATGCAGACATACAAGTAGTTGGAAGTAGGCTGTATTTGTTAACAGGGTGGCGTTTGACTATTCAGCTGCTCAGCTTTCCGCCTCTGCCTCACATTCTGTAGTTGGCTGCTCTCCCCCAGATCCTGGCGAGTAAAAGCCCTGTCCGTACATAAAAGACTACATTTTAAATAGCTTTTGTCATTAATGCTTTATTAATTGCCTGGGGCAACACTACCCGATGCAGGGTGTGCTAGAAATACATGACACTTTGAGGTCAGTGCGTATTCCTGCTGCGTGCTATGCAGTGGGCAAAATGGAGGCAAATCAGCAGGGTTCAGCGTTTTTGGTAACTGCTCTGTGGATTTGCAGAGGGAGGGCTTTGTCTTACCCTCAGACACAGCCTTTGTTCAAACTCATGAGTGCTTGCATGCACAGACACAAGATCAGTCTACCTCTGAGATAGTTTGTTTTCTGCTTGAGATAAATCAAATGTGCATTTCTAAGTGCTTAGGGTATTTCTGTCTTCGGTCCGTGTGATTCACCATTTGGATGAGGCATTTATAATTAATGGTATATATTTTTGCAGTGGTGTTGAAGAACATTATCTGAGGAAGGGACTATAGTGAGTGAGAGGCTTGGTATGGTTATATTGCCAATTATACACACTGTATAGTTACAATTTAGCTGGAAGATATGTGGTGCAATATATAGTGATATTTCCTATCATTGTCCTCAGAATTAGACACCCACAGGTCCATAACACCAGCTTAATGAAAGTGTCTGGCAAGGAAATATAGAGATAATGATCACAGATCACTTCCACTTGTTTAATGGCACAATTTTCTTGACATGTGTATCCATATAAATGTAAACCATGGATTGTACTATTTTAATTGTGATTCTCACCTTAACGTCGGAGGTGTCCCTCTGACAGTTTCTCCAGGAGCGGGCGATGGCTGAAAAGGTGCGGTCAGGGTGGTCGAATTTGTTGTTATTGGCACTAAGGAGGAACGTGGTGAAGGGCTCCTACAGAGAAAGCAAATTAGACATCACAGAGATCAAAGATCCCCACCCATATCTAAAGTCATCATCATCTTTTTCCACCCTCTTGATCTGCATTTCGATCGCAACCATCCTAATCGACATAATGCAAATCTCAGTACAGTTTCAATTTAGTGGATTACCATGCAGCTTATTAAAATACATGTTAACAGTCTGAATTATTCACATGATTTCATTGTTATTCTTTTCTCGGCGGCAGAGATCAGTCATTCATTGTATCCAGGCCTGGGGGAGAATTAATTAGCGTTCTTCCTGAGTACAGTAAGCCATAATGATAATTGGCTCAAATTTGGTTTTCTCAGCCTGAGATGGCGACCATTGCCGGTTGGAGCGGATGGATCACTCACCAGAGGAAGAAAGGGATTGTGGAAACAAACGCACAGAGGCCAATCTAACTGCTGTCAAGGGAGCTCCCTCAGTTCATCAGCCCCTTCCTACTAATGATGGGGGAGGAGGAGGAGAAATATTGTACAAACTCCCTATAAAGCTCTTTCAAATTAATATGCCAACTTCAAAATCAAATGTACACCGACTCAAAGAATCTGTGCAGGTTATAAGGGCCTCTTTTGTGGGGAACAGATTGGGAGAGAATGCGTGTGCTCGTCCTCCTCTTCCAGAGTAAATGAGGACAGTGCTCAGTAACCTTGATGGACATGTCTCCAGCTCTCACTGGGTTGCCTGAAACACATAAACCTGTCACAGCAGCCTCTGTAAATCATTACCCAGCCACTCTTTATTTAGTTCACATATGCCGGTTTACTGGCCTGTGAAATGTGTTTTCTGAGCGCCATTGGTCCAACTCAGGCCCAATCAAATTGAGATGTCGAGCTGTTTCCTGTGCAGAAGCAGACAGACCTCGACATAACAGCATCATTAAGTCTGACAAGTGACAATCAACTAATGCAGACTCAAAAAATGAAAAGCTGTCTGAGAATGCGGGCTTGACTTCATTCCTACTCAGATGCTCGACTAATTCGGGACATTTTGAACACAGTAGAATAATGAGTGTGAAGGTGGTTGAAAGAGTGATTTCACTCACTATTCTGACAAGCCAGTGCAGGGTGGAGGCAGCTGTGGAGTAGTGGGAGTTGTAATGACAAGGTGGCGTCTGGTCGTCTTCCCAAGTCTCATAACGTTCAGCGTAGAATGCTGCACGCTTCGGATTCAGAGCACCAACAGGCTGCAAAGAAAATTAGGAAATAAGAGGTTCAGTTCTTGCAAATAAGTAATTTGCTCCTTATTTGCCTGTGTAAGTAAAACAAAGGTTTTCCCCTCAAGGCAACCCTGACCAAATTATACATTGTGTTTCCTATTGTAAGCATTTGTAAGTGCTTTGTGAGGGCAAACTTCAACTTGATATGCATTTGACTTTGCAAGCTTGACAAAAACACACAGCTGTATTTGTTTTTCATATACTGTATACAAAAATGTATTTGATGATTTGTCATTGCAAATAAGAATTCCTAAATGTATCCACACTTCCTGTGCTGATGCTTCCTTTCTGAGAGTTTCTGACGTCCACATTTTGGCTAACATTAAATACAAGACAACATCACTGGTAAAACTCTAAATAAGGAGAATAAACCTTCATACAAAACATGGAGCTCTGGTGCTTTACATTAAAACAATTAATAAAACAATGAAAGCTAAAAACTGCAAAACAAAATCACTCTTTAAATATTAAAAAAGAAAGCAGACAGCCTAAAATTACAAATTGAAAGTGTATTTTCTGTATTAGATTATTATACCAATATACAGTACAGTGTCAAAGTGACCAGCCAGTTGTCATATTGATATAAAATGATGCTAATGATTCTCTATGAATCATTGAGGATCAAGTCTACAGGAACAACACCTCAATGCCATGGCCACAATCACAGTCAAAAATACATAAATGTTGAAAAGTAGGTGAAAACAATAAGAGTTATAATGATTTTGTAATAACCAATTTGATGTTAAAGCAGCACTATGCAGTTTTGGCCATTTCTTCTCTGTTTTCTCTCTTTCTGCTGGCAGGTTTCTCTATAGAGCCCCCCCCCCACACACACACACAGCTTCAGAATAGATATTTGGCAGCTCCTATGGTTACTCGTGTCTGACTCCTCTCTCGGTCAGTCTGCCGTTTCCTCTTTCGCTGTTCCATCTCTACCTTGTTAGCCGGTTCCTGAACGGCCGTATGTGTGCAGTGCCGTGAAGCAATTCGTTACATGGCGAGACCTGATATCACGCCATACTTCCTGACGCTAAGGCCGGCGGCTCGCCAGTCCAAAGTTGCAAGGGTGGTTTTTCCGCTCACAGGCGCTGGGGGGGGGTGAGCGAGACGACCACCATTCTACACGAAAGGTCTGGTCAGTTAAAGTAAATTAAGCTTTCAGGTTGATAATTGTATTTTAAGGTTGTACCAGAATATGTTTACATGGTTTAATATATTTTTGTTGTACTGCACATCTCTCTCTCTCTGCTGCAGCTCCTCTTTTCACCTTGTGTTCAGGTCTCTGTTTTAGCTACAGAGTGAATCATCTTTTCTTCTGTACTATCTTTGATTCCACTCGCACATGCTCAGTAGCTCAGATGGTAGATCATGTCAGTTAGCTCCATAGACAGTAAAAGAAAGGTTGTTTCTCCAACTTTGGTCAGTTACAAGGCAGGATTAGCCGGGAGACTTCTTCTAAAGGAGGGCGCACATGGAAGTACTTCTTTTGGAGATTATGGTGAACTTGTGTGTGTTGTAGCAGTGCTTTGCCATTGAGAACGAGGTAGCATGCTAGCACTAGCGCCCGTCGTTTCGGCTACTGACGTAGAAAGCCGTGCAGATGTTGACCAGCTCACCCAGAGACTGAAGTCAGGAATCATTCAGAATCCGTATCTCACTCAGAACAACATGGATAGATTTTTTTTTCAAGTTTGTATGTGTGTGGAAGCACCAGAGACACAAAATAACACCCCAAATCCCAGAAAAAGTGTTTTTTTTTCATAATATGGGCACTTTAAAGCAAGGCTAAACGTTGTAGTCATCAATATTGCTGTCTTTAAACTGCTGCGTTTGGATCCAAAACTGTGAATATTTTGGTTCAGTGAGCAGCAGAACGTCTGTAGATCTGAGTACTAGAGCAGGCACGTCTTGGCAGCATATTAACAATATAGTGAAAGACAAGTTCATGATTTATAGACAAGTTTAAGGATTTTAAAATCTATATTATGAGTAACTGTAAGCCAGTGTGAGTACTTTATGAGGTTTTTTCTTTGCTCCTACTGCCTTCTCATCACTACCACACAGTCTGTCTTAACTCTCATTACTGTGTCATCGGGTCAGTAAGAACTACACTTTAAGTGTAGTTGCTCCAATAGATGGCTTGTTGAAATACTGGAAGCTAAGGCTGTTGTCATTTTCACTGACACTTCTGAAAGATTAAAACTGACACTCATAACATAGATAAGGTTAGAGCTACAAGGCATTTCAAGGAGTTTGGCTTGTGGTCACAACACCAAAATTATCTCTGTGGGTCAGTATCTAACCGTGCAAGCCAGCGCTTTAGCGTATATTACGTTTTTTACGCTATTAAAAGTATGAAGATAAGTATTTCTTTACTAAGTTACTTTTGTTTTGAAGATGAGTAGTACACATTACTTTTGTTATCCAAAAGTAGTCTTTGATTTAGTGTACCATCTATGATCTTAGATTCTCCAAAAACAAAAAATACTCAGTCTTCACTATTAGTAAATCTTTTTTTTATAAAACATCATGGCTAAATTTAAGATAGTCTGATTCATAATGTACTTAATCTGATTTACTTATTGGGCAACCACAAAGTTACACTCAAAGCCTCATAAAAGAGGGATCCGCCTTTAGAAGTCCATTGTTTTTTCTGCATGACCTTCTGCATGAACCACACAGTGCTAATCTAGTTTGAGTCTCAAAATGGAAAATCTTAAAGGTGAAAGGATTATGGAAAATATTCACTCCACATACTTATTATTTACTTATTACACTAATTAGATTATTAGAGTGCACAAAAGCATCAATAGAACATCCATATTTTTGTGTAGTCCATAGCAAGTGAAGTGTCTTTTTTTCTTGTACTGTGCTTTGTAGGCATCACCTTTTGTGCAGTATATATAGGCAGTATAGGTATGCAGAGGCAACAGCATGTGGACCAGAAAGAGTTTTTGCCTGGTGACTCAGTACTCTCATCATGTCCAAACAAATGGCTGCAGTGACATGTATTTAACCCATAACAGGCAATGAAGCAACACTACTTCAATTCACAGCTACAAATCCTTTGTTGGGTGCATAGTGTAAACAACCTGTTTTCCCCATTTATTGTGTTAGGACAGCAGAAGGAGTAGGGAAACATAATTGAACATAATTAACAGAGATGGACTTGCAGAGTCTTAGTAGTTCCCCAATAGGCTACATGTGGTGAGGCCGGCAGAGAGGCTGGGGAAGAGTTCAGGGCAGTCAAGGAGCTTACTCTGGGATTTGTCTGTCAGACCTCATTATTCTCCTGAACCCTAAAAAGTTCCTGTTGCGCTGTCTTCTGTCTGAATTTTACAAGGGTATGGTGGCAGGGGTAAGCAGGACGGCGCACTGAGGATGGAGGGAGGAGAAATGAGCGACTCCTGCTAAATGTTGGGGATGGGGATGGGGATCCATGTGGATTAACCCTGGCTGACCTGATTTACACCCAACACACCTACCAAGCCAAACACTAATCAGCACTGCTCCTCCCATCTGTGTTCGGAGCCCTTCTGTGCTACTGGCCGATACTGATGGGAGATACCATGACCTACAGTATATACAATATAGTGCAATTTAGTGCAACACCACAAGCTATGATATTCAATCATCAATTAGTAGAATTGAATCATGACTGAAAGTTTGAATGTTATATATGTATAGTCGGCTAGCATTTATTGCAAAAAAAATTCTACTATAACATTTTCCTATTGTTAATATAAGAAGTAGAGGAAACCACAACATGTCTCTTATTCGTTGTTCTGCATTTGAAGAACTGCTGCCAGTTATTGTGAGGATATAAAAAGAAAAAATACCCTCACTGCTATATTTATTTGACATCCATCCAATTATTTCATAGTTAGGCCAAACCTTGGATAGCTTGGTTAATTATTTAACCGCAGCCTCGGTAATAATTTCAATATTGTTCTGACACCATCACTCTTTTTGGCCCTTTGGCGGCTGTTTCATTTTCATGTGTTCTTAAGGCAACAAAATTACTCCCATTAAACATACGTTTAGTGGTGAATAAATTGCTTTCTTTGCCTTTTCAATCACCCTGTCCAATATAGCCTCGGAGGCCTATTGGCAGTCAATATTAATATACTCAGTACCACTGACTCAGTTATACAGGGGATAGGGAGACTGGTAATGTAATCAATGGCAGCTTTTCCACCTGAAAGCTGCAGCTCAGAGGTCAGAAGAAATAAAATAAAAGCCCACAATTCAAAATTCACTTATTCTACCAGTATTAAAATTGCACTATTATTTTTTTGGCTGGGTACAGTTTGTATCCAACCTCAGTGCGACAGACAGACTCTCATGGTCATTTTGAAGATTATATTCATATCCATGTGTGGCACAGTGCACATGCCTCAAGCTCTAAGTCAAAATTAAATGGGGCCAGTTTTTTTTGTTCTTCCTCAGAGTTTAATGGCAGTCCACATCAGTGTTAGCACAATTGAATAGACTGAAAAAGAAGTTTATTGAGATCTGCATAGATTTATGGGGTGATAATGGCCTTGCATGTGACATCTTGGCGCAGCTGGAGCGGGGTGATAGCTACAAGACGTCTAGCACTCTGTAAAAACGCCGCTAGTGTAACTAATGCAGGTTGGAGCTGTATGAAAGACCCAGGTAATGCATGTGACAGAGGGAGAAGAATAAGGAGAAGTCAGCTGCAGGTAATAGAAATGCATGTAAGAGAGGAATAAGCAAACAATTCATATAACAGGTATTACAACCCCAAATCAGAAAAAGTTGGGACAGTATGGAAAACACAAATAAAAAAAGAAAGTAATGATTTCTAAATGTACTTTGACTTGTATTTCATTGCAGACAATACAACAGCACATAATTTAATGTGTTCCTCATGATTTTTATTGTTGTTTTAAAAAAAAAAAAAAAATCCTATTTTGGTTAGTGCAACACATTTCAAAAGAAGTTGGAACAGTAAAGCATTTACCACTTTGTAATGTTGCCATTCCTTTTCACAACACTTAAAAGCCGTTTAGGGACTGAAGACACCAAGTGATGAAGTGTTTCAGGTGTAATTTTGTCCCATTCTTGCTGCAAACAAGTCTTAAGGTGGGCAACAGTACGGGGTCTTTGTTGTCGCATTTTGCACTTCAAAATGCGCCACACATTCTCTATTGGAGACAGGTCGGGACTGCAGGCAGGCCAGTCAAGTACCCGTATCCTCTTCCTCCGCAGCCAGGACTTTGTAATGTGTGCAGAATGTGATTTTGCATTATCTTGTTGAAATATGCATGGACGTCCCTGGAAAAGATGTCTTCTTGAAGGCAGCATATTGTGCTCCAAAATCTCTATGTACTTTTCGGCATTAATGGTGCCATCACAGAAGTGCAAGTCACCTTTCCCAAGGGCACTGACACAACCCCATACCATGACAGACCCTGGCTTTTGGACTTGTTGCTGGTAACAGTCTGGATGATCCTTTTCTTCTTTGGTCTGGAGCACACGGCGTCCATTTCTCCCAAAAAATACCTGAAATACTGATTCATCTGACCACAGCACACGTTTCCACTGTGTGATGGTCCATCCCAGATGCCTCTGAGCCCAGAGAAGTCAACGGCGCTTCTGGACACTGTTAACATAGGGCTTCCTTTTGGCACAGTACAGTTTTAACTGGCATTTGTGGCTGTAACTACGTATTGTGGTACTTGACAAAGGTTTGCCAAAGTAGTCCTGAGCCCACGTGGTGATATCGCTTATAGATGAATGACGATTCTAGATGCAGTGCTGCCTGAGGGATCGGAGATCACGGTTGTTCAGTTTAGGCTTGCGCCCTTATCCTTTACGCACTGAAATTCCTCCTCATTCCTTGAATCTTTTAATTATGTTATGCACTGTTGAAGGTGAAATAAGCAAATGTCTTCCTATCTTTCTTTGAGGAACATTGTTTTTAAACATTTCAATAATTTTCTCACATATTTGTTGGCAAACTGGCGATCCTCGGCCCATCTTTGCTCCTAAAGGGCTAGACCTTTCTTGGATGCTGCTTTTGTACCAAATCACATCATTATTTAACCAATTTACCTGATTACTAGCCCTAAATTGCTCCTGTCCCAACCTTTTTTGGAATGTGTTGCAGGTCTGAATGACAGGAAAGGATGTATATTTACAAATGAAATTAAGTTGACCAGACAAAACATGAAATATTTTGTGTTCACATTGTCTGCAATGAAATACAAGTCAAAGTACATTTAGAAATCACTACTTTCTTTTTTTATTTGTGTTTTCCATACTGTCCCAACTTTTTCTGATTTGGGGTTGTAGAACCAAAGCTCACAAAATGGCAAAGATTTTGATTTACAGTGTTAATAAATGTTTTTCTGGCCATATAAATCTCATTGTACCAGAAGAAGCTGGAAAACAATTATTAGCATTATTAGCATAATCAAGAGTATGTGATATGAAACATGTAGCGTGCATAAATAGATATTACAAGCTAACATAAAAATAATTTCACTGACACCAACCTCTCAACCTTTTCCTGGGACTAAACTAACCCCAAACACGTCTTACACAAAGCACCAAGTTGCAGGGAAAGGCATGTTTACTGACAAGTTAAATACTATTAACTATTTTCTAAGGCGCTACATAAATGAGGCACACATGTTCTCAGTGTTCCCTTGGCATTCAGCTGTGTAAGCATAAATACAATACGACATTTTCTATGTGACTTGTAGGAAGTAAGAATGTTTTTATTTTGTTTTGAGAAAACGTGTGTGGTTGGTGAGCTAGGATAATTATTCTGACTGCATGACAAAACTTGTCAGTTCACCCACATCATTGACGTTTTTCTTTGTCAGAGATTGCTGTCATTTTAAAGTGAATTTGCACTTGGCAGTAGGCCTGTCGCAATATGCAATAAATCAATTAATTGCATGATAAATAAAAATGAGCTTGATCATTTTTAAATGGAAATTATCGCGGCCGGAAAGATTTCCATTTTATTTATTGTCTTTGGTTGTGTTTAGTTTTTATTCCAGTGCATTTTTTGGACTGCTTACAGCAAATATATTGTCATGGTTTTATGTCGGTTAGCCTAATAGCTGGTTTGATTTGCATTGAGAGATGATTTTATGGAAAGTACCTCATGCCAATCTGTAGGTATGGTGATGGGTATGTGATGATGTGGGGCTATTTTAATTCCAAAGGCCAAGAGAACTTCATCAGGATGCATAGTATCCTGGATCCATCAAATAACTGGCCTTTAATAATAAAAATCTGACTGCCTCTATGGGAATTTAACATAGGGGTGTACTCACTTTTGTTGCCAGTGGTTTAGACATTAATGGCTGTGTGTTGAGTTATTTTGAGGGGACAGCACATTTACACTGTTATACAAGCTGTACACTTAATACTTTACATTGTAGCAAAGTGTAATTTCTTCAGTGTTGTCTGTAGGAAATATTTGGTGTTAAGAATAGAGAATGTCCTGTAGCCTGGGATGACCTCACTGTCTGGCTTATGTAAGATAAGACGTGTTCAGATTTAGTGGAGCAAAAGTGCTCCTGATAAACATTTGGAACAGAATGCACCTAATGAAATATTCAAAGATATAATGAAATATTTACTAAAATGTGAGGGGTGTACTCACTTTTGTGAGATACTGTATGTATATATATATATATATATATATATATATATATATATATATATATATATATATATATATATATATATACGTATACGCACACAATGTGTACTCACTTATGTAGTTCGTACATTTCGACAGGGTAGTGTTGTCTCAAATTACGCACTGCCCAGAAATAAGTCTTCTTCTTTTAATTATTAATGGTAAACTGCAACTGGGCCTTTACTAATTAATTACCTTGAAATGAATTACACAAATCTACTAAAATAAGGACGTCCTTGCGTCACGGACTACGGTCCGTAAAACTCGGGTAATTTCAAAATGACAGCTGACTTTTGGTT
Source organism: Gymnocephalus cernua (assembly GCA_023631565.1). NCBI lineage: Eukaryota > Metazoa > Chordata > Actinopteri > Perciformes > Percidae > Gymnocephalus > Gymnocephalus cernua. Next base: position 7,756,538 of record CM042430.1, read on the forward strand.
TCACGGGACATACAACAAGGTCTCCTGAGTGAAAGTCCTGTGTTTGTTTGACCCATCCATCACCGTCACCCTTTGTGCGGAAGGAAATGGACATTGGCGAAAATACATGCATCCGGCGGAATTTCCTGCAGCACCGGAGCAATCCCGGAAGTGTAACATCAAGGAGATACCGTAGACTACCTTGAAAGAGACAATACTTCAAGATAATGCCCTCTCAGCTTGGCTAAATGTAGCTCCCACACTGTTGCTCCTAGTTGAGTTCAAGCATAAAATAAACTAAAAAGCTACTTCCAGGTTAGTCTCACATTGCCAGACCTATCTCCACAGTGCTGCGGAGGAAGGTCTGGCAACAGAAGCATACACTCGTGGATAGGAGAAAAAACGGTCAAGGGTTGTTTGCATTTCTGTAAACTGATCACAATCGTCTTGGGCGACGCTGAGCTCCGGATGCAGCAACGGTGGCTCTTTGGGAAGGAACTTTGGAAAAATTTCCACTCCAAACGCCATATACAATATTAAATGAAGATAACTATTTACACAATACAGTAAGGTCAGCTATATAAATTAGCTGGATACATGGTTAAACCTCATTGGCTCTTACCAGTGTATCGCTGTGTGTATTTTGTTTATAGCAATCCCACCAATTAGTCCCAAAACGTCCCAGTTAGAGAGGAAATGTGGATTTTTTGTAAATCTTTACAATCATTCCCCGAACGAACCAAGAAGGCCTGCCTTGTTGCATGATCCAAAATTGATCCAAAACTTGCCATGTTCTGCGTATAAAGTTGCTCAGAGGTTCCGGTCAATGCTGCTCGATGCGACCGGAGTTTAAAGTAAACACAAACAAAGTGGAAAGTGAGGGACATCCGGCGGAACTATCCCGTTACTGAACCATCGTCGATCCAGACTACTTCAAGGTTAGTCAATATCCTGACACTCCACATAGCCTATGTGTGCTGCCTTGGCCATAGGAAAACATACTGTAAATATGATTCTGTATAGAAATGCCAAACATGAATGTATATGTATATGTTTTTTTACTATGAAAAGCCAGCTAAAAATGAGGACAATGTTTGACTGATTCTCTGTTTAATGGGAAATAATAACCCATTTATGATAAGATAGGATAAGCACTTCAGTGGTCCTTTAGTACCTTTATTCCTGTCACAGTCACATCTGTTAATAATCCCAAATCAGGCTTTGCTTACCTCTATTCAACAAAGAATAATCACCTCTTCCCTTTTCCCTGCATTGCATATCATACTGATCAATGACGCAAGACAATGAAAACAACTGGTTCAGACAGGTCCACACTTGCTCCTATCCGAGTTCATTTCTTGTACACCTGACCCAGTGAAATACATCAACACAACTAAAAAAAGTATGATCAAACTTATAGTTGGCTTCAGATTCAATCAGGATCATTTCTGGTGTTGCATTCCAAATGCAGGAAATGAACACGGCTGCTGGTGAACCAGTATGCAGAGAGCACCTCCATTTGTTTGGTTATATATAAGCTACCTCCCAAAGAGACGCATATTGCATTTTATATTTCAAATGTAATTACATTACAGTATGTTGCCATGGTGCTCTGTCAGGAGAAGTCACGGTCATTTTTTGCTTGCCTCGTCAGCGCGGAGGCTGCATGTAGCAGCTCCAGTCTAATGCAATCAAGTTGCTCAAACTCAAGATAAAGCAGATGTGCTCCCAAACAGCCTGACGGGAGTGGAAGTGAGGGGAAGGAAGGTTCCATTATGGAAAGAAAAGTGCGGAGGGGATATTTACAGCAGCCAAGCTCTTTCTCCGTTACTCGTAGTGTGTCTCTCAAGCGATGCTCAGCTTTAAAATAGGTTTCTCTGTCTCAGCAGAGCTCATTCAAAATATCCTTACAATGGTAAGTCAACATTATAAGCATTATTTTAGTCATTTTAAGGAAGGTGAAAATGTATGTAAACATTTTCAATTACTTTGGCTGAAAAATGCTCGTGTCACTCTTTGGTGTTGCTTGTCTCTTGAAATGATATTTTACAAAAAGATAAATCAAATACATTGTATTCAGTGGATTAAGAACAGTTTTCACCACATCTGCTTATTTCGCCTTCTTATGCAATCGAATGAATTACCATCACATCATTTACCAGCTATGAGGAAGATTGACCTATCTTTCATCCGCTTGTCACTCCATCAAGAAATAATCATTAGACCCTAATGAAACACTTCACTGCATGATTGTGTCTGACATCCAAATATGCAGAACTCTGGCCCTGAGGCAAAGCAATGCAGTGTTCAATGGCAATGTTCACAGCTCAGTGAATGCCCGAGCAGCAGGTAATCGTAGGTGTGTGCAGTAGGTTTGGGAGGATATTATCTGGCACATCAGCACAGAGCTCCAGCCGTTTGAACAATGCTGTCCATCAAGTGGCACCTGTAACTGACAAACAGGTCTCAGCTATGACTCGGATCTGTGGGAAAATACGTTTTCTACATTGTGCAATGCCAGCGTCAGATAATTTGAGAATCATTTAGGAGTATTAATGATGCTTCAGTTTATAGTCTATAATCTAGATGCAATTACAGTTTAGGTTTATCCAGTGTATTAACCTAAGAGTACCTAATGATATGACAATTTATCTTCATAATGCTGCAGCTCACTGAGCTCTGGAGTGACAGATGATATTACATGAGGTTATTTGATATTACTCAATTGCAGAAAAAAAATAAACAGACAAATGAAAACAGAAAATGAGTTAAAAAAGCTTAATGTAGTAACCACGACACTTTTTAGGAACAGGCTGATGTGTCTTTAGCACCATGTATCAAAAACTGCATCAAAGAAAAAGAAAAGAAAAACTGGCTTTGAATGCTTTGTTAGATTTGTACTGTTCATTACGTAGTCTTTATCAGACATTATCATCTTGTTCTTGCATTATTTAAAGTGCTCATATTATGCTCGTGTTCAGGTTCATAACTGTATTTAGAGGTTATATCAGAATAGGTTTACATGGTTTCATTTTTAAAAAACACCATATTTTTGTTGTACTGCACATTTTTTGCAGCTCCTTTTTTCACCCTGTGTGTTGAGCTCTCTGTTTTAGCTACAGAGTGAGACATCTCACTTCTGTTCCATCTTTGTTGGGAGTCGCACAAGACTACTAGCCAGTCAGAAGCAGAGTATGAGGGCGTGTCCTGACAGTACCTAGGTAAGGACTACTAGCCAGTCAGAAGCAGAGTATGAGGGCGTGTCCTGACAGTACCTAGGTAAGGACTACTAGCCAGTCAGAAGCAGAGTATGAGGGCGTGTCCTGACAGTACCTAGGTAAGGACTACTAGCCAGTCAGAAGCAGAGTATGAGGGCGTGTCCTGACAGTACCTAGGTAAGGACTACTAGCCAGTCAGAAGCAGAGTATGAGGGCGTGTCCTGACAGTAGCTAGGTAAGGACTACTAGCCAGTCAGAAGCAGAGTATGAGGGCGTGCCATGCTAGCAGCTAGGCGAGCATTATAACGTGTGTTCCAAAGTGACCACGTTTGTCTCTGAAGTAAAGGCTGGACTACAACAGAGCTGTTTGGAGCAGTTTGTGAACAGTGTTTTCTGGTGGAGATGGTAAGTCCCTTTGGGGGGGACTTTGGGCTTTTTCACTTTGTAAACCTATAACGTGCACAAAATGATACATAACCCAATAAAGGAAAGGGAAAAAGCCAAAAAGCATAATATGAGCACTTTAAGCAAAGTTATTGTACGACTCTTTGTGTTTGGCGCATTGCATATTTGAGAAGTTTGGCTTCTTTTGTTAAATGAAAGAACCATATTGGTATTGGTACTGAAAACATGGGTATTGTATCAAAACATTTTAGACAATACCCAGCCTTATCGCAGTGACCATACACACAGTCTGTGTGGTACACAACCACAGCCAATGGACATACACCTCAGAGAGACACACACAGTCCTAATATACAATGAACAAGTCTCGAGAGACTGTGCTGCTACCTCTGATCCATAATTGAACAAAAGGGCAGACCGAGCAAAAGAGGAGAAGTGTGTGTGTGTCCCTTGGAGCTACACTAGCTGTGAACGTTTGGAGATAAGAGCCCTGGGGTTCCAAGGACAACTGTCAGGAGACGTGGGCTGTGAACTCATGCTAATGAAGGCAGCTCAGCCCTGTAAACAGCATGGGAGGATGTCACTGGAATACATTACAATACATAACTGTCTCCCCAGGGCACAAGGTTTGCACATGGCTCAGCCGTGATCACCCCCTCAACACACAGACACACACACACACAGACACACAGACACACACACACACACACACACACACACACACACACACACACACACACACACACACACACATACACACACACACACACACACACACACACAACCCATGGCTCTCTCAGTCCACTTGGATGCCCCACAGGCCGGAACAGCCAAAAGCATACAAGTGCTGATATGACGTTGGCAGAGACGCAACTGAGCTGTTTGTCCAAAATGTTCTGGGTTCACTAAAATGTGAAGTTTGAAATGCTCCAGAGCAGTGGGTGCTTCTTTTCCAAATTCACAACACACTATCAAACCTGTCCACAATTCTTTGAGTATTTCAGTCACTTCTTTTTTTTTTTTGTTCCATTTCAAAGTTCTACTCCTCTCCCACTACAAAACACAGTGCACGCATGCCGTGAAAAGCTGAAAATTGATACAAACTGTTAAAAACCGAGATGGCAAAGTCAGGCCCAGAATGTCGGCGCTTTGAGGGAAACAAGAGGGAACGATACAGTGAGCGAGAGAGAGAGAGAGAGAGCTCAGACAGGAATGTGACTGTTTTCAGGTCAGTGAGCTGCAGTTTGTATGTGCAAGAGAGAAAAAGAGACAGAGAAAGAGAAGGGCAGTGGTAAACAAGTAAACCAGGCCACAGTTTGTGGTAGAGTGATCTACTGCCTATTTCTTTTCAGTCAAAGACAGAGCAAACATGATGCTGAACTTTATCTCCCAGGGTTGTGGGGCATTAGTGTCATTGTGTCTGAGCTCTTGTGATGCACAGCTTGATGCGCTTTTGACCCGCCACATTTACAAAGACTTTCACTGCAACACTGCTCATGACCTGCTCTTATCAGTTCATCAACATTCAAAGTCTAATCCCAGCAGAAACTTACATTATTAAATGTACACAACAATGTTTTATTTATAAAATCACCAGCTTTAATTTTGACATCATATAGTATGTGATTAGTGTTTGCAATGTTTTGTCAACATCCTTTTTCTGAAATTTGGATTTTGAATATTTTGAATCCATGTTTCCTTCTTCAAACTTGCAGCATCAGCAGCACCTGTGAGTTTATCATGTGACAGTGAAAATGCAAAAGGCGGAGCAGTATGTCCTGTATGTCCCTTACCAGCTAACGTATTTCAAGATGCCGCATGAATATGGAGCGTCTACCCCAGTTCATGCAAATGTAAAATTTCAAGCCAATAGGAATACTTGGAATTAATGGTGGGGGTAAATATTGTTTATTGGTATTTTAAGCAGGCAGCGCTGCCTGGAAGGCACTAGGATTAGGCAATGGTTATGGTTATGGTTATGGTTAGGGTTAAGGTTAGGGTTAGGTGCCTTGAAGTCAACGGTTGCAGCGCTGCCTTGAAGGAGACGTTGGGGCCTTAAAACACCATCAAGCATAAATATTCATAAAAAAGGACAAGTTTGTGAACGGGCAACACAGATTTTGATAATAAACAACTAAACACGTTACACACTGGACCTTTAAGGATTTCTTACATGCTCTAACTAAAATCATGACTGCTGGATTATGATATATATATATACTGACAATGGAAAATATTTGTATTTAACCTGCAATAATGGATTTTTTTGGCAACTTGGGTGTAGCAGAAACAAGCAATAAACACAACATTGACGTACTATCACTTTTGTTATGTTGACATGGTTGTTCATACACACATCCAGCAGATATGCAGCAACATTAGCATTCATTTGGAGGCCACTTGGGAATGTAAAACCGACTCTCACTCTCAGCTCGGTTTTGTCCTTTACCTGTGATAAGTATCTGTTCCACTATGTGGGGTAAACACCATGAGTGAGACCTTTCACTTACAAGTGGTCATGAAATGTATTGTTACATGTATGTGACAATAGTTTCAACAACATGGCCAAGACTATGAAAATTATTTTTTGTTACATGATACATCTAAAACTGCCTTTCAGAAAGAGTTGTTCATTGTGATACTGTTGTGGGTCTACTATACAAGGCACATATGGTTATAAAATGTATACGCCTCTCTAATGCACAAACCAGGAAGCCACTTTAAGCATATAGACAAGTGCAAACTATGTGCTGAGACAATACAGTAATAAATAAATGGGGAGTAAACTTACATAATGTACTGGAGTGCATTTCAGGATGTTACAATCATTTTCCACTTTCTGCATTCCACCTCATGAGTTTAGACTCTGCACATGATTCCTTAGCTCTTAAATATGATATTATTTTACAGTCTGGCCCTTAATAAGGAAATCCCCTGCCGTCAGAGCCAGCTGCCCCTACTTGCCCCCTTCTCTCTGTCATACTGAGGTGCACGGCCAAGAGGTACCTTTGAGAGATCTCTGAAGTTCCCTGGCAGGGTCAGGTCCAGCTCCTCTGAGTCATAGTTGGTGAGGACCCAGGGAAAGACCGGGTACTGGTTCAGGTCATTGTATGTCCTCCCTAGACACACAGAGCACAGAGAAATCTGTGACTGATGAGTGATTGGAAGGGAACAGAGGGGTTGAAAGCGGGGCAGGGTACACTTGAGGCTTCAGTTACATTGGGGGGATCAGCATGCAACATTCCAACAAGCCCCAATCTCAGAGCCCTCAATCAGACGCACTTCCTGTCTCATACGGCGACTGCCACAGAAACACATTAACTAATGGCAAGCTCTCTCTGCTATGAGAGAATGTTTTCTGTGCTCCCCATGCCTTTTCCTGCTGAGTATACTTTATCAATGGACTGTGGGAGTTACAGGAGGTAACTGAGGAGGCTGTCTTTACGTTTATAGAGAACATAAGCATTTGTAAGTTGTGAGGAGTGGATTTAATTAGGGGGGATATACATTATTTTGAGGGCCATGACTCCAAACGCCTTAAATGTCACTGCAAGTCTGCACTGATAGGCCAGATGTGAGTTTCCTCTCTGCTCTCGCAGTGGGGATATGGTTTTCAGATGGCAAAATGTGTCATGGGAAATCCATGGGAAAAGCCAAGAGCATGTACCATGTTGTCACTAATGCTCTACTTTTCTTTTGAAGATGACACTGACACAGCTGTGAGGTCAGGTGGTGGCCAGTTGTAATCCAGGATTGGGATAAGGCAGCTACAGATGGCTTTGTGGGAATTGTTTACTGCTGGTAATAAATCAGGCTAAAAATGTGAGCTCAAAGCAAATTGTAAGTAAAAAAAGGCAACATTTTTTTTTACCCACTAAGAAAAATGAAACTAAATTGTAAAAGTGAACAGTGCTCATTCTGACCACATTCCTTTGACACCCTTGCTTAACAGAATAAGAGTTACCACATTTTTTCCAGAAACATTTCACATCATTTTTTATATTTTTCAGTGTTGATGTTGACTAGTATAACAGGCCATCCTAAGACTAATACTAATAGTGTAAAAATGACTTTAGGTCAATTCAAACTTCAAACTTTCACATTATTGCATCATTACAAAGGGATTATTTGACTTAAAAGAACCTCTGAAACTAGAAAATACCTTGGGTATTAATCTAATAGGAAAGATAAAATCGGTGGACATGCTTCTTTTATTATATTGCACGTGATGGCCATAAAGCAAGTGACATGGAAACAGCCAAATCCACCAAAACTACGTACATTCATAGCTGTCAATAATAAATGACATTTTAGACATAGAAACAGGAACCCTTACAATCAGAGATCACATATGAATGGAATAAGATCTACCCCAAGATACTGCTATAAAGTAACAGTATTTTTCAATCTAGCCCAAGATATGTAATAAGGTAGGCTACTCCTCTTCCATCCCAATCCCATACCCCTTATCTTTTCTTCTTTTTTTGTGGTTGGTCTGGTTGAGGTTTGCAGTTATTTTCTGTAATTTAAATTAAGATGTATAAAAAGTGTATGCAATGGACTCTGAAGTAAACAATTGTCTGGAAGATGGTGAAAGAGCATTGCAATAACGTAATAAAAAAAAAGAAAAAAAAGGGTCCATTGCACCTGCACACCTTTACATTAGTAATGTTACATTTTCATGATTGATGATTGATGACTGCCCAAGAACAGCTTAGATCAGCAAGTTCAATGACATAAAGCACAGTGTCTTTTTAAGATGACATTCTAGCTCTATCTTACACTGGTCAACACATTAAACGCTTTACGCATTTCAATCAAAGTAGCATCAAGAGGTGGCAACTCTAAGGTCAGGATCATAAAAGCTGCTTTATTACATCTAAACGAAAGTTCATGCATTAGTTCACAATATTACGCAGTACAATGAAATTAGATTGTTTAATGGAAACACTCTTACTAAATCTGCTTCTTAGTGTCATAAAGTTTTTAATGATTACTTAGTCCAGCAGCTGTGTCTCTGCTCACTCCTGCACTGCAGCAGGTTGGCATTAGAAAATCTAAATCTAGCTGAGCGAGTGATAATGTGTGACAGGCTAGTCAATGGGAAGGCTTCTGCAGAATATCCAGGGTCTGTGGGAAGCTAGAGAACATAATTACCCAGGTTAATGCCACACAGTGAAAAGGAAGCAGCGAGCCAAGTGTGTGTTAGAGATAGGTGTGCTGGTGTGGTTGGACCTACTGGTGCTGAGGCCTGAGTTGGGGTGGCAGGATGTTAATAACAGTGGAATAGTGTTTAATTAGAAGACCACTTCCCGTTCGCACCTCTTCCCAGCACTTCACCCACCGCCTGTCTTCACCCCACACTATACTGACATCCCTGTCAGCCCAGGTCATTACCAGGGATTTTTAATGAATTTTGGGCATGTTTTTCTGTCTGCCTTACATCTAATTAGCTGAAAATAATGTATCGAACTCAAGCACGAGCTAAATATAAATATGCATGAATATGCAGTGAGAGAGAGGATGACACCTCTCAGAGCAGAGCAGCGTGCAGTCGCTCTCGCCTTCCCTGTTAGTTGCAGTTCAGATCAGAGAGTCGACAACAGAACCTCTCAACTCCGCAGACACACGTGTACGCTCTCACAAAGCCAGGCACTAATTATCTGGAAAAATCTGCTGTGCCTGCTCTTTGCTTCAAACAGCACACTCACATGAACAGTGAAGTCTACCACGAAGAGCACTACTTACGGTTACCATGGATTCTTAAACAAATACGACATATCTGAGGCCACTTATAGTTTGTTTCCAGTGCCACTAACACTTAAAGTTTATTGATCATGATAGCTAAACTTAAAGTCATAAGCCTCTAATGGGGAAGAGATTCACATAGATAATACATTACAACTTCCCACTTTCACTGGTTGTGAATGTTGCCCAGATTAGGAAGAAAACAAATCAGAATCTATCTATTTAAGTGATGGATGTGAAAAAAGAGAACACATTATTTCCATACTCAGCTACACTTGGGAATCTTGGCATGTTAAAGCATAGGAATCCCTACCTGCAATAGTGTTGAGAAACATGAGGTATTCAAAGTTGGAGATCTCTCTTCTCTGCCAGCGCTGGGTCATGTTGGAGGATTTGAAAAGTTGCCGAGGAGTGGCCAGGGAGATGCGCCTGGAAAAAAAAAAAAAATCAGGAAACAGAACATTGGTGTTAGTTACAATATTTTAAAACCTATGTTCTTAAAAATGCAACAGCCAAAAGCATTGTTGTATCGAAATCTATGTTTTTTCAGAAAACTAGTAGACAAAAGATGACATACTGAAATGAAAAGCATGCACAAAATGTCAAGCTGTAAGAGAATAACTATGGCATCCAATGCGATGACATACACAACCACACAGATTTGATTCCAGTAGATTGAATGAATAACAAAAAAATGAGCCTTGCTTTATATCCACTCACTTAATGCAAAACTTAAAGTACTCATATTACAGATATATCAGAATATGTTTACATGGTTTAATTTTCAAAAAGCCATATTTTAGTTGTAATGCACTCCTCTTTTCACCCTGTGTGTTGGGCTCTCTGTTTTAGCTACAGAGTGAGACATCTGTTCCATCTTTGTTGGGAGTTGCACATGCACAGTAGCTAGGTAAGGACTACTAGCCAGTCAGAAGCAGAGTATGAGGGCGTGCCCTGACAGTACCTAGGTAAGGACTACTAGCCAGTCAGAAGCAGAGTATGAGGGCGTGTCCTGACAGTACCTAGGTAAGGACTACTAGCCAGTCAGAAGCAGAGTATGAGGGCGTGTCCTGACAGTACCTAGGTAAGGACTACTAGCCAGTCAGAAGCAGAGTATGAGGGCGTGTCCTGACAGTACCTAGGTAAGGACTACTAGCCAGTCAGAAGCAGAGTATGAGGGCGTGCCATGCTAGCAGCTAGGCGAGCATTATAACGTGTGTTCCAAAGTGACCACGTTTGTCTCTGAAGTAAAGGCTGGACTACAACAGAGCTGTTTGGAGCAGTTGGTGAACAGTGTTTTCTGGTGGAGATGGTAAGTCCCTTTGGGGGGGACTTTGGGCTTTTTCACTTTGTAAACCTATAACATGCACTAAAAAGACATATGACACAATAAAGGAAAGGGAAAAAGCCAAAAAGCATAATATGAGCACTTCAAGCAAATGTGCTTGTTTTGTAACAGTGTGTTTGGGCTTGTTAGCAGTATGAGAGTCTGAAGGGAATACATGGTTTTCTCTGTGGTCAGTGGCCTGGCTGCAGTCCTGCTGTATAGAGTCTTCAGTGAGAGAATTAGGTCAGTTCAGTAAGGGTCAGTGCACATAAACTTCAATAACTGCTGCAATGGGACTACAAATGACTGTGCTGCAGGCGAAGCTGCCCAGATGCTCCAACACACAACACAGAGGAGGTAACATCGCCCATGAAGAAATCACAATATTAGAAGTATTCAACAGCGTTGAATTCATTTTCTTTTGGCATGTGTGACCCACCTTGCTTGTGGAAGTCCATAGCTGGTGCCCACTCCCACTCGAGGAAGACTGTAGACCACTTTCTTTACTGTGGCCTGGTCAGGAAAGTTGAACATGACTGATGCTGTGAAACAGTGAGAGATATCCCTTAGTGGCGAAGCACAGGAGAAGCATGGCTTTCAAATGCTGTAATTGGCACCTTCTCTTACTTCTGTTGGCCATAAAGACCTCCATCGCTGTGTTCTGCAGGAGGTAGCGTCTGGAGAATACCGCCCGGATCTCACTGAACATCCACTTCCCATGTAAACCCTCAGTATATACTAAGACCTAGAAGGGCAGAAAAAGAAGAGAAAATGTCCTCAGGGTATAATAGCTGTACAGTATAAAAGCAGAGATTACGGCAGGTTACAGGTGATAAAGACTACTGTCCAAGTATTGGTGTATACTAAGCAGCTGCTTTGTGGGCACAAAAGCAATCAGTGAGCCAAACTGTATCAGATAACATGACAGTAGATATGACTTGGGCAAAATTTACATAAGAGAGATCAGTGGTTAACATTTGCTTAGTGCTTTACTTTTACAAAGTTGGCAGTTGTTGTGCTTTTTAATACCACTTTGTGAACTGTCTGTTTATGGGCACCACAGCAATACCTGTAGTTGGCGAAACACTGAATAGTGCTCTACTGTAGTCAGAGTTCCTACACATTTCTCATTTCAAAATTCCATATTTTTTCCATACTCAATTATTTTTAACCTAGTGGACATCGGCGCACACTTTTTATAGATGTAAACATCCAACTGTTATGGACTCGCCGAATTTCTCGATAAGCCGCAGCCGAACCGCGCCTGATTGAACCGTGCTGCAACATGCTGAGTTTTATAAAAAAATAATAATAACAATGAAACAACACACATTCACAAGGCGCTTTACCTATGCCATATGGTAAGGCAAGGCAAGGCAGCTTTATTTGTAGACCACTTTTCAGCAACAGGGCAATTCAAAGTGCTTTACATGAAGACAATTAAAATACAAGAATAAAAGTTACAGTGCAGTATAAGAAATTAAACATTAAAGAGCAGTTAAACAGTTAAATGGTAAAACCGCTTGTGACTGCACAGTACAAGTTCTGCTTTCAAATGTTTGGTTAAAGTAAAAAGAGAGGCATTATCAACACAATGTACTTTATGGTTCAACTCTAATACTGTATAATGCTGGATAATAAATAATAATCAGCATCATATTTTAATTGTGATATTTTGTGAGTAGAATCTGAAACTCTGTCAGGTAAATGTAGCAGTACACTGTTTTCCTCTGAAGTACAATAGAAGTACACAGTAAGTCAGTAATATACAGTTAAGTTGCATATTAAGTGCTTTGAGGTCCTTCTGTAAGTTATTTCGGAGTACAATGGTTTTGGAGAAAGCTACAAGCAGCAATACAGGAGGCCAAGCAATCGGCCCATTCCAAACAGGCATTAGTTTAAAAAAAGAGAGTAAAAGAGCACTGAGACATTATACCATATCTCAAGGCACTTTTCTGCTAAATATGAAGCTCTCTACAGATTCTCTTTAATGTTTCACACTTTTTCATTTGGTCTATAAAACTTAAGTGGTCAAAAGAGGACCGCCTGGGTGAGTGACACATAAATAATCAATAAAGAAATCATGGTGAGGAGAAGAGAGAGCAGACAAAGGATCATTATTGTACAGTATGCAGCACCACTGGAACTGCAGGTCCACACACATAAAACCAAGACAGTTGTTCTGGCAGGTGAGAATAGTCCCTACCCGTAACACCCCCCCCCCCCCCCCCCCCCCCCCCCCCCTCCTTCCATCTCACTTCCCTCTGACTGAACAATTTTGTCCAACAGTGTGAGCCGGGGAGCAAACTCATCAACTCCCCAGGTTATAATCACACATAGGTTCAGTTCAGAGAGAGAGAGAATAAAGATATAACAGGGTAGTAAGAAGGTGAGGCCCAACAGTACATCAGTGTGTGTGGGTGTCTGTATGTGTGTGTGTGTGTTTGTGTCTCTGTGGATGTGTGTCTGGATGGGGGTGGGGGGGAGTCAGAGTGAGATGTTCAGCTGGGTTAGGTCTGATTCTAATGCTCATTTAAAATAATGACAGGCTGGAAGAGTGCAGCGCGAGCCGGGCTGCCTTAATTTCTCCCTGGAATAGCTCATGCCCGACCTCCGTGCCACATCCCAAAATCTCTGGAGCTCAATTAAAATTGGATTAGGTGGAGATGCTGGATGTGCAGCGCAGCATCTCTGGTGCTCTCCTCCCAGTAATGCCCCGCCTGACACCTCTGCAACCCCCAACTCAAACAGTTGTCATAGAGACAGCACAGCCCCGAGGAGGCAGCGTGCTGACTGGAGAGGGAATAGAGAGGAAGGGAGGTGAGATGGAGGGACGGCCAAGGAGCTGTGGGCGCACTATTGAGGGCCAGCAGCCGCTCGCTAGAAGGCAGGGTAACTTTTATCCCCCCCACCAACCTGCTCTGCAGCCAGATGTTGTGGAAGTAGTCTTCTGAGTGTAAGGCAAGTCATACAGATATGCATCATGGGAAGGCTACAACAGCTCACTCCATCAAGGCAATAGCGAGCTGTTATTTGAATACATATTAAGCCATTTGGATGGTTTTTCATTCTCTAGTCATTTTATTGTTTTATTATGTTTTTTTAACAGCGCCATACATTTTTCTTCATTGGCTATATTAAGTATTGTAACAAAGAATATGACCAACAACCCAGCAAGTAATGAAAGAAATGCAGCTTATACAGGTTTGTCACTTGAGGTTCATAAAAATTAAACAATATATAAAAGCAGCTATAACATGGTAACTGATTGTCAATATTATATTGTTTTAGCACTGGCTGTTTCTTGTTTCCCACCTCAAGTGAACATTTTGCTGCCATGACAAAGTACAGGCCAAAGGGCTAGCTGTCAACAAAAGAGAGGCTAAAGAGGAGAAAAAAGAGCTGATTTCAAACAGCCCAGATCAAAAAAATTGTCATAACAACAAAGCTTTGGTCTAAACCAACACGCAGGGGCCCCTGTAGACTTGGAGATTTGACAAAGCCCAGCCCTCATTTTTGGAGGCCCAGCTGTAAAAAATGCCATTTAATGAACCTGTCTGCTGAAGCTGTCCCCTGCCTGTCAGAGGTGTCAGCCAGTGACAAGCGCTGGGGACGGCCGCCTCCAGTCACAGACAGGCCTGCCAGCTGGAGACATCGGCCCCAATCTAATCACGCCACCAGGAAGGGACCGGCGCTCTGCTCTTGGTCTGTCACGCTCAGAGCTGGGGGAGCAGTGAGGGGGCGGGTGGAGGGGTCTGCTATGGCCGACAAGCGCAGCCTTTTGTTTCCACACAGGTCCCTCCATGCAGGCTCATTAAGAGCCACAAGCGCATGCGCTGCTCTGCCAGCTGCAGGGAGATATACCTCTACAGCATAATAGCCATAATGCAATTTAATGTCTCTGTCCTCTCTTTCCTTTATCTCCCTTCTCCTCTTTCCCTGATTTGACAGAGGGCAGGCTGCATTCTGCCTGTACAACATCACAGGTGGAGAACGGAAAAATATTGTGACAGATGAGATGAGGAGAGGCACAGGTGACACCGGTGTTTAGGCGGAAACTCATATATGATAATGTGCAGATGCTCAAATGGAGCACATCATACTTAAAAGCGATAGGAAGCCACTTCATGCATGGAAATAGATTCTAATCAAATCTGACTTCCGAATAGCTTTAACCCCACATTGGCTGAGACACTATGACAGACGTTATTAATAAATCTAATAAAGCATTTTCTTTAAAACCTGATGCAATTTTTTCTCCCATGTGGAACAATACAACCCCCCTCAACTGCATTTCTACCAAAACAGGAAAATAATAGAATTTAGTGAGACCCTCAAGCCAGCATGACTGATATATTTATATGAGACTGTGGAGCACTCTGACAACCTGGTACTGTATCACAGTACCTCTGCTGCATTCAACTAAGATTTGTCTAATAGGCTATAGTGGAAGCCTATTAGACAAATCTTAGTCTCACAACTGCAGGGTCCCAGGCGGCCAAGGGAGTACAGCAAAGTGGAAGAATAAGGGGAGGATACGAGAGGCAGTTCCATTTTGAGTGATATGACTACTCCCCCAGGAGCGAGTGGGATGGATTTCACACATGGCAATTTGGAGGATCAGCACACACTGCGTATACTATATTCAATGGCTGACCCCAGGCAATATGGGCCAAATCTGTGAAGAGGTTGAGCAGTCGAAGAAGGGAAAGTGAACGCATAAAGCTTGGTAACAGCAAGAGCAGAGAGCAACTCTCAGCTAAGTGGTGGAGCATCGTCAGCCATAGACAAGGAGGTAGACTGGGTCACGGAGAATATGTATATATATCTGAATATGCTTGAAAGTAAAACACATAAGAGACTAAATCAGAGCTAGGAAGTTTAACACAATTATTTAAAAATACTAAAAGGATATGTTCACCCAAATTACAAATACAATGACAAATATGTTCTTACTTACCCCATTTGATATCTAGCAATGTAGATAGTTTTGGTTTTATTTGTCTAGATTTTAAGATAAGCCTCTGAGATTTCTGCCTCTATTCCAACACAATGGAAGTAAATGGAATTTTGTTTATTTGTGCTCATGCAAATGAAAACAAATTAGATAAAAAAAAATCTCTTTTCAGAAACAATGATAATAAAGAATAACATTGTTTGGAAAGATAATGATGCTGTTGAATCTTTTTAAAATAAATGTGACAAATAAAAACAAAACTCTGCGTGGATAATGCCACTTTGTTTTTTGTGATTTGGGTGAACTGACCCTTTAAAAAGGAAACAGAAATAAACACAGTGTACATGATCTTCTTTTTACAAATGACTCAGGTTTTCCACACTGTGAAGTTAAACTAATACTACCTTATACAACTTTTTCAAGCCACACAAACAGAATTCGTAGTTGTCTGACCACGACATGCTGAAATCCACACTTTTATTTCAGCTTTAATCCCTTTACCATCCTGCAAGATTTATTCCTGAGCATTAAAGCATGTTTCTCATCTGATCACCCCTAAATGTGACAACTGTTATGAAATGTAGAAATACAAAAAAGTTAAATATTCCCACAGATTATTATAAAAAAGAAAAATCTGCATTCCACTTGGCTCCTCACTGTGAGAGCCATATTATCTCAACTTCAATAAAGTAGCAAGCTCCTAATGCAGGTATTGGAGGAAAAACAAGATACAGATTTGCATAATCAGTGTCACTATACATTTGGGTGGTAGCTGGAGTGTGGCAAGATGACACAGCTCGGGTGCTCTGGCAAGACCACTGGGGGAAAGGAGATGAATATGAATTAAATATGCTGGCAGATCACTGCCCCAAATGTCCAGCCAAGTTTGTCAATAACATTTATGTCAGGGATGGTATTTCACGCACATTAGCAGGCCCTGTAGCGCAGTCTTCAACCCTGCCATGGCAGGACAGGTGGGAGGAGCCGTTTTCCTAG
Organism: Gymnocephalus cernua; assembly: GCA_023631565.1. NCBI lineage: Eukaryota > Metazoa > Chordata > Actinopteri > Perciformes > Percidae > Gymnocephalus > Gymnocephalus cernua. The sequence goes on from CM042430.1 coordinate 7,773,168, forward strand.
TATGCACTTTCTTCTTAAAGATTCAAGTCTCTTTAAACATTCTTTATCTGTCTATGTGAAAATATAAAGCCTCAAGAAATGCAATGGAATCAAAAGTTACTCAGACTTCCCTACAGCGATGATACACAAAGTTTGGCATCAAGCCACACAATAAGGCTTCTGTGAGGATAGACGGAACAATACAAAATAAAAATGTATTTCCTTGATGACCTTACTGATATACACAGTGCGGTATGTACAAGTGCAGCGGGAAAATACACATTTAATGACTTACATTAGGGCTCTTCTATCCCAATATAGGTCATTTTATATCTGGATAAGGATATATATCACAATATAGCATGTTTTTGGGTAATTCAATAACTAAACTGTCTATATGAAATAACCACAGGGTAAAGCCTATTTTTCTATACTCCTGTGTGAATTAAATACTTGACAAATCAAAGGACCGAGTATATTCTCATTTTTTAAGAACTTTAGTGCAAAATAAACATAACGAGCAAGGTTAAAGGTCCAGTGTGTAAGAATTTCTCCCATCTAGCGTTGAGATCATATATCGCAATCAACTCTCTCGCACCACGCAGTTGAAAGTACGTATTCCAGCTACGGTAGCCTACACGCTTCAAAAAGCCGGTCTATTGCTTTTTTCAATCTCCAAGACTTTCAAGACTCCTGTTCCTGAAATTTGGATTTTGAATATGTGCATGAGGCGGAGTGGCAATCGGGAGAGTCGGGACTTTTCCCGGTGGGCCGGTCTGAGCTGCCCACTGGTCAAACTAGCCCGTACGGCGGGCCGCAGCGCCCTCTTATTTCCGAACATTCATCTATCCTGGTAGATTTTTTGGTCCCACCCTGCTGCTGTGCATGGATGTATTAAGAGAACGTGTGGTCCGCCATGTTTCCTTCTTCAAACTTGCCGGTGTCTGGAAGCTACGATACCCGTTAGCAGCATCAGCAGCAGCTGTGAGTTTATCATGTGACAGAGAAAACGTGAAAGGTGGAGCAGTATGTCCTGTATGTCCCTTACCGGCTAACGTATTTCAAGATGGCGCATGAATATGGAGCGTTTACCCCAGTTCATGTATGAATATGGAGCGTCTACACCAGTTCATGTATGAATATGGAGCGTTTACCCCAGTTCATGTATGAATATGGAGCGTCTACACCAGTTCATGTATGAATTTGGAGCGTTTACACCAGTTCATGTATGAATATGGAGCGTCTACCCCAGTTCATGTATGAATATGGAGCGTCTACACCAGTTCATGTATGAATATGGAGCGTCTACACCAGTTCATGTATGAATATGGAGCGTCTACCCCAGTTCATGTATGAATATGGAGCGTCTACCCCAGTTCATGTATGAATATGGAGCGTCTACCCCAGTTCATGTATGAATATGGAGCGTCTACACCAGTTCATGTATGAATATGGAGCGTCTACCCCAGTTCATGTATGAATATGGAGCGTCTACACCAGTTCATGCAAACACAAATGTAAAATTTCAAGCCAATAGGAATACTTGGAATTGATGGTGGTGGTCAATATTCATGAAAAAGGACAAGTTTGTGAACGGGCAACACAGATTTTGATAATGAACAACTAAACACGTTACACACTGGGGCTTTAAGAACGTAAAGCGTCGTCCAAAAGACTCAGTAAAAATGACATGTATGTTATAGTTTTGACGATATATATTATACCAGCCGTAATCTACATGTATTTTTAAAACATTTAATGTTTTTTCTTGTATAATGAATACACAGTTATAATTACTTGTGCATTCACACATAAACCATCTTTTTTAGACTTGAACATGTAGTTACATGCATGTGCTGATTACGAGTGCATGCTCACACCTTTACCCTTTACAGGGGTAGTGCACAACATGCAGTAACATTTTCACTAGGAGCAGCTGCCACTCCATGTATCACATCATTTTTGCCTTTTATTAACCAACCACCTACTGTATGGGAGCTGATTATTTGGCCTCCTTGTAGCTCTATTAGTTATATCTGTGTTTTTGATCAACTTAGATATAAAAGTACAGATTTAACACTTATTTTAAAGCATTCAAGCTAGTATAACTCACCTGGTAGCACTGCATATTAAGGCCCGGTAATAACATGGTAATAGTGGGGTAACAGTGTGATAATAAAGAGGTAATATATAGGTAATAACATGCAATTACCAATGTAATAACTAGGAAAGGGTTCAATAATAACCATATGTATATCTGGGTAATGGTAATATTAATATTGTAATAGCATGGTAATAATAGGGTAATATATGTTGATGTTTTCACAGTATAATAGGGTACTATCATCGTAATACCTTCCAAATTAGATAATACTTCTTGGAATTTAAAATTGGTAATAACCATATTATAATGCTGAAATTCATCCACCCTTTATGTCCCAAACATTTCCCTTTTGTTTCAAGGTAATACTTTACAAATTATATGTTTAATCTTGTGACTTCTCACCTGTAACGTCTGGTAGTTTCTGTGTAACAACCATGAATCGGTGCTGCAACACGCAAAACTGCCTGTTTCCATTTTATTACATGGTAATATTAGATTTAAAAAATCATCCAAAGGTGCAGAGATTGCCTGGAAATGCTTCTGGTAGTTTCTGTGCAACAACCATGAATCAGTGCTGCAAAATGCAAAACTACCTGTTTCTATTTTATTACATGGTAATAATAGAATAACAGAGGTGCAGAGATTACCTGGAAATGGTTTTGGTAGTTTCCAGAGGTCCGTTTCAGGTAGGAGGATTAGTGGAAACTCTGAGTTTGTTAAACCTGAGATGAGGGAAACTCTGGGTTTTCTGTTTCAGAAAGAGAGGTAACTTAACCTCAGAGTCAGTTACTATGGTAACTGAGCCTATGAACCTAACCTGGTCGGGAGCAGGTTTTCTTCAAGAAACCTTGAGTTTCTCTCAGACTCCTCCCCATGGATGTATGAAGAGAATTAACGCTCCTTCCTCTGACACAGAGAGCTCATTTCCTCATTCATTCATTCAGTCTGTCTCAGGAGCATTTCAGCGCAGTTTGTTATATCGGCATGAATAAAAAAAAACAGACTTTAAAACATTGTTTTTCTCAAAACATGACATTTCCTTTTATCGACAATCCCGTTGATGAAGACGCTGTATGGCAGGGAGTTAAACATACATCGGAAGATGATATTGACGCATTTTAATTTCCAAATAACTTCCTATTTGAGCGGTATGGTTTTTCTTCCCAGTCTATCAGTTATATATCCTACATAACCTTATCCGTCCTCATATCACAAAGTCACCCATCGTGGACATGCTCTACATCCCAGCACATTCTTTGTGTTGCATTACAGTTGTCTCTTTTAATAAAGCGCCGTCAGTAGAGATCACTCTGAAACGTTGTATAACTGCTATAAATCATCTTATGCTTTGTGTTTGGGCTTAATTAAATCCTGACAGTCTAAGCTTTCAACCGATGTGCTGCATGACCATATATTTTGAAGATTTAATGTGTCAAATTTATAAGCAGCGTCCACTTTGAGCGTGAGTGTCCCGTATACGGGTCAGTGAAAGTAAAGAGTTTAAACATGTTTAGTGTTCCCTGGACACAAACCAGTCAGAGCCATTAAAAAGGAGTTCCACAGTATTGCAGGTGAATGATGTAAACCCTTTGAAATAAAAGATTATGAATTATAATTCTGTTAATGGCCTCAGAATGGGATTAGTAGCCTAGGCCTAGGACTTTTTCGCCCGCAGTATTGCACCTAAATGAAATAGATTTTCAGTAATATTAGGCTATAGCCTACTTATGATTAAATATGATATAGCCTACATTACATTGGAATATACGCATTTACTCTAGCAGCAATTTTCTCCAACGCAAATTCTCTCTCTTTTGCAGCAGCCGCTGTGTTGCTTTTTTAATGAAATACATGTTCAAACTCGCTGTATGTGCGCATGAGTATTTCCACCGACCCGTTTGTTTGTGGTTGTTGCCATGGTGAATCATAGTATCATGGCTCCATTCATGCTGTCTTTGGTGCACGCGCGTAACCCTGAGTCAACCTACTCCGAGTTGATTGAACCAACTCGAATCAGCTGTTGTGAAATCGAAAACTCAGAGTTTCCATCTCAGGATAAATCAACTCAGAGGTCAGGCTCAGACTCAGAGTTTGTTGAACCTCCTACCTGAAACGGACCCCAGGTAATCTCTGCACCTCTGTTATTCTAATGTTACCATGAAATGTGTATTTTCCTGCATGCACGTAACCCTGTGCAATCTGACCAGCAGCTAAACACCTTCCACCATCAAGCACTGGAGACTGGGATCATCGTAACTCAGTTTATTTGACTTAGAAAGGGTGAAACTGGGAAATGAAAGACAATGACCAGTTTCTTACATACAGTACTGATGAGTCACAAACATTATACAATGATAATTCTAAAAACAATATAACTACACAACACTGTAATGCAGTAGTATATACAGTAGCTAACAAGATGAAATAAAGGAAATACATAATGTTTTGTTATACAGTGTACATTGTATAACCTATATTGTTTATCTAAATAAACTAAAATATATATATATATATTTATATATATATATATATATATATATATATATATATATATTACTATGTAATAAAATAGAAACAGGCAGTTTTGCAGCACCGATTCATGGTTGTTACACAGAAACTACCAGAAGCATTTCCAGGTAATCTCTACACCTGTTATTCTATAATTACCATGTAATGAAATAGAAAAGGGCAGTTTTGCATTTTGCGGCTCTGATTCATGGTTGTTACACAGAAACTACCAGACGTTACAGGTGAGAAGTCACAAGATTAAACATATAATTTGTAAAGTATTACCTTGAAACAAAAGGGAAATGTTTGGGACATAAAGGGTGGATGAATTTCACCATTATAATATGGTTATTACCAATTTTAAATTCCAAGAAGTATTATCTAATTTGGAAGGTATTACGATGATAGTACCCTACTGTGAAAACATCAACATATATTACCCTATTATTACCATGCTATTACAATATTAATATTACCATTACCCAGATATACATATGGTTATTATCGAACCCTTTCCTAGTTATTACATTGGTAATTGCACGTTATTGGTGGGAATGCTGATTCAGCATTCCCAACTATTGTTATTCTGTTCTTTATTTTTATCTTCTTTATTCTGTATGTTCTTCAACTTTATTTCTACTATTTATACTTTTTTAAATATTAAGCTTTTAAACATTTTATTTTACCATTAAAGTCAATGAGAGCAAGCTTCAAATCCTTCAAATCTTCTTCCGCTCCCAAAATTTTCAGCTCCTTCATACTTTCACCTACAGACACCAAACAAACTTTAAAATGTTCACATCAGGTATTAGGCTATGGCTTTTCCTTTTGATATCTTTTACAGTTTTTGTGAAAAAGCTATTTAAGTTTAGTGATCTTTTCAGGATTTATTTGCTTTCAAAGCTTCTTAGAGTGCGTGATTTCACAGATTAGAATGTGGCGCTTCGAAAGAATCATCTTAGTTCCTTCTCTATGAATTGCTCTCACAACCACAATTTTAACTTGACATGCACAATTTATACATCAGGTATTTTTGTCTAGTTTCAGCCAATGTGCGATACTTATACTTATGGCTCAGTGAGCTTCCAAATGACAACAGTTCCAAATATCCCGCCATTCACTTCCCATTTTAAAGATCCTTCACATTTCACAGCAAAATGGAGAGCGAACCCCTTTTTGAAATCGCTGATATGCCCACATTTTTAAGTTTATCCATATACATTTTATATGATTACGTTCACAAAAGCCTTGGGGTGGTCATGATTACATCATTTGACTGATAGTGCTGAACGTTTGTTACAGAGGTCGCTAAGTGTCTGAATCACAGACATCAAAGGGCGTTCAGTCATGGGTCATTAGTAGCCATGACAACACTTTCACAGACAGTCAACTTAAATACTAATAAACTAATAATACCAATAAATAAATAAATAAATACTAGAGATTTCTGCATTGTGAAGGAACACCTGATGGTGCACTGGAGATGACAGATGGCTTTGGTGCGGGAGAGCTGGATTCAAATCCCACTGCTACACATCAGTCAATGTATCCCTGAGAAAGACATGTAACCCTTTTCTTTCTCTTTTTATTTTCTTTCTTTATTTCTTTTTTTCTTTCGCTCTCTCTTTTCTTTCTCTCTCTCTTTTCTTTCTCTCTTTTTCTTTTCTTTCTCTATTTCTTTTTTCTTTCGCTCTCTCTTTTCTTTCTCTTTTCTCTCTTGCGCACACACAGACACACACAGACACACAGACACAGACACACACACACACACACACACACATACACACACACACACACAACTGTATGAAATGGACCTGTCTGATAATAATACAAAGAATTCATACTTTCAGCCTTTTTAGTCAAGTTATTTGAACTTCCACTTGACAGTATTACAGTTTAGCTTCCAGCTTTTCTAGAAATGTATTTCTGCTCTTAGCTTATTAAGGTAATGCAGTTCAGCTTTCAACTGACAATTTTTTGCTGAAAGTTTTTCAGCAGTGCAGTGCAATCCATTTGAGATTAAAATAAAATTCTTCATATTTCTGCATTTTCATCTGCGTGTTTCTCACGGAATATGTAAGTCTTCCATACTTATTCATAATTTCAGTTAGAAAAATAATTCAGACCTCACAATGTTCTACATCATATGACATCGTTGAACTTTTCAAGCTAGCAATTCAGTTTAGCGTCAGCTTTTCGAAAAACCTTTAAATATTGCACACATTTATCACATTAGTGGTGTTGTTCAACGTTTTTTAATGAAATTCATGTCCATTCATACTTTTGTCCATTCTCACTACTTCAGCTTCTTTTTGCGGATTTAAGCTATTCATCCAGTTTAGCTTTAGCAATTTAGCTATTCAGCATTCCCACGCATTTTCTGCAGGAAATGCATTTTCTAGTTACATCTGTTACCTTCTTATCACCTTATTACATCTGTTACCTTCTTATCACCTTATTACCTCATTATTAGGGCCCGAGCGCCGACAGCGGCGAAGGCCCTATTGGAACTGAAGGAATTATTATTCTTCCGCGCAATGAATTGCCTTTTTGAGGGGCTTATCATATTCAAAAACTCACCAAATTTGGCGGTCGCGTCAAGTCTGGTGAAAAATTACGTATTTTATGGGTTTCGGGAATAGGCGCACAAAAATGGCTCGCTAGCGCCCCCTACAAAGTTAAAAAAATTGAGCCCCTGCAGTACGTTTAACGTAGACTCACGAAACTTGGTACACTTATGTAGCATGTCAAGACATACAGAAAGCGTCATTAGAGCCATACCCTATACCCAACAGGAAGTCCACCATTTTGAATTGAAAGTTCGAAATTAGTGTGATTTTGGCCATTTCCACGTCATACTTTAATGAACTCCTCCTAGAGATTTCATCCGATCAACTTCAAATTTGGTCTGTGCCATCTTAAGACATGATAGATGAAAAGTTGTAAAAAGAAAAACTTTTGATCGTAGGGCATGGCCGTGGCGGGGCGGCCATTTTGTGCATTTCGCCATCGAAACAGGAAGTTGGTGTAACTCAAGTGTCCATTGTCCAATTGGCTCGAAACTTTTCACGATTCATAATAGTCCAACCCTGAGGACATGTAAGGTCCGATATTTACTCAATGTCATAGCGCCCCCTAGTGGCAACAGGAAGTAGGCCTAAAAGTCAAGGTGCTATACTTTAACGAACTCCTCCTAGAGATTTCATCCCATGGACTTCAAAATTGGTCTGTACCATCACAACACCTTTCCGATGAAAAGTTGTTAAAAGAAAAACTTTTCGTCAGACGGCGTGGGCGTGACGTGGCGGCCATTTTCACCTTTTTTCGATGAACGAAGAAGTTGTTGTAACTTTAGTGTACGTTGTCATATCTGCCCGAAACTTCTCACGTTTAACAAGGGTCCAGGCCTGAGGACACCTACAGGCCAAAATTGACATTTCGTCATAGCGCCCCCCGCTGGCAACACGAAATCTGCCTTATATGACAAACATCATCCGATTTACATGAAACTTATAATATGTGGTCTATATGTGATACTGAGCCGCCCCATATACGTTAACCACGCCCACTTACTCAGGACACGCCCCCTTCCATAACATTTGAACTGTTTAAGGTACACCCTTGAGTGAGGTATCATTGAACTCAGCAGAGAGTTCTTTCTTCATTGGTGAAGGTTTGACCCGCCCCCTATGCTTAAGCCACGCCCCCTTTCATAACTGGTGACCCATTTAAGGTACACTATTGTGTAAGGTATCATTGAACTCAGCAGAGAGTTCCTTCTTCATTGGTGATGATTTGACCCGCCCCCTATGCTTTGGCCACGCCCCCTTTCACAAATAATTAACTGTACGACATTGAGTCTTGTGTGATGTATCGTTGAATTTGTCAGGGAGTTCCCTTTTCATTGGCGACAATTTTCAACATCTGATTGCCGCGCAGATGCACGGTCGCAAGGAGCGGCGTTTGCCGGTAACCCCGACGCGCGCAGAGAAGCGAGGGCCCGTCCATCGCTGCTTGCAGCTTTAATTACTTTGGTAATTACATTTTATTACCTATATATTACCTCTTTATTATCACACTGTTACCCCACTATTACCATCTTATTACCAGGCTGTAATATGCAGTGCTACCACTCACCTTTGTAGCAGTTTTACTAATGGTGATTAGGTTACTTCAGAATTCAACCCTTTATTGTGTGTATCTTTCTGTAAGTGAAAACTTAATTAGGTCTTGCAAGTAAATTATATCTAGCGAGTAAACACAGAAAAAAATAAAGGGACACAACAAAAATGTAAACACATATGAACATGCTCAAGTGATGACCCACACACACACGAACACACACACACACACACACACCACACACACACCACACACACACACACACACACACACACACACACACACACACACTTAGTGAGCACATCATCCAGATAAACAGCTTGAGGATGCCTTCTCTAAGGAGCTTGAGAGAAGAGATGCAGTCATTTGGTATGGGGTCTTTTCAGCAAGCTTTTCCTAATGGGACTTTTTCAGGGACTTGTCAGCCTTAAGATGACTGAAATCTTCCTGGCCTGAGTACCAGCTTCCTCTGGCTGCCACTGAGAGTGCAAAGCAGATCGCTTTAATATCCTACTTTTCTTTCCTGTTTTATTTTTTATTTTGTTGGTGTGTGGGAGGGATAGGGTCTCAGAGCAAGACAGAGAAGAAGAGAAAGAATGAGACAAGGATGGAGAGGCTGAGAGACAGAGGAGGAGAGGGACAGAAAGAGCAAGTGGTTAGACGAGAGGGCCTGATGAGCAATGAGCAGCTCACTCGTCCTCAATTAATCTTGTCTCTCTACCTTTGCTTTGCCGCTTCCCTCAGCACCGAGGTAATAATGACACCCTCATCCATTATCCTTTTATCCTGGTTATTCACTGGGAATTGCTTAATAATATGTTACAGATTTGGCCTCCTCCGTATAATTCTCTCTGTCATTTGCAGTATATCATCTGGAAAACACACAGCCCCCTTACTGCTGGACGCTCTTTGAGGATTATCGTGGGTGACACCTTTGGGATGCAGCCAGAATCTGGAGCATCATTTTTTCAGGCATATAGTGGAATTACCCTGACTTATCTGTCATTGCCAAAAGCACAACAAGCCATCCAGGGCCAAAGCAAAGGTGGAACAGGTTCTTATCGGCTTCTCCGAAACGAGAGGGCTTGTAAATTTATGCTAATGAGGGCCTTTTGTCAACCAGGCTCACCCCTTGGGGCTGAACGGGCCTTGCCGGGGGATGATAATCTGGCTGTTGAGTGCACTAGATAATTTGTACTTTATCCTCATGTAATTATGTAGTTTAAATATTTTTACCAATGCTAATCCTACGACATGAGGAAGTGTCTTAACCATGTCTATGGCTCTTAGCGGCGCTAGTTAGCGTGCATCTGACTCTCTCTCATAAAATCACGTAGGAGGAGAGAGCAGCACTGATGTAATTACTCTGACTTTCTGTAGCCTGTGCTATGGATCCTCATATCATTTTGATCCACCTTAGCAGGCAGGCAGGAAGCCATGCTAGTAGCCTGGGGGTACGGGAGACAACTCAGAAAAGGTGAAAACATTGTAGCACAGCTGAAAGAGCCCTCCCCATTTTTGTCAAGGAATAGAGATGGAGGAGACCAGGAAAATGAACTGAAAGGAGTCAAAGTAAGTGCAGAAGGGCGGCTTTGCAGAGATTTTGAGGTCTCTCTGCTGTCCAGTGGGATTCCAGGCCATCTTGTGTGCCTGCCAAAGCCGACAGCCCCTGACAAGCTGCTTGGCGTGCTGTAATTTGACTAATTACATTGGATTAGACCATATTAATGCAAGCTGTTTTCTCCAGGGTCACTGACCCACCCAGTGTGTCCCTTGCTAGTTTCCTCCTTTTCGGTGTACACAAGAAAGAAAGAAGCCTCTTTGTTTCTTGAAATTATAAAACAATGAAAATATATCTATATCCCTGACATTATTTTTTATAATGGGAGAGAATGTGTTTCAAAGCATCCACAGCAGGGAAAGCGGTGAGATACAGCCTGCACATCATCACAGGATTCTTTGATAACAAACCAACTCCTTTGCCTGCATTATCTCCCTGCATAACTAAATAGGTACTTTTATAAATCTCACAGAAGTCCCAGAGTTCATAAAATTGTTTTTTACACATTTGATGGGGATGTGAAGGCTGAGGAGGGTGTCCACATGCTGAAAACAACAGTGCAACATTTCATTTTTATTTGACTTTTACCTTGTCAAAATATTAGGATGAAATCGTAGTAATGAGGCACTGTTTTTATGTGTGGTTTGGTCACAAACTTGTTTTTCTGAGGAAATGGTGTGTTGAAATCCATGATTAATATAAATAATAAAGGACACGTCATTTGATCTGCTTTAAAAAAAAGTAGATATACTCAGAAAACCAGAGAGAATACTTATTTCTACAAAGAAGAGGGGAAACCAACCCTCATTTGCATTTGCAAAACTCCAAAATGAAAGGGGGGAAATGAGCCATAGAATGTGTGTTTTAATACAAGTGCTCTCCCAATTGTACCAAATCAATTTGAGTTTCCCACAATGGAGAGGCAGCTTCACTGTTTGTGTGTGCTCCTCTGCCTTGAACATGGTGTAATAATAGTCTTAAACCAGGCGTTATAAAGACAGAATACCAAAGAGGCTTACAGCCTTGGTTTCATGAAACATTTAGGCAAAAGTTCCAAGGGCTAAGGATGATGAAAGAAGGTAAGCTTGAAAATGGGCTTCTGGGATCCACAGCCCTTATTGTACATAAGTCACATCGAATTAATACTGAGGGCCATTTGGAGCCTTTCTTCTCCTCAGCTTTTCAGAACGGATTAAGCTATGAAAACTCTGAAATTACTAAAGCACCTATTAGGCATTATGCTCACCCTTTCTCCTCTTTCCCTTTGAAAGTCATTGAATGTGCTGCACTTCAATTCAAAAGTTGTTTGCATACTTGAAAGAAGGGCAATGTTTTAAAATGTGTAATGTAAAATGTACTGTCTATTTCCGCTTCCACTATAAGAAGCCCATCCCCTGCAATTTGTAAATACTTACTTACTCAAATACACATTTAACACCATTCTATAACCCAACTATTTACCATGTTGTGGGTCTATATATTACATTAAACTATGTTGTAGCTTTGCTGATGCAGGCCCCAGTATTCAGGCAGTTTACTAAAAGCCTCTGAGAGTGTTTCCACACTGATAAAGGGCCAGTATTGCTCGGGCTCTCTCAGGATCCCGCACCCCTCTTTGCTCTCTCAATGGCTCTTCAAAGAAGCGCAGGGAGTGCATGAATTGTAATTATGGCTCCTAACAGGATTCAAGAGCGCCCAAACGATGGCACTTGAGAAACAGGTCGTGTGGAGTTAAACGGCTGTCAGACGCTCAAAGCTCCCCAGCATGTGAACGAACCCACAAAGGCTGGACGTGTCCACTTCTAGGGCCCTCCTACCCACTTTCCCTCTCATAAGGAGAGATTAAAGATCAACTAAGGCCCCTTTAAAGACCAATATAGCCTTTGTGCATTATTACTCACATTCTAAGCTAAAGGAAGAGTTAAAGTTTTACAGGTAAGATAGTTAACCCGAAAACAAGCTACTAAGAGCGGTATGATGTTTACTTGAATAAAGGTCAGTGAAAAGAAGTTAAGAACTAAATCCTTGGGTAAATTCAAGGCAAACATGACAGCACCAGAGCACCATATGAGGGGGAAGCAAAGGCTTGTCAGAGAACAGGTAATTGGTACCACCTGAGAAGCCAATCTAACCACAGTGTCAGATTATCTCCCGACCTCGCCTTCAGAATAACGGTAAAGATCATCTGTGCTCCCCAGACAGTTTCAATGACTCACCAGGGCACAAGACCCCTCAGTACACACTAAAGAGACCAACTTCAGCCCCTTCCTACTCCCCACAAGCACCAAAAGGAACCAACCTGCAGCGTGAAGTCCCTATGCATGACCCTTATTAAACCCCTAATTGGATTGAGAGCCGCTAAGAAAAAAAAATTCAACATCGTTCATTCAGCTGAGATTTTCTTTAGCATTCCTTCCAGTAGTTTGCCTCTTCAACAATAACATTCAAAATCAAGTCACTGAAAACTTTTTTCTCCCCTTTTCAAAACACAACCACATTTTTCCAAAAATGGGAGTATAGGCAAAACCTTTTTCACCTTTTCTTTTAAGGCACAGCACTATTTGATTTTCACAGGGTGCTAGTGACAGGCTGAAACAAAGCCCAGCGCTGGCCATTGTGTAGCCCTTCAGTGTTGTAATGGTCTTAAAATGGCTACAAGCAGGGTCCTATTCATTGGTGACCAGGCTGCTCAGCTCTCTTCTCCATATCCAAGACAAACTGTGCACTAAGCGGGAACTCGGAGGTCAGCTGATGAGTGAACGAGGGGCCGAGTTCACTTATAAGCACAGTCTCAGACTATCAGTGCCTGTAGGAGTTCTCAACACAGTTCCACTAATTATAGAGAATAAATAGTGCCATAACAACAACATCAATTATGGAAAATAGCATAATGACAATAATTACAAAAATATCTCATTAAGAAATAGAATGAGAGACAGGGGAGTGTATTAATAGCAGACAGGTGTACAACACACTGCAATTATGGAAGCTGAAATTAGTTCATTGCCTCAAGGCAAACAGAAGAGAAAGGGAGGGGAGGTTGTAAGTGTGTGTGTGTGTGTGTGTGTGTGTGTTTGTGTGTGTGTGTGTGTGTGTGTGTGTGTGTGTGTGTGGGGGGGGGGGGGGGGGTAGTTCAGAGCTGGGAGTAGGACTGATGGAGAGAGGCTCACTGACAAAAAAAGGAATTGCAAATAAGCAAACAAAAATGTCTTAAATGTGTAAATTAGGGAGAAAAATAAGAGGGAAAAGCAGCTTTTCCCAGCAGACTGGTGCCTTAGATGAGAAGGGAGCAGCGAAACGTGATCAAGGGGAGCCGTGGAGCGGTGCGGCAGGCGTCAAGATGAGCACTCAGCCAGCGAGTGGCAGCTTCTCCTTTCCCAGTCAATCATTCATTACAGACCCAAGTGCTGTGGAGGAGTGCCTCCTCTTTTTGACCTATCATATTACTGCCTCTGTAAACTCCTAATCCTCTCTTCGTTAGATGGTGTCAACAGCCGACATGCTCTCACCCTGCTCCTGCACTCCCCGCTCAGACACCTCCCAAGCCCTGCCAAGACCACAGAATTGACACTCTAATAAAATAGTTTGAAATTTAACAAGGTAGAACGGCACAACTTTATCCATCTTTTTGGTACTTTCATCCCCTTTTTTGACTTGTTTGTTTTTATCATTAGAAAGAGATTCAGCAAATTCACTTACAACTAACAATTTAAAAGTTTTTCTTTTTGGTTTTGCCATCAATTCCAGACCTCCAGTCCACAGTAAGCAACTCTAAAACAGTCTGACTTTAGCTCTGCAGTCTATCATTGGCTGGTCTGAGTGGCCTGGTTCTTTTCGCCTTGGGGCTGTTCCTGAGCAGGTGGAAGCCTGGAGGCAGGAGCCTGCACATCAGCCCTTCTCCGTCCATCATGACTCTTTCATGGGGAGCCTGTCTCCTGAGCTTCTCTACAGCCCAGTGAGATGACTACTATTATCTTAGTCCAACAGATGAAAGCGCAGCAGGACTAAACAACATTCAGATACATCTCCACACACACACACACACACACACACACACACACACACACACACACACACACACACACACGGATGGGTTTAGGTAGGGTCCCAATTTAAGCTGACAGATACCAGATAGAAGATACTCGAGGAAATGACAGCACTGATTCAGGATGGTTCTGAGTTTAGCTGGATGTGACACTGTCGCAACAAAACTATTACACATGAGTGAAGGCCAGCAAAGTTCATTCATTTATTGATGACATACAGCACATAAGCCTAGTCTGTTAGGATCTTAAAATATCTTACCTAACTAGAAATATATATGTAAATTTGTGAGATAAACTTTGTCATGGTTGAGGCACACCTACCATATAACACGGTTTGAGGGATGTTAATTACCATATAAAATAAGCAATTGGCATCCTGCCCCATATGTCCCACTTTTTCAGTGAGGAAGATGGAAATGAGGTGGGCTAGATTTGATTGTGACATGCTTTCCGTCTGTGCTCACAATGTGTGGCTTTGCCAGTAACAGGCTAATATTCAGCACAGCTCACCCCCACCAGAACTAATGAAAGTAGACAAAATGTCTCTGCTGCCATCTTTGTCTAGCATCCGCTCAGGGTGAGCCTCCCTCTTTCCCTCCTTTCCTTTTCACCTCCCCTCTTTCCTCTCGCTCTTGAAGGGAGGGTGACAGCGGCATAAAATGGTGGCGAGCAAATGTGCCTTCCATGTGGCAGCAGTGGTGGGGGTGACAGGCCAGGCTGAGGCCAGCACTATCAGCACAGTGTGGCTGTTGCTTTGAACAAACTGGATGGTCGCCATGGAGGATCAGGGCCGAGCTGATGAGACACCAGCGGTTACAAACAAAAGCAGCTCAATATCAAATCAAGAAACCGCCAGGGTGGCCACCCATCCACAAAGGAAGTCAGCTCTTTGATGAATGGAAACTTACTGTAGTTGTCAAAGGTGGCTCGTTGATAACCTGTTATTGCTTGTAGGCAGTTTTAATGTGTAGAATTACATTCAGAAACAATTTCTAGGTAACAATAATTTAACCAAGATGCTATCATATTAGATGTAAATATCAGATATACAACTCTGAGAGAGTATAGGGATAGAGGATGCCATATGTTGTACAAATTGTAAAATCTTCTGAGACAAACTTGTCATTTTGGGTTATATAAATAAGTTCACTTGAAATATAAGATATAACATGCATAAATATCACTTAAAGTATATTTACCCATGCATAAAACTACTGAATAAGGCAAACTGGCTTCATCCATGCAATTTGGGGTTGAGTCTTTCAGGGGGGCTGTTAGTTAACCTTGAGCTCTGAGGATGATGAAGCAAGGGCATAAATCACAGAGTGAAACAAGGCAGACTCCTCCGATTCATTAATGGAAATGATCTGTCAATATGCTGGAGTCAATTCACACGTGTCAGCTGGGCTCAGCACACAATGGGCCAGCCAACTTATGAACTCCCAGCACCACTCCATCGAGTCCATAAAACAACTGGCATCGCCGCTGGGGAGCACCCCGAGACACCACCCTCTTGCACAGACCACCAGATGACACAGATGGGGCGAAACCAAACAAAGACGAGACTCCCTTTGTACAAAGAGGGACCCCTTTCAAAAGCCATTCATGCAACAAATTGGGGAAATCTGGCCATGCAACACTCTGGGTTTGCTCTTTTATTAGCGTGAGTCTTACGTCACAGTAAGTGAAATCAGATTTATGGCTCTTTGCTACAAAGGAGGTTCAAATCAAGCCTACCTTTAAGACAAACACTTTTTTTTAAAAAGCCCTGTTAACCAACAACAGTTTAGCCATGTTAACCGCCATTTTGCAAATATGCCAGAGTGTAACAAACCATTTATCTTTTTACAGAACTTTGGAGAATAATGACCAAAACATCAACTAAAGAAAATCTAATGAAGAAAACTGCTGTACACACAAGGATGATGTTGATCCATGCTTACATGTCCTCTACACTCGAGCTGATGGATTGTTTGGCTAAATATAGAGCTAACTTTTCCAACATGACACATTTTTTTTTGTTAAATCTACTTGACAAGCTTGCAGTCAAATGTAATTATAGTTTCTATTTTTTTGTTCACTGTATCGGTTAAAGCAGCAGATAGTAATGATTCTTAGTAGTCACAGAGATTAATGACTATTAATATCAGTCCCAGGTTCTGTAGGGGACTCCTCCATTTTATGGTAGCAGCATGAAGCTTTAGTTCTTTCGCAGGCAGCCCATCAGTTAGGGAGGTGTGGTTCCATGTAGGTCATTAAATATGTGCGCACAGGCTCTCTCTTATTAGGCCCTCTGCATTTTTCTTTTTTCTTGTTCTTTCTCAGCTGCACACCCTCGCTGCTGCAGCAATCTGCATAGAGAGACATTTGTCATCATTAGCCTGGCTCTGACAGTTGGCACCCGGCACCTCAGATCTCTAGGACTGGCAATTATGAACCCTTCATCCCTTATTTAAGCAACATTGCCTAATTTCATCACAGGCCTCACCGGCAGCACTTGATTACCAACAGCCCCAAACCTAGAATATGTATATATACCAGTTCTTCCATTCCTTCTGTGCTTTGATGTTCTCCTACTCTGAGAGCACATGATAAGTGGGAGAGAACTGGGTTCAGTTCATCGGAGATTTGAAATTACTTACAAGACACAGGGGCTGCAAAGAGGACTGTGGACGAGCATCATGGGGTCAGTGGGCAGATGATTACAGCGCCCACCTTTAGATGGTAGACATCTCGCAGACATTAAGATTAATCACACTGCTGCTGCTGAATGGTTGCCTTTTTACGATGACAATGATGAAAGTCAGGCATGTAGTTTTCTTTGATAAATAAAAGAAAATGAACAGGGAACTGTATTTTACAAATCAATTCTTTAAGAACAATCTCGGCCCTACCAATCTGCAAAAAACAACAGAAACAAATAAATAATAAACCAATAAAGCCACAGTCCTGCTCCAGTCTCTAACACACCCCATGTTCAGCATTGTCATGTACAACAGAATACAATGCTAAACTGTGTGCTTATAAAACCAGTGGAAAGCACTACACCAGCACTTTCTCTGCACTCAACTGCCAACTGCATAACCTGTGCAGAAATAATAAAAAAAGGGCACTGAACACAATGTAAGCCTGTATTTTCCTTTTGTGAAGCAAACCAGGCATTTTCTGGATCGTTATTTTGGCAAACAAAACTGAATTGTATTCATGCTAAATTCATGCAAATACATGCATGTAATTTATCACGAAGGCTGACAAGCGTACCATATTGCAGAGGGGAGGGGTGAAGGGCCAAATGAAGCTGAGACAATCAATTACATTTTATAATTCACACTTTTCTCCATCTCTCAGTTTTCTCAAAATTTCCTTCATGCAAGTTTGGTGTTTTCTGTGTGTGTGTGTGTGTGTGTGTGTGTGTGTGTGTGTGTGTGTGTGTGTGTGTGCGTGTGTGTGCTATAAATATGGTTCATAGTGAACAGAGCCTGTTGAGTTGATCACTAGAGGCTCTCTGAGAGCCTCTGGCTATGTGGTGCAGCTTCCTGACTTCATCGAAGGAGGCTGCTAATAAACAGCGGAGAATAAAACAAATGAATGGGCACAATCCAAAGGGGGTCCTCAGTGAGGCTCCGGGCCCAAACATTAACTGGCCTCCTACAGAGACACCATATTGCTTGGAATAATAATGCTCTGTTATTAAAAATCCCAATGACAATTTCATTTTGTGACAAATAAAATTATAGGAAATGTGTCAAAGTGAGAGGCTCTCCCATGAGATTAAAGTATATTATTTCTCACAGTTTGACAGCTAGTGTCCATGTCAATTATCTGAAGTGTCACTGCTTTTAATCTGATTTATATAGAAAGATGCCATCCTATTAAGTCCACTTTGACTAATCTGCATATTAGTAGGCAGCTAGCTGGTAAACTCCCTTTTGTATGGGACATGGCTTGAGAGTCTCTTTTTCAAAATATATGACCCCAAAAAATTAATGAAAAAGCATATGGCAGACCTCATTTGTTCTTGTGTAATAGGATTATTAAAATAAAATAAAACGTCATCCGTAATTATGATATGATACCAGTCAGAGGATTGCTGGTCAAAAAGGTCTTGATCCAGCTTAAAATGAGCTAAATGCTATACTTATATAACATCATTGACTATTTAGTCATTAGATAATACAGGAAATTGAAACTTAGCATGCATAAATGTTATTGTAAAACATTTTGTTTAGAATATGCAACGTTAAAGCCAGAACCAAACAGGATTGTGTTGGTCAAAATAGCAAATACACATTGATGTTTGTAGAAAATGGGTTTTTCATTCCAATTATTTGTATATGAACACATATGTGTTAGTTAAATCTATATTACAAATTCATGTGTATAAATACTGCATAAAGACTGGAGGATGAACTATAAAATAAAGCAACATACATTTAATGACTTTGGCTACAATCAGTAGAATATCATTTCAAGTCACTCAAAGCATGAGTGGTGTCATCAAAGGGCAATTTCAGCCATCAGACAAGCGCCATTGACCTTATGCCCGGCCATGTTAACAGGACGATCAGTCTTGCTAGAAGAAAGGAAAAAGAAAAATGGAGGAGAAAAAATGAATAAGTGTAGAGGCATGCTCTGGAAACAAAGAGGCCTTCAAAACAGGGTCACATGATCGTACAAAATTAGGGGAAGTAGAAGTCATTGTACTGATTTACACAATCATGCATGCATTTTGCTGGGTCAGAAATAGGCCTGTACTGGAATCATATCCCCATATATCACACTGGAGGGCCTCCAGTAGCCTAGCGGGATAGCCAATGAAGCAACAAAGCTTGCATGTGTTGTAATGGTAAAGATATGGATAAGAAGATTTTATTGTTAGGCTAGACCTGACAACTGTGCAAGTCTTGGGACTACAGAGCAGGTTGAGTTACAGTGAGATCTGTGCAGCCACATGCTTTAGATTAAGAGGTGATAATCCCCCCCCCCCCTTATATCACGCATCTGGATGGCCAAAGGCCGGAGCACAAACTCAAGAGGTGCAACTGGATTCTGAGGTATCTGACTTGGAGCAAGATAGCCTGGAAAGTGAGGCTAGTCTGGTTTCAATAAAAGCCAAGTACCTGCTGGGCCACAGACAGTGGGAGAGAGTGAGAGAAAAGACTATCAAAGCCTGAAAGGGCAAGAGGCTTTTAGCTACCTCTCACCATATGAAAACCTTCCATAATGTCCTCCATATCCTCCAGAAATACATATGTCAATGAGGAGATACATTTTTGGATGGGAAATTTATTTAGACCTAAATGTGATACTCCATATCTGTAATTTCTGCCTGGTAACAGTGTGGAATTATCACTGGCAGTGTGTCCGTGACAGGATGCGATGATAATGGGAGTCACCTATCTATCAGGGTCCTTCCCGCACACTCCACCTCCCGCTCAGCCGCATCCATGTAGTGAGTCAGAGCTGAGCGCCGGTTTGCCCTCATAATGTCTGGTCGTATGCCGTTCTGACTAGAGCAGAGATGAGTGTAAATGCCTTTGTGTTCTTTATCTGATCCGTGCAGCATTATCTTTTTGAAGTCCTCTTCAAAGCATGCACTGTACCTTGTGAGACGGAGTGCCAATGCAATGATGAGAGCCAGAGAGGGTTTAGTGTGCATGCAAGATCTCTTTATTGTGAAGCACTGTCTGCATCAGACCACGCTGTACCTAACAACAACACACTGGGACTTTACATAACGGTCAGCCATGCCAATCTCAATTGTTAGAATTATTAGCAATGAATGCATTTTTTGTAGTTTTTTTTAATACAAACAAGCTTTCTCATGCTACTGTTGTTTTGTTGCTGCTATCTTTATCTTGTTAAAGAAAAAAAAGAAATTATAAGAAACAGCTTGTAGAATTCTATATAGTTTATTCGAATTTAATAATGAATTTGGATTGCTGACATTTATGAAAAAAATGAATTCAATACTACAAGCATTTTCAATATAATCTAACAATTAGAAAACAATTAACTTTTGTACACATTATTTTTTATTTTATGAGATGAACCTAGTTTAGTATATAGGTCAATGTGCATTTCATTTTTGAGCAACCTAAGAAAGAAAAGTACATTAGGATTACAACTTATATTTTTTTATTTCACATTATGCATTAATTAAATGACTGTAAAATACTGGGTGTGGACTTAGTGCACAACACATTACAGGAGTTGCCGAGCACTAAAAGAGCAAAACAATCTGCATGGTAACACAAGCCCCTGATGTAAACATCCACAATAATAATGTGTCAAATATAATCAAAATGCTAAATATAAATAGCGCGGTAACTTTTTCATCTTTCAGAAATAAGCTTGCTACCTCACCAGGCTGTCTAACCCTGAAAGCTCTAATTAATAAACTGCCTCATGATTATTTTATTAATATATGGCTTCAAAAACACAAATAGGCCAAACCTAATTTATAAATTACAATTATATTTTTTGTTTTTAAAAAAAACTCCCTAAATTACTCATTCTAATGTAAATATAATCTGATGCGCCATATGAAGCAATTAGATCCGGTCCACTGGAGGAAAAGAAAATATTTAAATATGGCAAATTTCTGAGTTTTATTATCCGAAAACATAAATACTTTAACAACTCTAAATCCACCTACTGTTTCATATATGATTCAATATAGCGGCAGATAGAGTCCAAGAAAAAGCAACGTAACAGTAGCAGTGAAATTGTTCTTTTTTCCCCCTTCTCTTCACATGCGTAGGTGTACTTCCGCTCCTCGATATACTACTACTACTACCTGTACTTTTTACTTGTATATAACACCCGGGGATGAATTTGTTTTCGATAAACTGGGAAGCGGTGACGCATCGGACAGCGATTGGACACGTTGGATTCAACTCCTCCCTTATAATAAAGAGTGTGTGTGTCTCCTGTTGTAAAACACAGCAACACCGGGCGCCTGCGTCAGGAGGGCACACTCCACTCTGCGCAATTACGCGGACTCCTAAACTGGCACAGTGATCAGAGAAAAACCATAAGGCTTTCTTTTCTTCGAACATCACAAGGTCGAAATGGACTTTTAAGCAGCAGGCCATTCTGATCAAGGACTTGCTCCGTGCACTTCAATGCAGTTTACGCTATACAACAGCAGTGAATGTTATGATATGATTATAACGCATATGTGCACTGAGCGCCGCTTTGAATAGGTGTCTTATAAATAGACATTTTTTTTCTTTAAATAGCTTTCTTTCTTCTCTAAAATTGGCTCCTGTACAAACAGCCGCGTTGGATCCCTCGGCTTACTGCGAGACTCCGGTGTACAACCCGGATCTCTGCCCTAATATGATAGCCGCCCAGGCAAAGTTGGTGTACCACCTCAACAAATACTACAACGAGAAATGTCAGTCTCGAAAAGCAGCCATCTCCAAGACCATCCGGGAGGTGTGCAAGGTGGTGTCGGATGTCCTGAAGGAGGTCGAGGTGCAGGAGCCCCGCTTCATCAGCTCTCTCAGCGAGATGGATAACCGTTTCGAGGGACTGGAGGTCATCTCGCCCACCGAGTTCGAGGTCGTGCTCTATCTCAATCAGATGGGAGTGTTCAACTTTGTGGACGACGGATCTCTCCCGGGCTGCGCCGTGCTCAAGCTCAGCGACGGGCGCAAGAGAAGCATGTCTCTCTGGGTTGAATTCATCACAGCCTCCGGGTACCTCTCGGCGCGCAAGATCCGCTCGAGATTCCAGACCCTGGTGGCGCAGGCAGTGGATAAATGCAGCTACAGAGATGTTGTCAAAATGGTCGCTGACACGAGTGAGGTGAAGCTGCGCATTAGAGACAGATATGTGGTGCAAATCACACCGGCTTTCAAATGCACTGGGATCTGGCCACGAAGCGCCGCGCACTGGCCTCTCCCTCACATCCCCTGGCCAGGACCTAACCGAGTGGCAGAAGTCAAAGCGGAAGGTTTCAATCTTTTATCCAAAGAGTGCTACTCCTTGAACGGCAAGCAGAGCTCTGCGGAGAGCGACGCCTGGGTCTTGCAGTTCGCCGAGGCCGAGAACCGTCTCATCCTGGGCGGATGCAGGAAGAAATGCTTGTCGGTCCTCAAAGCGTTGCGCGACCGTCACCTGGAACTGCCCGGACAACCCCTCAACAACTACCACATGAAAACTTTGGTTTCCTATGAGTGTGAGAAGCATCCCAGGGAGTCGGACTGGGATGAGAACTGCCTCGGCGACCGCCTGAACGGGATACTATTGCAGCTGATTTCATGTTTGCAGTGCAGAAGGTGCCCGCATTATTTCCTGCCTAATTTAGATCTGTTTCAAGGAAAACCTCACTCTGCTCTAGAGAATGCAGCCAAACAGACTTGGCGACTGGCAAGAGAAATACTGACCAACCCCAAAAGCTTGGAGAAACTCTGAGGTAAAAAAAAAGAAAGAAAATATGTTAGTTCACCTCGTCTTAAAGAATGGTGGTGTAGAGGCCTAAGGAGCTCATAAACGGACAGGAAAAAGATTGCCAATCAATTTGCAAAGTCTCGTGAAATGTGACTGTCCTCTGTTGTTGAAAATATTTCGGCCAAGCCTGTTTCAACATTATTTTTTATGACAGTTTAGTTAGCCATTATCCCCGTGCACCTTTCGGCGGTGTTAATGTTTAGGAGACAGTCGAAATGATTGGCTCCCATTAATCCAGGAGGCTTCCTCTCCGGGCCACACGGTTGCCTAAATCCTACATTTCCTTAAATGCTTTAAAATAAAGCCCCGTGACAAACTTTGGGAAAAAAAAACAAACACATCTGTACATTTTATACTGTAAATACATTCATAGATTGTGATTCGAGTGGTCTGGAATTGTGAATGTTGTTCTGTGACACGTAAATAGGATCCACCTGTTTAAATCTACTTCTGAACTTTTTCTTTATAGAAACGTTATTAATTTATACTTGCATCAGTGGTAGTCTGAGTCTGTTTCAGTGGACATTGTCTAATTTTTGAAAGTTTACATTTTGATAGGCGTATAAGACGTTTGCTACATTCCATCAATTTACTTGAATTATTATTTAAAGTACTCAAACATGTTTTGGTTGTTGTTTATCTCTACCATGCTTTAGGCCTACATGATGAAAAAAATGAAAATGATAACATATATATATATAGTATATATATATATATAATATTACAGTTTAATTGAAAAAAAAATGCACTTGAAATACACTGGATTATAACATCTGTGATCTGATTTTTTTATTTCTGTCTTTGATCTAATTTAAAGAGCTAATAAAACGAGCTGTTTTATATTTGTGTCCCATTATGGTTTTCTTAAATGTGTTTTTGACAGTTACTGTAGGCCTAATGATAATAATAATAATAATATAATGGGATCTTTAGTTCCGGGGTCTCTGGCTCTTGTAGGTGTTTTATTAAATGTGACACCTTAAATAAGAAAATATGGAAATAGGAAGGAATAATTAGCATACACAACATTTTAAACAATCTGCAACCCTGCAGACCGGGTTGCTCTTCTTTTAAAAAATAAATAAATCACAACCCACTGTACAACACATTCGCGTGTAATTATTTTTTAATATATTAGGTTGCTGGCGAAACTTTGTAGAAAAGCTGTCAACAGTTTGCTGGTTGAACATGCACAACGAGTAGGCCTCAGTGGTCATCACATATGTGTCCAAATAAAATGCATAAATGATGCCACAAATTTAATCACACAACACAGAAACCAACCGGGATTTGCAACCAACTTCTGGGCCCCATACGTCATTAAATACAAAAAACAAACCAGAGCCACAGCGCCTCACTATTGCTAACCCGCGCTTTTACAATATACGCCAACAATTGTGTCGGTCTATTAAAAAACATTGTAAATGTTTAGCAGCTAGGCTACCTGTCGGCCAGTTAGAGTGAAAAATAAAACCAACTAACTGTGAGCCATGTCGGAAGCCAAAGGGCCCGCTTTAAACCGGGGCTGCTCGCAGGTTCCTTACCTTCGGCTCGACCCTTCTGAAGGCAGGGTCATCCTCGTCCACCTCGAAGTAGATCTCAGTGGTGGTGATGGACAGAGTCCCCCGGGCCACCAGCACGGGGGCCACCAGCTGGGCCGGGCTGCTCAGGACCACTGGACCTGCAGAGAGAGAGAGAGAGAGTGTGTGTGTGTGTGTGTGTGTGTGGAGGGGGGGGACAGGATCAATCAGTAACACGCAAAAAAACATCCTATTTATGTTACATAAAGCGAGGCTGAGGTTCATTCTGTAAATCTGATCCGATTCCATGGGCTATACCAGCGGCCTGTTTGCATCAGACACGCGTATATACATATATATGCCATTATAAACATTAGGGAATTATCAAATGCGTGATTGTAGTGCAGTCAAATATTACGCATTACGACAGCTCCGTGAAAGTCTTAATTTCTATTTTAGCCTTTATTATTCATCGTGACAAAGGACGTTTGGACGCCTTTTTGTATTGGCATTGCACATGTCCACTTATGCGCATAATACAGTGGATTTATATTTTATTGGCCTATAAATATAGTAGGCTATCTAGCCTGTTCGTAGCCTAATCTGTTTGTTAAACAGTAATGCACTGATAACAAAAAGGCTTTGTGATCGGATCAGATCTAAACGCAAACAGCCACCACTATTAATAATAATAGGCCTAATAATAATTAAAAAAAAGGTTTTAATAAAATAAAATGAAACAATTTCTCATTTCCCTCACATGGTCAAACATCATAACCGTATCTGCAGTGCAGGTCTGACATATGAATTTACATGGCTGATATCCAGGGCTGCTTTAAAAGGAGCTGCCTATAATTGGATTCAGAGGGAAAAAAGCTGCTCTTTTATTCTCCAATACTCATATAAAGATGAAGACATGTAGGAAAACAATAAAACTACAAGCTTGTTCCCAAGTCCAAATAATTATCCAGAATTGTTAAGGCGGGTTTGTGACCCTGCCAGCTGATAGTGATCATATCTTCATTCCAGTCCCCCCCCCCCCCCCCCCGCCTCTCTTCCTCGGCTTCATCCTCCATGTTCTCAGATCAGTGTCGCTGTAGAGCACCGTTACACTGATTTGTCTGCTCCCAAACGAAAGCTCTCGAAATCGGGATATTTATCGATCCCTTAAACTCCAAGGAGCCACTTTAATGTCTCATCAATCTTAATCCTGCGTTCCTCAGCCAATTATATGGCCGATAGTGTTACAGGAGTACAAGTGGATTTCGGTCGCAACTCCCAGAGCGCCCCTTCATCGCTCTTGCAGGCTGCCCAGTCAACCCGCCCTCTCCGGAGTTTCTTGTTCTTCTCCTCAGCGTTGCTCGGGTCCATTTACGGTGCTCCTATATCTGCTGATGCTATCAGCCCTGGCGCTACACGCTGCTTACAAGCTGCATATCAAGAGCAAATACTTGCACTAACCCGTTTTACTGCATTTCAGATAACGTTTAGTGTAGTCTATTTTATCAAAGAAGAGAAAATGAAAACGTTAACATTTTCAATTGCAAGCCAGTAACAAGTAAAACCATTATTAAAAGGCAACTATTATTATTATTATTATTATTATTATTATTATTTCTGCCTACTGAGGAGATTGTCTTTATGTTTACTCCAGGCCCTAAATTACAAAGCCCATTCACCTTACTAAAAATAACACATTTAGGGCTGATGCATTGTATTGCAGCCCTAAGAGGGCTACACAGAGAGAAAGAGCCTGCAGCATTAAGCCACAGCATCCATTGCTCATGGGGAGGAAGAGGATTAGGCAGTAATCCCCTCAGGGATCCTTCCATAATTAGGCTATAGGCATTAAAATGTTTACACGAGAATAATGAAATTAAGGGCAAGTAACACAGGATGAGTGGTGTATATAGGACAAAGCTTGGAATACCACGCTCTTGGGTCTTTCTTTTAATGAAAATGCAAATATTTGTCAAATGACAGGCCAATTTAATGAAGTGATGAAAAGGTGTGGTGGGAGTTTGGGAGAACTGCTGAGAAGATGGGTATATTATTACTCACAGTCCACCCGCTGGACTGCAGTTTATATTTTTGCATAATGAGAGAAGTGGGTTACTTAAACATCTGAGCACTATCACTCACCTGCAAGCATGTGCATGTTGACATATAGCAGATACACACACATATACGTGCATAGCTGCAGCCATTATGTATGCTGAGTATCACAGTGCCTTGTTGTTCATTTGGGTCACTAAAGCAATTTTTTAACATTTACATGTTAAAGCCTGGAGAAATTCTACTCTATGGACTACTTATTATGGCTGCAGCATACAGCAATTTTATATTATTTATGAGTTTATTATTATTTAATATAAGTAATACAAATTTCCAGGGTTGTTTGTATTTTTTTTTACGTCACCCATTCTGTTTGAATTAAGAAAGAACTTGTGGATATTTAAATTACAGGGTTCCCACACATTTTCATGGACAAAATTTCAAAATATTTCCATGACTTCCCCAATGACTGATACAATTTTTTATCGGTCATTAGAGAGCCATAAAATATAAAATGTTAATCTGAAACGCTTACAAAACATTGTCACACATTAACGCACATGAGAGATACCTTATGTCAACAGCTACTGGAAATAAGGTTATCCACTGAAGATTACTGTAAGAGTTCATTTCAATAAACAACAACATCCTACTTTCCCAAAACTTTCAAGGATTTTACTAATTCCATGACTTTTACATGCCTGGAAATTTCAATTTTGAAATTCCAGGTTTTGCAAACAAGAAACTCGGGGGGGGGAAGCGGCCGCAACACCTCACATTGTTTTCTGAGATTACACATTCAGAAATGTTGTGTGAGATTTTTACCCTTTTCTAAACATGTCACCACTTAAGGAATCGGTATTGTGAATGGGGACTAAAATTGGATACAGAAAGACTAAATTAAGGCAGAGCAAAATGGTTGTGGCTACTAAACCACACTAACATGGTTCCGGTATGCCAGCAGAACAGTCAAACCTACAGACTCTTGCCTGACATGAGAAATGCCTTGTGAGGCTCACACTCCTCTCTTCTTTCCTCTCACATGCTCATCTTACATTTTTATTTTACCTGATTTTGGATACAATATGTGCATACAGAAAGGCTCATGTAATGCCAGTGCAAGCACTGACAGCATTCCCAGTGTTTGTGGGGGAGAAAAACTAATCATAGGTTCAGTAACCACGAATGCCTTGGCCGTTGTGTGCAGGCGCCGCCTCTTTGGCAGCAACAGCAGGCACTGACCCAAAGGCTGGCAGGAGGAGCACTGTTGTTGACAAGGATCTAGTCCCAGATCTCTCATTAGGCTGTTCATGCCTGAGATTAGATAGAGGCCAGAGCATCCTGGTAGAAACATTACCCAAATGTTACAGTCGAAGGGAGCTCCCCTACTGGTAAAAAACATGAACTCAACTTTGATTCAACACACACACAAATAATATTCTTAAATCCCAGCACTTATTCCTCAAAGCGTCCACATTCAAGTTTGGTTCATCATTTCAAACAAGCTCACACATCATAAATGTATCACAAATATTCAACGTCAGCATTTCTGTTTTGTACAAGGTCACTATTGGTTCTCTCAGGAGAATGCACTCTGCTTGTGTTTTAGCCCTAGCCTTGCTCTTTTGATTGGGCGGTACAGGGTTCATCTGACAGACATGGAGTGTTTGGCTGCCTGCTGGCCCTGGGACAAAGAGGAGGGGTTAGCCTCCGCCTCCTCCTCCTCCTCCTCCTCCTCCTCCTCCTCCTCCTCCTCCTCCTCCTCCTCCTCCTCAGAGATTCATCTGTTGGATCTTAGAGAGGGGATTTCACTGCTCAGCAGAGCCCTGGTTCAGCCTGAGCCTCATATACTAAGCCATGATAACTAGGTAATGTACACAGGGCTATTTGTATGGGAATCTAGAGCCTCAGGGCACATTTTTTCATTTGTGCTTTTCACATTTTGTACCTGGAATGAATCAATTACATACATGCATCCCTACTTGTTACAGTTAACATGTGTTTCAATGGCAGCACTGTTCCTACTGGTTTAATAAAGACATTTTGGTCAAATTAAAAAGGCCACTTGGAGGGATAATGCAATCAAATCCGTGACACTTCAGTTCAAACACACTTTAAAGCACCACATTGCTTTGCACACTGTGAATAATTTAACTTGCAGAACCTAGTAACAAAATCCATAACATTAGAATATTATTGCAATTCCAAATTACTAAAACGAGAACACTGTCCAATTGTCCTGCTCGTTTTTATTTTTTTATTTTAGGACAATCCAGCTAGTAATAGTAAATTCACTGAAAATAGGGAAATCTCAACATTAGCCATCATTGAAATTAAAGTTTTAAAAAACACAACATGTCAGCCTAAGAGCTAAGAATGCATATAGAGCCTTGGATCAGTGAATGTTTATTTACGTCATCTGAAGTAAAGGCTGGACTACAACAGAGCTGTTTGGAGCAGTTTGTGAACAGTGTTTTCTGGTGGAGATGATAAACCTATAACGTGCACAAAAAGATAAATAACACAATAAAGGAAAGGGAAAAAGCCAAAAACCATAATATGAGCACTTTAAAGCTGTATACATAACAACTAATAATAATCCCATGGGTAAAGTCAATCAAAGATTAATAAAGACCTAATATTATATTTGTATATCCTCAGCTGGTAAGGGACAATTCATCTCTTGATGATTGTTCACCGTAGAGAGGATGAGGTTAGTCTGACTGCAGGATAATTAAGTTGTTGTCTGCTCTCAAGCGCTCACATCAACATGGAAAATACACACAATATGCTGTTTTATAGGTCCTTTGAGGTTCAGTTAAATATATAACACATTTCGTCCAAGAGATTTGAGAGTTTTAGTAATTTCAGATTGTATTGGGATTATATTTGCTGGAAAAATACATTTGAACAGAGTTTGAATAACTAAAATAATTTCTAACTACAGCGAGAATTCATTCATGCCAAGAATTTGTGGACTGATTATGTTAAAAGATGTACAGAGATAAGCGTGTTTGATTAATTGTGTTATTATTATGCAGGGTTTTGATTCAGAGAAATTAAATATTGCTGATCTGATCTTATAAGATTTTCACTCAGTAGTTTAAAGTGTTTAGCAGTACCGTCAAGAGATTATGTAAGAATAGTTTTATCAGGTCTCTTAGCACAGAACACTTTGATTACAATAAGTGACACTTTACTCTGGCGTTATTAAAGTGTAGTGATCAATACACTAGTCACAGCACAGCACAATTTCCATTGTATAATAATGCTCTGTAGTACTTAAAGTTACAATCTCCAAGATCTCCGTTAGTCTTTGGCGGCATGAATGGCAACAAGCTGTAAATGCAGGTGTGTTTTTGGATAGCACTTCCAGAGATGCAAACAGTGTTGCCTGCAGGGGCGTCGGACTGGGGGTGGAAAGGGGACTGTGTACCCAGGGCCCTCACATGAGGAGGGCCTAAAAAGATACTAGAATGAATAGCTGTGGATGTGGGGAGGGGCCCATAGAGAATGCCTTTCTACAGGGCCCAGAATGTTGTGCTACGCCCCTGGTTACCTGTGTGACATTAGTCGATTCACAGTACACTGCTTCACACACAAGTGTGTTGAAGAGCGAGTCTGTTGCATTAGCTCTGCCAACCCTCTGTGGCGGACCAACCACTGCTGGGTGATAGAAAACGCGTCACTGACTGTGTGCTGCTTGTAATTCTTCCAGAGAATGTCGCCACAGACATCCATCCATACGGCAAATGTAAGGGCTTTCATCAGTGGGCCATAGGCTCTATCACCATTATGTTACCTCATTCAGCGATAGATGGTGACTTAAAAGAACACGCCGACTTATTGGGACATTAGCTTATTCACCGTAACCCCCAGAGTTAGACAAGTTGATACATACCCTTCTCATCTCCGTGCGTGTCGTAACTCTGTCTGACGCTCCACCGTTAGCTTAGCACTGCTACTTGTGCGGAGTAATACGCTTGCAGGGGCGGAGTGATATGCTGCAGCTCTGCTCAGAGCTGCAGCATATCACTCCCAAGTAGCAGTGCTTCCCTTTCTGAGAATATAGTTCCCAGTTTGTATACAGTTAGAAGATGGCTGTGTCTCATGTGACCTTGTTATTTGTACACGCTGTGACTATACAAATCACAACATGTAAATAGGAACATGTTGCCGTTATTTTGTCACTTACTCGGAGCAGTAGGCTAGTTGGAGCCGGTTACCTCCAGGATCTGTGCTAGGCTAAGCTAACGGTGGAGCGTCAGACAGAGTTACGACACTCACGGAGATGAGAAGGGTATGTATCGACTTGTCTAACTGTCGGGGTTACGGTGAATAAGCTAATGTCCCAATAAGTCGGCGTGTTCCTTTAACAGACAGATTTATTTAAACAAAAATCTTCGAGATTGTTACTTTAGGTATAATATCAGTTTAAACAGATTTTGAATGGTGTCACCCTTTGAGGGTACATTATCAGGCCAGATGACAGGTTAAATAAGGCCAGTGTAAAGTTAAGAATTACCAGGCATATCAACTTTTATCACTGATTGTTTTAGAAATCCTGAATATGACTTGTGACGTATCTGGAATGATCATCGTTCCGGTGTTAGTTTAACTTTAGAAGACTTGCCTCTGGAGATAAACACTTGAGGAAGGAACCGTGCTGACCAGATCCAAAACAAAACAGAGAAGGACACTTATCAGACACAAACAATATGTCGCTGTCAAACCTAAGAAAAGTTGTCCAGATTAGAACACTCCACAACTTCATTGATGGTGAACTGCCAAAAGCAACCTGTACACTCAAACACATTAGATAAATAGATTTAGATTATTAAATAATACCAATGCCAAAACTCTCAAAGTTTCCCCTTTCAGTTGTGCTGTTCCCAAGGCATATAATGAGCGTTAAAAAAACCTACATTGATCCAAACACATGACGCACTGATATGAATCATGTACACTGTAACTATGCCAGCAATTAGGAAGAAGACAGATAAAGACCAGCGCTGACGCTCCAGCAGAGCTGACGTTGACTTGGGGTTAATGGAGGTGGTAGTGTGCTGACTTACCACCCAGGTTGTCCATCTCCTTCTCCTGCAGCAGGCTGACGGCATCTTCGTCTCCCTCCAGCACCAGCTCTGTCTCGAGGTTCTGGCTGGCCACAGTTTGGCTACGGAAGACTTTCTTAGACTTGACCACCTTGTCCTCCTCTGTGCCTGTCAAAAGAGAAGTGGTTAAGAGAAACCACTAAATATTGGACTCAGACATTAAGCTCAGATTGGTGTACATCACTATGTTTAAATGGACAGAAATACCTTGCTATAGTATATTCCTTGGCATACTCCTACCACCTATTTCCTACTCTAAATAAATATTGCCGTTTCCATCGATATATTTCTGTTCAGCAATACTGTACTATACTGTGAGTATGAAATGGTTCAGCTGTACAAGTACAGTATGGCAAGGCAAAATAATTTACAATATACAGTGCATTTCAGTAATGCATATAGCCAACATATACTGTATAAAACACATTTAGTACAATAAAATGTATCATAACAAGAAAAACAAGAATACCACCCACACATCCAACAAAAAACTCAACACACGCACACACAAAATAGTCCTTGTGTAAACCAAAAGCACTGCAAAAACCTCCAAATAACTGATTGAACCAGGCGTCATAACCTCACTCTTGATAACTAGAGTATGAGCTTAACAGGTTTATTCTAATGAAGTCTGTGCATATCCAAGTTCAAACAAAAAAACTTCCTTCATAGGCTGTTAAAATGAATAAACATCTAGTAAAATGTATAAAAAGAAACAAACCATGGAGAACATGAAATACATAATATATGCAGGATGAACCTGATATGAGATGCTCACTAATGTACTTGCCATAGCATATGAAAGAATGTCAGTGTACACGTTCATTCACTGAATACATTTGCCGTGGTTGAACATCAGAGGTGATTTAGCTTTTATTTTTAGACAAGGTCAACAATGAAACACTATCTGTAGCTTGAAAGACCAACATCTGAGTCGGGGGGGTGCATCTCGAGCTCGTAGTCGATTACAGATATAATTTGCCGCTTTTGGAGACTTGACGAGTGAGACTGAAAAGGCAGCACAATTAGGAGGCTGCTTACACCAGGACTTCATCATACGGCTATGGTGGAGCATGCACATTGAAAAAAAACAAAGAGGTCTCGCAACACATTTATCAGCTTAAATCAGCTCATCTCCAACATGTGCCTGCCACACGGCTGCTCAAAACCTTTATGTGAATTTGTCGTTCTGAAGTCCAATGTAGGGAAAAACCGAGTAACACACTTGCGTGCATGAAAGGAAGAACACATAAAGAAATGGGAGGTGGCTGACACCCGTCTGACATGTTTCCTTTCAGCACAGCTCTTAATTCGCCTCTCCCTCCCCTGAGGAACATGTACCTTGTCTTGAAGAGGTCACATTTGACTCATGTCAACACTGCTACTGAGGAAAAAAAAAGTCTGCTTCCTGCTCTGTCTCATATCTAGAGTGCTTTCATCAGACAGAGGGAAGAAGTCTGTGCGTTTCGGAAATGAATTCTGTGCAATGTTAAAGGCAAAAGCCAGCCAGCGGTCAGAGATCAAAGCAAAAGGAGTGAAACTTAAAACTGTAATTCTGTAAACCATCATTATGCTCCGAGTAAAATGAGGGAAAGTTCAGCAGTCAGGCTGATGTTCTGATTGGCAAGTCTGTACAGGGTTGAGTAGACCAAATAAACCATGCTGATTTCTACACGCAAATGACCAACATCTACTGTTGTGGGGGAGGTGGGGTTCAGCTTTACCCAAAATGCAATTTTGTTCTGACAGACAAAGTAATATGGTTATAAATAACAAGAAACAAAGAGCTATGACATGAAGGAGAAAAAAGTGCTGACATGAGAAGTCATCTTCTCATGAGTGATAGCCCGTTGACTCGGAGACACTCTTGTATTAAAAGTGCGGCTGTGAAAAGGGTCGCCATTTGTCACTATTAAAGGACTTGCTGTGCAGTGGTGTCGATGCAGACTCATCACAAACATTTTCATGTGTTCACCCTTGACCACTAAATGGCAAAACAAAGATAATATATGCACATCCAATCATCACCTACTGAAGGATTTAAACATTCTTTGCTCAGTTGATTTTATGTTGTGAGAAGCTGAAATTCTTCCACATTTGTGTAGTAAAGAAAGGAAAACATGTTACCTACGCTGTCTCACTGTATAATGATGCTACACCAACTAGCATCTATCTAATTAACCCTGCACAAAGTGAGCAGTCCATCGAAGGCCACTGGCGTTGACTTCTCCATGTCTCTGGAAAAAAATCCCAGCAGTTTCATGTCATTTCATGTCTACTTAAAGCCCTTCAGGAACAGTGCCAGGAGAAGCCACCGACCACCATTCTCACGGGTCCTCTTGTTCAATCACTGAGTTACAACTGCCTCAGAGTGCACTAATTACACTCAGTAAAGTGCATTTCAGAGCTTTCATGACCCCATTGGAGGCTGATGAAGACCTGCCAGCTGTGACCAATGGAGGACGCCCCTGAACACTCATCACTGGGGTTCAACAAGGATCTATGGTCGTGAGAGTAGGGTGTCTACCGACTGCCTACAATTTTCCTAAAAAACACTCTCTCACCCTGGACGCAAACTGTTTGAACCCCTCCCCTCTGGCAGGAGGCTGCAGTCCATCAGGACCAAAACCTCACGCCATAAAAACAGTTTCTTCCCCTCTGCAGTCAGCCTCACTAACAAGGCCCTGGACCCCTGACTGACATTGACTCTCAACCCCCCCGTCCCTAGTGACTACACTGAACTATACACCTGCCCATTACACATACTATATATTTATTGCACATTCTGCACTCAACCCATTCAACCTCTTATTTCTTATGTTAAACAGCTATTGTGTACATATTTGTTTCTGTATTTATTGTTTATATTTGTTGGTTTATGTATGCACCAACCACCAAGGAAAATTCCTTATTTATTGTACCTAGAGTGTTGATATTAAGTTAGTGTAAGGTACTGTGCTGTTATGGCCATTTTGCAAACCTCCTTCACCAATATATTTTTAAACCAAAATGATTTTATTTTCAAAGTGTATTTATAATGCAATCCTGAAAAAAAGGGGATGCAACCATTTTTTTTTTAAGACACCATGAAATAGCTTCTTTACTTCTTTAATGTGATGTGATTCCTGCTGGAAGAGGACTTGGTCCCAGCTCACACAAAGAAGTGAGATTACTATACATTATTTAATGTGCTCATATTATGCTCATTTTCAGGTTCATAATTGTATTTAGATGATATATCAGAATAGATTTACATGGTTTCATTTTCAAAAAACACCATATTTTTTGTTGTACTGCACATTGCTGCAGCTCCTCTTTTCACCCTGTGTGTTGAGTTCTCTGTTTTAGCTACAGAGTGAGACATCTCACTTCTGTTCCATCTTTGTTGGGAGTCGCACATGCTCAGTAGCTAGGTAAGGACTACTAGCCAGTCAGAAGCAGAGTATGAGGGCGTGTCCTGACAGTACCTAGGTAAGGACTACTAGCCAGTCAGAAGCAGAGTATGAGGGCGTGTCCTGACAGTACCTAGGTAAGGACTACTAGCCAGTCAGAAGCAGAGTATGAGGGCGTGTCTTGACAGTACCTAGGTAAGGACTACTAGCCAGTCAGAAGCAGAGTATGAGGGCGTGTCCTGACAGTACCTAGGTAAGGACTACTAGCCAGTCAGAAGCAGAGTATGAGGGCGTGTCCTGACAGTAGCTAGGTAAGGACTACTAGCCAGTCAGAAGCAGAGTATGAGGGCGTGTCCTGACAGTACCTAGGTAAGGACTACTAGCCAGTCAGAAGCAGAGTATGAGGGCGTGTCCTGACAGTACCTAGGTAAGGACTACTAGCCAGTCAGAAGCAGAGTATGAGGGCGTGTCCTGACAGTACCTAGGTAAGGACTACTAGCCAGTCAGAAGCAGAGTATGAGGCGTGCCATGCTAGCAGCTAGGCGAGCATTATAACGTGTGTTCCAAAGTGACCATGTGTGTCTCTGAAGTAAAGGCTGGACTACAACAGAGCTGTTTGGAGCAGTTGGTGAACAGTGTTTTCTGGTGGAGATGGTAAGTCCCTTTGGGGGGGACTTTGGGTTTTTTCACTTTGTAAACCTATAACGTGCTCAAAAAGATATATAACACAATAAAGGAAAGGGAAAAGCCAAAAAGCATAATATGAGCAATTTAATGGTGATGGTGACAGTTTTACAGGAAGTTAGAGCGTAAATATCAATGCATCTTTAGCATTACAAATGGAAAAATTGAGTTGTGTGCATGAGCAACATTTTGCGTTTCACATGAGACAAATGAAGTTCAGCGAAGATTCCTTCAGGAAGACCTAACACTTAATCAGTCCTCTCTCTAAATCGAATAAACGCTGCAGGCTGTCACGAGCAGACTGGGCGGCAGAGGTGGGTAGTTTAATTTACTCCGTTACATTTACTTGAGTAAGTTTTTGAAAAAATTATACTTCTAGGAGTAGTTTTAAATCACTATACTTTTTACTTTTACTTGAGTAGATTTGTGAAGAAGAAACTGTACTCCTACTCCGCTACATTAGGCTACAATGAGCTCGTTATTTTTATTTTTACCTCTTTGGTATTCTACGCGTCATTGTTTTTATCCCCCCCGGCATACGCCTCATTTAATGTTTTATTTTGACCGCTAAAGGTTCTACCACACGACTGTGTTTCACCAATCACACGTAGTTGCGCAGTCTCGTCACGTGACCATACTCAATCTCAGCGGCGGGACGGTTATCGACCTTCGACTTCGACTTCGGTGGACAAAAAGAACGCACCATTTACAGTCGTAGCAAAACAAAAATGTCAGAATCAACCGTCGGCAATGCAGACACAGGGAGGAACCCCCCCCCCCCCCCCGGCCTCATACTGAAAGCATGTTTACCTTATATTAGTAAAAGTGGCAAACAGCAGCTACATGATGCCGTGTGTCTTCTGTGTTTACCAAAACAAACGGACATTTCAGCATTCAAAAACTCTAACTTGAGGAATCATGTAGCGGTAAGTTTCCTAAATTCGTTTTTTGTTTGTTTGTTTTGCTGTGGATAGTTGAATGTTTGTCTTTTAGGTTACATATGTTTTAAACATTTCCTATATATATATATATATATATATATATATATATATATATATATATATATATATATATCCCATTTACATTTGATGTGATAATTCTCAACAGTTACTGTACTTGAGTAGTTTTTTCACCAAGCACTTTATTCTTACTCAAGTAATTATTTGGATGACTACTTTTTACTTTTACTTGAGTCATATTATTCTGAAGTAACAGTACTTTTACTTGAGTACACTTTTTGTCTACTCTACCCACCTCTGCCGGGCGGGCACCAGGCTACTGCCGAGACCGAATGTAACCGTTAACAACTGCACGAGTCTATGTAATCAAACGGTTGTCTAACGGTTCTCGGCAAGTTTGATCCCAGAAACCTTTATTTCTCGTGCATCTTAACAAATGCACGCCATGTTATCTTGGTAGTTATGTATAAAGCTGTGAAATTAGCATTTAACGTGAGCTAACTGCTAACTTTATCTAAAACTTGTAGCTACATTACTGAGCTAATGTGCCAAGGGAATCATGTAGGCTTAGTGCCTTACTCAATGGAGCTGTATTGAATTATCGTATTCTCTCTGTAGATCAGTGAAACATTATGGGATGTGCAGGCCCCCTGAGAGCTACTGCTGTCCCAGGTAACCTTAGCTAGGTCAGTAACATAGCTAGCTCTATACAAAATGCTAGGGTATTGATTAAGTTGTACAATGTAGAAGCTGTGAATATACCCAATGTATTCTATCTAGAGGTTGACACATACAGTACATATGCAGTGTTAGCACTGCTTAACTGGTTCATCTTGATAAGTATGTGCATTATTATAGCATAGCAGAAAAACAAACTCAGTAATGATAGCTACATTTACAGCCAAGAGGATGACACAATGTCCATCTGTACTTTCCTAGTTATGACAAAGACTGGCTATCCTAACTATAATACAGGTCTTCTGTTGCATTTGCAAACAGGTCGGCATAAGGAAAGTGGTCATAGTGTTTTTAAAGCCTACACATTTGCTAATGGCTACTTCAAAGCAAGTTATTTCAATTGTAAATCACCCAAGCTTAGAAGCCAGTTATCAGGAACTTTGTTATAATTTTCTATCACAGCTCACATCAGGCAGTCCGACCAGGAGGACGGGGTCACAGCCAAGGGAGAGGACCAGGAGGACGGGGTCACAGCAGAGGGAGAGGACCAGGAGGACGTGGTCACAGCAGAGGGAGAGGACCAGGAGGACGGGGTCACAGCAGAGGGAGAGGACCAGGAGGACGTGGTCACAGCAGAGGGAGAGGACCAGGAGGACGGGGTCACAGCAGAGGGAGAGGACCAGGAGGACGGGGTCACAGCCAAGGGAGAGGACCAGGAGGACGGGGTCACAGCAGAGGGAGAGGACCAGGAGGACGTGGTCACAGCAGAGGGAGAGGACCAGGAGGACGTGGTCACAGCAGAGGGAGAGGACCAGGAGGACGGGGTCACAGCAGAGGGAGAGGACCAGGAGGACGTGGTCACAGCAGAGGGAGAGGACCAGGAGGACGGGGTCACAGCAGAGGGAGAGGACCAGGAGGACGTGGTCACAGCAGAGGGAGAGGACCAGGAGGACGGGGTCACAGCAGAGGGAGAGGACCAGGAGGACGTGGTCACAGCAGAGGGAGAGGACCAGGAGGACGGGGTCACAGCAGAGGGAGAGGACCAGGAGGACGTGGTCACAGCAGAGGGAGAGGACCAGGAGGACGGGGTCACAGCAGAGGGAGAGGACCAGGAGGACGGGGTCACAGCAGAGGGAGAGGACCAGGAGGACGTGGTCACAGCAGAGGGAGAGGACCAGGAGGACGGGGTCACAGCAGAGGGAGAGGACCAGGAGGACGGGGTCACAGCAGAGGGAGAGGACCAGGAGGACGTGGTCACAGCAGAGGGAGAGGACCAGGAGGACGGGGTCACAGCAGAGGGAGAGGACCAGGAGGACGTGGTCACAGCAGAGGGAGAGGACCAGGAGGACGTGGTCACAGCAGAGGGAGAGGACCAGGAGGACGGGGTCACAGCAGAGGGAGAGGACCAGGAGGACGGGGTCACAGCAGAGGGAGAGGAGCCTTCGGTCTCTCTGTGGAGGAAACCCTACGTGTGCTAAGGCTTCAAACAGCCAGGCTATAGACCAATAGAGTATGTATTGATCATATTTTGCTTTGATTGCTCAATTAACACTTACAACATGTTCCTTAAGTTTTTTTTTTTCTTCATTTGTGTACGTGTAGTACATTGTATGTCAATATATCCTACTGTACTGTAGTTTACATTGTTTTACTGTAATTATATTTTAAAATGCACATAATATATTAAAACACTTTTTTTACATTCACCCTTGTCTGTTTGGTTCATTATATAATACATGAAATAAGGTTGAGACTATTATAATGCTTTATTTTTAGTCCAATATAAAACTTCACATATATAATGGATATTTGAACATATTTTGCTGGGGAACCGGTGGTAGAAGAAATGGAACTCTGTTAGTCATTATTTGCAGTACATCACAGGTCAGGATCAGTTTTTCATCACCAACAATACACAAACATACTGAGTAACTAGGTTATGTATACAGTATATATTTCACATATTCTGTTTCACATAGGGCAAGCTGTATTTCTCTGCTGACTTGTGTCTGCATCAAC
Organism: Gymnocephalus cernua; assembly: GCA_023631565.1. NCBI lineage: Eukaryota > Metazoa > Chordata > Actinopteri > Perciformes > Percidae > Gymnocephalus > Gymnocephalus cernua. Next base: position 7,812,369 of record CM042430.1, read on the forward strand.
ACTTCTGAGGGTGGTGCAGGAATATCACACACAACTCCTAGATGCCTGGGATCATCTGGTCTCCTGAGCTCACTGATGGCCCACCGCTCCAGTCTGGACCACAGCCTTTTCTGCAGGACAGCTCTGTACAGGGCTGGGATGTGGCTGTAGTCCTTCACTTCTTATAAAGCTTGAAGTACCTTATTAGATGATTAAAAAGTGTTACAATTTAGCTCAATAATAAATAATTTTAATAAAGCCTTTGCACTCTAGGAAAATGTTTCTAGCTTTCATAATCACTACTGGAACACTTATTTCTGGAATATTATTGATCACACTTTCTATATTACTACCTCCATGTTGACTACATGTGTAAAGTACAATATGGCTTCATGTTGAATTTACTCAAATGATCCATCTGCTGTGCTTCCATCAGCCATGCACATCTCAAACAATAATGATCACTAAGCAAAGTATTTGCCTGGTGTGTTAAAGTACATAGTTTGGACAGTAGTAACAATATGCAGTAATTCTAAATATTGTTGAAATTTACAGCGTTAAAGTATGTGTCAGTCTCTAAATAGAATACATCATATTCACAGCTTCTACATTGTCCAACTTAACCAATATCCTATCTGTATAATAATTTGTCATAATATACCATATAGCTACGTTACTGACCTACCTGGGACAGCATTGTAGCTCTGCTCGGGTCCTGCAGGTTCTATAGAGAGAAGACGATCATTTAATACAGCTCCATTGAGTAAGGCCTCACTAAGCCTACATGATTCCCATGGCAAATTAGCTCAGTAACGTAGCTACTGTCAACCAAAGTTACTTGGCTTGGCTAGCATTTGTTTTAGCAATTAGCTAACTTCACAGCTTTTCTAGCTAGCTAGCTAGCTAGTAACTTAACACAACGAAACAACAAACGTCTAGTAACCATGGTTTCAACGTAGATCACAGACAATATATATGATCAATACTTACACTTGATTAATCTTGTAGGAATCCGCTGTTTAGACTGGTTTGTGTATTCTCCAAAATCTCTAGCTAGCAAACAGGCAGGCAGGCAGGCAGGCATTGAGCTGTCACTCACAAATACGCCCCCAAATGTATTAGCCAATGAGGACACACCCCTGTAAGACCCGCCCACGCGAGAGGTTTGTGTCAGAATCGCAAACAAAGACTTTGGGGCGCAAACGAGAAAGCTGGGAGCAAAACTGCAAACGTGATGGAGAGAGCAAAAGACTGATCATTGAGAAAGAAGCAGAGGGAACTGTAGACAAAAGGACATAATATCAAACAAATAAAAAAACAATACTTTACGACTACACAAATGTTTTGTTTGCAAGTTTTAAGTTTTACCTTTGAGGTGACAACTTTTTTGCTTGAGTTAGTGTTTTTTGTTTGATACTTGAGAAGTTTTGCTTGGGACTAAAGACACAAAAATAATCCCATATGTATGGCGCTCATATCCCTGTTGCTTTTCGCTCGTTGTTTTTACCATGTCGAATTCTGGTTTTGATCCTGTCGGACCCGGTTCCGGGAAACTGTTGGACACTGGACACGGGCTGCCGTGTAACAGAAATTCAGGTGCTGGCTAGACTCTGGTTTCTGCCACAGCTTCACCTGTTCTCGCAGGGGTTTCATTACCGTAACTTCTGTATAGTACGGTCGGCGGGCATTGCTTCCTACTATGAAATACATCAGGTTTAAGCGAGCGCGTTGGGGCAGGCCACATCTCTTTCTTTAGGGGGCATATTAAGTAAATCAAGTTATATTTTAGACATCTGCTATGTTAGCATGCTCAACATCTTAATTGCTTCTTAAATTCACGTGCGCATTATGGTGTATACGACACTACGGTTCCTGTTAAACTGATGCCTCTGCGGGTCCATAGACAGTATATAGAAGTGGACTAACATATCCCGTTGCTCTGGACGGAGACGAGTGAAGTCTATTAGAAGCACTTTTCCGGCAAGGGGGCAGGCTTCTCTCCACAGAGTGAAGCCTCCTATGGCGCCATTTTAATGCTACCAGACTCCTCACCGCGGTTAGCATTCCATTGACTGCCATTCATTTTGGCGTCACTTTGACAGCGAATCATTTTACATCTGAAGCGTTTAAAGACTTTATTGCTAACGGGGCAATGCTAATGGGGGGTGATGGTTTGGGTAGCATAAAATGGTGCCATAGTGGCTTCGCTCTGAAGAGGCAGGCTTGCCCCCTTGGTGAGTGCTGGTAGCATCAAAATGGCGCATAGGAGCTATGAGTTGTGGAGCGAGGCATGCCCCCTTGCTCCGTACAGGCTCAGGGGATCACAGGCAAGCTACGTTTTTAATATCATGCGCAAATTGCTTGATATACAGTACTTGGTATAAGTTTCAGACACATCAACATGTAGGTTTATATATTGATGTTGTACGTATTAGGCGTGGTGTAGCTTCTTATGCATTGTCATATAATCATGACATGTGCTGGGGGTAGATCCCTAATTCCCTGTTCTAATACTTCGGCAGGTGTATCATTCTTTCATTATAGGGAAACTCACGCAAAGGGTAAAGTTTCGCTATTGCATCATGTTCAGTAGTTCATTGCTGACGCAAGCAGCGTGCTTGAGGTCTTATTAAATAAATGTTTATGTATATTCATCGCTTCTAAAGCCTGCATACGCATCTACGGCCTGCATGACTAGGGCAATATTCATCATATCTGGTGAGTGGTCGTTCGATACAAGAGTGTTCTCAGCACTAATTGCGGTCGTACAATGACCTCAAAAAAAAAATCCCTCAAACTAAGGGAGCTCCGATTGATCGGTCACCGATTGGTATCGGCCGATAATGGCTTTAAATAGTTTGATCGGTGGTCTCCATAAATGCCGATCTAATAGGCCGATTAGATGACTCGTGAGAACATTTTCTACATGGGGCTAAAATGGCGGCCTCCCTACATTCACCAGTCTGGCAGTTCTACAAGGTGTCTGAACGGCGGCAGAACAGTGGTTGGCCCGCGGGCCGGCCGCGGAATGAAGGCGGTAGGAAGGCGGCTACCGCTTTTAAGCGGCTGCCACCGGTGGTGCGCGGGCAAGCGTGTTTGCGATTACGCCATTCTGGCGCTTCTACTGCCTTTGGAGCACCACCGGTGGTCCGCCGACTCATTGCTATAGACAATTATACATTAGCGATTTGCAACATGTGTGCCAAGGAAGTACCATGAGGCGGAAAGCTCCAAAGACATTTCAACACCACCAACCTCATCAGACATTTGAAGGTTAGTCACGGAAAGGAGTATGAGGAGTTTTCAAAGTTAGCTAACACTAAGGCAGAGCGGAGTGTTGCAGCTCCGGCGCCACTCAAACAGCTGTTTCCCCGTGTGTCTGTGTGTGTGTGTGTCTGTGTGTGTGTGTGTGTCTGTGTGTGTGTGAGAGCTGTTAGCTCCACCGTTAGCTGTTAGCTCCGCCGTTAACTGTTAGCTCCGCCGTTAGCTGTTAGCTCCGCTGTAGCATGTGAAAACTTGTCACCTGCTCTGTGTAACCAAAGCTGCTCTTTTAACGTCCTGCTCTGTGCATTCACATATGAGAGCAGCGCTTGTCTCGCATAATCATACTATTAGCTGATTGTCTTATTTTGTTTACAAGTTCCAGATGGAGTCTGGAGATGATGTGGGGTACTTATTGTTTACTGTTTTACATCTTACTTTACACACTTCAGGCTGTTGAAGCTAGCTCAGGGAAGAGACTGGATGACACTAGGTGGTACAGCCTGAGACTACTAGCTCAGGGGAGAGACTGGATGACACTAGGTGGTACAGCCTGAGACTACTAGCTCAGGGGAGAGACTGGATGACACTAGGTGGTCCAGCCTGAGACTACTAGCTCAGGGGAGAGACTGGATGACACTAGGTGGTACAGCCTGAGACTACTAGCTCAGGGGAGAGACTGGATGACACTAGGTGGTACAGCCTGAGACTACTAGCTCAGGGGAGAGACTGGAGGACACTAGGTGGTACAGCCTGAGACTACTAGCTCAGGGGAGAGACTGGATGACACTAGGTGATACAGCCTGAGACTACTAGCTCAGGGGAGAGACTGGATGACACTAGGTGATACAGCCTGAGACATGCACAATAACAAAAATTGCCTTCTGCATTTTTGTTTTGCTACCGAACTGTGATGTCTGAACCGAGGTATGAACCGAACCGTGACTTCTGTGTTCCGTGTTCCATTCCACCCCTAAAATATATATATATATATATTTATTTATTATTTTATTTATGTTGCAATCGAATTAGATACTGTATGTATGTTTTGTTTTATTTTATGGTACCGTCTAAAATTGCCGTAACGGCTGAGAGCCGTTACCGTTTCATGTTTACCGGCACAAGTTTTTGTAGGCCTACCAGCATATAACCCGGTGGTGGTGCGTTTTCTTCAGTTAGCCTGTTTCACGAAATATCCTGTTCATATTGCATTTAAATAGATAGCCTAATCAAAATAATAGATTTATAAATAAAATGAATTACGGAAAAGCGATGTTTCATTCTATGTTTACCGGCCTGAGTTGCCGTACCGGCAGAGATGCCGTGTTATGCCGGCTTGAATTGCCGCTGACCGAAATACGGGAAGTATTTCGTATGCTGTTTGGGGACAGATCATTCTATTTGCTTTTCTGTTTCAGATCTGTGCTGCATGGAGGTAAGCCCATATATTTTATATTTATTCGTATTTAAACGTACAATATGTAACTTTCTGCCACTAGGGGTCTCTCAACCAAAACAATGGATTGTAAACACGGACTTTTGATGACGTTGGTAAGTTGCGTGGAATTATGGGAGTTGTACTTTTTAATGTTAAACACCCCGCTGATTAGAATGCATCTGTTCACGGACAAGTTTAGCTACCCATTCAAATGTATTCACTTTACGTTTAGTAACGTTTATTCATGTCATTCTAATAACATAGCTGCATTTCCCCCAACATAATTACGTTTTTCTTGATTCGATTTGTATTGGTAGCTGATCAGTTAGCTAGCTAGCTAGTGTGCCAGCAAGCTAACGTTAGCCAGCAGCTAAAACACAGTGACTATCACAATATATTTCACATGTCACTGTCACCTTTTGGATGGTTTCAACACTGGGGTGGACGGGGTTTGTTGTAACGCTAGCTAGCTACTCAACGAGGCTGAGAGACAGGTGTGGGTGGGGATTGTCGGGGGAATCTCCCGGGACGGCGAGCCGAGGACGGCCGATGTGAAGCAGCAGATCTGCTCCAAGCTGCCCGGAACTATCTCCCCCTTTACTTTTCTTTAATCTTAACTATTCGTTTTGGTGCTTGTCGGGTTAATTTATCTAACTGTAAAGACAGAGGGGTGAGAAATTCGGCAGGGAGGAGATTTTCGGCATGAACACCGGTAGCTAGCGCTAACGGAGACGCAGCTAACACTAGCTATGGATGGCCACTGTTGCGTCTGAGATCTGGGTCTGGGTCTGATATGGTCTGTTTCCCGACGCTTCATTAAACTGATATCTGCTGTATTACTGTGTTGCAAAGTGGCATATTATCAATCACAAAATGATGCTGCGTGGCAGAAAGAGTATTTTTTTCTGTGACATTGTATGATTTACAATTACGCTCAAACGTATCACCTGGGAGCCGTGTTTTGAAGGAAGTTACGAGGAACTAGCAAGGGGCCAGGCTTCTCTCCTCAGAGCGAAGCCGCGATGGCGCCATTTTGCTAGCCCTGTTCCCATCACCCCCGTTAGCATCCCATTGACTGCAATTCATTTTGGCGTCACTCTGACAGCCAATAACTTTACATCTGAAACGTTTAAAGACTTGATTTGTCCGTTGTTTATTTCTTAAGAAACAGGACAATGTACACAAGGCTACATTACCTTGTACCTCACGTTATGGCTCCGTAGCAGACGTTTTTATAAAAATAGGCTAACGATTGTGTCATAACCACGCGACTTACTGTCGCATTGTAGAGGAATTACCGTATAGTACAGGAGAAGCTCGCAGGCAGTTTCGACGTACATTAGCTGTTTAGTTTAATTACTAATGTTAACTAGCATTTTAGTTAGCAATAATTAGCCTGTGCCTATGTTATCTCCTTACATATACCTACGCTCTCCGTCTCTGATAGATTGGGAATGATTGAGATTTCTTTTGCGCAGCTACCAGAAGGCTTACAACGTTCAGACACGTTGGTCACGTCACATCTAGGGCGGGAAGCTCAGTTTGCAGCTGCGCAGTAACGCTCAGTAACCCTTTCCCATCACCGGAAAAGTGCTGGTAAGAGGCTTCACTTGTCTCCGTCGAAAACAGCGGGATCGCTGTGTCCATTTTATATACTGTCTATGGGAACTAGAGGGTGAAAGGTTATATGACGCCACTGACAGGCGACTAGGAAGGAAAGGAAACGTGCCGTGTCTGAAAATAAAAAAGATTTCTCTGGGTTTGAAGTTTGGTGGAAACATTTGTGAGTGTAACTACACAACTCAAAAATATATATAACATAGGTATGGTCGTTTTTAGACATTTTAATGCAGAAATGTTACATATTGTACCTTTAATTTTAGTGTGTTCTATTTCCTCCATGTTCCTACCCTCTAATTTCAGTCATGTTTTTGGAGGTTATATCAGGGTTCCCTACCCCTATATATATTAAATGTATTAATATAGCGATGGAGTCCAATCGCCAATACACTGTACATTTTATATGCTTATGTACATTAAAACTTTTGCATATCTGCAAACAAGTCTCTCCTGATTGAAATACTGAAGATAAAAATAACTCCTCGGAGTAATAAAGTAAATGTGTTCTTTTATGAACAAGCTTAAGTCCAATTAAAATAAACTTCATAATCTTAGATACAGGCTCCCACTTTGGAAATATTTCAGTGTTCAGTAGTTTTACTATTCAGTATGGAACAGATAAGAGCTGAATGGCCTTGAAAAGACATTTGAATCGACTACAATACTGTTGCCAAGGGTCCATGTTTCATGCACTGCAATGCTGGAGAGTTTTGTGGCACTAGCATTTCATTTTTAAAGCCTCAGCGAGTCTCCTATGTATTATACACCCTGCCTCAACCACTTCACTACCACTCATCAAAAACAAACCCACAACATAATGTTTCACTAAAGGTTCAACTAACATGTATGGGTAAAAGAGCTGATTTCACAAATACTTTGGGTAATTTAATATACACGACTACAATTAAAACACAAAATACCTAAAGGTTGCTCATTTTGAGAGGTTTGTCAATTGATATAGCAGGCAACATTTTGGACACAACTAAAGACCCACAGCTATCTCGACCTCTTTCTTAACAAAGACTTGGAGTGAAAAAAAAAATGAAACCCTGGAGCTTTTGCAGGAATTTCTTCTGTTTTATGTCTCATTCTGTCAGATCGCTGTAGATAACAAGCATTAGTGTAAGCCTCGGTTCCATAGCTTATTTACTACACTATCTTATAATGTACGTCAGTGTTATGTGCGGTCATTCCAACATCCATATAACGTGAGCTCTATAGAATGTTTTAAATATATCTCTTTCGTTTCCCAGACTCTATCTGTTTCAGATTCTGCCCTCCTACGCTCCATCCTTCTCCACGGGCTCCACATTCCACATGGAGAGAAAAAGTCCAGTCCATGGGATTGCATTACCGGTAGGGCGATGCAATTCTGCCCTCTGTCTCTTCACTTTTATTTACTCTGCACTGAAAGATGAAATGAGGGGAGTGTGTGTGTGTGTGTGTGGGGGGGTGGGGGGGGGGGGGGCAGCATCATACTTCCTGTGATGCAAGCCATCCGTTTTGCAGAGTATGTGTTTTGAGACTGTTAAAATAAACATTAGAACTTTGATGTAGGGGAGTTTATACGGTGCAGCCGCTTCCTCTTGGGGTGATCTTTATTCAATATCCTGGGATGTGCAGTGCGTGTCTACTGTGCTGCCAGAGGTTTACGAACAACCTCATCTTCTCTCCATCAAAACATTCACAGCCGTGTCTAATAATCCCCACATCTGGACCTGAACGTTATAGGTACTCCACATAACCGTATCTGAGCACATCATGTATTTACCGAAAGGCTGCATTCAAACGTCCGCCGGATTTGCACGTTAGTAAATGTTCTGGTGTCATTTGTCCCAGGTTTAATATCTTTGATTATTATAAAGCTGGAGAAGGTTAATATCTCATCATGAGACTGGTGCCTCTAAAGAGCTATAAAGATCTCTGCCCGGGGCAATCAGCTCTGAGAGAAGCAGCTCACCTGAAATGAGACAGCAAGGACACCCGGAGGTAAAACACCCCGTTAAACACTTGGATCAATATTAACGTGACTTCCATTTCATGCTTGCCCAATTCCAATCACCTAACAATATACTCTGATACTGGGCCGTGGCTGGCTGTAACAGGGCAGGTTATTACAGGCAGAGGGCAGAGACAGAATGTGCTGGCTAAGCTGTCAATGCTGCTAATAGACAACGAGGCAGAGTTTAACCTCCCATCACACACGCTCATCAATGTACACACACTCTCTCTGTCTCTCTCTCTCTCTCTCTCTCTCTCTCACACACACACACACACACACACACACACACACACACACACACACACACACACACACACACACACACACACACACACACACACACACACACACACACACACAAACACACACACACACACACACAAGTCATTCCAAAGACTACACTTATGCACTTATTGTGCCAATATATCAACTTGATATTTTTCTTAAAGTTTCATGACATTTGCACTCTTGAAGAACTTCAGGCAGAATGTTCAATCTAAATTCTTCTCTTGGCATATAATAATATGAAGATTGAACCAACATTGAACTGTAAAATTTGAACATTTGGGTTTAAAAATGTTACATTGGCAAGTGGTCAAAATAATTGGTCAAGTAAATCTCTCTTGGAAATCCACACAACAATGAATCAAAGAATCCAACTTCTAAAATGGCAAAGCATCTTTTATTTTGTACTGTCTAAGAGAAAACACAGACGATTGTGAGACTCTTGAGATACTCTGCTGTCAAAAAACGACACAGGCCACTCACATACTAAAATATTCTTTGTGATGAAAAAAACAACCTTTTCTGCTTACTTTCATTTTGCCCAAGTGAGCTCGTGAGACTGACGTTTACTGTGAATACAACAGTTCAAGTCTGCCCTCTTCAAACTCAAGATGGAGGCTGAGCGTATATTGTCATATCCTGCTGTCAAACCAGAAACTGTGTATTCAATTTGGACAACCTACTGGTTATCCAATAGTCCCGGATTTTAAAGCTTTAATAATGACTCTCAAGGGCCAACTCAAACAACCTCTTTGTTGTTCTGGTACCTATGCAGCCGGCAACCCACTAAAAAGTTCAATAGAGATCCCTGTCACATCTAGGAAGCAAAGTCTGAATGTTATGACTAATATGTGATAATATGATATCCAACCTCTGTGCCTCTGCACCAGGGTTATCAGCTAAAGACAGGTCCTAGCTTTAATACCATGCTAATTAAAAAGGAATATTCATTCCAAAGAAAAAAAAGCACAAACTGTCATAGGACATTTAAAAACAAAAAACTGCCAACTGTCACTGCCAACGAAATCTACTGAAGCTCGAAAAAAGAACAAAAGATTCTTCTCATTTTAACTCGTAATGAAACCTGGCCTCCCTCCGCCGTGCTACCACATCAAAGCCTGCTGAAAACACCCTGAAAGTGCAGCTCACCTCTAAAGGAGAGCAAGAAGGCCCCGTGACTGCAGGTGATCCCTTTCACTTGACAAGTTTATACATTATTCCGTCATTAAAACCGGTGCATGCCAGCAGGTCAACAGAAACAAAACTGATAGCTCAAAAGCATATTCTAGTGATCTGATGGACTAATATGATATGTGTTTGTGGCAAGGAAATGACACACGTATATCAATTTGAGCAACTGCACAGTAGGTAAAGAGGCCAATGGGCGATGCTAACTGACAAAGCAGATGGAGCAAGCCTTTGTTGTACAATGTTTCAGTTTCAGTATCAAATGCTTATAAAGGCTTGGAAGGCAGCTATTTGTAGCTTGCTCCTTCCCAGAAGAAGGACAGTCATAGTTTCTCCACAACATAGCTTAATATGTTGCACGATCGCCCCCACATACCTCAGAAGCTCCGTCAGAAGAAGTGTGTGTTGGAATTCATCTAAACTGAATGTAATGCATCCTTATTTCCATCTTTAAGTTACAAAATAATAATAATAAATTAAAATAAAAAACAGCTTAAACTGCTACAAAATAATGAGTAAATGTAGTGAGGTGAGCATTGTTTGCAGCATACTGAAAATGTGGATCAAAAGCTAGGCGCATTACGCTGCAGGGGAAGTTGCAGCAATGTTGATGCAATGCACTTTCTTTGCAGATGATATCGATGTTCAAAGGGTCTTTAATATTTTGAAGCAGGTTTAAAGTGCTGAAGTGATAACATTTGTTTCCTTGAGTCCTACCCCCCCCCCCCCAGCAGTGTCAACAGATCACCAAAATCCCACAAAATTAGCTCAACATAATGGAGCCACCACAAAATCTAAAGCAGACGGTGCAATTATTGCATCAGTGTCTCATATATGGACCACCTGCAGCCGAAGCAGCAGCTGGCATGCGTTTATCTACAGCGCTGCCATGATCTTAATACAGCAGTCACAGCAGAGCTAGCAAAGCAGCAAGATGATGTCCTGAACACTGAGTAGCTCAGCGCTAAGACAGCCAGAGGTCAGTGAACACTGTGATCACTATGCATGTGTTGTTATAGGTCTACAGTCGTTTCAAAAGGCTACCCTGACCATAAAGTTTTCTATTTTCTATAAAGTAGTGAAGGTGCTTACTCCATTAATTTCAGAATCAATACATTCACCCTTGTGCCATTAATACATTTGCTCTGCTATTCAATTACAGATGGGAGAGAAGGGCCAATGGTGTTTAATAGTACTAAGCTGCTTTCCTTTAAAAGTCGGTGTTGCATAACATAAGGCAAAATTGACACAAGGTGGTGGGCAACACTAAAAGACTGACTGGGTCAATAAAAAAAAACGTTTCAGGCAAAGAGAAGAAAAAAGTTAGGCAAAGAGAAGAAACAATAAAGGGAGAGATCCAATTGTTCTTGATGGAAATAAAAATGTGCAATAAAATGTATATGTCATGTTCAATTCACAGGACTCATAAATACGTCAGCCATTAAAATGACATTGAGCAATATGCTAAACTATATGGACAAGCCTGGGCTAACTTCAGTGCCCTTTCAATGCTTTTTCTATAATGCTATAACATTATTATATTCTACATTTAATATGGGGTAATTATGTTCTTGAATGTTCAGCTCCCTAATTCTGATGGGTTTTAAAAAAAATACTCTGATCAAAGAAATGATAAACTCACCATACTCCTGCAGTGACTTGCATGTGACATCTAAGTGGGTGGAGCCAAATGGGTTTCTGACAAATCTCCGCCTCCGCCGCAGGTCATCTTCCCAGTAGTCGAGACGCCAGAAGTCGTGCAGCTGACTATGATAGAGACAAGAAGACAGGCAGGTTACATGGAGCACACACCCCTCACTGATGGTCTGATTACAGCAGCCACGTCCTTATCAGGGGGAAACATCTTGAGGTGGGAAATCAGGCCACGGATAGCAGATTTATTAGTCCGACTAGTGGCAGGGTCTGCAGAGGCCCAGTAATGTTAGTTCTGCTAAAGCCTATAGCATAAGAACAGCAGGGAGCAGCAGCAGCACCAGCACACATAAATCACAGGCACTCCCATTAACAAATACAGCATCAAATTACAAGTATAAATGGCACAGCTTGCCTCCTTTTTTTTTTTACAATGTTTTTTAACAAGTCTTGTAAATCAAAGGTAGGAACCTCAACGCAGACAGCGTGGGGTTTAATGATCGGGGTCTTGGGGCGGTTGAGGCATGAGCCTATAAAACAAGCCCCCTCCCTGCATATGTGGAGCCATGATTAAAATAATGTGCTGAAATATTCATTGAAATGATTCCCAGAGCCCTGGAGCAACTCGACTGAAAATTGCATTTTTATTCATTATTAATAACAGCGAATTAGGGTCGTAAAAAAGGGAGAGAAAAAGAAGAAAACAGTTCCAGCATGTGGTAACCATCTTTGTAAATGATTATTTCAACATAAGTGAGGACCTGGGATAATTTTATTGCCTGCAGCTAATGCAAACCATTAAGCACCAGGACTAGCATTCGGTTACTAAGTGCTGCTTGTTCCAACTGTGCACTAGCTGGAGCTATTTCAAAGCCTTTATGCTTCCTTTAGAGGGAAATGTAGCAAAAAGTCTTGCTTTAATTTACCCTTAACAGGGAGGAGTAATACATAATAAAAATAGTGATGACTTAAATAATTGGTGTGCAGTTGACAGTAAGGTAAGCTGTGATTACATCAGCCTAGCACGAGGGTCATTTTCATTAAGTTTTCAGTCAGATTTGAAGAAATATGGCATCACTCGGTTTCATTTTGTCGAACTTCAACAGCTACAGTATGTGTGGTTAGAAGAGAACATTCCAATATCCACGCTATAAATGCTGTAGTAGAACAGAACTCTTTATGCTATTATCTAAAATGTTGTCTTTGCCTCCAAATTATAAAATAGTAAAACACTAAAAAACGTCACTCAAAGCTCCAAATAAAACCTTGGATCTGGTACTGTGTGTCCAAATCCAAGTAGAGATTTTGCAGTGCGTGCAGGATATACAGTAAGGCCTTGGCATGCAGCCGTCTATTGCATTGTATGGTCTCTGCCCCCTTCCCTGCCGCAGTATTGCAGCAGTCTAAACAGATTAAAGTGTTACAGGGGATCACATCACAAAATGCAGCCTCCTTGCTCCATGAATATAATATCTACAAATGTCAGAAATCAAGAGGATCAGGAGACTTAGCCGGGCTCTGACAGCAACAAGAGCTCAGTTTCAGTTAAGTATCAATCAAAATTGAGCATGTGTGTGCGCATTCATTGTGTGCACAAAGTATCATGAGTCGCTGCATGCAAAGCAAGACTCAACGCCTTGAGCTTGTCCCCTGTCAATCTCCCTCAAAGCTTAACTGAGGAAAAGAGAGATGTCAGCGGGTTGAAAGGAGAAACCCACGTAAATTATATTGTAAATGCAAGATTACACAGTGTGAAAAATGTAAATCCACTGTAGGCAACTGGGCGATTACTGCTGAAGATTATGTCCCCTAATTCTTAGTGCAAATAGACAGCAGATGCCAGTGGGGGATAAATACGCCACTTTGAAGATTTCCTTATAACAGTATTAACGGCATTTGATGCATTTTATTTGGTCTGCTTAAGGACGCTCATTTGAGTACAACTTTAGTTTAAGCCATTCATTTATGTTTAACAGCAATCAAATGCACAACAAACCAAACCCTCATGTTATATTGACTGATTTACCAGTTGGATGCCAAGATTTTGATGCGTCTTCCCTTTGATCTATCCTGTGCAGATGGTTTCAGTTTGAATGTGGTATTCTGCCATTTGAATAGGACCTGTGATATTCTAGACTATGTGGTCAGTGCTTGGCCGGATTTGGACTGTGCCAAAGTGCTGTGCTGAAGGAACCTCCTCTCTGAGGGTGGTCCAAAAAGTGCTCAGAAGGATTGCAGTCCTGATAAAGATCTACAGCTGGGAGCTTCTGAGCTCTCACACAAGGGATTTCTGAGGTGGCACTGGGCCATTGAATGGCACATCCATGTCTTAAAAGCGTGCTGGCAATTAAGGAATAAGCAAGAAGTTTAACTTTTTGTCAAAATCAGCGTCAGCCTCACTGACATGGGACTCAAAACCATATAGTAAAATGGTACTTGGCAAGGACATGCACACATCTGAGCCATTTAATATATTGCAAAAGCTAACTATCGAGCCTGATCCCTACGTTTTTCAAAAATGCAGACAATACATTTTCAGTACAGGTGATGAAATACAACTAGTTTATTCATTTCAGAATGATTAATAGGAAGCCGGTTGTCTGTATTGTCTGTGTAACAACAACAAATTGTCCACACAATGACATTCTTTATTAAGCAGAGTTGGCTCAGGACCTCCTTATTTTCCACATCAAATGTGTCTGGCTTCATGACAACCATAAAGAATGGCTGTGAGCTGGCCTCCTAGAACCTGACAAAATGTATTAGTCCCGTCACCCATCAATCACCCAAATGGATTTCAAACCGCATTTTAAAAGCTAATTTTCCTGCACTGATAACCTACAGGAAACAGGAGCACCATTATTTATGGATGCTTTCAGACTTGCTAAGTGCAGTAGGATAAATGTGTAAGAGGACTATCGTCTATTCTCTTCTCAATAGGTATTTAAAGCACACCTTTCCTCAAGGAGCCGTGCTGAGGTTTCCGAATAGCTAGATCCAACACCCCAGTCCACAGGGAATGGGTTTTGTTTGTAAAGGGGAAATAAAAACAAAAGGACTGATAACAGTTTTATAGGAAATTATAAAAACATTCTAGACAAGAGAAATACTTGACAGCTGACAAGGACTCATATATTGGATTAAATGGTGATATATTGTTAGTGCTGCTGTTATATTAGAGCAGCACAGACCCTTTTTGGTTTTCTCATATTTTGTCTGGTTATTTGGAGAATAGTTTTGGTGTTACAGTAAAAATCTCAACTTGAACCAGTGCAAGGAAAAACCAACCAGGTTAAAACCACATACCCATCACCATACCTAGAGATTGGCATGGGTTACTTTCCATAAAATCATCTCTCAATGCAAATCAAACCAGCTATTAGGCCAACTGAAATAAAACCAATATCCAATCTGCCAATCTGTAGGTATGGTGAAGGGTATGTGATGATGTGGGGCTATTTTAATTCCAAAGGCCAAGGGAACTTTATCAGGATGCATAGTATCCTGGATCCATGAAATAACTGGCCTTTAAAAATAAAAATCTGCCTCTATGGGAATTTAACATAGGAGTGTACTGACTTATGCCCCCTGTATTTTAAGGAAGAACATTTATTTATTAACGATACATTATTCATTCACAAAGAAAATTGATGTCCTTAAAGGTTGGATTTTTTCCTCATCTTTTTAAATTAAGATCAATTTTGTATTCCACTTTTTAGTCAACTTTAGCATGGCACTGTACTGTAATTAAGAGTGCTCACTCACTAAAAGCCATGCAGTTGCCTTGTAAAATATAATCCCATACGTTTAAAGATAAAATAATTGAATAAAAGTAATTACACAGCTCTATTGTCAAAAGCAATAATTACCTTCATGTTTTTTCAAGTCCCTTAAACCGGAATGGCTCAATCAAACATGTACAGGGCAGATGAGGATCTCATGGTTCAAGATTTCCTTTTTATTCTATTTATGCTCAGAGGAGATTTGTGTGAGGCGGTCGGCAGGAAGGACAGGGACATGCTGATTCAATAAAACACCATTATATTCCTTTTAAAAGCTTCCATTGGTGACATGAGTGTGTG
Source organism: Gymnocephalus cernua (assembly GCA_023631565.1). Lineage (NCBI taxonomy): Eukaryota > Metazoa > Chordata > Actinopteri > Perciformes > Percidae > Gymnocephalus > Gymnocephalus cernua. Next base: position 7,827,877 of record CM042430.1, read on the forward strand.
TGTGTGTGTGTGTGTGTGTGTGTGGGGGGGTAATTACAATAAATACCAGTAATCAGTGACAATTCTATTCAAAGGCGCAGTGACTGGTTTCTATCACACACACACACACAGGGCAGTTTTCAGTGCAACTCTGAGGACAAGTGGTCTTTTCTTTCGTTTTCAGTTGTCAGGCTCGGACTATGAGTTACAAAATCCATGAGGAATCTGAGATGCTGCATCTAAAAGTAGTGATAAAAAATAAAATAAGAAATAAATGTATGTACCTGTAACATGTATCTGCCCAAACAGAATTATTGAGGTAATTCTGGCACCATATTTAGTCCAGACATTTAAGAAACAATCTCCTATTTAACTAAATAACATTACTTAATCAAAGTGGTCCTTTGATCCCATTAAAATGACAACCACATATGTGGATCTATAATGATAGGGATTCCACACATCATGAAAACCATCAGGCAGCCAGCAGACACTAAAAACCAAAGCAGAGAAATGCTAAACCATTGTCTGTCAACAAGTGCATTCTTTCTGGTAAGCATTTTATAGCACATTCCTCAACATACTGCTGCTGGATTAAAAAAATAAATTAAAAAAAAAGACACTGTGCATCAAAAAGTGGTGACTGGCAACCATATGGTGATGAGCATTTCTCAGCCCACTGCTTTCAAAGTAACCTATAAACTAAGAAAAAAGTACACAGTCATTTTCCCTATAAAACACATCAAGTTTGATCATGCGTCTGTTGAATGCCAAGCGTGAAGTGACTATGTGGCCAACATCGTGATCAGATTACCACAGAGAGCTGCAAATGGTAGACGAGACTTTCATCTCTTTAATTTTCGCCATTTCTTCCTCATCACTACACTCAACACTGTTGCAGATGTGAGGATACCAAGCTAAGATCCAAACGCTTCCAGTTATTGGATATGACGTTTCTTTTGTAGTTTGAGAGATAGAGATTAGGCACACGGACCAATGGGTAATGGACAAAGACCAAAGGGAAACAACACAGCAGCAACAAGATAAACTCCAGGTCATCTGGAGTAATGAAGACAGACGTACGTGATCAGACGAGGGATGAGGAGCCGTACTGTACTATAGGTGAACTCCCCTGGATCGCCAGCTTTGTGCATCTCCATCTTTCATCGGAAATGGGGCACAGTCAGGCGATGCCCAGCTCAATTTCAACACCCGATGAAATTGATGGTTGTGTGAATGGGCCTCTTTCCAAGATAATTAGCACAGTGTGCAAGGTTAAGAGTGCCCCACGGGAATAGAGTCTGGTGTAGGTCAAGAACAAATGCAAGTAGAGAGAATATCAGCTTGCAAGAACAACAAGAGGATCATGTTATAAATATGGTCTAATTAAATGAAGAATAAAAACATCATCACTTGCAAGCTGTTTTAAAAGAAGCTGCATTTTATCTCTAGATTGTGGACCGCAAAATGAAAGATGGTATGCAGAGAAATGGTTCAGATAAAAAATGGCTTTGTGGGGGTGGGCAGAATAGAAAGTTCTAAAGTCTGCATGAAATCCATCGCAAAAAAACCAGCCATTTAGAGGTACATTGATTTTATAGTGGTTTCTAGGGTTACTTAATTATACTATATTCTTACTAATTGTAACTGAATACATACGTTGCAGGAACGTCTGTCTGTCTGTCTGTCTGTCTGTCTGTCTGTCTGTCTGTCTGCCTGCCTGCCTGCCTGCCTGCCTGTCTGCCTGTCTGCCTGCCTGCCTGCCTGCCTGCCTGCCTGCCTGCCTGCCTGTCTGTCTGTCTGTCTGTCTGTCTGTCTGCCTGCCTGCCTGCCTGCCTGCCTGCCTGCCTGCCTGCCTGCCTGCCTGCCTGCCTGTCTGACTGTCTGTCTGTCTGACTGTCTGTCTGTCTGTCTGCCTGCCTGTTTGTCTGTCTGACTGTCTGTCTGTCTGTCTGTCTGTCTGTCTGTCTGTCTGTCTGTCTGTCTGTCTGCCTGACTGTCTGTGTGTCTGTCTGTCTGACTGTCTGTCTGTCTGTCTGTCTGTCTGCCTGACTGTCTGTGTGTTATGCGCATATCTCTCGAACCGTTATTCCGATGGATTTCAAACTACATTGATCCCAAGGGTTTTCAAAGAAAGCCTGCTACTCTGGATGTCTAAAATAATAATATTTTTGAATTATATATTTTATACTGTCAGGTTGATTTTTGTTTGTACTACCAGGACCAACCAGAGACCTTGGCCTTTCTTTTCTGCCCGAGAGGGGCCATCAGACCTCGAACCCTCTGAGCTGTAAGGGCCTCTAAAGGTGCTCCCCCATTGTGCTAGTGGACTTCTATTAGAATTGATAACCCTTTCAGGCGAAACCAAATACTCTGTGCGCATCGTGAGTAAAAAGGTTCATTCCATCACAAAGTTATTATCCAGGGGCAGATTGTTACCATTCATCAAGAGTAAGAGATGGAACTCACTGTTAGTCAAGGGAAACGGCTGTTTCACTGCCTTGCACAGATCAATATATTCCGCCATTTTCCTTTTTCTCTCCTCTGCTACAAAAAAGTAATTATACAGAAGAAATGTTGACAATCAATAGACTAGTCAGGTAAGGTTAAGGTGTGCTGTGGGGGCCAGCGGACGCTCCTCCGTCAGCTGTCACTGATGCTGCTGATGTGAACATGGACGCCCACATGGGAATAAAAGGAGGGTTGTCTCCTTCAGACCCTTTTACATTTGTGTTAGGGTGGCCGTGTCCAAACAATTAGTATCCAAGAGTGCTGGCGAATGAACGGCAGAGAATGACACGAGAGAGATTCACTGCAGCGCAGATTGTGAATATTTAAGTGTCAGTAGTGTGTACAGTAGGTGGACCTGGTTGTCTGCATAAGGCTACATCACCGGCACACCATGTAAATGGCGCAAACATCAATAATATTATATTCTGTTTATTAAAAACAGTTTTTGTGGTGTAAAACATTTAAAGAATTCTTTAAAAAAAACTAACAATAAGTTGGCAAATATACCGCTCACTGTGTTAAATCGTTAAATCGTTTGATAAGTTACAGATTTTGGATGTGAGAAACGAATGGTTGCTGTTTCATTTACTCTTCATGTATCGTGAGAGAACTGCAGAATGAGAGCGACTTTATAGTATCGTCCCAGTAAAGTAGCCCTATGCTTCAAAATAGGTGGATGTTATTCTTCAATGAATTCATCAGCGTCGCCTTGACATCTACTTTCACTTCAGACGAGCCTGAACTTTATAATCCACTGGCAGGGTTCAGAGGTCAACAGCAGAGGGGACCAGAGGGCAGGAAAAATCACTCTCTGCCTGGAATAAACTCTGACATCCAATTTTCAACTTGATTTATCAGTGTAAAGCTAAAATTGATAGTGTGTCATTACTGGGCAGGGAGCTGTCTTGGAGACATCTATCAAAGCCTCCTCGTTTTGATTTAGCGCTGGCGGATCAATACAACCCTATACTGTTTCAATTTGAGGAGTATTGATTTTCCTATGCCTAGTCTATACAGGGGGACATTCATCATCAAGCAAGCATATAGTATGATCTAACAGGGCACCGTAGGGTCTGATCTGCTTATTCTTCACTCAGATCATGACTGCAGAGCAGCTGTTCTCAAGCCTTGCATAGAATATTTCCTTGTTGTCGAATGTGCTGCAACACAATTTCATACAGTGTTTGCCACAAAGGGAACAACAGTGGCCTTCAGAGATACAGATAATGTGCAGATGTCTGTAACCGGGTTATATCAACCTAATGAGCAAACACTGGTAAAGGAAAAAAAATATCAACATATACGTTATACTAGTTTCTGCCCTCTGCTTGCCTAAGAATAATTTTGTTTATAATATATTCTAGACAAATAATAAATATCCTTTTGGCATGTCTCCAGACAGAGCTTAAGAGTAAAAGGCAAAGCAATTTCTGTGAGTGAGGGTGAAAACCAACATTAACAACTAAAGTCTCTCTCTTTCTCTCCCTCCCTCTCTCTCTCACACAGACATAACAGACAGCCACCTCAAAATGCTCGAGGGCTTTATATCTTACAAGAGCAGCATAAATGGGAAAGTTAATGTAGCATTGAATAAGACTAAGCTGCTGAACTGCAACACTGCCTTAAGCTTGTGAGCATATTGCATCATTTTTCTTCACCAGCAGGTTACCATTAAATTTGAATTTGCTGGAAGTTTTGCGGTATCATTTACAATGCACCCACGCTCAATAACCTTTTGTTTCAATGCAAATGCTATGCCTCTGAGAGGGGCTCCATAAATATTTGAACAAGAGCCCAGAATCAAATTCAGCAGATTTTTGTCATGGCTACTTCTGCTAAGGTTCAGTCAGTTTTATGAAAATCTGAATTTCAATACTGCCGCCTTCTCAGTCACAACCAACATATCTTTTTATTTGACAATATCTATAATACTGAACACAATTTTTGTACACGTTCGGTTTCTCTTCAGTAGTTCTGAGCCTAACTGCAGACAGAAAATGACACAGCGAGTAATGCCAATATAACTACATTTGATATCATGAAGGAAGTAGAAACTGGCCACAGTACCATGGAAAAAGAAAGCAAATGTAGCTGCGTATGACAGCTGCTGTTTTGGGAGGAAACTCTTTCAACTTAACTGCAAGTCAAAGACATAAAATGTAGCCGTAAAAAGTAATTACACCAGCTAGAATATATATATATATTTTTTTTTTTTTAGATTATTTTTTTGGGGCTTTTCCCTTTATTGGACAGTGGATAGACATGAAAGGGGGAGAGAGATGGGGGATGACACGCAGCAAAGGGCAGCAGGTCGGATTTGAACCTTGCGCCGCTGCAGGACTCAGCCAACATGGGGCGAACACTTTTACTGGGTGAGCTAGAGGCTGCCCCACCAGCTAGAATATTTTTCACGATAACGGTAAAGATGGTTTAAGATATGTAATAAACCCAATTTCAAAGAACATGTTAGAACATCTGCATTGTATTTTCAAAATGTAATAACAAAACCAAAGCTACTGTGTCAGCAAAGAAGCTAAATTTGTTTTGGCAAATCAGAAGTGCTGGGCTGTGTAAAAGTGCCAGACTGTCTTTCAAGTGCCTGGTCTTGGAGCATGCAGCTCACAGCACAATAAAGTACAACCCCAAATCAGAAAAGGTTGGGACAGTATGAAAAACACAAATAAAAAAAGAAAGTAGTGATTTCTAAATGTACTTTGACTTGTATTTCATTGCAGACAATGTGAACACAAAATATTTCATGTTTTGTCTGGTCAACTTAATTTAATTTGTAAATATACATCCTTTCCTGTCATTCAGACCTGCAACACATTCCAAAAAAGGTTGGGACAGGAGCAATTTAGGGCTAGTAATCAGATAAATTGGTTAAATAATGATGTGATTTGAAACAGGTGATGTCAACAGGTGATTGTAATTATGATTTGGTACAAAAGCTGCATCCAAGTAAGGTCTAGTCCTTTAGGAGCAAAGATGGGCCGAGGATCGCCAGTTTGCCAACAAATACGTGAGAAAATTATTGAAATGTTTAAAAACAATGTTCCTCAAAGAAAGATAGGAAGACATTTGCTTATTTCACCTTCAACAGTGCATAACATAATTAAAAGATTCAAGGAATGTGGAGGAATTTTAGTGCGTAAAGGACAAGGGCGCAAGCCTTAGCTGAACAACCGTGATCTCCGATCCCTCAGGCGGCACTGCATCAAGAATCGTCATTCATCTATAAGCGATATCACCACATGGGCTCAGGACTACTTTGGCAAACCTTTGTCAAGTACCACAATACGTAGTTACAGCCACAAATGCCAGTTAAAACTGTACTGTGCCAAAAGGAAGCCCTATGTTAACAGTGTCCAGAAGCGCCGTCGACTTCTCTGGGCTCAGAGGCATCTGGGATGGACCATCACACAGTGGAAACGTGTACTGTGGTCAGATGAATCAGTATTTCAGGTATTTTTTGGGAGAAATGGACGCCGTGTGCTCCGGACCAAAGAAGAAAAGGATCATCCAGACTGTTACCAGCAACAAGTCCAAAAGCCAGGGTCTGTCATGGTATGGGGTTGTGTCAGTGCCCTTGGCAAAGGTAACTTGGACTTCTGTGATGGCACCATTAATGCTGAAAAGTACATAGAGATTTTGAAACACAATATGCTGCCTTCAAGAAGACATCTTTTCCAGGGACGTCCATGTATATTTCAACAAGATAATGCAAAACCACATTCTGCACACATTACAAAGTCCTGGCTGCGGAGGAAGAGGATACGGGTACTTGACTGGCCTGCCTGCAGTCCCGACCTGTCTCCAATAGAGAATGTGTGGCGCATTTTGAAGCGCAAAATGCGACAACGAAGACCCTGTACTGTTGCCCACCTTAAGACTTGTTTGCAGCAAGAATGGGACAAAATTACACCTGAAACACTTCATCACTTGGTGTCTTCAGTCCCTAAACGTCTTTTACGTGTTGTGAAAAGAAATGGCAATATTACAAAGTGGTAAATGCTTTACTGTTCCAACTTTTTTTGAAATGTGTTGCAAGAACCAAAATAGGATTTTTTTTTTTTAAAACAATAAAAATCATGAGGAACACAGTAAATGATGTGCTGTTGTATTGTCTGCAATGAAATACAAGTCAAAGTACATTTAGAAATCACTACTTTCTTTTTTTATTTGTCCCAACTTTTTCTGATTTGGGGTTGTATTTGGATTCATGTTTGACATTAGACTGGGTAAACCAGCCTGATCTGCCGGCGATTTGATTTCTCCCTGCAGCTCATGCTAGAAACCTGTACATTTATCTCTCCTGCCAATCACAAACTTACTTATCCACCTGGCGCGCTATTGGTGGGTATAACACAATGACAATAGCGAAGCGAAGGCACGCAGCTTTTTGTTTACATTCAACATGGCGGCCAGTGCAGCACCCCGTTGATGCTGCTGTTTTAAAAGATTTGAAAGGCAAGTTTTCTCTGAAAACAGAACAGAAAGTTACCCTGGAACAATTCCTACAAAAGAAGGATGTGTTTGCCTTACTACCGACCAGCTTTTTTTTAATTTAATTTTTTACTACCGACCGGCTTTCGCTCTGCCTCGCTCTGCAAAGTATGTCACACGGATCGTTGGTCTGATTGGTTGAAGGACTATCCAATGGCGTACAGAGTCATTTGAACTATGGCCGTTGATCACGCCTCTTGTGCAGAGAAAATACAGAGCAGACTCCCCAGACTAATGTTCCATCTTAAAAGATGGAACTTGGTCTGGTGATAGCCAGACTAGTTTGACATTTTATTCTTTTACTTTACATTTATGCATCTGACCTGCATCCAGTGATGCAGATTTTTCTTTTTTTTTTTTACAGACAGAAATGATTCTGCAAGCAGCAACTGAAGCTTCCTAGAACAATTGCATTAATGCCGTTATATCTGTAACAAAAGACGTGTTTAAATCCTCCGCTCTTGGCTCAGTATGAAATACAAACAGTACGTTGTAACACCTCTGTTTGTCTAATATAACTCCTGCCATTCCACTCTGTATCTGTGGGACCATGTGGATGCAGGTGAGAGGTGGGAGGCAGAGCAGGAGAGCCTGCGGTTATTTTAACAGGGTCCATGGGAAAGTCTGCAACTACCACCAGGTGCTGGTCTGTGTTACTGAGAGGGTCAATGAATGCCTGGACAACAGTGCAGAAACACCCCCCAACCCACCCCCCCACCCCGTCTGTCGGAAGACTGGCCAATCAGCTGTCCCCAGGGGATCGAGCCACTCCACACTGTAATTGCGTTTGCTGACCCGATCGCTGACCCTATCGGATCCTGGGAAAATGACATTAACTGGTGGTCCAACCCCATCACTGCAGAGTTTTGTGAACAGGTAACTTTTGTCCTCTACGTTGGACCCTACAGTAACGCTGAGTTCATGTTAAAGACTCAACGTGGCCCATGTTGGTCCGAAGGTGAACTTGTGAAGTGTGAGGGCTTACCTCTGGGCCAGTGCCCCCCAGGCACCGTGCTTGTTGGTGAGGATGTTGACGATTTTCTGCTTTAACTGGTTGGCTGTCACATGGTCTCTGTGTTTAGCAGCACTGATCAGGTGGTCACACATCTTCTCTTCTTCTTTTCTGTCAGCAGCATATTGGGCACAGTTGGACTAATTTGAGATTTAAAAAAAAAAGAAGGAAAAAAAGAAAAACAGTTTGAACCTCATTGTATATTTATGGCTTTCAGTACAGTATCCAGTGCCAAAAGTGATGTCTGACATTGTACTATTAGCATTTGAGAATGTTTTACTTGAATAAAGCCAGAATAATATATACCCTCTAATGGAGCATTTGTCACACTGAAGAATGTTATGGCTTCATTCAACACACTTGAGTGCATAAAGATATTAGTGGACAGCTGAGAGATATATTTCTGCTCCCTTGGAGGAGTGCAGTAAATCATGGCGAGCACATGAAGGCAGTCCAGTCCCTAACCGCGGACAGATGAGGCTCCCTGCTAGGTAGCCTTGGATGGTGCTATTAGAGGAGAAGGGAAAATACTCTTAATAGATCCACAAAGAATATAGTATGCCAGGGTTTACACATCTACACTGCCATTATATCAAGGAATACATTCTTGTCCCCTGGTATATGGTGTACAATGTAAAATATGCAGCCATTTCCTAGAACAAAATGTGGAAACAAACTTGCAAAAATTAAATAAAAATATTGTTTATACCATAGTCCAACTAATGTTTGATATCCAAGTAAATGATCTATTTAAAATGAATTGGCCACATGTGAAAAATGGCGATATTGGTTCTTCCAGATGACTCTCTAAGTATTCCAAGTGGCTAAAAGTGATCTAGAGGAGCACATCTGACCCTATCTTTGCTGCTAAAACAAGATTGTCTCACTATGCCACCCTGGGGGGAACTCTTGCTAATATTCAGAATCTAATTTGCTAACAGAAGCTGGAAGTTAATTGAATTTCCTGCTTCAAATTTGAATTCTGTCAGATATTATACTTCAACATATTCTTCATACGGCGGATAACTCAATCTCTGCTTGTCACCTCGCATCACCACGTGGTGCTGTGACAAATATCAAACGTTATTTATCACGTTAAGGCATATGCCGCTTCGCCGTGACACCAACTTAATTGTAAGTGTCTTATCTGTGTCGTGAATCTTCAATCTTGGAGAGTGGGTAATAAAGTAACATCAGAGCTAGATGAAAAGTGTAGGCTGTCTGGAGTTGGCAGACAGAACGGATAGAGCCAGGTACACTTCCCCCCCTCTCCTGACATTGCATATCTAGCCGTCTCTTCCAGTTTATCTAGCGGGTCAAGGATCTTCAAGAACTGTATATCAAGCAGCTGTTTGAGGATGGCTGCTTTTGCCAGATAAGAAACTCATCACACTCACATGTACAAGCTGCTAACAGAGGTGCTGCAAGTATGTGTGTGTCTGTGTGTGTGAAGGTTTGTGTGATTACACACATAGGATGTCTTCTAATATTCTACAATAACCAAACAAACTATTTTAATACAACAAGACGTCTCTATATTTTGCTATCAATCTCTGTGGCATGTATTTGCTTCATTTGCTGTAGCTCGCACTGAAAAATACAAGGGCCATGTTTTTCTCTTCATATTTCTATACAGAAAACCATTAGAGGAAAATAAAAGCTAAATACTCATTACTGCAAGAAAAGTAATAAAACAGTTGATTATACTCTCTTGTACAATATCTTGTCAGTAGTTTGATTCTGTGCCCAACTTTACCATTTAGGTTCAGATGCAAGAAAGGAGGGGGCAGTTCTAGGTCTGGGCAATATGGAGAAAGTCAGATATCACAATATTCTTGACCAAATACATCAATGTCAATATTGCAAATATATAGTAGGATTGACAATTGGTGCTTTCACAAAATATTTTTTACAATGACATATTAAATAAATAATCATCAATAATATGTTTCAAATGAAAAAATACATCTTTTTTCCCCGCTACATGCTGACTATGTTTACATGCATGCACAAAAATAGTGTGATGTTAAAAAAAGAAAATTGCAATTCTTCAAATGATATTCCCTCAAAATGTTAAAACAGAAATTGAGTATGTGCTTGTTATTATCAATTTAGACAACATAATTGTAAATCACGATATCTCGATATATAATTTCATCATATGATTCCATTGAAAGATGATAAATTATCATATTGAATTATCGCCCAGACCTAGGCGGTTCATACCTCAAACTCTGCGTGTTTGTGGACGTCCTCTGCTCGCTGTCTGTTCAGGATGAACTCGGCCTCGTTAGCTACCCGAACTATGTGGTCCTTCATGGCATGGCAAAGCAACCTTTAACAAAAAAGAGAAAGTAAAATGCAGCATACATTTATTATACATATTATCAATAATTAGGATTTTTTTTATTATTAGCTAAAATCTGTTGTAATGACACCCCTGAGGAAGGAGAAGGGTTAAGGCAAATATAGCTTGTCAGAATCGGGCGACATTGAGAAGGCAGTCTAGTAAACAGCATCATTTGTCTGTGTTATGTTGCAAGGCTGCAGGTCAGTGACAGATCCCTCTGTAGCATTAAGGAGGGAATGGAGTGTCATTAGAGCATTGAAGCCTGTCTGGCATACTCCTGATTGACTGAGCATCCCTTCACACTGGCCAGAACATCAACCCAGTGCCTGCATTGCTCGCAAGTCTGGCCGCGAACAACTTCTCACATGGCTGACTCGGGAGGCACCGTGGTCTCCGCCCACATTCACATTTAAATTCCAGTATCTTTAATAATCGAGAACACCCTGGCTACTGTGTGTAGATTACATGCCATTTTACACACCATTAGGCCAGCTTTGTTTTAATTAAAGCAGCCCCTGTTCCTCTCCAGTGCTTGATACAGATTGTAATTTCCCTCCTGTCCCAAAGAGAGGCAGTAATCCCGAGGCTGCATTCATCAGCTGCTATTGCCTCTTTAACTGCTGACAGGCACTCATTAATAGACAGACGTTGACTATTCAAAGACGGGGGCTGACAACGCCAAGCTTTGTTTTGAAACCAAGAGTAGATGAGAAAGCAAGCTGACGAGTGATATATGGAGAGAGAGAGAAAAAGAGATGCACGCTCTCTACCACACTTTTGTGTTAATATTTCATAGACAGGTAACACTAATCAACACAGGTTTTCACACTTGGCCTGGATGTGACTAATCATATCTGTCAGAGTTTTAAAACTGGTTAAATTTGTCTATTACCTGGGGATATATCAATGAATCGTGAATCGGTTAAAAATCTATATGGATGTGTAAAGATTACAACCGGTTGAGAAAAAGAATTAATCACGATGCAATTTTTAACAGGGCGTAATCTTCCCGTTTATTTATTTGAAGAGATTTTCTTTCTATTTGTTATTGAATCATTTTGATGTGGCATTTGTTTCTTCTTGTTTTTTTATTTTATTTAATAGAGTAGAGAATAAGATAAAATACAATTTCAGTTGCACTTCTGATAAGAGGCCACATCTGTTGTTTTGGACAGTTTCTATATATATATTTTTAGTCATTTGTCTGCAGCTCATTCTGTAAAATAAGAAATAATAATAATAAATAAGAAAATCGTATCATGAATCCTATCAAATAGGGCTGCACAATATTCCCCCCACTGCGATATGAAAAAGGACACATTTTTACAATATGACATAAATAGCTCTATTTGGAAATAATAAATCATTCTCGACTACTGGGGTGATTCTTTAGGAGAGTGCATCTACATAGAAAATAAAAATGAAAAAGGAACTTTTCTTATGTGAATCATTCTTTGTTAAACTTAAGCTTTAAAAACACCAAAGCAAGTAAGCGCTGTGACTAACGTTACTCTTCTGAAGTGATTTGGAGAGGGAAATGAGATAGTTAAATACACTGGTTGACTCACATTGTATTCATACTATACTATCAATCCAGGCTAAAATCAATGATATTATATGCATGCATCTTGCAAATTTCAGGCTGTGGTCGACTAGCGGGGCTTGCTTTGTTTGTTTGATAAACTGATCAACGTTGATTGTGATTGGTGGTTGGCTGTGCATGCAGAGCCTGCATGTCACACACTAGCAACACACTGTGTATCCAAATTGCGTTATATCAGACACGACTTCTGTTGTAGATTAGTGTTACGCTGCAGATCCACTTTTGTGACACGACTGAAGCGTGGTGTCGTGTCCATTTTCGCTACTCGGAACCAAAGTTTCCTGAGTATTTTTGTAGTAGGACGTCTAGAACAAAGGACCCGTGAGAGACTTCCCTGTGTATTCTCTTAATACATCCATGCTTCCCTCAGTCTCCCCTGTTCTCTACTTCTATTGGATAGTCGCGTCACATTCAATGGATTAATTTGCATAAAGATGGACATCGGCCAGCTTTTTGATGCACAGCGGATGCTTTGCGGGCGCGTTGAAGTCACTTGACGTCACCCATAGGAATAAAGTGGAGCGTGGCGCAACAGAAATGTCGCTCAGCTAGGTGGATCTGCACGGTTACGTTTCCAGCATCTCGGCTCCGAACCGTAATGCGTGAATTATACTGCCCGTTCCCAAGGTGGCGCACGACATCGTGGCGTCACGGGATCGCCATAACTGTTTATACTCGCGCTGGTGGTCGCGACACCAGTCGCAGTCTTCTCCTGAACAGAGGTGGCGCTAATGAGGAAAGGCTACCAATGTTGCTCTTTCTACGGACTAGAAGAAGAAGAAGAAAAAGATAAACAACGGCAGAACTGGCAGCATTGAAGTCAATGCTTCGATTTGATTGGATGACCTACTTCGTCGGATCAAGCCTTTCATTCACCATAAAAGAACTCATCTTAACCCAGTAAGTTTACCAGAGAGACCTGCAGTCACTCTGAGAGTCCTGGCATCACGTTGCCCAGGAGCTCGTTCATACTTCCTGTTTCGGGTTTGTCGTGTGCTGCTGAAAAAAAAGAAGTGGTGTGCCGGCAAGATCTACGTCATTTTGACGTCACGATGGCGCACGCCAGCTTGGGAACGGGCAGTATAAATCACGTTTAACAGACCCCTTGTTTCTTGATGCTAACTATATTAGCTTTAGCCTGGCTGGTAGCAGCTTTCTGGCAATTCTGCGGTGAGAATTGGGAGATGTCGTGATAACGTTGCATTAAACACTGACTACTTTAGCTTCACTACCCATGGAAAAGCATGTGCATCACTGGGTCTGCTGCTTATGGTACAAACATGGGAGAGCCTCACTTCCCATAACAAACGCACACGTTGCCCACATGGCCACCTGTCTTAAAGGGGACGGCTTGGCCGCTAACAATCATGTAAAAAGGAGAACGGTGAAAGTTTTCTTTTCTATCAAGCAGCAAAAAAGTTATAGCGTTAACATCGCACATACTGCAATGTGTCTATTGCACATGTGCACATCGCGATGTAGACAATGAAACAAAACATCGTGCAGCCCTATATCGAACCTTGAGTTGAGTGTATCGTTACATCCCTACTATAATCAGACTGTGGCTTTAAAAAAAAAAACAATTTGTCTCCATCTTAACAAGAGTCAGGGGTCAACATTGTGGTCCCTGAAGCTTACTTACTCTTACTAAGACACTGCCTTAAGGGAGCTCTGTGATAATGTGTAAAATAAAACTGCATGTATGTATCAACATGGACACCTAGGGCAGTTCTCTTACATGGATGGTGGCATACAGCTACAGTCATGCTAGAGAAGGGCAGTGGTAATAATATAGTGATCGCTATTTTAGTAATTTCATTTTCAGTATGTTTCAGTAAGTGTCTTTGCTTTCAAACAGCTGCATCATTAAACAGAGACACAGCACACTACCTGCTGTATGTGTTGTTGCACATACTGCTGAAACGTCTCTGTCAGCCACGCCTTGTAAGGCAAACAGATTCACCAGACTCTAGCTACCTCTAGATCTGTCTCGTTAAGCAGAGCAGGTGTGCAGAGACTCGAGTAACACCGGGGAAATGATGTGTCTGTCAGCAGCACCCTGGACAGCACCGTGTGGCCCAACTGACTGAAGCTCTTTGTTGCAGGGCCAGCAGGGGACTCAGAGGAGCCTGGCTGGGCTGCAGCAAGAGCCCGGGCATAGAGAAGGCCTGGCCAGATGGGTCAGCAGATGGGCAAGGAGGCTGAGCCGCCCCTGATCTGCTCTATGGAAAACCCTGAGTCTGGCCACACCCAGAGACCAGAGGAAGAGGGAGGGAGACAGACAGAGAGATAAACACAGTAAAACAGGCAGAGCAGCCACCAAGAGGTTTAGAGCTAATGTATGGCTCCCTACTTGGTCCAACAACCCTTTTATGGCCAGGGAGAATAATATTTTTTAAAAGTACGTACTTATACCACAGGAATGAATAAACCACTGCTTGGCGGACCTTATGTATTGCAGTGAATGGATACATTACCTTCCTTCGTTGATTAGCTCAATGAAAGCCAGGCCAGCGTTCTTCTGAATGGAGTTCTGCCATTCCTGAAATGAAACAAATTTGTGATACGTTACTTACAGAAGAGTGTGATTTTTGTTTTGTTCTTGGGCTGTGAATGGTTTGTTTAAAGTACAAAATAAAAAATAATGACATCCTTATAATCAATATTAGATGTGGGTTTAAAACAAATCATGTCAGTATAGCCAGTTTTCAAAAGAAGGCAGTAAAGCAAAAAGCAAACACAGGAATGAAGAAGAAAAAAAGAATCACATTTCACCATCCAAATTGCATATTTAAACTGTTATCTAGATTACATGTCATAGCTTGTAATTTAAGTGGGTAAAGTATGCATTTAGTTCGTATATCCTTATCCTTAAACATTATGGTTATAAAAAGCTGAAATCTTGCACAGCCAATGTGACCTCTGTGAAAGGATCTGTAAACACAGGAGAGATGTAATTGTGGGATGAAACTGTATCCTCTCACTAAAATACAGCCATTTCCTCTGTCCCTTCCAGTGATTACTGAGCAGGCTCGCTGAGCCCTGCAGTGTGTGCCTGGAAGGGATCCGAGCCCTGGGCCAGAATGCCAGCACTTGCTGTCTCACAACATGCTCTGGGAATGATTAAAAAGCAGTTTGAGAGCGCGCCTTTTCACTGTGGGAAATTCAGCTCTCCTGTATCCTCACTGAGGTGTAAATGGAAGAGAAAACAGAGAAGGCCACAGTTCAAAAGAGGAGGGAAAACTGAGGAAAATTAAGAAAAAAAAAAGATTTTCAGTCCTGAGGGCTACTAATGTATATGCAACTCAAGGCTATTCACATATTGTAAGGAGCCTTTGAACATGACTATGCATTGAACATTTGCATACATAATTATTATTTTCAATTCCAACAAAAAGAAAATATACTGTATGAGGGTATATAATCTGTAGTTGTAGATCAGTGATAGACACTGTTTGTTCTATGCCAATGTCTGGACAAGGTAAGCAGCATGTGTTGTGTATAGTACCAGAATAACTGACATTGACATTATTATGTATGGGCCTGTGTTTTTGTACACAGTTGTCGTGCCTGACACATACCGGTTCACACAAGAGTGGACACTCTGACCCTACAATGCGTTAAGTCAGGGAGATGGTGCTGACAAACTGCTGAGCATCTGGTCTCCAAATGTTCCCCATGACCCCCTCCTCTGCTACAGTATCTGCCTGGAATAAGCTGTTCCTGATTTGGACAGGGATCATGTACAGCCAGTCTTCTGAGGTTCCACTTGCACCATGCTCACGTGACAAAAATAAATACAGAAATCAAGGCAGATGTGACACTGAGGGCGTTGCCAGGAAAGAAGAAGGTCAGTGGAGGTATAGCATGAACTAGTCAAATTTAGTGTCTTGTCTGAGGTATGCTTGTTGACAGCTGAGATAGCAGTTCAGAGGCTCTTTTTTCTTTCTTTTTTCTTTTAACAGGACAACAGAGCTCCCAGAGAAGGCTGCCTGTGATTGCAGAGATTCCCCTCCTGTCCATTTGAAGGGAATTAGGCCTGATGTGCGAGAGATGTGATCCTTGATATAAATGCAGAACATGACCAGGGTGCAGCACCTCTGGCCGTTGGACGTTTGTTTAGTAGCTTGGATATTTTGAAATTGGATTTAAAACTGCATTAATTGAGTTTTTGGCCTTCTGGGGGCAGGAGAGCTCCACTATAAACTGAAAACACCCATGGCATATTGTTGTTAGGACTTACTTGGAAGCTAACAATTGCCTACTTACATATCACAATTGCCTACTTACATATCCAGCCGTTAGTCTGTATTCTCTTAGTCATTTTAGGACGATCTGAAAAATGAAAGTCCAATAGTCACTTCATTTTTTATCTTCGGTTTTATTTTCCACAAACTCCTAAAAAAATGATCCCACAACTTGCCAAAACTGTGTTTCCTGTTGGACAGGTTGTATACAGTCTTTTTGCCTGAGCTTTTTTGCTGAAAACATCTGCCTGCAGGAAACAATGTTAATGAGAGTGATAACCCTGAAGACTAGAGTACATTTGTGTGGAGAACCAAACAATTCGCTAAAAGCTGCTAAAAAGCAACATACAACACTGGGAAATGCTGTACAGTTAACGACGATGCTGTAAGTTTATTGGAGCAATGGTACCATTCTCCCTTCTATCTTTGAAGAACCCACCCCCGTTTGGCGGACCTCAAATCCCATCCCACAGAACGCTTTTCTGGCCTTGATAAGATTTTCTTTCCTCCCACTTCAATCTTCCTAAAATTCAGCAGGGCACTAAGTATTTGTGGTGTTTCAATCCAACCTGTCAGTGTGCGGGAGCTTTTGCTTTTATCTTCTCTGCTTTGCTCCGCAATACTCTCCACATCTGGAGGCCTTCCATCACTAAATCTCTGTGGCTCCGCTCTAGATCCCCCCTGTATGTTTAAGCTGTTACAAGAAACAGAGCTGCTTGACCTTTTCCTTCAGCTGCCCAGGCTGAGGAGAGACACACAGTGTCTGCAGCCGTGGCCAGCCACACGATGATTGCTGCGATTAGTATGCATAAATAAGAAAAGGCAGATCATTAGCACCAATTCATTCACAAAACTGACAGGTCACAAAACAGATAGAGACTAAAGGTCAGCTAATTGCCCCCCTCACTGTCTTAAAACATTAATGTTGAAATATGTGAGGGATATGTCAAAGTTGGCATGTCATAGTGATGTCAGCAAAAGCCGTGCATCTGAGAAGACTTGCTGTGCTTTTTGAAAGCACTTGAGATACAGTATGACATTAATTAGGAGTTTATTGCAATGTAATTCACAATCAGAACGAGGGCTGCACAATATTAGGAAAATATGCAATAACGTTGTTGAATATCGCAATAACAATATTACTTGCGATAAATATTAATGTCTACTCAGTTCTGCATTTCTGCTGCTTTCAGTATTCTGCTAAAATGCAACAGATTGCTTGTTGACTTTAAAATAAATGAGAGGAAATCATTTCCAACATTCTTTTATTGAACAAATTGAACATTGCATTTGAACATAAAAGGCACTACTAAAAAAAGAATTTAGTTAGCATCTTTCGCCATATGCCGTCTAAATATCTCAGCTTTGTCACCTGAGAGAAGTATAACACTGATAGCAATTTTCCATCATTAGAGTGGGATTTTTTAAAATCACATTAGCTGGCAACATAACTGGATTCATTACTAATGGTGCAGCATTAGGAGGCAGTGGCTCATCTCTATTTGAAAGGTTGTAGAAGGACAGCAAGCTATATGGTCCAGCTTCAAGGCCTCGCTGTCTGATCGATATCTCAGCCTGAGTTCCATCCCTAGAGCCCCTAATGGCAGGAACCTCTGGAGCCGCAGTAATGCTATCTGTGCAAAGGGGGGATGGACTCAACCCCTAACAGTGTGCTGACGCTCTCATCTGCAATAAATCCTAGAGCTAGAAAAAGCAACTTCCCACAGACACTCTACAGACAGAAAAGCAGTGCAAAAAGGAGCCTGTCAAAAACCTTCAAAAGAGGGACAATAACTCAATGCTGGCTGCCCGTTTTATGTATGTTTTTTTCGGAGGAAAGCCCTTGAATAATGGCCTCCATATAACAGAGGCTGAGCTCCCTGCTGAAGAGGGCTTTGGACTGCGGATACCACGGAGCGCACATAGTGGCAATCCACCTCCTCAAGGCTGTGGCCCTGTAGTCTGGATCCACAAAGAGGCACCAAGTAATGGCTTCCTTATGAGCTCCCAGCGCAAGACTGATGGGCTGACAGAAGGTATGTTAAATATCTCCCGTTCTAACTGCTACATCGGGGCTTTGACCTTCTCTAAAACAAGGGCTTAACAAGAGATTCAGAGGGTCAGCTTGGAGGTGATCAGTCACTCGCAGCGGTGCATGACGTGGGGCTGCTTCTCTAAAGGAGGGCTCTGGATTAAAGCTCTGGGGTGTAGTGAGAAAGTCGCTGGATTCTCAGAGAGCTGTTTGTATGTATGCCGTCATCGGTTTGGACAATTCGCTTATGGAACATTTTACATTTTTTTAAATAGTAACACTGATAAGCAAAGCTTCAGCAGAGATTAAAAAACTTGAAACTCTGAAATAAGACAGTGCCCTTAGAATTTAATGAAGCATTAATCATACATTTAAATCAAAATATCTGCTTTTGACAGGACAAAGAATGATTATTATTATTTTGTGTGTTCAAAGTATATCTTTTAATGAGGTAAATAGGTGAGTGAAATGTACTATTAAATTGACCATGTCCTATTAGAAACCAGCCCCGAGCAGATCTCGGCATATCGTTGACAGAAATGTTTTCAAGAGAAGTGCAGTAGAGAGGCATATTACACAGGGAAACGAAGAGAGGATGGGACCTAGAGAAAAAAGACAAAGAGAGGCTGGGAAAGAGGATTGTGAAGAGGAGAAGAAAGGAAAAAAACTCACCTGAGAACAAAGCAGCATGACAAGCTCCACCACTGAGGTGCTTGACTTCATACACACAAGACCTGTAGAGACAAAACACATTCACAGAATTAGATATTAACCATAAAGGTAGTATTTAGCACAGAATATCTGTGGGAATATTCAGTCGTTTTTTCATCAGTTATGTGGCAGTACAAGATACTACGTAGTTAAATAAATACTCTTTTTTTTTTATACAGTATAGAACTTGGACGAAGCTTTATTGTTTTTGGCATACAGTAAGATAAATTGCAGGCAAAGTGACAAGCAATTTCTAAGCCTCTTAAATTGTGCTTCAAATTTGCCCATCATAAAACTGTAAAAAAAAAATTGCATGTGCACAGATCATACACCTCCTACACACACACACACTTCACACATGCACACACGCTCACAGAAGTGAACACAGACATTCACAGCTTCTTTCCTCATCTCCAGTCTGTAGACGGTGAGCCGCAGAAGCAGACAACTCTCTAATGAAACAAGGGCAGGTGTGAAAAGCTCATTTGCAGAAACAATGGCTGCAACTGGTCTCGTATTCCGCACTTCCAGCTCCTCCTGTTGCACTTGGTGAGAACCATTACAGGTGCAGTCATTAGTAAAGGAAATAATGCAACTCTCTAGGACTCATTATAGGCTGTCAGGAGTCGTCTCTGCTCCACACAGCTGCCATTGTTGCACGGAGGACAGAATATTCCTAATTTAAGATTTCAGTTAATGTTGCACGAGTTGTGCAGTACAACTACAATAAGAAATATTGGCTGTTATCACAATGACTAAATTCTCAGGGAGTGACATTAGAATAACAGTCAACATCTGAACACCTTTCAGAGGGGAAAACAGACTCCACGCTGTATAACTAACTGGCATATGCAACAGTATCTGCACCGTACTGTGACTGCATTGTGAATCCCCAAAATGTTGAAATTAGCTATAAAGCCAAACTTTCTCCATTCTATTAAATTTTCCACACACAAAATTCAAAACAAGACTACAACCTGCAATGACTTTTAAATTGGTTGACAGTCTTTCAATAGGAAAACTAATAGTGGGCAACAACAACATATATAAGCTAATATCATAACTTGATATAACATTCAATGGAAGTACTTTTGCTTGTGCAAATGCTGTAGTATGTAACGAAGAATGCTAAATATTCAGAACACTGGATGGATGGATGTTTTGCTCGCTGATTCCACATCCGTCTCTATTCATGAGTGGAGAGTGTCCGAGGGAGCGTATTGTAAATACTCTGAGAGGATGTGACCCTTCTCTTGTACACAGAGTGCCACCGCTGACCTCTTGTTATAGCAGTGACATGTTGAGCCATAAGTCAGGCCGGTCTGACACAGGAGTCAGGTGGCCAACTGACCCTGGCCTTGTGCTGGTAGACAAACTAAATGCATTCTATTTAAACACGGCCTGCCATTCCTTTCCTGTAAACAGGTCAGGGTTAAGGCACGGGTGAATGTGGCATTGTGGGGCAATGCGCCGGCAGGCTGGGCCACTCAGGGGACAGCAAGAAGCAGGCGGCAGGCATCACAACAGCAGCAGTGTTCACACACAGGACTTACCCACCAACTCCAAGTGTAAAGCTCAGGGTGCACTCAACATAATTGCCGCAGTGACCACATGTCTGCAGGGGGGTTGAAGGAATAGGGTGAGGCAAAGGGGCACACGGGGCACAGGGGGGCTTGACCCCGGGCAATCTAAGGAGTGATGGATGACTGGTAATTACTGGTAAATGGAGCGCCTTTGCACTACAGCACAGTATTTCAACTGTGAGCCTGGGAAGGGCCAGGAAGAAGAAGAAAAAGAGGGGGGGAAGAGCTCAACCATTTGGACAAACATACTGCAACTGGGACAGACATTTAAAGAACATGTGGTAAATCTGTGCATTTATTTTGTGTGATAAACCTGCTCTAATTCATGTCAGGGCGCACTTTTCACAGACCCAGACAGGGTTAAAGACGTCTGGTGAGGAGCACTGAGGCCGAGCTGTCCGTCTACGTCCTTGTTTGTGGGGTTACACTCTCAGCTCAGCTCTGGTTTGTCAGCTTGGTCAGTCTGCTGACAGACTTTGAGTGAAAGGGTAACAGACATTTTCACACTTGTCAAGGCTATGCTACCTGATTTTTCATCCCTTTTCCCTGAGTTTGAGTGAGTAGTCCTAGCACATGTGCATGGCTTACCCACATGGCTATTTACATATGTATATATATCATGTATGCATGATGAATGGAGGAAAAACTACATGTGGCTGTTTGTGGAACTTTGCTGGCTGGAAAGAAAAACAGTAATACATTAAATGTTCTTTTAATGACTGTAGACGAGAACTTAATTCATCATTACACCAATCATTTTTACAGGATTGGTTTATACAGTATTAAACAAGACCCTGCTATGAGTAAGCATTCCTGCAGTAAGTCAATTACTTTCAAGGCTTAATTTATCCTGATTTAAAAAAAATGTTTTCCTGTCTGCTTGATAACAAAAAGAAGCATAGCAAAACTAAATATATTTGATATTTAAAACACTATAATATCGGCAGCAACTAATCACACACAAATAAAGTGAAAAAAAAACAATCCTAAGAAAAGTGGACATGTGTCAGACAACTTCTTCTGAATCCGACTTTAATAAAGTCACGGGAATGCATTCTTTCAGGCTGCTGTCATTCTCATAGGTTTCTGAAACTAATATCGGTTTAGTTTACACTTAAAAGTAAAGACTTTGGCAGTGAAAAAACACAGAGATATCATTTCACTTTGTGCAAACTGCAAGTCAAGAGACTGGAGGCCACACACATAGTATTCCACACAGTGTACGTACAGACAAAAACTGTGTGTGTGTGCGTGCGTGCGTGTGTGCGCACGAATGCATGTGTGTGTGTGTGCATGTGTGTGGTGGCAGTGTGTTCTTGTAAATGCAAGCCAAAACAAGCGTTGGGAATGGAGCGGCACACACACGTGCAGGCAGACAATCCTTGAGGTCAGGCACAAGTAGCACGGTGAGAGACTGCCAACCTGAGGCCTGAGGCAGGCACTGGGAGCCTTCACACAACCACCAGGAAATAAGACTAGAGCACAGAGTGGAGTGCTGCAGAAATATTGCACGCTTCTGCTAAACACTGTGCACATTCAAGCCAGTCAGACCAGCACTTTAAATATGCAATGTGACTTTTGTAATGCTGTTTAAAATAAAAGCATGAGGTGTTTATGGTGAAGACATTCATCTTGAAGGCCGTTTTTATTGTGACAGAGAGTACCAGTTCTGTGCTGCAAACCATAGCCAAACCATTACTGCATTACTACCTCTTAGACATTACTAAAAAAAATAACAAGGTCTCTGTAGGACTCTTTACTTCATTTTACTTTCCATGTTTCAGCACACAAACGTTAATACAGTTAAATCTTTCAGCTTTTCCTAAAATTGCAAAACATCTGACAAAAATCAGTACCCATAAATTCATTCTTAAAAATTTTTTTTGGACCTAAACAAAGAAAAAATCCACCAAAGCAGCACGGTGACCAGGAGATGCTAAAAATATCATTGGCATGAGGCGAAGGCCACCAGTTATTCCAACATTCATTTCTACATCAAATCTGTTGTGACTGTGAAACACTGATGTTTAAAAATACTACATCTCAAAATAGTCCTCAATATGTGGAGCGAATCATGAGGGAGACAAAACACGCAGATGTCACAAGATGAATGAAAGGGAAAGCAGATTTAATCAGACTGTGACAGACTCCCAGCTTGTGTGCAAAATAGTGACTCTGCTGTCAACACCTACTACTGTGTATGCATCCATCAATGAGGCAGCTACATGTAGTGTAGTACATACAACGGTAGGGTGGTGGGAGCAGGACTCCACACACAGCTCGGGGAATAAAAAAATGCACTCAACAACATGTGTACCTTCTATGAGCAGCTCCTGCCCATGGCTGCCCAGCAGGGTGCGTGACAGAAAGGGTGCAAAGTCCACAAAGATCTCTCTCAGCAGGGGTGCCACCTTCTCCAAAGCCCTCTCTAGCTTCGTAGTAATGCTGTCAAAGAAAACACATCAAGATAGAAGTCACAAAAGGAGATTAGACACCTGAATTAGAAGTAGAAATGTAAGGGAGGTAGCGTTGTGCGCCATCCATCAAGGGTGAGGCAGAAAAAGAGCAGTAAGATGCCTCCCAGTTGACCCAGTGCACACAGCTAAAACTAGTTAGTGTGTAGCCAGACTGACAGAGTCCTGGTGGGTGCAGAGGGTAACCAACACATTTCCAAGGGTGCAAACCAAGCTGGATATTCACGGGATTATGGTTGCTATCACTGGATATGTCAATAAGATAATACTTTATGTTGTCAAAAAGCCATGTTAACACATGGGTTTTTTTGCATTCAAAGAGGGTTTCTCAGCAGTTGTTTGCATTCTTTGTTGTGACATCTTACCAGGCTTGCACATGGAATCACAGTTGTTCAAGACTGCAGAGGGAAGTTCCTTATCTCCTACACAGTCACTACATGCTGCTGCCTGACATTATCTGAGCACCTCAGAGAAACTGTGAGCTGGAGTCATGCAGCCATACAACTCAGACTGGTATACAAGCAGAGATACGACTCAAGCTGAAACATATCTCTGTGCTCCTACAGTATGTGTACACACACAAATACTAGGCAGCATGAGGTGAGTAGAGGCTTGTTTTCCCAGCTAAGATGGGCAGAAAGCAGCAGGATAGAAAGAGAGGAAAGGTTGGGTTTAGGATTTGCATGAGTGTGTAGTGTAATCTGCCTTCCAGCACCCTGGGAAAACACAGCAGAGGGATGACAGACTAGCATTAAAAGCAGGGTGAATGGGGTCTAGGTGGCTAACATGAATATCCTTGCCTAAGACACTGGCCTGCATCTTTGGAGGCTGCTTGTAATCCTGTCAGGGAGCTAAAGGGTTTGAGCTCGGGAGGTGTCAGTCCCTGGCGTAGTGGACACTGGTCCACTTCACAAAAGGCACTGAAATAGAGAGAAAAATGAAAAAGGAAACCACAGGCAGTACTTGCTTCATGCTGCTTTGTGACTAAATGTTTGGGCTCATGAACTATTTATATAATACATTCATTTATTCATTTTATTTGTTAGGGACCATGTACAATTCTTAACATAAATGTTGCTATTTGATGCATTGTAGCCTTAGGCTAATTTACATCTGCAGTCCCTAAACATAATATAAAATACATAATTATACACATATTTATTTTCAGTAGACTGGAGCAGGCAGTTCAGCTTGGATGTTTTTTTCCTCATCTGAAATACCGTATAAGGCTCAGCAGCGAGATAGTACTATCATTGACTTCACAGTAACGCTAAGTGATGTTGGTTACTGCTGCCATGGCAACTGAAAAGAGAAAGAGAGACAGAGTGTGGAGAAAGACCTTGGCTCTCGGCAGTCAGTGGGAGAGCAGGACGAAGGACGTCTGTAACAAACTATTAGCAAGTGAGGGAGAGATGTACACACAGAAATACACAAATGTCCACAAACAATTAGGCCAAACCACTTACAAAACACACCTCCCTTTTATCTGTGGTCTTTTGTTTTGACTACATAGTGACAAAGAAAATGGTCTCATCCAAGGTGAGCATATAGCTGCCGTAGTTATCCATCACATCAGATTAGGTCAAAGAAATCAATCAATTCAAAGGGAAAGCAAAAACAGAAAAAATAGAAAAGTGACTAGAACAATTTGAAGGGGAAAAAACGTGCGATAAGTTCACACCCAACTCAGTGTTAGGGTTGCACGATATTGACAGAATGTGATATTGTGATATTGATTATGAATATTGTGAGATCGATACTAATTTCGATATTTTTAAACATATGTAAAATTTGTAATATATGTAAAAACATATGCAAGTTATGGGAAAATGCAATCAAAATAGATTCATCACAAATTAAACACAAGGTTTATTTAAACTGACGGTTATATTGGACTGGTCCAACATGAATAATAAATAAGGACCATCTCTACAGAACAGGACATGTTTTACTGGTTGGACAGTATCAAATATATAAATAAAGAGAACAGGACACAACTTTTCTTTCGCTTCGTTCCGTTTTGTTGTCTCTATCTATTTCTTCACTAACACTGTCACTCTGTCGGAATATGCACACATGGTACGCTCCATAGGGTTTGTCATGTAGTGGCCCCGTGCGCTGACGTGCACTAACGTGCAAGTGGCACGGTAACTGGCCAATGAAACATGATCATTATAGCGTTTCAAGCTCTAAATCAAACACGACTAAGCCACACAGCCAACGGACGGGACGCAGCGCTCCTCAAAATAAACTAAATATTGCAAATATTGCAACCCCTTTCGATATAATATTGCGCAACGTGATATTGCGATAACGATATTGAGTCGATATATATCATGCACCCCTACTCTGTGTATGAGTAGATTTTATACACAAGTCACACAATTGGAATGAAGAGAGTTTACTAACACAGGAAAGACCTGTTGTACCTCATGTTTTCTTCTGTGTCTTCAGGCATGGGGGCCACCGTCTGCACGGCCGGCAGGTTCTTACTGGTGGCTCCGTTGACAAAACTGGAGGAAGAGGAGGTGGAGGTGGAGGTGGAGGCAGCTGCATCAGTTGCTCCTGCACGGAAGACCAAGAGACGCATACGACATTAGTGCAATGCAAGAATACTTACAAATATGTATGTCTTTAATAATCTTTAATACTTTTACAGAGAAGTAAGGATTAACTGTTAGGTAACAAAAACGCATTTAAAGAATTTTTAATACTTCTAAAGTTATGTTGACAAATCTTTAAAAAAAAACAACAACATGAACTATGTTGACTGAAATTACACGTCAGGTTCACTTCCAGAGGCTGTAAATGTATGTAATGGCACACAGACTGAAATAGTTCAAAGAAGAAGAAAGAATGGAAAGTTTATGCTGAAAGTGGACTTCAGCAGTCAACGCAAATTTCAACCAAGTCAAACAAATGAAAACTTGGTAAGAGTGTCACATCATGCACCGAATCTTTAATAATCCAAATGCACATAAGATGGTTGTTCAAACTGGTGCCAGCAGCAACATATGGAAACATTTTGCCAACTAATACGACAACAATGAAGAATCAACCGACAACTCATCAAAACATCATCATATCAAAACATCTGCATACATTTTTTTTACATATTACACTTAGTTTTGGTATCAAAGCCAAAATTAGGCTATCGTGACGGCAGTGATGTAAAGGTGAGCCCTGAGTCACAAGTAGAAAATCATCATGACTGTCCATGTGAGAGGCTAAAACCAGAGGGAGTGAGATCATGGGGTCTGGGTGAGGGCCTGTGGCTTTAGCTGAAAGCACACTTTTGACTTGGATACATTTCTCACATTCCTATAGAGGGGCTCAGAGAGGAAAGGGAGAGTTTTTTAATGGCGCACATTAAAAAAGGTGTTGGAGCTCCTAATGGTTCTTGGTGTTAAGTGGGTCCTTTCAGAGGCCCAGACTACAGGAGCCCTGAGGTGGAACTGGCTTCATGCAGCAGAGCCCCAGGAGAAGCAACGTGACAGCAGGTGGGGGGGGACTTGCAGTCAATCAGACAGGAACACACACACACACACACGCACACGCATACACGCACGCAAGCAAGCACGCACGCACGCACGCACGCACCCACCCACACACACACACACACACACACACACACACACACACACACACACACACACACACACACACACACACACACACACACACACACACACACACACACACACACACACACACACACACAGTAAAGCCACATGTAAAAATCGTTTTCACTATCATAAAAGCATTAGTTTAATATATAATTCAGTGTGATTAAAATGGAGGTGTGTTTCATTGGCTTGTATCAGGAAGAATCCTTGTGGCTGAAGAGCAGAGAGCACAGAGCTGCTGCAGACACCGATAGGAAGTTAAAGAGGGCCATCTAGTGGTAACAACGAGCCCCTACACAGGCACACAGGATCACTTGATCAGGCAGAGGGAAAAGAGCTTTGTTTCTATTCTTGGAATGGAAGAATGAAAGGTTGTTAGGATGAACAGTAAGGACTCAAATTGCTCTGAAGTAGTGTTATTCAAAATGATCCACATCAGCAGGGCCAAACATCGTCATTTAAGCGTAAGTACATTCCAGTGACCTTGTCCATGACCTACCCGTGGTGTTGATCATGCTTTTGGGGGTGGCAGAGGCGGCAGCAAAGATGTTGGGGGTGCTGCCAGCTGTCAGCCCAGCAGAGGTGCTGCTGCTGCTGCTTCCCACTGTGTTAACTGCGAGGCTGCCAGGGGAGGTTTTCTTCACAGGCACCACCACACTCCTACAGGAAACACACACACACACACACACACACACACACACAGAATGCTTTGTATACACATGCACACACAAAATTATACCTATAAACAGTTACAATATTAAAACAGAGAGTTCACATCTTTAGACTGTACTGCTGCAGCGTAAACAATTGCAAAATGGATTGAAAAAGTGCAGCAGAGTGAAGAGGAAAAGCTGGAGGTTGTGGGTTTATACCCTTTATATGTATCTTCCCTGCCAAAATGCCCTTGAGCAAAACACTAAATCCCTAGTCTATATCCACGACGTTCCATTTCTAGGATTGCGCCGGTGCCACCGGAAATTCCGCCAGATGTCCCTCTTTTGACTCGGATGTCCGTCCCCCTGCCTCTGTCTCTGTGTTGGCGTTCTAACCTCCGGCTGATTTGTGAGGACTCTGGTTAACTGCTCCTCAGATCTCTGCAGGGTAAATCCAGACAGCTAGCTAGACTATCTAAAACTACTTTTGAACGTACACGTTCCACTAAAACAAGTTCCTTCCTGAGACTATTTTGCAGAGGCACTGTGGCTCCGTCCGGCGTTTAGCACCGCCCAAGACGACTGTGATTGGTTTAAAGAAATGCCAATAAACCAGAGCACGTTTTTCTGTCAAAGCGAGACTACTAAATCCCTAATAGCTCCAGGATGCTGTAGTAACTGCAGGAGGTAACTGTATACTCAAAGTGTGATAACTTCATAGGATTATTTGGCTGTGGTATAATAATATAAAAAGACTGCTGGGCTAAAACTCTAAAACAAGTTATCTTTGTCAGGAAGGTTATAGTTAAGCTGAATCATTTTTGAGTTGAGAAACTAGCCTGGGACGAGGGGTTGAAATCAAATTAACATCTAGCAGAGTCAGTAGAAGAGTAGTAGAGTCAGCATCTAGAACAGAGGCTTTTCAGCCATTCACTTGGGAATCCAGAAAATTCAGGACTTCCTTGACTTTTGATTCAACTTGCATATCCTCCTTTCTGAAAAAAATAAATAGTAATTTACGTTTTAAAAAGAAAAAAGGAGAACAGTAATGAACATCATCATCTCTTACTGCTCTCAGGCCTGCCAGCATGAGCATGCCCAGACGTTAGTCAGTACATTCGGAAAGGTAAACATCCTGACCTGTAAATCCACCCGTCAGCATAATGCATGCAATGACACACACACACACACACACACACACACACACACACACACACACACACACACACACACACACACACACACACACACACACACACACACACACACACACACACACACACACACACACACACAGGTAAAGTGGCTTGTTTAGAGCTCCCTAAGCCACTGAAAGGATCAGTGAGTGAGTGTTTTGGCAGAGCTCCAAAAAGGAGTTTTGGAGTGGGTGATTATGGTTTTGTCATGCTGATCACAAATAACAATGTGCAAACATATCACCCACCCAACTGTCCTTCACTCATTAGCGCAGACCCCCATATTCTCTCAAACACAACCCTAATGAGCAACTTAGCAGTTGTTACTGACACACATCTGCATAGCTACCGTCTGTGTTTCCAACTGACAGCGACGGCTCATTGAGCATGAGATTCAAGACCTTTCTATTTGGCATTTGCTCTGTACAGACACACAGAACAGAATCTGTTTTTTTACAGAAAGTACATGTAGATACTTAAGATATATTTGCGGAGTATGGCCTATATACAGCAAGATTCTTTATTATGTCCCTAGATAGAAACAGAAACTTTTAAAGTAGAGATGCAGGAGAGGGCACCAAGGAACTGAAAAGTCAGGAGAAACGATGAATAATTATATACATTAAATCAAGAAGGAAAAAAAGAATATGCATGCATATGTGAATGTATGTAAATACATAGTTCCATAGATATAAACTCACATAATCATTTACATTTACATGTATACCAGCATACACATTGTACACACACATCTGGATATAAACACTTTATGATGTATAATATAGGAGTGCATACACACATACTCCCTCCCTCCCCACCCTTATATGCATATTAGAAACAATTATAATATATATCTCTACTATAAAAATATTTGAAAAGATAATAACATGTAATCATTTAACAAATTAATAAAAACCAACCAAGGGAAACTCATCTAGAGAATACACTCTTGCACCATGCCTATATAACAGCCTAAATGGTGTCTGTACCAGCCCCTATCCATTTTGCTGATCCATGATTTAAATGTCTAAGCCATTGACTTAATAATAATAATAATTAATAATTTATACTTTATTAATCCCACAAGGGGAAATTACAATCTTTTCACTCTGTTGTTATTACACACACACACACACACACACGATCAGTACCTATACATGCACTAATGGAGAGATGTCAGAGTGGGGGGGCTGCCCATGGAAACAGCTACCTGTCTACCACCATACTTTGGTCGGTATGGGGACTTGAACCTGCAACCCTCCGGTTCCCAACCCAACTCCCGACTGACCTTAATGCAAACAACGTCTTCTGCGAGCCTGAGACGTAGAGTCATGTTACAGACTAACTGACAGCTTGTCACAGTAGACAGAAAGGCAGTCACATCAAACTAAAACTTTGGATGACATTCCCACATCATATGAAAATAATTTCCTAGCAAATTTGATGCACATAAAGTACAAACTGGTGCAGTTAACTTTTTCATTGAGGAGAATTTACTGGTGTCAAACTAAACCTATGGAGAAATTTGAAATGAGTCAGTTGATGATTGAAGTTATGAGATGAAATTGGAGTGTGTCTATGCCATTTTGTTGTCCATTTATTCACCTTTTCAAAATGTTGAGCAAAAATACAACCCGTGCAATATTGTTTCCATGCTTTTAAATGCTTGTTCTTATATTTATTGACTGGGATTACTGTGCACGAGCATATGTTAGAGTGTATGTTGGACTATTTATTTGTGTATTTATTATTTTATATTCAGGTACGGCACAGCAAATTTCGTTGTACACAATATTGTGCAATGACAATAAAGACTATTCTATTCTGTATGGGCTATCACTATACCATTTATGTTTGCACTATTTAAAAGATAGGTCTGTATATACAATATCCTTGAGAGAAATTGGTGCCATGTTGCTTTCCATGTCTACTCAGGATAAATTGTTAATTGTAATTACAGTAGCAGATGGGTTAGTGTAAAGTAATATTAATCATGTTAACAAAAGCATCACCAATACCCGTACATTTAAGCATTTTCCAGAGGTATGACGCCTCCAACCTTTTGAAAGCTATTTCAACATCAACTGATTACATACAGCAGCTCTTGATCAAGTTCCTGGCGGCAAGTCCATCATATCAAACAGAGAAGTGTATATTATCTAAATCTACGTGACCCTTAACAAAACCAGCCTGAGCAGGGTGAACCATAATCTGAACTAAAAGGACTGTACTAAATGCACATCGCCACTTTACATATTCTGTGTTGAGCACCATAACATTTTAACACACTGCGCTGCTAACTACTTACTACAGCACTTTAACACACTGTACCGTTGACCTTTAAACTGGTTTTTAAAGTTTTTTTTTTTATCTGGTTTTACGTCTGCATGATTGTTGTCTTTTTCTGTTGCACTGCAAGTGGCTGGTGGAGAACAGTCATCTCATTTTCTTTATGTATGTACGTACACAAGGAACTATGACAACAAAATGTATCTGAATCTTAATCTGAATCTGAACCAGTTTGGGAAAACATTTTGAGATGCTAAGACCATGTAAAAAAATTGTAACTTTATGTTATTAATGATAGCAGTGGCTTCCCTTTATTTGTGGAAGCTACTGTACAAAACATCACATGGTGCTAAAAGAGAAAACTCATGAATAAAACATAAAAGAAAGGCTTGTGGAGACTTGAGATGAAAGTTAGACTTGTGACCAGCACCGACACACCACGCACCCAACGACCTCTGTTCACATGCAATCTGATTGACCAAGGATTAAAGATGATGCAGTGAACTTGGATCTGCAAGAGCTCCCTGACAGGAAGGAGAGGAAAAGCTTGTCCTTATCAGGTCTGCAGTTCGCCTTTGGGTTTGTAAGGGGTGCCAGATAATGTCTGGCCCAATCTCCGGCAGTTACTCTGGGTGACACAGGCCAGGCCTCTGCTCTGTCACAAGCTAAGCCTGCTGTCATCTGAAGCAAATCCCCAGGAACCCTCCCTCCACAGAACAACACAGGCTTTTACTGTTTTATGTTGCAACTGTTTATCCACTGTCTTTCTCATAGCTCAAGTTAAACTTGCTGGACTCCATGTGAAACAAACTTAACTTGGCCAAGATGTATTTCAGACTTCCTTCCATCCTTTTCTACTGTACAACCTATTTCTCAAAATGATCAAAGCTGTGATGTTTTATGCAATAGATGAAATAGCTATGTAGTTTCTCTATGGATAAAATACACAAAAAGTAGATTATATTGCACATTAAGTGACACAATGTTGCCTCATTGACAAGCACCTAACAGGCGTACAATACCAAAAATATCATTTTATGAAATGTAGCAGATCAAAATCTACTCAGTCAGTCAAGAGAGAGTCAGCGAAGCTTGAAAGCTAACTGAAAAGTTATCAGATATAGATACAGCTGTGCTGTGAAGAACACTGATGACAAGCATCATTTATTTAGTAGATCTCTGTAGTGCTCTCCTCTGTGAATATCCGATATCAGAACATCACTAGCATGTTTTGATTGTCAGAACTCGGCGTATATTTAATCTTGTTTTCCAAATTCATCCCTTGCCTGCATCTTCCAGCAGAAGCGTGCCAGTTATTTGGCATAGCCGGGGCGTTACATTAGATCTACAGATGTAGATAAAACATGAACTTTGTTTAATTAATAATGAATGAGCAGAGGACTCATGAATCATGTATAGATTATCTTGCGCATATTTTATTAATAGAATTGTCTTAATTGAGGTGCAGAGAATAAAGCAAGGATTAATCTTGGAATTAATAATGAATGAGGTCTGCAGCTGTGGGAGATGACTGTAGTGTAAAGTATAACCAAAGAAATTCTTGCTTTTAAACCCAGCAGATGAAATCTATTCTAAAAGTGCTTTACTCAGGGATACAGGAAAAGATACAGAGGAAATGTGCTTACTTCCCACTCGCAAATTCAATTAAAACCAATTATCATTGCTTTACATTATGGGGGAAATTAAACATGTAAGCACAAACAATATCTCACAGAGCTAATTTGGAGACTGATGGGAAAGAAGAGGGAGGAAGTATTTCTGTACTGTATTCCCATCTGGTCTAAGGGACATCTGGATGTTGAGCAATTTAAACCTCTAGGAGAGTCTCTAGGAGAGGGGCCTCTGCGACGACTGCCCCTGTGCGCTCCACTTTAAGCCATTTTTCCCCTCCTTTTTCCTTTTTGATGTTGTCACTCCCAATCTATTGTCGCCCTGACAGACAAATGAAAGGCTTGTCCACGTCTGGCAGCTCATTTCGCTGGCAGGTGGCAAACAATTAGACACAGCAAATAGAGGCTAGAGGGGGAGCGACATGAAAAGCATGAGACAAAGTTGTATATGTGGTCAGGAGGGTTTGTGTGAAAGCATTTCAAAAATAATACACTTTGCCGTGGCGACTCATTTCAGGCTGCCACTTCCCATTACGGGTGTGAGCGGTGAGGGCGACAGGGCTGGCTATGGTGTGGCGTGAGGCCGCTTCTGTTTAATCTGTCATCAACACCCTGGAGACCCCCACCCTCTCAG
The DNA here is from genome assembly GCA_023631565.1 of Gymnocephalus cernua. Lineage (NCBI taxonomy): Eukaryota > Metazoa > Chordata > Actinopteri > Perciformes > Percidae > Gymnocephalus > Gymnocephalus cernua. The sequence continues at coordinate 7,860,914 of CM042430.1, forward strand.
CTGTCCTCTCTCCACATCCTCCTCCATCTTTTCTCCTATTCATCAGGCTCACCTCAGCCCCAGCCCGGCAGCAGCAGCATGCATTTAAAAGAAGGGAGGCCCCATTGTTCCTCCTGACTCAGTATGTCCTCCGCCGTCTCTCTGGAGCCTGGCAGTGATTACACAGACACGCACAACTCAAACTCTACCAAATCAGTGGTGTCCAGAGGACAGGATGGCCTTTTGGTTGTGCTCAACCAACTGAAATTACATTTTTTCCAAAGATTTTCAAAACTTTATCAACCACAGGAGACAAGGATCAGAGGCTTGCAGCTTGAAATCCCTGCAGGAGCAGGTTTGTAAACTCCCAAATCCAGACAGATTACTGTGTGGTTTTATCTAATCCAGGAACGTAAATAAACCGCAGCGGTGCCGCGGTGCTTCAGAGACCTTTCCAAACACAGGAATTCTTTGCCGTGGGATGAGTACAATACAACTGGCCTGAAATGAATAATGTGTTGCATGCTACTACTTAGAAACCATTAGTGGTATACTGGATAACTAAAATAAACCCAGAGGATTAACATCAGCATATTACGGTCGCTTGACTGGTAACACACACACGCACGAACACACACACACACACACACACACACACACACACACACACACACACACACACACACACACACACACACACACACACACACACACACACACACACACACACACACAAATGAAATGTTAACCTCAGAGAATTATGGTTTGTTTTTGGCTTTAACTAAGTTTGCTTTACCTATTAAAAACAATATAAAACTCAAGTTCAGTTAAAAGGACAATACTGTTGTTTTTTACAAGTTATTGCTTCTTACTGTAGCTACAAAATATTGTACAGTACTGCGTACTTACAATTTCTGCTGTCCACTTCAAATCCAAGTTGTATAGTTAAGATTTAGAACATCAAGTCCCAAGATACATTATAATATTCCTTATAATTGTGTTTCAATGCCATGCTTTCCACAGCAAAGATAGATTTTTTTTTTAAATAATGCAGAATAAATGTTCACTCTGATGGATTTGACAACTCGAAATGTGACTGTGTAACTAATATCCATTAGATGTTTGGAAAATACATTTAAAAAGCAGAAACAGCAAGGGTTGCTGGAGGTTAACTGGGATGCAAAGAACATGATTTTTTGTAAATGGGCTAAAATGCAAAATCTCCAGTACACTTCTGAAATAAAAAACTGGGATTTTGGAGGCACCTACAATTGGTGCTTGGATCAAGAATATGGCGCAATGTATGACCATGGAGAGACTGACATATATATTGAGAGACAAATTGGGGGTGTATGAGAAAATCTGGAGGCCATTTGACCGGTTTGTAAAAGAAGAAGTGGGGAGCTGCTTTCTGTGATACTGTCATATAATTAGCTTTTGTTTTTTGATTGTTGTAGTAGAAATTTAGTTGTGGGTTGGGACGGGAGGAGTTATTGAACATTTTATTTGCAATGAAGAATTAATAAAAACATTGTTTAAGAAAAACAAAAAAACAGTGATTTTCTGCACAGTAGACTACCTGACACTTCCTCACCTGTCAAAGGAGTGAAACTGCATGGGCAACATGTCCTGGGCGTTGGCAGCAGGGTCTGGGTAGGACACAGGCTCCAGCCCGGCCTCCATGCCCTCCACTGGAGAGGCCACTAGGCTCTTCAGAATCTCCTTGACATTGATGCCCTTTTTGGGCTGGCTGATGCTGATAATGGAGGAGGACGGTTTCAGCACCTCCACGCTGAGTGATTCGGACACACTCTCCTGGGACTTCTTCACCTCTGAGGACAGTGTAGATATGAGCACTCCCGCGCTGTTACCCAGATCAGACTCGTTCAAGACGCTGGCTACCTGCTCCTCTCCGATACCAGAGTCTGTGTGGGGAAGGGAGCTCTCCATGTGAAGGTCTGGTGGCGCAGGACGGTCCTTACTGCTGTCAAAAGGTGTTTCTGTAGCGTGCGCACACACACACACACACACACACACACACACACACACACACACACACACACACACACACACACACACACACACCATAAGTACAGCACATATAGAGGATCTAAATGCCATTAATCTCAGACCGTGGTAAGAGAGTTTAGTATTAATATTAGTTCCACTTGAATTGAGATCAGTGATTGAAGTAGTCAATAATTGCATTTTGAACCCTACATTATACAGATCAACATATCACAAATATTTATCATAGTTGGTCTATCTATTTGCCCACTATTAACATAGTATTTGCCAAGAGAAGTAAGAAATGGGTATTTAAAACTGAATATTTAACAAAGAGCAATGAATGAAGCTGTATTGTAGAGCCAACTTTACATTCCAAGCCAAAGAGTAAATTAAGCATGTGCAGAAGGAGCCATGTGCCGACGCAGCTCCTTAGATCTCTCTCCAGAAGCTCTGATCCTCTGGTGAGATTATCTCTCTGTTATTCTCCTGCTGTGCTAATAAAATATGAATCCTTTTTCTTCAGCTTCCTCCTGCCTAAAGCCTTTGGGGGATATCTATTTCACGGCGTTGAAACAGTGACAGAGGAGTCAGATAGCTGCTCTATCATTTTGGTACATAATATACTGTCCCTGTCTATATACATGAGATGCTGGGTGTGAACCAAGACTTTGTTTTTCTAAATCTGCAGCACTCTGTCTCTTCATACATTGAACATGCATTGTCTATATAGCGAAAAACTGTTTGCTTTTTTCCCCAGAAACTTGCAGAGGTGCCTTTCTAGTCTGATTTTGTTTAATTGTGACACAGTGTTTACCTACTGTAGATGCAAGGCCGGCCATATTAATATTCATCACATGCCCCCTAACGAGGTCAACGGGGCCTGATTTAGCCAGCGAGTCGTCTGACTTCCTGGTCCATCAGACAATCGTCTGCCACATGCCGTCTGGAAAATTCCCCCATTTTCTGGTGAAATTTATGAAGGCGGCAGTGTGCCTTTCTCCTCCCAGCAACCTCTATGATCCCATTCTCCTCTGGTGGATTGCTTGCCTAATGGGCACTGACAGATGGGGCTGAAAATAGCAAGCCTGGCTCCACTGCCCCAAAAACCCCACAGTAGTTGGCCAGCATGCTGCTGCTTTCCCATCTCTCAACTTCTCACTGCTCATCTTCTCTTCCTTTCTTCTCTTTCTCTGTGTGTTCCAAGCTCCTCAAACTATGCTTCCATATTTCCTTTGGCCTCTATCCTCTTCCTCTTGTTTCTTTTATTCACTTCACCATTTGTCTGAATGGAAGTTGATAAAGCAAAAATACCAAGTTGGCACTGCGGCAGACATTGTGTTAAACCTTTGTAGGCAGCCACTGATTTCCTTTCATGTGGCTTAATGTATGATTTATGACTTGAGGCACATACTACCTTTCATTTCAGGGAGAACGATGATGCCTATTCAAGTTCATAACTACCATCTCCAACCCCAGTCTCCATGTGCTTCCACATTTAATTCTGTGCGGTGCAATTAGCAGAGCTCTGAATAAATCATAGGTGAGCCAGTGGAGTGTGGGCAGGGTATCCCTCCTATTTTACTGAATGAGCTTTCAGCCCAAGCAGGCAGCAGTGCACCAGAAAGGACCAAGGACACTTAGCATTCATCTGTATCAGACACAGTCAGCACAAGCTAAGATTAGTGAGCAGGAAGAATGGACGTGAGAGGGATAGGGCACAGCTGTCAACACCTGTGCTTGTTGGTGAGTTGATCTCCTGACGCATGCTGCGGCCTGATTGGCTTATCCTGGCAGTCTCCCGTTGGGGCTCCAGGATGTCGCGGTACTTGGAGACCATGAGGACAGAGATGAAGTACACCACAGCTAAAGCCAGGAATTGGGCTTGCTTACTGTCATCCTGTGGATAAGAATCACAATAAAGTTACACCACTCTCTATTCAGAATTTCACACAATGCGCTGCTGCTCTCTGAAAATGGTTCTCTTACTGCCAATGCACCGTGCATAGACCATGACAACACATTCAAAGTACTGACATTATTTTCTAACAATACGTGCTTTGAAATATGTGGCTTTGGAATATATCCATTCAAATGTTGCAGGCTTGTGTTCAACAGACAGCCGCTCAGTTGACAAGGACACCTCTAGTGTTTCACCTGTTGATTGTAGGGTATTACTCTGCACACCTGTTTATCTACCAACAAAAAAAACTAATCCTATTTTCCTCTTCCTTTCTACCTGCAGCCAATCTTTGTGACAAACACATGCAACTCTTGCATGTACAAGCTCTGCACACGCACACACACACACACACACCAGCACCAGCACTCACCACATCACGAAACACCACGGCGCGCAGTCGACTGATGTCCACATCCTGCAAAAGGCGATCAGGGTCCTTGATGGGAGACAGGTTACTAGGGACAGTCTCTATGGCTGTCTAAAGCAAAAAGATAACACAATATGACATGCTACTCTGTTCAGTTAAAGCTCAATTCAACTGTATATTGCCAATACTTTTCTTTTCACATAATTTAAGAGATTAGAAAAACGGTCAAATATGGAACCGAAAAAATCTGCCAACATCTGTATGTTAGTACACAAAGACAGATTTAGTACTATGAGGGGTGTAAATGACCCTTAGAATAGGAGAGCTGATTTAGCGTCGCTACAGGTCACATTATAAGGATGGGGCAAAGTGTTGTTAAAGTAAAATGCAATGTATAAATGAAATGTCCTAGGGGCACAGAAACCACACATCCTACCTTGTTGGAAGTCACAGCATTTTGCTGGTTTTCATGAGGCTTGTTGTTGTTGGTAATGGAAGACTTAAGTCCTCTGTCTCTGTGTCTCTGCCTGCACTCGAGACAATTCCTAACAGCCACACAACACACTGCACACACGCACACGCACGCACACACACACACACACACACACACACACACACACACACACACACACACACACACACACACACACACACACACACACACACACACACACACACACACACACACACACACACACACACACACTAGGATTTAATATTTTTCCCGGAAATTAGATGAATCAGATCCCGGGAAAAGACAACGCATTTCTCGGGATTCCCGGCTGTTTTTTGTGTTTTTTTAGCCCAAGTAATGTATCAATATCATTCAAATATGCGTTCCCAAATCCCAAACTGACATTTTTTATATTATTTGTATCATTATTAGGGCAAAAGAACACAGTTTATGTCCATCATCAACACAGTTTGCAATGATCATTTCTGCTGCGTGATCAAGTGAGCTGCGTGCTGCAGCGTGACATCTGCTGCAGCGCTGATTATGAAATGTCAGGTGGAATGTCTGGGACTGGTCTTCTGAAAATCTAGGCAACCCTTATACAACCAATATTTTACAGAACTCCATTATAATAACTAACAAAATATGCTAAAGTAAACCATTGAATGATTCCTAATCCATTCTTTTCTTTTCTTTTTTAAGCTAATCCATTCTGTTAAACTTCTGTAGCTGTTGAGATGTGTAAGCGGCTGCAAACGGGAATAATCACTCAAAGTTTACCAAATATTTCTTTATTAAGGCAGGCATATTTCTCTTTTAAACACATACAAGTTCAACTAAATTAAAGGGATACTTCACCGATTTAGCATTCAGCTTTGTATCAGTACAAACCCGGTAGTATTTCTGAATGACCGTGCTTCCCTCCCTCATGTCCCCCGCAGAGGGGAGATCTCTGCATTGGGGGTATGGAAAGCATTCCTCCAATGATGTAAAATGACGATTTTTGCGTCATTGGAGGAATGTTTGGCCAGAGGCAAAGAACTACAGCCAGCAGTAGGAGCTACTTCCACATGTTTTCAACCCGCCCATCACCCGAAGCCAGCCGATCTCAGCTGGAAAAAAACGAAATGTCAGCCATCTTTAATTTCGCTAAACAGGGCTCTGCTCTCTCTTCTCAGCAGCTAACTTTTACAAAATTATGTGCTTTCAAACTACCGCACACGTGTACCACCGGAATACATCGCTACAGATCGGAGAATATGCAGGAAACGTTATTACAGACGGAATAATCGGCACACTACGAGAGCTTCGCCTGCCCGGAGACCAGCACGGAGACCAGCACGGAGACCAGCGGTCTCGCTCGTACCCCGAGCCGGGGAAGTGGACATCCTCATCGGCTAGGTGGGAAGCTAACGCTAGCCGGGGAAAAGGCACATCCAGAGCGAGCTAACGCTAGCCGGCCACCTGTCCCATCAATCCTGCTTGAAAGTGTCCGTTCATTAAACAACAAACTGGACTACATCCAACTTCAACGATGCTCCCAACGCGAGTTCAGAGACTGTGTTTTTTTGTTTTCGTGGAAACATGGCTGAACAACAGTGAACCGGACTGTCCAGCTACCAGGCCTGCTAGCCCTCCGACGATCCGAGCTAGAGATGCTCTGTATGAAGGTGAGCTGTGTTAACACGGACTGGTGCAGAAATGTGGTGATTTGAATCCAACTATCTGCTAACCGCTGGAGTTTGTGACTGTTACATGGCGACCATTCGACATCCCACGCTAATTCACGGCTGTGTTTATACTCGGTGTTTACAGCCCACCAAGCCTAATGCTGGTATGCTTAGCTGAACTTTACGGAGCCTATAATGTGTGTGTGCACTAAAGGTAGCCTGTTTCGTATGTCGTTGTTATATAATGTCGTTTTTATATATTTTAAATGTGTAACACCACTTGAGCCACGATGAAACGTTGTTTCGTGTATATGGTTGAAATAACAATAAAACACATTGAGTTGAGTCGAATGCCTCACTGTCTGTCTGTCAAGCGGTAGGCGTGGCTTGGGAGTGGACTCAAAGCAGCGAAGCGAAGTGCATTCTGGGATTTGGTGTCTTTCATCCATATGAGCCAAAAACACATTTTCTGGCTTTTCTCGGCCTAGAAGGCACCAATTTCATTTCTGCTACATAAGTGACCCAATTTAAAGATATATTCAGCTTTCCAGCGGTGAAATATCCCTTTAAAGAAAAAGACCCACAGAAATGTACAACTGTGCACTGCAAAAAGACAGGGCCATATGTAAAACTGACAACTTAGGCTCCATATTTCTTTTAGTTTACAATGAATTCTCACCCTGCCCTTCTTTCTTTTTCTTCTGGAAGTGTGCTTTCAAAAAGCAGAGAGCGTTGATAGACTCTATGCTCAGGCGGATTTTTGTGACAAATTGGCCGCAGATAGAAAACGCTCTCTCCGCCTCCACGGATGGAGCCTGAATAATACTAAGAGCTTCCAACAACTGTTGCAGGTGATGGATTTAGTGAGCCTGTATTACCGTAGCTACGGTACGGCACCGTCGCCTGCATCAACGTTACCGTATGACAACAATAGACACGCACTCCTTGCGTTTTTTATTTTATTTCCTGTTTCCCGTCATAACCTTTCCCGGAAATCCGGAAATAGTCTTGATCAGATTTCCCGGGAATCCCGTTTCCCAGGATAAAACCCTAACACACACACACACACACACACACACACACGCACATGCACACACAGCATACAAATAGGCTCTCATTTCAGGGTTAAAAGTAAATTAAATGTTAATAACATGCATGACCTCTTTAAAATGAATCAGTTATCTCTGATGACTAATTGTTCCAGGCTGCCGGGACAGAGACCGGGAGTTCAAATCATCAGCCAGACTGATTTCACAGTGAAGCCAGTGATGAGAAAGAGCACAACTTGGAGTCAACAATCCAGCAAACACAGGCTCATGCACACACAGACCCACAGGCGCAAACAGATATAGACACAGAAACACTCTCACATGCCCAACTAAAAAGAGACACCAACACACACTTTTTCTATGATTGTTTCCTGTATCCAATAATTCTGCAAAAACAACTGTATTCTACATTTAATAAGCAGTTGCCTACTTTGCATTCAAATGCAATTCATCAAATCTTTATTATGTACACAGACACATTCAAACATACACGAGGGCAGACAGGACCTCGTGACTTTTATGAGACACACCAACGACTAACACAAAAGGCTGCCATTTGCAAAGACTACCTGATCGGACTGCAAATGATTCTCTCTGCTCATTCCTAAATGATGATCGTGTCGGTTTTTACTGCTCCAAACTGCCGCAAATCCCTGCACATTCTCCAGTTAAGTATACAATTAGCAAAGGACTCTTAAATGAATTATCTTTGCTGATCAAACAGAGGATTTTCGGGAATTAGAGAAATTATTACTGTGTGAGGCGAATACTGTCATAGCATTTTCTAGCTCATCAATTTTCCAGTGTGACTGGCAAAAGATGCAATGGAGATGCATGAAGACCGATGTAAGTGTTTTAGTGTCTCCCCTGCTCATGACCTTACCAAGTCTGAGGCACTGACGCATCAGGCCCCCGGAGGACATGTTCTTCTCAGCCTCAATCTCACTGAAGTTGAGGGAGCTGGAGAACACCAACACGTCTACCATCACCATGAGACGGGACAGGAAAGTGATGGCCGTCTCCGAGGACATGCCCTGTGTTGCCTCGATGTTCTCCAACTCCGTCTTGCACAAGCAACAAAAAAGACACCAGTCACATTAAAACAAAAGCGCACATGTAAAATATCATCTCGGCCACATTCTCACCACTAGCTGTGTTTAAAGTAGATATTATATTGATATTGATATATGAGGCTAGATATTGCCATTTGACAAGATTTGTCTTTTCCTGGTTTTAAAGGCTATATTACAGTAAAGTGGTGTGATTTCTGAACTTACTGGACTGTTCTAGCCGTTGTGTTTTTTACACATTACTGATGATCTCCCTCTCTTACTCCCCCATGTACCTCTGTGTTCCTCTCGGTATACGTGTTTACTGCTGTCTGTGTTTTCTGTTGTATTTCAAATTGTATTTAATGTAATTTAAACTGATGTATTTCTAATGTATTTTCTAGCCTTCCTTCCCTTAGGGAAAGAGAACCTGTTCTTAATGACGTGCCTGAAAAAATAAAGGTGAAATAAAAAAACATATTTCTTACAAATCTCATAGTGTACATTTTTTTGTGAAAGCACCAATTGTCAACCGTACAATATCGTCACAATATCGATATAATGGTAAAAAATATCGTGGTATTTGATGTTCTCCATATCGCCCAACTCTAGAGTAAAGCAGTATTCTTTTCAACAGAAACAAGCAAAATAATATGGAAAGAGGGTCATATCAGATATAGGTCAGGCAGAAGGCATGGACCATTATTATTATGTGAGGGTGAGAAAATATTGAAAACTGTAAAAAATGAGTGGAAGGTTTGATCCATAGAAATAAAATGTTCTATGATTTGATCTGAGTTCGGCTGATTATCAAACTCCACCTAGGGGGATATTTTTCCATAGGCTTTTTGGTTCGAGCCCAAGCAGTCCCTTTTTTGTTTGCTCTCCTTTCCTTTGTGTTGAGACATGGAAAGGTTTTCTAAAGAAATATTTGAGAAGGGTGCCATCTGCACCAGTCCAGAGGGATAGTACATTTTTAGATCTAGTTAATGAGTATTAAGCACAAAAAGGGTTGTGAATACAGTAATTAAGAGAGAGAAATTAAAATAATAACCGTGGCACTCAAGACATGCACACACCAAATAAACAAAATATGATGATTAAAATCCATTTCAGCTTAAAACTGCAAATTAAATCTGATAATTACAGTAGATCGATAAAAGTAAACATGAATGACACACAGGGAAGTTAATTACAAACTGTTGCAAGTAATGTCCTCAGCATTAATTGAAGCTGAGCAAATATAGGAGGCCCTAACCAATAAACACGTCTTATCTCCCACAGCTACGTCCTGTGGTGAACTACACACAACCACAGACCAAACGGTTCTAAACAAACTACCACTAGATGGCAGTATCCACCCACAGGGAAGACAGGGAGGTGCACTTACAGTAGGAGAGGTGGCAGCTGAGAGAAGGGGCAAGATCCCTCCACAAGCGATAATTATGTTGTCTACCATTTGTGAGATGAGGTGGATGGCGTTGTGGACAAATATGATGTTCTCGTTACTATTAACAAAGTCCATGACAGATTTGGTGGAGTGGCTGCGAGGGAAAGAAGAGGAAAAAAATGGATTATTAAGCATTTTTCACATGGCAATCCTAATGTGCAGTAAAATAAAATAAAAACATGTATAGGTTTTGTACATACAGTCTATGGTTGTATAGAAAAAAAAGGCAGATTGCATTCAATATATCATGTCTGAAAGCAGAAAATGAAGTACATCAGAGTACCCCCGGGATTCTCCAAGTTAAATTAAAGACTTTTCAAGACCTTTTTAATACTACCTAGGATGAAATATAATACCCTAATCCTAACTTCGTAGCAATATAATCCTATAATGAATTTTAAGATTAAGATTTTAAGAAGAGAAAAGAATTATTTACCAAGTAACATTACCTGAATACTCACATTCATATTTAACACACAATAGCTTTGTGAGGTGTGTTTATACTAATAATATTTGTTATATTAAGATCTTTTATGCTAAGAAACTGAAAATACAAAATAAATATACTGCTGTATAACATCCTAATTGAGTAAATTGTAAGGTTACATACACAAGACATTTATTTATGACGTTACTGTATATCCTACGAAAGGACAAGAAAAAAATACAACACCTTTGTTAAATTAAATGTAATACTTTTAGGGCCTTATTGTTGGAATATTTAATGTTTTTAATATTTTTATACCCCGCGGGTACCCTGTTAGTTCTGATGTGGAAAGGTAATCCGAGTATGACTCTAAGCACCATGCTCCCTCTCTGTCTCTCTCAAGCGCACATAAAGCCCTTCACACACCTTCGCCACACGTGGACGTCACTCTCCAGTGCAAACAGCAGGTCGGTGAGCAGTCTCTGGTGCATGGCTGACCATTTGAACTCTGGGATGCGGAACATGGTGGTGCGTGGGCCGGGGCTGAACTGCTGTCGCTGTTCTTCTGTCATGGGAGTCCCCCGGAAGCCCAAGTCCACACGAATGTCCCTCTCCATCTGAGAGGCTAGGCGGCCATGCAGACTCTGATGGGAGAGCAGTTAATCAGCAACAAACAGTAAACTAATTAATTTGGCATCACATCTACAATCACTGTCCATCATGAGATACTGTTTACAGACTAGTTGCTAATCCTATTCTTCTGTTAAGATGGACAGTGTGCCCCTAATGAGATATAATGCTACTGTCATGCTATTCTCTATGCATCATGAATTGCCAAATTTAAGTGAGTCCTCAGATAACCTCTTCCAGGCTGCGGGTAAAGAAAAAATACAACAAGCTTAATGCAACCTCTAAATATACCAGTTAAGTTGAATGAGTCAGCAAGGTGCTGCAAAAAAAAACCTGTTTAAAAAGCAGCAGCGATGAATTGAACATGAGCAATTACGCAACAGCAGAGAGGTTGTGTAATTGTCAGGGGTTTTAAAATAAACCCCTGACTCCCACTGGCCCTCCATCAGTGACCCAGTCCCAGCAAAAGAGCCTGACCTCTGAGAAAGAGCACAGCTCATACGAGAGGAGGGGAACGAGGGACAAGTCCCAGGCGGTTGTTGCCGAATAATGCTTTGTCTATTTCTGCCCTCCTGTTGGCTCAGCCAACTATTCCAGCAGCCCACTTTCCTTTTCTCAGAGGGATGGTTCCTGATGTGCACCAGGCCATCCTGTCCCCATTACATCCAGAGTTGGGGAAGGGAATGCTCCCTATGGGTCTGTTAACATAGAACTGTTCACAAAAAGGCCAACACATCCTGACAATGGCAAGTGGTCTCCTTCCTCGCTTTCCAGTCTTTGACCCTGACGCTGCTCCGTTTCAGTATTCATGATCGTCTGCTGTTATAGTTCCCTCTGGCAAAGCTTTAGTTTTTTTTCAATCTGGTGAAGTCAGTGAACCTTTACTATTTATTTCATGTGAAAGTAAAAAAAAAGTGAAGCCTGTCTTTTTGTGTGTGTAGGATATTACTGGATATCTCAAATTCTGTGAATGAACTACATGCTGACTTAGCTTTGGACCAACCTGTGTGGTGGCTGTCGTCTGAATCTTCTTCATCTCCTTGTCTTTGCCGTAATCTGTGTCAGAGGTGTTGCTTGTTGCATCTGCTGCACTGCTGGTCTTACCAGCTGAGGGGTTCCCTCCAGACGGCGCTGCAGCGGAGACCACGTGGACCTCAGGGCTTTTGGAGGAGGCCTCGGCACCAGCCATGGAGCTGATGCCCTCGAAGGCGGCCTGTAGTTCAAACTCGTCCTTCTCCAGGATGCTGGGCAAGGAGCCCAGCTCAGAGCTGCCTGTCATGTGAGTGAGAAGGCCCAGTTCATCCCCGGCGCTGGTGTGGACTGAAGGCTCTGGGCTGGGCAGCACCAGAGGCGCAGCTGTACTGAGATCAGGCAGCAGCTCGTCTCCCACCTTGCCAAACAGGAAGTTGCTGCTGTTGGGGATGTTGTCCTTGTCATCGTCTAGAGTAATGAGAGGGGGTGCATTGTGGTCAGCCATGCTGCCCTTTGGCAACAACACCCTGTTGACATTTTCCACAGCAGCACAATAAACATTATCCAGCAGAGAGTCCACCTCCACCAGTGCCCCGTTCTCAGATACTCCTAGCGTTTCCATATCATCTAGCTTAACCTCTGTAGCCTCCACCTTTTCAGCCTTGATGTCCACCAGAAGGTGGTGAACTTCGACCCTGACCCCATCTACTGTAGCCTCTGTCCCTATGAGACCCATTTCGGGCCCCTTGCCTTCAGCCAGCAAGTTGTGAGAGTCTGCGCTCTCGTAGTCTTTCTCGCTCTCAGGTGTCTGGGAATTGTCGTCCATTTCTCTGATCTCAATTGCGCCATTGATGCCAGACGCCTGAGCAGATAGACCAGAGATGGTGCTGACCAAACCCTTCTTCCCTTTCTTAATATTCTCCTCCTCCTGACGCTGGTACTCTTCATACATCTTAGCCAAGTACTCTTTATGTGCCTCGTATGTCACCTATAAGGGCAACATTATAGACAATGTTAGTCACATATTTATGATGCAGAAATGATCATTTTCGAAGAAGCTTAACAGCTAAGACAAAAAAGATAACATTGTCTCCCTTAACAGCAGAGGTCAGTATTTTCTCTTTGTTGTAGAGTGCAGTGCTCACCTTAGAGTGGGCTATAGAGAGTGTGTCCACCCACACGCGCCATCCTCCCCACTCATACTTGATGGCATGGTAGAGCAGAATACGAAAGATGTTGTACACCATCTCAGTGATCTTCTGCTCATCAGAGTTTTTAGGGTTGATGTAGCCGACAGAAAACATCCAGTCCTGCCATACGGAGCACTGAAGTAGACACCTGCAAAACGCACATCATCACACGGTCAGGTAAGCCAGATAGCAACAGTAAAATCTGATCCTCTTATGATTAGCTAGTTTAACATGTATAACTGAAGTTGGTGGTAAAAGGATAAATTCCTCTTTCATTTGTGTCAAAAGAACATACCGGTGCCATTTGGCATTTTGTTATTCACATCACAACAGATTGTTTGGACCATTTGACCATTCATATATTCATTTGTTTGTTTATTTGGCAATAGCTTAAAAAAAAGGACAGCAAGTGAAAACCAATTAAGTGTTGTTTTCAACTCAACAGCTAAACTTGAAGGAGCACTTTCTGCCTAATCATTTTAGGCTAATTATGTTGTTGATATGGGTCAGTGGTTTCCTGAGGCTTATAGTTTAACTGCAATATATATATATATATATATATATATATATATATATATATAAATTTCAGGAACGTCTTTCTGTCTGTGTGTGTGTGTGTATGTGCATATCTCTCGAACCGTTGTGTCTTTGACTTTGACTCTCTCTCCCTCTCTGCGTGTGTGTGCGAGTGCACGTGTGTGTGTGTGTGTGTGTGTGTGTGTGTGTGTGTCTCAGAAGGCGAGATTGGGTGGCGAGAGTGAAAAAGAGAAAAGGTGGGAAAGAGCAACGGTCAAAAGCTGTCACCGAAACATCTGCTGGAGAACATGTGCGACACTCACATGTTTTGGATGATTTGGCACCAATATGAGTGGAGCTACACAAGCCTATTAAACATGGTAAAAGGAGGGGGAACGGGGTGCCTTTTCTCTCTTTTCTTTGATACATTAATCAGCAAGATAGTAGATGAAGTTGGTAGGGAAGTTCTGCTCACCGTCTGTTCTCCCGGCTGTTGCTGAACAGTTTGATCATGTCTGAAAGGAAGAGCCGACGAACTTCCATCAGCTCTGTGCTGGGGGCGGAGTTCTTCAATAAGGTGGCTACCACCTTGAGAATCACTGAAATCACATTTAGCAAACACAAATACGTAAACATATTGTCAAATGTTACCAGAGAACCGAGTACTTAAGAAAGAAAGAAAAAAAACTCAAAATACTCAAAATGTGACACATAGCATGCTTACTTGGGTTCTGAATCTTGACAGCGGAGTCAGGCTCAGGGTGAGGTTTGTGAACTACCTGTGTGCACACCTGCTCTGTCAGAATCTGGTGCGGGAAGCGGTAAGAAGACATCAGTCGCACATTCTGTACACAGAGACCAATGGTGCGGTAACGTTGGGACATACGAGAGGAAAATGTTTTGTTACCTCGTACAGAGTGTTGTAGGTCGTCACGGTCACAGTGTTGGTGTGCAGCATGAGCCTCTCTCCCAGGAGAGTGAAGAGGCTGTGTGTGTGCATGATCTCCACCTTCCTCCTGTGCGCACACACACACACACACACACACACACACACACACACACACACACACACACACACACACACACACACACACACACACACACACAGGTAAAGTGGCTTGTTTAGAGCTCCCTAAGCCACTGAAAGGATCAGTGTGTGCTGTCAGCTTCCTTCCCTGTTCTCACCCACAGGGAGCCGGGCTCTGGAGACGAATGTCAGGAACTGCCTGCTATCATAAATTGGGGGAATTTCGTTGGAGGTGTGTAAGATAACGAAGTTAGCCTGTCACTAGGAATGGCTCTGAGATACAACAGAGGCATACTACAGGTGAATGGGTTCAACAGTGACAAACTACTTCTGCAAACAGCATAAGGACTGCTGTCACAATTCTAAGCTAAGCCAAAGCTGCCACCACTGCCTCAAGACAAGTTGTGACTTTCCTAATAATTCGACAGCTTTTTTTGTAAATTGCAGAGGCTGGCAAATAGGACACTTAGGAGAACATTAGCATTTCTCTTAAATGTATAAATATGGAAATTTGGGAGAAAAGGGCAAACTGGCGATGCATAGCAAGCTGAGGTTGAACTTACAAGTCTGCTCACTCAATTCAAACTTTTTTTAAATATTAAAATGAGATATATGCTATTCAATGAGAAGAGATAAAATACACTGCTGGAGAGGGGTAAAGCATACAGCATAAGGCAAAGTTGGTTCTAAATACTATACACTTGACAAGTCATATGTATTATGTCTGATCTTTAAGTTTTATGATAAGGTGGTTGAGTATATGCAATTTTAAGACAGAGGTCATATATCCTGATATAAACAATGCATGGCCCCAAAAAGGTATCAACTAGTACTAGTACAAGTACTGACCATTTGACTCATCAACCCAGAGAAAACTAACATCACTGAACTAAGTAAAATGACAAATTGAATTACCAAAAGTAATAACATCAGCAGAGCACTGAGTTGCACTAGAGCTCATAGTGAGCAGGACTTTAAAATGTATAGAAGCTTTTAAAGTGAAGGGTGAAGGCAGGCTTTCATGAAGCCCTCATGTCCCTTGAGGATGTAGGCCTTTCGCTTGACTGTGGCAGCCTAGTATGGGCTTATGCCTGCCCTTACAGTACTCTCCATTCAGCAGGAACACCTGGTGCTCCACCATTGTGAGCACAGCAAAACCGTCATATCTTCACCATCCATCCCTGCATCCCACATTTTCAATCACAGGCTCTCCATCTGTAGGCATTCTCTCTCCTCTCTAATATGCAGCGTAGACAGATAACAGCATTAGGCCTGTAACAGACTAGTTTTATGTATTAGAAAAACACTTAAGAGTGGGTAATTACAATCTACTACACAGCTATTGGAAAGGATTACTTACTTGTGGCCCAAATGCTTGAGGAAGTACCCAAGGACTTTGAGGGATTGTACTCGAATGCCTTCACTCTTTGAGGCCATGAGCTTGTAGATTACCCTGGAATAGACACAAGCAGCGAAAGCTGGCAACAGCACACTGTCTTGACAGAATAAAATATAGCCCTGTTGATGAAAAGGGTCCTCCACTGGTTAGCTGACAACCACTTTCCTTCAGAGTGAATTTACATTAGCATTAAATGAATGTCCTAATGAAAGCAGCAGCCTTTCCAGAATGAATTCCCCAGAACTCACAAGTAGTGCTACACCGAGTGCATTTATACTTTATAGGATCACATGGGTTTAGCTTGATCATCCGTGTCATATTGTGAAATCAATATGTTAATATTATTACTTTTCCATTTTTTCTCTCTCACTGAACCTTATGAATTATTAATGCATTGAATAGGCACATGGCAACAGCACCAGTGTTAGGTGCTTAGGTTTATTTTGTGAAATCACCTTTTTCATTTTGTGCCTGAATGGCGAAGGGATTGTGTCTTTCCCCTTAGGGGGCTTACCGTATTCCATTTCTCTGGTCAAAAGCAGGGATCATAGAAGCTGGATGCTCAGACATGAGGGCTGCCACCAGCTGCAACACATCATGCAGATTCTCATCCTGCAGACAAACCAGGAGAGAAAGACAATCAGAGATAAAAACAAAGAAAAATAGAAAAGGGAGCGGGCAAAGAAAGAGAAAAAAGTTTTTGCTCAGACTCTGTAACTGCAACTGCAGCAGCGACATAATATACGTTCTTTGCAATTGTATCACCTGGTACTGGTACACCTTACAACAGTACAGGGGCAGTGGCTGGCCATTGCCCAATGGAAAATACTTTGCTGATCGAAATGATTAATTCACCTGGCTGGTCAGTTTAAATGCTGGGGGAAAAAAATAAACTTCCTCGAGAATAGCAACGCTGAAGATGAAAATTGACCTTGTAGCTTAGTGCAGCATTTGAGAATGAATTGACTCGGAGCACAGATAGACTACCATGTACCTCATGCATTGTTAACAAATAGTTTAGGATGCTCTGCAGCTCATCTTCCTTCACACCCCGGTCCTGAAAAAAATAATAGAAAAAACAGAGAAAAGATTAAATGACGTACAAGGCAAATCATTGGAGAAGGGTCATTGCATTACAAAGCTAGGAGCCAATATTCAGGCAAAAAGCATCATAGTCAGTATAATGTGGTTTAATTAAAAGAACATAATAGTAAGACTGGAGGAAGAAGCCCAATTGTTTTGGCCTCCAGTGTGTAATTTATTATTGTTGTGCTTAGACTGATACACATGTGATGAGAATTTATGTTGCTGCACTAAAACAGATTGAACAGCCATATCTCCTTTGGCCTGGTGACAGCTGTAGACACCAAGCCTTTTTCTGTCCGGTGTAAAAATCCCTCTTATTTCTGCCATGCCCTAAAGAACCCTGTTACTGGACAAGGCACGATCATTATCTGCAGAGATATGGCATGCTGGGATGTGGGCAGCAAAATACAGACTGGTGCACTGTGCAGTATAAAACATAATCAGATGTTAATATGTAGTGTCCAGCACTCTAATATGTTCATCATTGATTAGTTTATCATTTATTTCTTTGATAATTCATTTAATTTAGTCAGTAAAATGCCAAAAAACACTGAATACCTTTTATACATTTTCATAGCCAAAAGTGATGGTTTAAAAGAGTTACCGTATTTTCCGGACTATAAGTCGCACTTTTTTACCTTTTTTTTTTTGATTCAGTGATGTGGAAGGAGATCGGGAGCTTGGTGAACTTGCTTACCGGTAACTTGCTTGTTGGACTCGCTAGCTTGTTATGTTAATTTAGCCTATTCAGCCTCTCAGGTATGTTCTTTATGCTATTGTGTAGCTGAATAACTGTTAATGTGTGACGTTAACATACCGGACACCTATTCAGCCTGTTGTTCTGTGTGCTACTGTGTAGCTGAATAACTTGCCTTTCCAGATTAAATGTCAGTTCTTGGTCTTGGATTTTGTGAAATAAATTTCTAAATAAATGCGATTTATAGTCCAGTGCGACTTATATATGTTTTTTTCCTCTTCATGACGCATTTTGTGACTGATGGGACTTATAGTGCGGAAAATACGGGTAACTCTGTCTGATAACAGCAAACCCAGAGTTAGCCAATTACAATTCATTAAAGCAAAGAAAGACACAATTTGTCTCATTTGAAAAGCTGGAACCAACACATTTGGTTTCTTTACTTGATTAAATAATTACCAAACTGAATAATGAATGCATAACATTTGTTCAGCACAACTAGGTTTCTCCTGATTTTCCACATATTTTTCTTTTAACAGAAATAAAGAAATATATAAATAGCACTAAATTTATGAAGGAGCAGAGCGGCTGAATGTTTTAAAGAGTAACACAGGGAGAGTTGACAATCTCCATATTTTCTCTTTGCAGCTCAAAATCCAGCCGCGTGAGGGGCTGCGAGGCATGAAGACAGGTGGGATATACCTTCAGGATGAGTTGCTTGAGAAAGAGAAGCATGAATGCCCGCAGAGAAATGATTTCTTTCTGGGTCGGCCTTGGACCATCTGTAGTTGGAGAGAGAAAGAGAGAAAACAACAAATAAGATATCTTCCTGTTTTCCAGTCTCATCTATATGTTTCTACTTGACATTTTATTTTTGGTTTATTTAGATGATCTAAAGTCCCTTTTCAATGTTTTTTGATTGATAATAGCACATTTCTCCCAGTGATGTCCTCCTCCTTTGAGCTTTTGACAAAACAAAGCAGACAAAACAGTGTCACCTTCAGATACATCTTCTGCGCTGCATCACCAGCTTTGTACTGATTTACTGGATTCACCTTGAATGTGTGCATCAAAGGTTTGACCAACAACCTACTGTAGACAGGGAGTGTGGCAAAAAGAGCAAATCCCCCTTCATTTACAATTAAAAATATATATTTCATATAAATAGCATGCTTTAACTTTAGGAGAAGTCATTCTGAGTATTCAACCCAAATGTATTCATCATTCATGCTGCACACAGGTCTGTGTGTATCCCAGGTAGCCTTGGTCACAACATAGTGCCCAGGCAGCCAGCCCAAGGTTGCACCTGCCCGACACACTGGCCAACATCTCATTAAAACTACCCAGAATGCCTCTGCCAACTTAAGGTCACATTGGCACTCTGACGTTAGCCTCACAGTGCAATCAATCTCTGTCATGAACCTCATTCAACATCTGACGGGCCAAACGCTGTCAGCAGGTGTATGGATGTCGTGCAAATATACAAGAATGACGGAATATCACAGAAAGCATCGATTAACTGTCAGAGCTGCTGCTGTTGTATTGGTTTGGTTTTCACAATAATGACTTCTGACATGGTCAGATCCTATTCAATATGCTCAGCTCTTTTGTTTTCAACTAAAAGGTGTTGGCATGTACACTGAGTAAGCACACTAATAGGCTGCAGCAACAGGCAGATCAATACAACACAGAGCTATTTACACACACACACACACACACACACACACACACACACACACACCAGAAAATACAGGATATGGCATACATTACCACTTACAACAATACAAACATGAATCCCCTCGAGATTAGCAGCTCTCTCTCTTTCTCTTTCTCATGTACACTGTAGCACAAAGGCTCCATTTTGGATGTATAACCTGGCATATATTCATTCATATCTTATTCACTGTGTGCAGTCAGGCATGAACAAACACGCTGACAAAATCTTTGACATTTGCAGAGGTATTAAATGACAGTATCTAGGCCAAATACAAGAGCAAAAGCCTTTCAGGGAACATTGGTCACTTTGAACCAGTGTCTTTCCTCTCCTCTCAGCCCTGATAAACTCCCACCTCCACCTTGGCTGGACACATGTTCATTTGAAATGGGGACAGTGCCATGATGCCAGACAACGGCAGCAGACACCTGACCATCGTGTTGCTCCAACAGCCAGTCAATCTAATCAATGATGAGGTTCCCTGAGGTTGCAGGAGGATGGCAAGTGCCGCTGCATCCCGACACTGATTAATAGAGTGAGAGAGGAAACCCCAGTGCAGGGACAGCGCCTGACATGGAAGGGATGATAAGAACATTATTACCACAGCCACAGCATCCAAGTTATTCACAACCAATTATGCTCAGCGGCTCTGCACAGCTCTAGTTTCTCATTTACGTATTGCTTTACTTTCTGCATCCCAAGGGCACAAGGAGAAAGAGATTAATGAAAAACAATGTATGCCCATGTGATTAACGCAGGAATCTTATTTCGGCTTATAACTGATGATAATAAAGTCACGGCATACACAATAGCATGCGTCCTGGATACTCCTGCAAACCGTTAAATATAAAACTAGAATCATTAGGTTTTCACTCCCTCAATGCTTTTAAATAAACAAAAGGCGTGCAACAAGGATTTTTAATCACAGCAGCAATAACTGGTTTCCAGAATTACTCTCAAGTTGTAACTAACGCATGTTTTGCCTGCTTAAACCACTCTGTGTAGAGCATCTGGAGCATGCTGACATTAAACTGCAATGACTAAACATGTCATAAGACACACAACTGGCAAACACAAGGGGAAAATATAAAAATGTAATGGGTAAAGCTCCCATCTCTCTCTTAGTGGTCAGTGTATCTTTTGGTCAGGTATTAAAAAACAAAAAACGAATGGTTATTAGATTTTTGTTTTAAAATACAAAATAAAATTTTTTCCTTTTCATGGTCAAAAGGGGATGAGAGAAATTTTAAATATGCTTTGATTTTCATTTTCTATTTCATATAGCAAAAAATAAAATCACTTGAAAATAGAAGGCCTGTTTTTCATATTCAGAGACCGGATGTTGTCATTTCCAAGGCAACAGCGCCAGCTGGGATCAGACCTCCAGTGCTGGGTCTAATATTAGCTGCTGCCGTTTTCTTCAAGTAGCAGCTAGCTAGCAGCTAGCCATCAGCCTGTTGTGACCATAGATTGTGACCCGGGTTCCCCGGTGCTGACTGACTCTGGTCCGTGTCAGACAAATCTGCCGAGCTCGTGTCATGGGTGTATTAAGGTTTTATTTCCTTTAGCAGATAGTGATATGGTTTGATGTACTCTGCCAGGGAGACTAGCTAGTTGCTTTTAGTCTGAGTCTGTGAGATAACCAAACTTAATTTAAATATAACGCGCATTTCATATTTCATAGCCATATTTATATATGTATATTTATAGAGGTGCAAAAAAATCAAAGCATATTTTAAATTTCTCTCATCCCCCTTTGACCATGAAATGGAAAAAAGTCTTGCATTTCAATTTTGTATTTTAAAACAAAAATCTAATAACCATTCATTTTTTGTTTTTTAATACCTGTTTATGAAATGAAAATCGAATGACCAAAAGATACACTGACCCTTAACGTTTCTAAATGTGTAAATCTGAAGAAAGTCAGTGAAAGAAGAGCATGCATGTGCCAAACCGTTACCTGACTCACCTGTAATCAGTAATTTGTCCTACAGGAGATGAATTGATCAGAATAAAAGGCACACACAAAAATCATGCACCAGCCTTGATCAGATCATTCCTCTGATGTCTGCCACTGGGGATTTCTCTTGTAATTGACAGAATCAGCTTGAATTGAACGTGGTGACTGGCCAAACAGTTCTGATGCCCATCTCATTACTCATTATTTAGTAAAATAGAGGCAGGGCAGAGACAAAGGGAGAGGGATAGAGATTGAGACGGATTATGTGTTGGCTTGTGGGTACATTCCAGACCGGGAGAAGTTGAGCAATGGGCATCTGTCTGTGAGTGCCTGCAGTGATTCTGTGTATAACTGGATGATACATGGCTTTAATTTGATAGCACTTTCTATTAAGACCTGAGGAAAAAAAGAGGAGCCACTTCCAGAAGCAAAAGGAGTAGCTGGAAGAGCTCCGTTTTAAATGTGTTCTCTGTGTCCCTATAATTGAGCACTTCATTATCTGCTTGGCTCTCTCCCTCTCTGGATGCATCTTTGTTTGGTCATTTCTCAGTTTGGAAGGACAGAGAGGAAAAACTGACCTGCCAAATCAAGCACAGATCAGTGGGACCAGACCCACATGGAAAATTATCCACAGCAGGGAAGCGATCCATTTCAAGATACGTCTTCCACAGCATTCAAGCCATTTTCTCAGGCCATTACAATCTCCCAAGACTTCAACAACAATTAGCACCATATTTAGTAGGGGTGTGATTCATGTATGTGTATTATTCAACTTTTGTTTTTGTTAAAGAAAGAAAAGAAAATCGCAATACTGAATACTATCGAATCGCAAATAAATGAAAATCGCAATGGAAATCGAATCAGCACCCACGTGTCATTAAAACAGAATCAAATCGGGACAAAAGCTTATCGTCCCAGCCCTAATATTTACAGTTGTGTTTAACAGGGCTATGTTTGCGGAAGGCTTAACTAGAAAGCTCCTTGTAAGACGAATAAGAACGGGTACAGGTAATGGATGGAGTCCAATATGTGTAATGTGCACCACTTCGCAATCAAAAAAACGTGAAAAGATGCCAGCGTGTATTCCATCAAAGCTCTTCATACCACCCTTGCAAAAACCTTGTCTTTGCATTCACCATTTTGTTAAGCAGTGATTCGTACCAACGCTTTTTAAATTGTGTAATTCTTTGCCATTAAAAACGCAGTCTATAGGTTGCTATCCCACAACCACAGAGTTTTTACTTTTCTAGCATCATTTTTTTACCGTTGTATCTTAAAGTTGTAATGATCCATCATTGGGTCCTGACAGACACAGACTGTTATGGACTTTCTACTCGAAGCTCCTTCAGAATGTCAGAGCTCTTCATCCTAAGTTCCCCTTTATACTTCTGCGTTGTTTCCTTTAACACTAGTCTTGCATTGCCAGACCAGATCTCACAGTGCTGTGTCAGCGCTGCAGTATGGTCTGGCTACACCGCTTATCTCTTCTGGCTTGTTTGTTTGACTTTAAACCAAGGATCTTCAACAGGGGGTCCGGGACCCTTAGGGGGTCCTCAGAGTCAATGCAGGGGGTCCTCCAAATTATTACGTTACTAAAAGTTTTTTTGAAAATTAAAAAGTCTTAACATGAATCCAACTTATTATTAGCAAATATAAATCCCCACTGCTTACTGGCCTATAGGTAAGGTAGTCACTAAGATAGCCACCCACAGATATGGTTAATCCTAAGGATTCACTGTGCCACATGTATGTGTAACATTAAAACATGATTTATAAAATAATGCCAACAATTATTAAGCCATTTTACTGTAATAGCTTAGTATTATATGCAAACAAAAAGGTATGTATAAAGGCTTTAGGCCACCCTACATGTTATTGTAGGCCCAGTTTAATATGCAACTTCATTTTAGACAATATAGGCTATGTAGTAGGCGGTCCCTGCTCCGTCTCTCTTTCAGTTAAGGGGTCCTTGGTTAAAAAACATTGAAGACCCCTGCTTTAAACCAATCACAACTGTCCGGATGCAGCAATGGTGCCCTTGCAAAATAGATAGCGAAGATAGCCAAAGAGGAGGGACATCTGAATGTCAGGCTTTATCCCATTGAGCAAGACTACTTAATCACAGACACCTCTTGAAGGGACCTCATTTCTTTCAGTCACTATGCAAAATTGATGACCATAGGTGAGCATGGGAGATAAGACAGTTTAGGTAAATCAAGAGCTTTTCCTCAACCTCCGCTCATTCTTCAACATGGGAGTTCAAACACTAGCCTGGTCCTACCAGACTCTGGTCCATTTCATTTGTCCAGAGAGTCTGACCACTCTGCATTGACAAGTGTTAACTTCCTTGAAGGCGGGTACTCTGTTGAAATTTAAAACTACTGGATCTGTCCAGAGCCACTCTGGATCTGCCATAACCAATCGCTAACGTTTGGTTGTGACTAGTCGACTTAGCATCGCTAGCGTTAGCCTTAGCTACTCCTTCACCACTAACGGAGAGAGCTGGAAAATCTAACTTTTCCTGAACCCCGTGGGGAGGAGGGCCACAACATCACAGCCACCAACAAAGCCGCCATTACGGAACTACAACTCAAACTAGTGCACAACCTCAACGTCATCGTTCTCAGCCACTCCCTCTGTTCACTGATTGGACTGGTAAAGATTGGCCGGAGAAAACCCAAGAATATACCGCAAACCCAGACGGTGTACTGAAGGAAAATGAAAAGTGAGCGGAAGTGGGTAGGACGGCGGAGCCAGGCTATTCAAAGCCTGCATTTACTGCTAACCAATGAACCTGTGGATGTCATGGTGCTCAATCACAAACAGAACAGAACTCTGAGTTCTCCTCTCACAACCCAGAGGTGGCAGCCTGCTGTTTTTCTGGCAGTGGACCACTGCCTCAGTAACCCAAACAACCTGCCTTCGCCTGGCACCCAACCCAGACATCTACACCTATCCTTGCAGGTGGTACGCCCACATAGCACACTAACAGTAGTTAAATCAACTGTCCACTTATTATTATATGTGTGACTCCTGTATTGCATCAACAAAATGCAGTACTATAGTGAGCACACCAGAGGGTGTTTTCACAACCCCTGTTAACATCTGACGCTAACGGATCACAAAACTGCAGACCTATAATGCAGACCTATAATGCAGTGCCTGATGCTACACAGAAACAGATATTTCAAACAAGTGAATCCGACATCTAAATTATTATTCAACAGCAACTAAAAACCTACAGAGATTGTCCAATGTAGCAAAGTTCCTCTGATGCCCAAGCTAAATATACTTAATTGTCTAAGAACATGAGCTTGGGATAGGTTAAACTTTCATTGCTTATTAAGTCTTGCAAAGTTTCCTTGCGCAGCATAAAAAAAGACAAGGAACATGGCACTGTGTAAGTAGATAACAGATTAAAATGAGGAAAAATATTAGATTAAGGGGCTCATGGACTGACCTAATTTACAGATGTGTGTCCCCATATTATCCCAGCTACCCTCAGTCAAGTCACTGACCACTTTTAGTACAAAGCTACAAGTAGCTTTATCAAGAATGTAGGCCAAGTGCCTAGATGTGGCATATAAATAGGGCTTAAATGCTGCTACATTGAGCCAACTCAGACATTGCCGCTGAGAACTGTTTTAATACTGCAGTGTTAATAAATGTGATGTTCACTTGAGATAGGAATTATTAGTGGCGTTAAAAATGTTGATAGAAGCAAAGAAAAACCCTTTTTGGATTACATCAACATCAGAGTACAAGCTTTCACCTTCAGGGAGTAGATGGCATTAGGTCTTGGTGCAGCATACTCTAAGCTTATAAAAACAACCCTATGCTACGACACAGATAGTTTTGGAAAAGAATGATGGAGAGTAAAAAGGAAATGACAGTTCAAGGACACTTTCACTCCCAGCACAGCCGGCTTTGTGACGTTCTGTTGTTTAGTAGAGAGAGGATGGCAGTCATACTACTGGCCCAGGTTTCACAGGCCTGACACCCACACCAAGCACCCTAGCGCGATGACAGTATTGATGTGGCGTGTCTGCCTCACTGTCAGCTCCAGTGATGGCCATGGACCTAACAGCTGATAGGCACGCGCTTCTGTGGTGAGATGAGTCATTTCAAATGTGGGGGAGCTGCTGCCATTTCGGGAAGACACTTTGATAGCAGGCTTGTGACTGCACACAATGACTTTGATTGGTTCACTCCCAATGATTTCCTTTCCAAAACACTGAGCTTCACTGGGATAAGCCTTAGGATGGATGGGAACACTTATATAAACAACCCAAATGGGATCATATTTGACAGCTACAAAACAAGGCAAATAAACTTACAGTAGCTTGACTTATGCTAAAGGATTTCAAAATATGCTCACCGAGACCCTTTGGCGAGATGCCGCTGCTGTCTGCAGGGTTGACGGCCCAGTGGTAGTACTTTAGCGTATGCATGAGCTGAAGCACTGTACCCACTCGACGAATTGTGTTGTAGATGGTTGCCGTGCCGATGAACTCCGCAGAAAGGTATGTGTACAGAGATAGCTGTACCTGGAGTGGGAAAACATGCATACAGGTATTCATCTTATTATGTGCTCAGTGTAATGAATCCCCTAAACCTTATACATTATTAGACCCGATTGCACCAGCTGAGCCTATTATCCTTGCAGGTGTATGCTAGGGATGGCTACTGACCCTATATTACTCTATTTCCTAATTGTCTCAGCTCCACTCTGTTCAGTGATGATTAGCATGTCCTCTGTAATTAGCAACATACCTGACAAGAATCCTTAATCCCACCCCTGTCATTCTAGCTATAAATGCTGAGGGCTTTTTCCCATATATCATTATCATTATAGGATATTAACGAGTCAAGTGTGAGTCATGACGAAAGGCGGCAGTGTGGTTACGATGTGAGCACGATGTGATATGGTTCGAGGCTACTGGAATTAAACACTGGAGATAAGTCAACACCACGTTGTTTTCCCTGAGAACAGAAAAGTAAAATGCATTTACAAAAGGACAAGGTCAGTAGGCCCATGTAATTAATGCATATTGCATGTTCTTGTCATTCACACAGCTGGCTCTCTGTACTCGGTGCAGCTTGGGGATAGGGACAAAGGAAATGTGGACTTTGTGACATGTCCTAAGGGAAAGAGCCAGTGTAGCACTCTGTGTCGATGTAGCTAAAAGTGCTCTAACCCACTTCATTACCTCGCTGTTTGTCTCATTTCTTCACCCTCTTTCACTGTGCTCTATTTTGGAGGAGTGTCGCAGGCAAGCCTCTGGATACTTTTGCATTCATTTCCTCCTCTTATTATTCACGGCTTGGCCCACCAGCAGCATTCCTGAGGCAAATGTATTTGCCACACAAACTCAGCTCCTTTGATATACCTCATCCCCCTTTTTTCATGGGTCATTATTTAAAAAGGAGGAGGTGGGGAAAAGTCTGGAACATTTAACAAACTTGGTTAGGTTGACAACAGGAAAGTGGAAGCAACTGCTGAACTGTGCAACCATGTAATGTCTTATAAATGTGAGAATATATCTGGTGCATGTGCAATGGTCTGGTCAATGTCAATTGGGCCCCAAATACAAACTGCCATCAGGTGAAACTGCACAATATTCTTTAATTTGACAGCTCAACCGAGTCAACGTAGTTTTGCATGATTCCATTTGCAATCATATTTCACCACTACTTTGTTTTATTACTCCCTACAAAAACACTTTGTGCCAAGAGGAATATCACAAAAACTGACGCCAGTGTGATACATACTGGACAAAATGCAACAGTTCCAGCCCTATTTCCTTTGAAACCTAGACAAATGTTTCAATATTCGTCTTTACAGAAGCAATGATGACACAAAGGATTACTGAAGCCGTCTGTGGTTGAAAGCTCCTGATGATCATCCACTTCCGCCTGATCACATGCAAGACACCTGTCCCTTCATGGGCTGAGTGACGTGCAGAAGCTCACCTTGGCAGGGGTGTGGATCCAGATGGCAGCGTTGAACAGGATGTGGTCACACAGCTGCTTCAGCAGTGGTGCCCCATGGGTCAGCCCGTCCAGATACTTTGCAAAGGAGAGGAAATGCTCTAATACAGCCCTGGTGATGTGTCCACGCGATGACTGGAGGAAGAAGCACAAAGTCATGGTAAATAATAATAATATCGCCAAGCCTATTCTGCTGTAAGCGTGCATTTATCCTTCCTGATACTGACTGCATTATGGAGAGCAACACCATACGGAAACGGTTTATAAAATGTCTCATTGCAGAACCCATCAGTTTAAAACACCTAAATGTCACAAAAAAAGAAACCACATCTGTAATTCTGTCACAAAGGTTTTGGGTTGAGTGACAAGTAGAAGCATTTGCTGGTAGTTGTTAGGCAGCCTAATATGACTCCGTTAGCATAATTTTAGCATCTGTTTCAAATATGAAGTTTTTAATTACCTCCGCCAAGGAGGTTATGTTTTCGGCTTGGTTTGTCTTGTTTGTTTGTTTGTTAGCAGGAATACAGACATACTACTGGCCTGATTTTCATGACACTTGGTGGGAGGGGTGTAGTATGGGCCAAGAAAGAACCCATTACATGTTAGAGCGGATCCGAATCACATGGCAGATACACAAATTATTTTTCACTTTTGTTAACAACGCAAGATAGGGCATTCATGTGGTGTCGGAATAATCAGAAAATATGTTTTCCTAACTGGGAAAATTCCCACTGCATTAACACTGTGAGATTGGACATGCTTTGATGACGGTCTGCACTCTTCTAGTGCCCTACTAGTTTGACATAGTCAGTTTTTAAATATAAAGTATTCATACATTTCGAGAGGAAAAATCCTGTTTTCAAAATTGAACAGGCATATTGTTTACGTACAGTATGTATTCATTTAATAAATTGTTCTATTATTTTGGTCTGCTTTGTGTGCTGTTTAAATTGTGCATGTATTTTGGTTAATAAAAAAAGCATTGAAATAATTTAGTTGCTCCAAAGTTTAGTCAATTCCCTTGTACATAGGCTCAGTTAAAGGATCATTTGGATTGTATGTTCTTCTTATGTTCTGTGGCAGCAGGTTAGCATGCTGGCGTAGGTGATGAATTTATCTACTTAGTCGTTTTGTCAAGTTACTGAATCTAAAAAAATGCATAAACAAAATTAGGGCAAGTTGTAGTTGACTTTGCAGAGAATTTCACTTTGACAAATAGTGTTAGCACTGCTGTCTGGCACCTGTTCTCTGCCCAGGTGGGGACTTGGTGAGGGCAGGAGAAAGGGAAAAATTAAGGCACGGGGAGAAGGGAAGGTGTGGCATAAACAGATCATGAACAGATGGTGTGATATGTGGAAATGTGAAACCTGGCTGCAGGAAGGAAGCAAGAAAAAAAAAAAATTGCAGCTCTCAGGTGCCGATTCTGCCTGGCTGTTAGTTAACAGCAGCTGAAGCCAGCAGGCAGGCAAGTCACTGAGTGACAAAGTGGAGTCATTTCTCAGTGCTCTGAAAGAGCCAGCACTCTGGGGAGGCTGGCAAGCTGCTAGATCTGCATCACAAAATGGGTAAATAAGGATTGATGCGGAAAGAGGGAATCCAAGAGGGGAAAGGGGAGGAGAAGTAGTAGTAGAAGTAGTCTTTTATATATATATATATATATATATATATATATATATATATATATATATATATATATATATATATATTTCTTTTTTCTTTTTTTTTAATCAGTATATAATCAGTATAAGTGAAAAAATGATGCTGTAAAGAGTCTGCCTCTTTTCAGACAATTGGGCTGCATGTATTGGGATCCCTAGTAAAATGTTGACCTCCTGACAGGCAGAGCCCAGGTGATGAGGGTGGGCAGACACACCTCTTCCACCCTCATCCTTAGGGGCACGTTCTGACCAGGAAACAGTGATCCGGCGATTTCCCGCAGGTTTGTACGGCGATGGGAGTGCCACTGAAATAGCCCATTTGTGCGACGTCCTGTTGTGTTCCCCATTGTAGCACAAGTAGACTTTATAATTCACAATTATTGTTTTCCATCAGATCATTACTTAAAGGTCGCTTCATTTCCCGGAGAAAGAGAGAGAGAAAGAGAGGGCCAACACAAGCAGTGGATTGAGCCCAGGGTACTCCCTGCACACACACACACACACACACACACACACACACACACACACACACACACACACACACACACACACACACACACACACACACACACACACACACACACACACACACACACACACACACACCACTGTGTCAGGACAACAACCTACTCATGAATGTCAGCAATACTGAAGAGATAATAGTGGAGGTAAATAAACTACTAACCACCCTTAATATCTATGGGTTGCCGGTAAAGAGGGGAGACAGCTTAAAGTGCCTTGGTGTCCAAATCCCTGAGGGTCTGACTTGGCCGCTGCATACTGACTTAGTGGTGAGAAAGGCAGGGCAGAGACTGTTTCACCTCAGACGGTTGAGGATGTTTCGGGTATCCCCTCAAAATACTGAGAAATGTCTACCCTTGCATCATCGAGAGCGTCCTGACGGGGAACATCACTGCCTGGTACGGAAACAGCACCGAACAGGGCCGCAAGGCAGTGTCCAACATAAGATTGTTTTTTCCCAGTAGATCAGGGTTTTACTGGCCCATTGTATATTTTTACTGGCCTTAAAAAAAGAGGGAAAAAAACACTTAAAAAAAATAAATAAATAATAATAAAAAAAAAAAAAATATATATATATATATATATATATATATATATATATATATATATATATATATATATATATATATACTAATGATTCTTCCAAACAACAAACAAACTATTC
Source organism: Gymnocephalus cernua (assembly GCA_023631565.1). Classification (NCBI taxonomy): domain Eukaryota; kingdom Metazoa; phylum Chordata; class Actinopteri; order Perciformes; family Percidae; genus Gymnocephalus; species Gymnocephalus cernua. The sequence continues at coordinate 7,891,355 of CM042430.1, forward strand.
TGCATGTACACATATGAGTTCAGCCAATTCAGTTGGATTTGCACTCTAATAATTCATAGTTATTAAACAGTAATGCTTGTTTCCAGAGTGAGGCTATAGTTTCACTGTGTCAAGGCCATGACACTGCTGCCTTCACTCGCTCTTTATAAACATCCAATGTCGATTATTGTCATCATGAATACATATTGTGTATTTTGGTTAAAAAAGCAATCGATAACTTTTGTGATATGGTTTTGGTATACATGTTATTGTTCTGGAATTATGCTAATAATAGTTTATTTGCCACAATGAACCTAACGTTAGCATCAAATTACAAAGAACTGACTCGTGACTTTAACTGGCACAACCAATATCACTGGCCCGAGTGGGCCAGCGACTGGCCAATCAACTTGCCCGACATACTGTATTACTGAACCTTGCCTTAAGGCCCTGCAGAGAGTTGTTCGTTCAGCTGAACATACAATAAGCGGTGCCCTACTCTGCTGAAAATATATTTACACCAGGTGTTGCAAGAAAAAGGCTAAAGGAATCATTAAAGATCCAAACCACCTGGGTAACAGCCTTTTCTCCTGTTAAGGTCAAAAATAAAAGTACTGGATACACCAGGCCAGCACTGAGAGGCTCAGGAGGAGCTTCTACCCTCAGGCCCCTAGGATCCTAAATGAGGATACTGCCTAAGACTGCCCCCCCCCCACCCATCATACATACATTCATACATACATATACATATAGTGTGTATATATATATATATATATATATATATATATATATATATATATATATATATATATATATATATATATATATATATACACATAAATATCTGGTGCAAGATGAATTTCCGAAAGGATCAGTAAATGTCTATCTATATATTATTATTATCAATGTTTTTAATAAATTGAAGAAACAAATTACAAACAAATTACACATCACTGAAATTGTACTTTTTATATGATTTCACCTGACGAATAATAATAAATAATTAGATTGATCCATGTTGTCCTGAGAGCAAAAGTGTAAACAAGACGGTATCTGTATGGGTGTGGTGCAATTTGTTCATTTACAAATAGTAGTTTCCTGAGAACTTATGTGTCACTGGGGTTATAAAATAGTTGCAATATGTTATGGATGCTCTAGCGTACCTTCTCTAGCAGGTATCCAATCACCAGAAAGCCCTTTCCTCCCAGCATCTGCTCCTGCATGGCCACAGAGCTTTTCAGCAGCTCAACTAGAAAGGCCAGGAGAGTGGCACTGCAAAACAAGAAGACAGCACATCTCACACAGGGAAATAATACACATCTATTCACACACGCAACACGCCTTTGGCTGAGTGACAGTGGTGCTTGGTGACACTTCTTAATCGGCTTTCCCTCACATCCTCTAGTGGCCTCCACTCTAGCGCAACAATCACAAGGACACAATCACGCCTGTGCAGGCTTGCCCATAGATGCTGCACATACACTACATGCATACAAACTCATATAATTGAATGTGAACATCGCTCTTCGCTCTTTGTCTGGTTGTCTACCTTGTCAGTTTGCAGATTCTCCTTTATCACAACTGCTCTAACTTAGCTAAGGGGAAAACATACTGAAGTGGGTGACAGTCAACTCTGTGATATCCTGGTTTAGCCTCTGATCCTTTACTGCAAGCACAGCTTCCTTCCAATTTGGCAGAGCAGTAGGGACTGATGTCACCGCTGTTTGGAATTCAACTTGGAACAGAGTAACATGAACTTAGATGTTTATTTAAAAGGAATGTTTTTTAAATCACTGTTCCAGGGTGCTGTTGAGAACAGCCACAGCAGATCCACGGGCATCACAGAGAGCTAATTGTTGCAGAAGCTCTGAACTCCTCGGCTCCGCAGGCTTTACAAGGACTCAATCTAAAAGCCAAGGCTAGGACAAAGCCAGTATTGGGGAGAGCGTCACACTGTGAGGAAGACCCTCGACATGCTAGCGAGAGAGAAAGAGAGAGAGCAGAGATGAGAGGAAACTACAGAGGCAGTGAGCTTTGGGCATCAGGGGTTTGTGCTGCTGTGTGGCCACTTTCTGGCAATGCTGTTGTTGAACTAACACAGGATTAGAGCAGAGCTCAGACTCCATTCAGGGCACAGAGGGGGAGCTTTGGACTGACCAGCTCTGTATGACGGGGATGAGAGGAATCTGAACCAGAGAGTAGAGATAATCATGAAAACTGGACTCCAGCTTGACCAAGACTGGTATTATAAGCAGGCAGTGGTTTATTACCTCCGCCTAGGAGGTTCTGTTTTTCGGCTGAGTTTGTCTGTTAGTTTGTTGGTTGGTTGGTTTTTCTGTCTGTCAGCAGAATGACAGAAAAACTACTGGCCTGATTTTTAGGAAACTAGGTGAAAGGGTGTAGCACAGGCCAAGGAAGAACCCATTACATGTTGGAGCGGCCCCGAATCACACGGCAGATACACAAATTATTTTTTTGACTTTGGTTAACATTGCGAGATAGGACATTTGTGCTGCATTTGTGTGGTGTCAGAATAATTGGAAAAATAGAAAATTCACACTGCATTAACATTGTGAGATAGGGCATGGCTTGGCGGAGCTCTGTGCTCTCAGAGTGTCTTTCTAGTAACAAATATATTGGTATTGGTATACATGTTGACCAAAATACATTATATAATGCAGAAATAAGTACTTGATGTAATACCGAAACACTCATATCGCCATACTGTCAACAGACACATAATTTCATTCTGGATTTTGAGACTTTATCACCAAGATGTCGCTTCCTGTGCTCTGATTTTACTGCCTGTAAGCACAACACAATTCGAGATCCGGTGTCAAAACAAGGAAAAAGAGATTTTTTTAAGACAAAAAGATTGTAGCAAAAAACTATTCAAATTTGTATGACTATTTTTAAATTCAAAAACCATGACCCATCCTTACTAATAATACAGATACATATATATTAATACAAAAATCTACCCTTGTGCAACTTTAAAAAGTAGTTAATATATTTTAAGGCCATTTTTCTCCATCGGTCACAAACATAGACAGTATATAAAATGGACCGACAGATCCCGTTGCTCTGGACGGAGACCAGTGAAGTCTATTAGAAGCACTTTTCAGTTAGGCATGGCAGCCTGGTTAAGGTCAGAGCAGACCCTTTTGTTTCTATTCTCCCTTTGTGTCTCCCAGGTAGATTAGATCAAAACCACACACTTAACATATAGAAAGAAACTTTTGTCCCACAGCAGGAAGCAAACTGTGAAGTCTATTAGAAGCACTTTTCAGTTAGGCTCGAGCGTTACTGCGCAGCTGCAAACTGAGCTTGACGACGTAGATGTGACGTGAGCAACGTGTCTGAACGTTGTAAGTCTTCTGGTAGCTGTGCCAAGAGAAATCTCAATCATTCCCAATCTATCAGAGACGGAGAGCGTAGGTATATGTAAATGTAAATGGACTGTATTTATATAGCGCTTTTCTAGTCTTAACAACTACTCAAAAGCGCTTTTACATAGTACAGGAACCATCCACCATTCATACACATTCACACACTGTAGCCAGGCTACACAAACATAGCCTCATCTACACATTCTAAAAGGGCTAAAAGCTTTTGTCACTTACAACTTCATTTGTTTAATCAACTCAGATTTCCAAAAAATGAAATTATCTTGTACAGTAACAACATTTCTACTCCTCACCATACAGTGGGTTCCACCTGGCTGTCGTTCAGCTGATGGTAGTCTAGCTGAGCAAAGAGCGGGAAGAGCACCTGGATCCCACCAATGGAATGGATGGCACTGTGGATGGAGTGAGTCACTGTGGCTTTTACATCCTGTGAGGATCAAATAAACCAAATAAAACAGACCTTTTTAATGACCTTTAAAAAGGAGTGCAACAGAAAAGAATGAATCAATATCTGGGATAGTGACAGTAACCAAGTTAAGAGTCGGCTTTGAGTAAAGCAACTGACCTGTAGCATAAGGGCGTGCGGTGAGTGCACAAAGATGGAGGCGTTTTCTTTGGGTGAGGACTCCAGGCAGAGCTGGGCGTCAGTGGCCTTGGCGTTATAGGTGAAGGCGATGGAGCTGGCCAACTTACCATCATACAACACCTGCTTGTGATGCTCCGCTAAGTGGATATCACTCTCTGACTTGAACTTAAATGTGCTCTGGAGGGAAAAAAGAGAAAGAGAGCTAACAGTGAAAGAATAAGTGAGAGATACAGTGAGAGGGATAGATTTAGTAGCTCCTTCCTGCACATGCACCCTATCAGTGTCTCTTGGGTGTTTTCTTTTAATTATAACTTGATTTAAAAATATCCATTCAAGAATGAATGAAAAAAAAGTGATTAAAAGCTATCCTTTTCAATTCTATCATTCTGTAATGCTGCAATCAACAACACAAAGCAGTCGTGTATTTGCTTTTTTGGGATGTAAATTGTCCTTAACACAATTAACAACCACGCACAGTTTGGGTCAGGGCAATATTAATTGTGTGGTGAAATTAAGCTGCAGACCGTATGGTGTTACATTGCTTAAGAAAAGCTTAATTCAAGGTGAAAGACAAAATAAGAAAGCAGGGACCAGGCATAAATGAGACATCAAATTTTAACATTTTAACACTTTAATGTTTGTGTCTCATAGGGGCCATACAGTATGACATTGTTGTTATGGATGGTTTCATTTTGTTTTACTTTAAATATTACAGCCGGAGCCGCCTCTTTTTTTTATCTGTGTGGGAACATTGTTTGATTTTCAAGTTCTACTGCAGAGTACAATGATGAGGAGGAACAGGGCTGGTGAGAGGAATCAAAGTTGCTTTGATGATACCACAGATGACTATTTACCTGCATTCATTTAACCCAGCTATTTCCTCTAGCCTGTTTTGGAGCAATCTCAAACCAAGCACAGTCACTGCTAAATCCCCATCAACTCATACTGGAATTGAAAAAAAAAAAAACTGCTACAGAGTGTGTGTGCCACACATTAAGGTGTGTACCAATGCATCGGTTTCTTACCATTTCTCTCTATCTCCTCTAGGTTTCTTCGGTTCAAATACGCTTTGCACTCATGGAACTGGCGCAAATGCGAGGAGGTGTTCATTCAGTAAACACCTTCAAATCAAAGCCAGCACTGTGTAATTTAGCTTCGAGTCACTGTGTCACTTCACATCCAAAGTAATCAGACTCTGAGTCAAAACATTGTGCAAATGCTTGCTGAGATCACGATATAGACTCAGTATTTATTTGTCGGATTTATTTATTGAATTTCAGCCCACCTCATAACACACAGAGAGAGAAACTAACTAAATTACACCAAGCTGAGATACATATCTACTCCTCATATAGAAAATCTATATATGCTGTTCTGACCCTTTTTAATACATTTTTCATCAACACTCAACAAGTTACACTGGTGACACTGACAATAATTACAGTGATAGATTAACTCTTAATAGGGATCAATCATGCATCTTATTTTTTTTTTAAGTGTTTTAAAATGGCATTATGTCTTAGGACATATGATATGAAGCCAGCCATGTCATGTCTGTGTAAAAAGAACTGGAGGTTTCATCAGTGTGTGGCTCAGCAACACATTCATTATGGTGGACATAAACAGCTGATCGATAACACACTAGTCTTAATTCACTCCATCAGTTAGCTGCTGACAGATGAGCTGAGTTCATCTGTCAATGCAGTGTGAATGGAATATGCTTAATAAGGAAATCAAGTCTTACAATCAGGAGGGTTGAATTATTAATGAATGAGAGAAATATGTTCCCTTCCCTCTCTGACTCATAAACAGCAAGCGGATGCTGATAAGATAAAGAGAGACAGAAAGATTTGAAGTGAGGAAACAAACCATCTGGTCCTAGAGGGACTGTAGAGAAATACAGTATGTTATGCAACACAAGCAAACAGGGTCCATGCACCCACCTAAAAGGCATCTAAATCTGGGTTACTTGTTTTCAGTGAGTAAATGGCTAAAATAAAAAGTTGAGCTGACTCAGGTTGTCAATTGTACAATGATTCTGTATTCTATTCCGAGCACTTGTAAAGTGCAGAATTTTAAGTAGGTGGCAACAGAGATGGCCAGTGCTGCTCACTGGGTATCAGAGTGTGGGGGATGGGCTGACTTACAGTAGTTCATAAGCTGTCATTAGTTGTAAACGCAGTTCACATTACATGGTTGTGCTTGTAAGTGAAAATTAGGTCAGTTATTATTGCTAATCATTTTAGCAATATATTTTCCCTGAGTAACAGTCTATAATCATTTTTTCCAGTTCTTCTCTCAGAACCTCGTGGTTCCAGATTATGGTCTTTGTTGCAAATCAAACTGTCACGGCACGATCGTACTGTTGCTTGCCAGGCTAAAGTGGGCGTGGCTTACCTGCGTCACAGAGCTGCAGGAGTTTACAAAAGAAGTTGAGGAGACCGGGGAGAAGAGTCGGAGAGGAAAGACATGTTTCTGAATGTCGTGACGGAAGAATCATTCACTGCAAATGAACTGTCAACAGAGCATTAAGGCTCCGGACCAAGCAAGGACTAAGGTGGTCGAAAGTAAGCTGGAAGCTGGGGCTATGACGAGGCAGGCCCTTCCACCTTTACCTTTTAGCCTGGCAGCCTAGCGCTTAGCTCTGTCGTTTCATATGCATGGCCTGCCAAAGAACTGGAAGTCCTAGACTTTTCCCAGGATTGTGGTTATGCAGATCTTAGTACTATAAGATAAGCATCTTAAGTTGGCCAGTTGGTTCACATTCAGCTTAGAATTTATAGAAAGTCTAAGCACTGAAAAATGTTAACCATTTGAAGGTTGTTGTGCTATCCAGCCACTTAGTAAATAAAACAATGCAGATTCTATATGTTAAGGAAGTGAACTGTAGTGTGTTAACATGTTTGTGGACTTGCATTATATTTCACATTATTTGGCAGCAATAGTGTTTTGCATTTAGCTACAATGTGATGTTTTGTAGTAGGCCTGCACAATTAATCATTATAAAATCGCGATCTCGATTCACCCTGTTCCCGATTAAATTTTTAAATGATTTTGATTTAAAAAAGAAAAGAAAATGGGGGGGGGGGGGGGGGGGGGGGGGGGGGGCATTTTCGGTCTTTATTTTGATAGGACAGCTGAAGACATGAAAGGAAAGCAGTTAAAGAGTGTGCTAAGAAATCATTCTGTTTTTGATACTGTACTTAAATTGGCAAACTCCATTTCTCTAGAGACTGAAGCTGTAGCTGCAGCATGTTGATTGACATGTTTAAATAATGTAAAGACATGTTGAAGGAGTTCAGATGGAGCCTGTATCAGGGCCATATTTTTCGTGTTATATGTCACTATGTTTGGTAGCCTACTGTACTTAAAGGGCCAGTATCTACTTTATTTTCTTTATTGATTGAAGCCTCTGTTTACAGGCTTGTGGTGATGCGCAATGTGCTATAGGTGCTAAAAAGAATCTATGTTTGGTACTGCCAATTTGTGTTGTTTTGTCATGGTTCATGTGTGTAATAAACATTACACTTCATGAGAAAAAAACCGTGGCAGAGAATCGTGATCAATTCTAAGCAAAAAAATCGTGATTCATATTTTTCCCCGAATCGTGCAGTTCTAATTGGGAGGATGTTAATTATGGTGCTGTGAGGTATAACCTTTCCTGTATTTGTTCTTATGGCCCCACAGAACCTGCACAATAGGAGGCAAGGTCTGTCATTATGACTCAGCAACTGTTAAGCGAGTCCTTTCATTTTTAGTACCTCAATATTTGGTCTGTACAGTATGTTCATGTTACAAGGCAAAATATAGTTATTAACTTAAAAGTAAAGCATTCGTGACTTTTTTTTGTCATATTGCAATCACCTGTTTATACTGACTGTATACCAAACAATGAAGCAAAGCTGCTACTGTATGCTAATAGATAAAGGAGTCATAATAACATATTACATGCTTTGAATTCCATATACTGTACATATATAGCTATTCAGTGTTCTAAGCAGCCTGGATGTTACGCAGCAGGCGACACAACTCTCATTATAGCCACCAGAGACTCGAGACTTGACTTGGACTCAAGCTCAAAGACTCAAAGAGCATCTCTCGATGGCAAGCTTTAGAGGAAACATACAACATAAAGTTTTTAATAGTATTCTTTATATTACACTGCATACCTGCTACATATACTGCACAACACTACATTTAGCTACTTGTGTCGAAGCAGGTTCAAATCTTAATATGGTACGTTTTCTCATCCTCAAACTTAATCCTCTGGGTTTCAGATTTTACTTTGGGCAAGTGAATCCTTTTTCCAAACGCAATTGGTCAAAATCCATGTATATTTTACTGCCGCTGTCAGCATCATTCTAGCAGGGGTTTTACAGGGAAATTCCAGAAACTGTGAGGGTTGAGCCCACATTTAATGGCATATCTCCTTCCAGTCGGATGATAAAAAAGGCATAAGAGGCATTCTGTTCATCTGCTACTGTATGATCACAAAGCAGCATGCATGCATCTCATCATGTAGTCTCTAACATCCTTCAGAAGTTGCTACTCATGAAACCCAAGTGACAAGAAATAACAAGCTCCAGTGCCCTGTGCTTTAGTGTGAGCCCTGCCGCAGTGTCAAAATAATGATCTCATGGGTTGTGGCTACAGTAACAAACCCTGTAGCATGACAGCATCATTCCAGGGTCCAGCCATACTGTATAGTCATATAAAGGAATTAGAGCACAGTTGCCTTCTTGCTCTCCTGCTGCCACTGGCTGTCATCGACCAGGAGCATCCCCACAACTCCCTACAAGGAACAGGCCAACGCTTGACAAGCTGGTAACACTCCCAAGCCACAGTACAGTACCTGTGCTCTTAGTACAACGAACAATATAGTCAAACATGCAAACATTCCGATGAATTCATAATATCAAAAACAGATATGTTTTCTCAGTATTGACTCAATGAAATGAAACTGCCAAGGAGAAGTGATAAGCTTTAGGTGCAGATGCAGATCTAGGCATGGACGTGCACAGGTACGGGCTCTCATTGCCCGAACAACAGACCGATTGCCCTGATTGGCTCAGCTGCCCCTCTGGAGAAAGAGCCTAATCAAACTTGTCTTTCTTTTCTTTTTTTCCTGTTGCGGTTTCATCAATACGATAAGCCCATCATAAGTAAAGTTAAATCAAATTTGTGTTTATTTATTTTGCCCTCAGCGATGCCTTCTGCCCCATGATGGGAGAAATGAGAAATGCCCTGTGAATATATAAAAAAAATCCACTTAGGCTTTGAATAATGTGCAGCTTCAGCTTGGCATGGTAACGTTGGCATCACGGCACGCAGCATTGCCTTATATGAATGTATCATGCTACGTTGTCAACTAGAGGTGCAACAATTAATCAATTTGCTCGATTACTTGATTAGTTGTCAACTATTAAATTAATCGCCAACTATTTTGATAATCGATTAATCAGTTTGAGTCATTTTTTTTATAAAAAACAATAAGATTTCTCTGATTCCAGCTTCTTAAAAGTGAATATGTTCTAGTTTCTTCTCTCCTGTGACAATAAACTGAATGGGTCCTATCTTGCACCCAGCGCAATTGACTTTGTACACCGACACATGTATCATTCTTATTTTGCACCCGACGCACAGTGGACTTTTCCCTCCACAGACGCACGTCGGTAAATTAGGGAATGAATTTGCGCTCCCGGGGGCGGTTCAGTGAAAAAAGGAGGCGTGTTCAGGTGCAAACGTTCTCTGGTGCTATTTTGCAGTTTCAGAAAACAATTCCGCCACTGACCAGAAAAAACCTGGTCTAAAGTCAGTGGAGCTAGTCTAAAGTCAGTGGTGCTAGTCTAAAGTCAGTGGTGCTAGTCTAAAGTCAGTGGTGCTAGTCTAAAGTCAGTGGTGCTAGTCTAAAGTCAGTGGTGCTAGTCTAAAGTCAGTGGTGCTAGTCTAAAGTCAGTGGTGCTAGTCTAAAGTCAGTGGTGCTAGTCTAAAGTCAGTGGAGCTAGTCTAAAGTCAGTGGCTCTAGTCTAAAGTCAGTGGTGCTAGTCTAAAGTCAGTGGTGCTAGTCTAAAGTCAGTGGTGCTAGTCTAAAGTCAGTGGTGCTAGTCTAAAGTCAGTGGTGCTAGTCTAAAGTCAGTGGTGCTAGTCTAAAGTCAGTGGCTCTAGTCTAAAGTCAGTGGTGCTAGTCTAAAGTCAGTGGCTCTAGTCTAAAGTCAGTGGTGCTAGTCTAAAGTCAGTGGTGCTAGTCTAAAGTCAGTGGTGCTAGTCTAAAGTCAGTGGTGCTAGTCTAAAGTCAGTGGCTCTAGTCTAAAGTCAGTGGTGCTAGTCTAAAGTCAGTGGCTCTAGTCTAAAGTCAGTGGCTCTAGTCTAAAGTCAGTGGTGCTAGTCTAAAGTCAGTGGTGCTAGTCTAAAGTCAGTGGTGCTAGTCTAAAGTCAGTGGCTCTAGTCTAAAGTCAGTGGTGCTAGTCTAAAGTCAGTGGCTCTAGTCTAAAGTCAGTGGCTCTAGTCTAAAGTCAGTGGTGCTAGTCTAAAGTCAGTGACTCTAGTCTAAAGTCAGTGGTGCTAGTCTAAAGTCAGTGGCTCTAGTCTAAAGTCAGTGGCTCTAGTCTAAAGTCAGTGGCTCTAGTCTAAAGTCAGTGGCTCTAGTCTAAAGTCAGTGGCGTGTTATTCAGATGCTATTTTAGGGGCGCATGCTTGGCCATAATGTAGCGTGTACACAACACACATACACTTTGCTTCTCTCATCTACACGGACGCAGCAGTTCCCATTTTTGCAAACCATACATAATTACAAGGAAAATATTAGTGAAAATGTGCTCTAGGTGTTTGGATAGGTCAGGAGCCACTTCACAGTCCAGTCCTCAAAAAGTCGCAGCATTCTTTGTGGCTTGTTGTGTTTTATGAATCATGGATGTGTTGATGACATAAATGAGGAAATATTAGAGGACTTAAGGAGACGTGATGTTGAACTACGGCAGGATTGGACACTTGGAGTGGCAATGCGCAATGTGCTCTTGGTGGAGCGGGTGGATGGAGATGGAGTGGGGGGGGGGGGGGGAGGAAAGGGCACAACAGGAGCAGGTGGTGCGTTTGGAGGCCTACGCTCCATGGCTGCAGCAACATCGCCACCCGGTCAAGACGGGCATTTATTACTTTGCCGCATCCCTGACAGCTCCTGCTCCATCCCTGATGAGAACGTCTCCTCAGCTGTGAACCCGTGCGCCAGGCAAATCCGCCGTCATAATAGCAATCCACCATGGAACAAGCGCGCCTGCTCTTAAAGGGAATGTAAGATGACGCTCTGATTGGTTTATTGCACGTTACGCCCAAACCACACCTAGCTACTTCAGACCAACCCATTTTAGATTTGCGCCACTTATCCCGCCGGTAAAATGGCAACAGCGCCCGAGCTCCGCCCACAAAGCTACTTGCGTTTGATACTTGCCTTTCAGATCGTTAAAATAGGGCCCAATATCTTTGAGTTGTGGACAAAACAAGATATTTGAGGACGTCATCTTGGGCTTTGGGGAACACTGATGCACATTTTTCACCATGTTTTGACATTTTTATAGATCAAACAACTAATTGATTAATTGAGAAAATAATCGACAGATTAATCGACTATGAAAATAATCGTTAGTTGCAGCCCTATTATCAACCAAAGCTAATGACAGCCTATGTTGCAGCAGCAGGCTAACATAGCTACGCTACGTCCATTACATTAGCGTGTGCTCTGTAGATAAGAGAGAGGCTCAGGGATGTGATGGTTTGGGCTGTTGGTCAGGCTCTGGATGCCATTTCAAGGCATTTAAAATAATTTTGGCTGAGCAGCCTATAAGTTTCTGCACTTCTTTATATGTTTTCCCTTCTCCAATCAACTTTTTAATCAAAGTCCGCTGTTCCTCAGAGCAATGTCTGGAACGACCCATTTTGCTGAGTATTTCAGTGTGAAATGCACTATAACCAGCATGCACAACATTTGCTTCCTTCCTTCCTTAAATATGGGCCATAATTGACACCTGTTTCTTCACAGAATCAATCACCTCATCCGCCCTACCACAAGGCTCCAGACCAGAGAGTGAGGAAGAGCATGCCTTTTTTCTAGATTAGAGCAATAGCCCCTCCATATGTCTGTGCACATCCCTGGATCTAGGGTAACTATTTATTAAAAAATCCTCCTTGCGTATCCAACGATAGTCTACATGCATTTCAATGTAAATCAAAACATCATGTGACGCTTTCTATTGTGGTGGTTTTATAATCTTGAATTATGAATAAGACTAAGTTGTTGCTCCACTAACATTGTCTATTTACTACAAATAGGCCTACATAATATGGAATTTCACCTGCTGTTATTTGCTGGTTTTTATGTGTCGGTTTTATTGCTTCACTTGTTTTTAACATGCGTGATGTACTGGTTTTATTGAAAAGTGTCTTTTAGTACTTTGAAAAGCACTATATAAATCAAATGTATTATTATTATTATTATTTGCAGGTATACATGTTGGCCTGTATAGTAGGGCTGTGCAATTATGGAAAAATGTAATCACGATTATTTTGGTCAATATTGATACTGAAATCACGATTATTTAACATGATTACTCGTTGACTTTTGGAAAGATGTTGCATTTATTGAACAAAACAAAACACCTTGAACTGTGAAATTTCCCTTAATACTATTCATAACACAAGACAAAAATAAGAGTTTACTTGACATGTGCAATTGTTTTTGTGATCATTAGGAGCCAAAATCATAATCATGATTAAAATGTGATTAATTGCACAGCCCTACTGTATAGTATCTCCAAAAATCTTGTCATGTTGTACATCAATATTGTATTGTTGCACGGCCCCTACACAGAAGTAACATTTTTCTTCCTTGACACGGGAGGACCAGGAGTCTGCAGCTCCTCGGTCTCGTCTACAGCAATCTGTGGTGCATACTGTACTGCAGAGCAGTGTTGGCACACATTCAATGAGCTAATCTGACTCATGTACAACGCATATGGTGGTGATGATGGCTGGCAAAGACTGAAATAATTCTAAGTGCATCATATGAAAGGATGTAAAGTCATGGCCGAATTGTTTTGACTAGTCAACACAATGAGTTTGTGTTCAGTGAAGCCCTCACTGGATATTTCTGTGACAGACATTACTTTATGGATCCAGACCAGAGCTGGAAAGAGATAAGTAGTTATCGAGAATAAACATACAAAAATAATATATAATAATAATGTTACGTTGTGCCAGTATCCATTGGAAATTATATTCTTCATCCTGAGTTGCATCTCACATTTGTGAGGTACATCCCTTATATGAATCGTTCAGCCCACAATTTCCTAGACTTTCAGCAAAGCTTATGAACTCTGCTAAACATCAGTGATGAATGATAGTCCAATACGACAGTCAGCTTCTGTCGGCCTCAGTCTCTGTAAACCCAACAATGTCCCTTGATGTTATCTCCGAATGGTTGGGAATGTTTCAAGTCGGTCATAGAAATGGCAATATACAGCAAAACGTTGTTGGTACTTTAAATGAAATAACTGGGAGTCCATCTCGGTTCAGAGTTTCCATACAGCAATATAAAAAAGAGCCCAGGGAACAGATTCCACTAACAGGTCTGTCAGATTTTCAGCCATAAATCATAACGTGCAGTAGGAATAGCAACCCTAGGCAGCAATAATCTCTGCATTTCAACTAGCTGCAGAAGTTACAGTTACATTCAATACACTGTGTGAGCAAGGGGAAGCGTGTCAAACATCAAACATGGATGAGAGGACCATGGATCAGAAAATAAATCATATATCAGCTCAGAGGTTTTTCTTTTTTTCTCTGGCTGTGGAGCCGAGCCGAGCTGAAGCACATATAAAGAAAGTTATACATACATACGATGTACATACTGTAGCAGATGTATGCTGTGATCTGCTGCGCTCAGACTCTTCCTGGCAGTTCTAAATTAAAACAGACAGGTCCTCTCGTCGCCTGGACAGCCCTCCCATTACAACAACCAATCAGTGGGCCTGACAACTCTCTGACTTTCCTCCCCAACGCACCTGGCTGCCTCTATCATACTCACCATTACCAACACCATTCACAGCTTCATCAACTGCGGGTAATTGTCTCCCTGGGACATGCTCTTCATTATTCTAGAAAATAAGAAATCTGGAGGACTGCTCTGCTGTGCATTACCTCTCTAATAGAAGGTCTAGAACCACAATTAAGGAGGAAAACGGCAAGTCACCTGACATTAGCGAAAAATACCAAACAATGACTTCTCCTGGGATTGTCCAGGCCTTCACAGGCCTGATTGAAATCACAAACATCCATCTCACAATCCTCAACAGTGTTGGTTTTACAATGACAATGCCTAGTATTCCTTAAAAAGAATAATAGTGTCTTGAAAGCAGCTAGGCAGCAAACAGAGCTGGTGTAAAATGGACAGAGATATGGTAAATTGTCTGAGACACATCCTGTGTTCAAAGCTGATTTGGCAGTGCCTGTCATCCCTCCATTTGTGACAGAGTGCAGATCTAAGGGCTGTGAAGAAACAGCAGCACTTTGTCAGGAAAAGTGAGACTGATATATATAGAGAGAGAACAGTCTCTGGATATGAGAATAAACTAAGGGGATTGAGTGGAATATTTTGGCAGAGAGAGGAAATAAAATAAATAAAACTATAATCTAAATTAAAAAAATGTGCACACCAAATATTTTGTCCCTATGTGATTCCCAGCTGAATCCCCTTCTGGGTAGGTCAGCATCTTTCTATATATTCACAATTGTTTGGTCTTTGTAAAGAAGCTTGGGAGTGCTACACCTGCTGCAGCTGATATAAGTCGGCTCCGGACGCTATCCCCTCAGAGGGCCTGCTGCTTCCCTCGGTGTATTGTGCTATTATTTCCCCGAAGTAGGTAATTTATGCAGCCGTTTATGTGGGAGGAAAAGCATCTCTCCCAGGATGGAGACACATGGCAAAGGAACTGTGGCAGGGCAGCGCTGGGCATTGATTATACAGATTGATAGGTGATGCAGACTGCTAACATGTAATCTAATTTAGTCACCCTCAAGTACATACCTTATAGCCTGGTCCTAGCTGATGAATTGCAAATATCTGTGCGGGATTGAGGGCTTCACTGAACACGTAGACGGCTCCTAGCTGGCCGCAGAACACTCTGTTTGCATCTGCTGTCTCCGAGGACCCAAGGAAGCACTTATCATAACTCTGCAAGGAGGACACAGAAAGAAAAGGCTACATCATGTTATGCTTCAGGAGTGAAATATCCAAATTCACACTCAGCTGAATTAGCCAGAGGGCAAAAAGTAAAAAGTACAACATTTGATTGCACAACCTGATAGGTTGGATATTATATTAGTATCTTGTATGTAGTGTACTACACAAGAAGGTTAGTTTGGGGACAACCTTCACACACAGGAAACTGGACCCTGGAATTTCTGAATCTATTAGAGGTATCTTCCATAAAATGAGTAGTTTGGAGGTAACTAGAGGACACAAGAATAGATAGCTTGGAATGTGTGAGTTCCAGAGAGTTTAAGAAGGAGTTGATTTTGTATTCAAGACACTATGGGTACATGCATCTTGCAGGTGTACACATGGTTATCTCCTTTGTTCAATACTGAAAAAAGCTGCATTTAATCTAAATTCATTGTCATGTGTGAAGTCTGAACATAATTTCCAGTTATCACTCCGATAACACAACCGTGCTATATTTTCCTTCTAGAAATTCTATTTTTCAATATAACCATCCAAAACAACATCACCTTCTGTGTTTCGTTCAGTGTCAACCTAGACAATTCCCTATCGGAAGGAGGAAGACAATGTCCCTGATTCACAAAGATAGGAAACCTCAATATAACCTCTGGGATAGAAAGAATATGTGCTGTGATTGTAATCAGGATCAAATTGAAGGATAATTTACAACAGCAGCAGCTAATTAACAACTCACCAAACAGTCAGTATGAAGACCAATACAAGCAGTACTGGGGGGAAAACACATTGTTTATAGAGAATTCGAAATCTTGATCAAGCTTGTCTTATATTTAACCCTGTTACAAAAGCCCATCCAATGTGTTTCTGTACAAAATATACCTTATCGCACATGAAATCATGTGAAACCTTGTTACCAAGACTTCAAGCTTCAGTCCTACTGGAAAGAGCAGAAAGATGATAGTAATATATATGTTTTTTTAAGCAAAGCACAATGCTATGATAGAAATTAATCTACAAAATTAAGAACATTTAGGTGTTAATATCAGAATCTCAATAGTAGAGAAAGAAAAGATGAAGAGAAACAAAATTATATAGATAATACAAATGGCTTTTTTCAGTTTATTTATGTGTCACAGGACACTCATCACATGTAGCATCACTTTTAGTTGTCAGCTTACAATATATTCTATACAGATGGGTTATGTGACTTTACTCTCCATGGCGTATGAGAAAACAGCAGCCCTTGTTTAAATAATCTGGATGGAGGGCAATGTTAAGATGCAAGAGTGTAGTATACTGTAGTGATTGACCGATTTATCGGCCGGCCAATATATCGGGCCGATATTTGCGTTTTTTATGTGTATTGGCATCGGCTGCTGTGTTCGCTGATTTTCCCGCCATTATTTACAGACAGGCATCCACGCAGGCAGCTCTGTGTTGCTAGAGATGCTATAGTTCACGTGCAGACCATGCACTGCTCCTCTCCCACTAGCAGAGTGCTGGAAGCCTGCTCTTAAAGACAACGGTAAGTTTTAAACTTTCAAAGCATCTTTTAACTGTTTGACGTAGCTGAAATATTGGCATACACTTAGCTATTACAAACACTAGTCATAGGATTAAGTAATGACGACGTGGTTCCGTGGTATTTTTGCGAGTTTTATTCAGCAATCACCTGGCTGAGGTTTGGACGCGTGTGGTGTGTGTGTCTCTCGGAGTGTGTGTGTCCGGTTTGAGCTGGGCGGAGTTGCCAACGCAGTGATATCCCCCCCACTCAAGAAGAGCATAATGACGACAGATATGTTTTATACATAGTTGAATATTAATTTGTGTTAACGTTTATCATGTACCAGACAAAAGTGCACCGTGTATGCCTTACTTGTGTTTAGAGCCATTTGCTGACGTTATCATTATTGATCCAGTTCAATGGTGGTTGAGTTTTTCAGTCAGCTACCAAACAGAAGTTTGTGTGTGTGTGTGTGTGTGTGTGTGTGTGTGTGTGTGTGTGTGTGTGTGTGTGTGTGTGTGTGTGTGTGTGTGTGTGTGTGTGCGTGCGCGTGTCTGTCTCACTCAGTGGGACACACGCATCACAGCGATATATGAGAGTGCTGCGCCACCTGAAGGAGAGCTTTTAAAACTTTAAGATAAGTTTTATATGTGGTTGAATATTTCTACCTTTAACGTTGATGCAGTTTAGAACAGAAACTTGAACAATTTGTTGCTTAATGTGCATCTGACATCACATTATTTTCCTCTGCTGATTTATGTTCTGTGGTTGACAAATCTGGCAGCTTCTTTTACATTTTCGTTTAGACCTACTAGTGTGTTGTCTTTGCATATTAGGCGGCATATTAGCCTTAGACATGCTCATTTTATTTTATGTAGAAAATTGAGGGAGCAAAAGCAGTATCGGCTCCAGATATCGGCTCAAGAAAATCGGCAGCCCGTATCGGACATCGGCTAAGGCTGATGAAAAAACATCGGCATCGGCACTAAAAAATCCATATCGGTCTATCCTTAGTATGTTGTATGGTACTTTGATGTGGTGGTGTGATTTGCTTATGCCACCTCATTCAATACATTTTTACAAGTCCGTTGGTTGAAATAAAATAATCTAAACTATTCTGTTGCTGTGTCTGTGCTATGTTTCTAGTGTCTTTGTGATGCAACTGTTTCTGCAGCCATTGCAGTACATTTCGTTTCAGGTGTGGGAACATTTCTCCACAAAAACAGCTCTACGTAATGTGGTGGAATATTTCATGAACCACACTTAAATCACATCCTGTCATCTGTGCAATCTTCCCTTGAATACAGCTACAGTGTGAAGCACACCTTTGGAAATGTGCCTCATCTCTGCAAGTGCAAATTGCAGAGTGTTATGTGTAAAAACAGGTTTTCACTTTGGCTTAGAGTCATTCAAACATGCAATGTCATACAATGTCATACATTTTAAACGAGATTGGTCTCATGGTATTTACAATCTCTGTACACCTATCTACAGTAGCTTCTGAGATTTTGCCATTTTTCACTCAATGCATAAATCTGTTCTCCAAATGTTTGATATTCCATTTTTCACCCTCTACTGCAGAGCAACTGTGTGAAGGATGGATATTTAAATTAAGACTGCCAGTCATATATCTGAGTGAAATCTATGTTGATGTGGTAAAACTCATTTTGCCCGATGAGCACTATTGAAGATGTATGTATGTTGCAATTTACAGCCATGTGAGACATTAATGTGGCAGGATCAGTCAGTCCTGTGCCAATAAACATCAAAACCAGGGAGAAGAAGCTGACAATAGTGAGGAGTAAAAAAACAAGAGCGCTTACATCATTTGTGTTGACGTGCCATGCCATGTCTCCGTAAGAAACGAGCTGTCCGTTAACAGAGCATCTGATTTCACTGTTCCTCCAGCGGCTGTAGATGTGAACTATACTGATCATGTACCACTGAGAGGGAGAAGAGAGTCAGATAGAAACAGATTAAATAAAGGAGCTACAGAACAGGTCACTCACTAAGTGGGCCATTATCATTCTTTTGTAAGTGTGTCTTTACACTTCATTCGATTACCCTTAACGAAAACTACAACTGAGTTTGGTTTATAGAGCCACGTCATCATCATTTCAGGTCTCCAATTGAGGAATTCAGATAAAGTTCCTAGAAAGCCACAGCTGTGAGGTTTGCTTTCTAATGTTCTGAAATCTGCAGTGGGACATACTGAATAATAGATCAGAGAAAAGGCAAAAAGGAGGCACAGAGCCATGTTAGACACTGGCTGTAGTTATTCAGGGATGAAACACTAACTAACTATAACTGGTCAAGTCTACGGCTAGAGAGGTGACATAATAAGGTGTCATGTCAAGTGGGTACACTCAACAACTGTGTGGTAAGAGAGGGAAACAGGAAGGGACTTCTACTTTCATATTTCTTAGAAACTGCGAGCCCTAAACTGTGACTGATTTGTCCTCAGCTGGCTTTAAGAATTGCAGAATCAAACATAATCCATTATAATAACTTAGACATTTCATCAAAGACAACTATTCCAACATCAAAAAAGAAAATTTATTCACTTGAGCATTAATAACTAGACTTGCAGCATTTAATTTCTTCAAGTTGTCTGTTCTATCCAAGGAGTTATCTAACATCCTGTGGTGTTGTTGATGCAGCAGTTGTAGCACTGATGTCAGTTATATTGATAGAACAATAAAGATCTTTCCAAATGTTTCTTCTTCACACAGATCATTTTTCACCTCTTTGAATTATAAACTTGAAAGCCTTCAGAATTCTGCCTTCGATACTTGAATGACTAAACATAAAGAAACACAACATTATATTATGACAGGGAACCATTGTGTGCTGGACTGCTACAGACAATAAAGTGGGGTCCTGTCATTGAGGTGATGCAGACTAAATGTCAAACTACACTTTGATATTAAAAACTAATTACACAAATTCCATTATAGCTATACAAGGGGCTGTTCACCACTAAAATTACTTTTACCCAACAACAAACAAATAAATACCCTAGGGTTCTCTTGTCTTCACATCATCAGAAGCATCAACAAGCCACGCTTTCAGAAACATAAACAACTGCTCAGAATGGTCCGGAGCTCGCAGCCATTCAGAGTTCCTCAGCTCTCATGGGGAAAAGGTATTGTCTTAACTAATTTGACTTTTCTATGTTATCAGAAAACATATAAAAGAAATGTAATATATAAATAAAAAAATCTTTGGAGCTGCAGACTGCAACCGTATATTGATGCAATCTGGCAACACAGAACAGACTCAAAAAATTCAAGACTGGCACAACCACATCGGCAGGCAATAGGTTGTCCATGTCTTCTGTCACTGTGTACCCACTGTTTCAGTCTGACCCTTGCAGGGCACTGTGAGCAGTCGAATGGAATAACAGCCGTCTTACACACAAACATCAGGACACTTACTGAGGCTGAGGGGAAGAGTGCAAGCTGCCCGTGGGTAATTTAGAACGCCACTTATCCGCAGATGTCTGAACCCCAAATCAATTAAAAACCTAATTCAACATGGTTTATCTTCTGAGAGCTTCTGCAACACTATACCTGCATTGTGGTGGTAGGAAAGAGAGGAATGCCTGTTCCCAGGTGTTCTGTGAAGGCTGTAATTGTTTGACACATGCTTTGAGCCGGTTTTCCTTCTCCGCAGGGACCGCTACACTACACTAACATTCCATGCTAGATTAAGTTTCATTTTCTCATCTACATTTACATCCAATTACACCTGTAAGACTCCTCTGGGTGCCGTAAACACTTCAGGTATGTATGTATTGACATACAACTTTGTAATGCCAGTGAAAGAGCAGGTGGTGGGTAGGGAGTCAGCGGTAAATTACAGGGTGTTTGAAAACTTTCCTCAGCTCAGGCCACACTGATGCACACTTATGGCATAAGTGGTTGGTATAATGCAATACATGTTCAGATGGGGTTAATAAATTTGGGGTGATAGTAGCTCAGTCCGTAGGGGCTTGGGAACCGGAGGGTCGCCGGTTCAAGTCCCTGTGCAGGACCAATTACGGAGTGTGGACTGGTAGCTGGAGAGGTGCCAGTTCACCTACTGGACACTGCCAACCCCCAACTGCTCGGGGTGCCTGTCATGACCAGCACCCTAACTCTGACATGTCTCCATTAGTGCATGTATAAGTCCGGGGCAAGTGTGTAATGTGTGTGATGTGTGTAATAACTAACAACAGAGTAAAAAAAGAAAAAGTAATTTCCCCTTGCGGGATCAATAAAGTATGTCTTAATCTTAATATGTGCCTTACGTATACTATGAAGTAGCTACTGAGCATGTCTTGAGGGTCTGCTGTTTGAATTAAGTAGCTTTGGTTTGAATAACATGACCATATGTGGTATAACAGCTGGAACACATGATTACAACCCAAAGCTGCTCTTACCTTCCTGGGCTGAAAATCATACTTCACACAGTGCTGGAAACCTTTTCCTTTGGACTTGAGGGATGTCACGATCAAGCAGTTACCAACAAAATGTGCGGAGTACCCAATGCCCTTGCTGGTCCGATAGCTGTGAACAGAAACATGCACAGTATATATCATGAGCTGCAAAGTTAACAAGGTAAACCTAACTCATGTCTCAACAAACAGGGGCAAATATATTTCAACCCAACTGAGGTTGGAAGGTTTCTGACTGCCAAGTTATGCAGTGCAACTATTATTAAGTATTTTAGTTATTAAGAATTTCTTTGGATGTTTCCTCATTAACAAAACTGAGCAATGATACAAACCAATAACTGAAGTGAATGCTTCCTTCTGCATAATGAGATTGGGGCTAACATCATTTTTAAATTCCTCGCGCTATGCAGACACAAAGCAATTTGCAGGAGTAATTGACAGGTAGTTCTTACGATTCTTAGGAGAATTATGATAATATGCTTAACCAGCTAGAACAGGGAAACACCCGAGGTGGGAGCTACTGCAAAATGTGCAGGCATGGTAACATCTACAAAGATGAAAATACAAGAAAAACACTTGATGAGGCACACTTCATTGATGCTCCCAGGGTCTAATCCCTCTCCTCTAATCTTCTTGACTCCACAGATAAAAGACATATAATGTGAGCAGTGAGGAAATGCCACCTGTATACAATAGGAGCCGACCCTATACAGTCCACACCCTGCACGCACACACAAACAACCTTGCAATACTACACTAGTTCTATAATCTTTTAGATTAAAGAACTATCCCTAAACTGTGACTGATTTGTCCTCAGCTGGCTTTAAGAATTGCAGAATCAAACATAATCCATTATAACTTAGACATTTCATCAAAGACAACTATTCCAACACTAAAAAAGAAAATGATGTTATGCATAGGTATTTGTTTCAACAGCTCTCTCCTAAGTCTGAATTAATATTGTATGCAATAAACCCTTTTCATATGTTACTGTTTGTATGTCCCACTCACCAAGTCATTAAAGTGGAACATATCATATAAGTACTGTATATATAGCAATCTAGAGTTGCAATGATTAATCGTTTAATCAATTAGTTGTCAACTCTTAAATTAATCGCCAACTATTATGATAATCGATTAGTCGGTTTGAGTAATTTTTTAAGACAAAAGTCAAAATTCTCTGATCCCAGCCTCTTAAATGTGAATATGTTCTAGTTTCTTCTCTCCTCTGTGACAGTAAACTGAATATCTTTTAGTTGTGGACAAAATGAGACATTTAAGGACGCCATCTTGGGCTTTTGGGAAACACTGATCCACATTTTTCACCATTTTCTGACATTTTAGAGACCAAATCAACAAATTAATTGACTATGAAAATAATCATTAGTTGCAGCCCTATAGCAATCTAAGCTTAAATTGCTTTGCTCATAATAGCTAATGCAGAAACTGTAGATGCATTATTTATTCACTTGAGCATTAATAACTAGACTTGCTGCATTTAATTTCTTCAAGTTGTCTGTTCTATCCAAGGAGTTATCTAACATCCTGTGGTGTTGTTGATGCAGCAGTTGTAGCACTGATGTCAGTTATATTGATAGAACAATAAAGATCTTTCCAAATGTTTCTTCTTCACACAGATCATTTTTCACCTCTTTGAATTATAAACTTGAAAGCCTTCAGAATTCTGCCTTCGATACTTGAATGACTAAACATAAAGAAACACAACATTATATTATGACAGGGAACCATTGTGTGCTGGACTGCTACAGACAATAAAGTGGGGTCCTGTCATTGAGGTGATGCAGACTAAATGTCAAACTACACTTTCTAGTACATCCTTTTCACCGCCGACATGTACTCACTACAGTCCCCCTATCTTCAGGTCTATAGCAGTCGACTATCTTCAAAGCCCCACACCACCACCACCCATTGGGATCATCTAAAACAAACAGACTGCTTTGACCAGGCAGATAAAGAGAGCATGGGCTGTAATACTGTGTGGTGCATGCAGGGCCGGAGGCATATAGAGCCCCACACCTAGCTACCACTGAGCCAGCCAATACGCTCCAGTGGACAAGCCTGCTTGTGATTACACATCAGGTAGAGCCGCCACCTTGTTCAGCTTCTGAAGATACAATTTGATTTTGTTGTTGTCTACACGCCATGCCACTGAGCGATGAGGCTCTCGGAGCAATGTATAAAAAAACGGATTAGCTTGGCATATCTCAGCTTTTTTTGTGACTCTGTCAGTAAGGATGTTGTTGCATGAATACCAACAAGTTAGCTTAGGCAGAAGTTATTTTTCTTTTTGATGTTACACATCAGAGAAACGCAGAACAAGTCCTTCCTAGGTAAGTAGATGTTTGCATTTAAACTGTGTGATCCAGGTAAAGCAATGGCAGCCAGCAGGCGATTCAGTGGAACTGTTATCTCTGACAAATTAGTGTAAACAGTCTTCTCTGTCAGCCAAATCTACCTTTTCATCTCTATTATCCACTTTCTCTTCCATTGTGTTCCACAACTCTTTTATATGTCCCATTGTATTCAGTGATTTCCTCCCAAAGCTGCTCTCATGAACAGAAAGAGCGGCAGCTGCATATCACTGCACTTTTGGATTAAGGATTTTAGCACTAATTACCCACAAGCTTTTGCAAAAGCTGGTATGTGGGCCTTGTGTGGCAGATATTCAAATCTGAATTACCGGTAATACCTCCACAGTGCCTCCCACTGCAGCAGTCTACCTCTGTAACAGCCAGTGCCAGTCGCCGTAGTTTATGCTTCCATGGGTTTTAATCTCAATAATCTCACCTAATTCCCCTCTTTCGCCATTATAACTCCTGAACAATATCTGAAAAAATGAGCCCCTTTCATAAAACCACATTACATAAATGTTGCCAGTGTGTGGGGAGAAACAAAGTGTCTGTAAAACTAGTTTAACCTTGAAAAACAAGTTGCAGTCTTAATCTGGCTAGATTGAGAAAATCAGTGTAGGTCAGAGAGCATCAGAAAGCATATTGCTTTGTCAATAAAGCTGCTGGTAGGTGTATGGGGCTCTGCAGAGAGGGAGTGATTCCTAATACAAAGCTAAAGCAATTAGATTGATGAAAAACAGGAAAGAGTAATTTTCTTCTCACTGATGTGATAATGTGGATTTACAGCACCCCAGTTAGAGAGCATATCCAGGACACTGGAAACATGGAGCATGCATGTATGCACTTGTTTACTCACCAGTAAAGATATGGTTTGTCCTTGTCAACATTGATGTTATTCAACGGATCCATCCGGAACCAGGTGTTAAATGTAAACCCATTCTGATAAGGCCACTTGGCAATAGGAGGTAAAGCAATGGCCTGGGACAAAACACAAGAGGGTGGAAATGATACAGTAGGAGAGACAGTTGTTTAAAGATCTGTTGTACTGCCTCTACTAGATTAAGTTTAGGTAAAATTGAGTTGCACTATGTAGAAATAAACTTGAGCATAAAACTAAGGTGTTAAAAAACGGATCAACTGAATACATAAGTGTAATCTGAAAGAAATCCCAAACTTTTTCATGCTTCTTTTGTGCCTAATACTTATTAATGAAAATGTGTAAATAATTTGCTTATGTCACACAAATGTGTATGTTCTAATGCATATCACTAAATAACACACAGGAAACTGCAACATATGCAGTGGCCTCCAGAATGTTACTGGACGACTGATCGCATCATAATTCCTGCTCATGTTGAATATTTTATGATGGCAGTTTCCAGCCTCTTTGAAATAAATCAAGTCATGATTTTTGTCCTATTTGCATTTGGGGAAAGTTGCTATTAATCTCTAAGATTCTGGACAGTAGTTCAAAACAACTCTTTAAAGCAACACTATGTAACTTTTCCCTCTTCGGCCCCCCTACAGGTTGTATCATTGGAACTACAGCCGCTGTAGTTGTCCCAATGTCGAATTTCAAAGGGCATGAGGGTTTCAGTACACACTTACCGAGCCCTTCCTGTACTCACAGCATTGATGCAGACTTCACCAAAGGGAATTACCCACAGTTCAAAGCGTGGTGGCGTTTACCGCGGAGACCATAGGGAAATCCGGAAATTACAAAGGTAAACAACAGCACGACACACAACCACGGAACGGAACGGACCTGTTGTCCAGATGTAAAACAAGAGTTAGATAAACTTTGGAATCAGGCAGCCGTCTCCTGTGCCTTGGCCGTGTGAAAATTCCCAAACCGACAAGTGTCAGCAACTTCTTTGTTATTAAACGTCGCCAAGATAACGTGATCTCGTGAAGTACTGTCACAATCCCATTGATACCTATCTGAGCCCATGTGGCCTCACACACTCACTCACTTAGCACCTGAGATCAATTAAGTCTGCGAGTCTTTAGTCCTCAGGGCTCACGCTGGGATTGGGCCTTAGTATTGCTTTAACCATTAGTGTAAAATTACATTTAATGAAATCCCTGTGATGACTCATTAGTTACTTGCTTTGCCATGATGTCAAAAGATGCAAAAGGTAATGGACAGTATGCTCCACTCTGTAGCAAGTGTAATGTCCTGACACAGGATTCCCATCTCCCTCTAAATAGTTCCTCTGTCTCAGCTTTCTCTCAACATGTCAACTCCCAAGTGAAACTATCAGCAGCCCAAACTGCACTTATCTCATTCAGGGTTTTCCACACCATTATGAGGCTTAGGCACAGCACCCAAGCCATTTTGGGCACCACCTAAGCCAAATGCATGTAAAATCAATGTGAGCTTAAAAACTAACTAAATGGCTTTGTCCCTAGTGGACTTCTTTAGCAAGTTTATCTCTAAGCTTTTTAAATGTGTTATTATTTATTATCTGCTCTAGCTTTTCCACCATTTTAGACACATATACAGGTGATAATAATAATACACAAATTGATTGAAAAACGTAACATTTTCTTGAGGGAGGACCCCTAACCCCCCCTGCCAAATACGTGCACCTAAGTCTTCCACAAACCTAAGAAAAAGACTTTGTCACACTATGTCAATCTTTTTTACACAAGGTAGGCTACTGACATGTTCTCATCTCTAAACCCTTTAATTAATTTGTACTCTTGCTACACTCAGTATACATGGATATACAGTATTAGAGAATCTGTTTTCATCTACAGTACATGTAAAGACCACTTCACATCTGTTTTCTTATTATAGAAAATCCTAAAATGAAGAAGTAGATGAGGCATGTTGAATTGGAATGGGTCCATCAAAAAGGCTAATAATAATGCACCATAATGAAGAAAAAAACCCTTGTTGCGATAAACACATCATAATTTCATGACAAATTACTTTGTAGAACCCAGCAGATATCAGAGGTACATTTTTTGATACGTGGATTTACTTCAGATTTTTGTTGTTTGTTCATGTACGTAATCGTTTACATCCGTAATCGTTTACATCCGTTATCGTACGGAGCAAGAGACTGTTTGTTCTGTTAATTTGTGTGCATTCATTATCAACTGTTCTACCCTGATAAACTACAGGGCTTCATAAAAGTACACAAATACATGCCATTTTAAAATGGATTGCAGAGTGGAAACATGTGAAGGCTTACTGCTGCACTGCGACCAGGAAAGTTGAAGAAGGCATCTGGGCCGTGTCTCTGGGGCATCTGGTTCAGCACCGACAACATTTTGACTGCATGCTTCGGCTGCACAGGTGCCAAAGATAAAAAACAAAAGAGTAAAAACAAGACAGTCGATGCTTTCTCTCTGAGTGTTTGGACTGCAGTCAATACACTGCCAATTACCTCGTTCACTCATTCTGCAGTTTGTCAATTACAGAATAAGCCCTACAACTCAAGTGACAGTATCAAGCCAACACACACTTCTGTCCAACTCCCTGCGTTCGATCCCTGTTATCACTTACCCAGAGGCCTCCTTCCCCTCGTAGCATGCTGAAGAGCAATTTCAGTTCCTTCACTGTGATGCTGTAGCTGGCCAGCACTCCCAACATGTCCACCAGCAAGTCTTTAAAGGCAAGACAGCATGCATGCATCACCCGACACACGCATGCACACGTACACACACACACACACACACACACACACACACACACACACACACACACGAGAAGAGGGGAGAGAGACAATCATCAAACGCAGCTGCATTTTACAGACATTATCATTCATCCACACTGCACAGGAGGTCCTCACGGTATTCATATGCATCAACTCCTGAGATAATAGAAAACAGTTTGGCTGTAGTTTAGCTTCATTCTCAGTTCACTGTCTGTGAAATTCCATTACATTTATCACAAAAGCACTTCCACCACAACTACATGGAAACTGACTTGCAAACCAAAGTGATGTCTGAACTTAGAGGCACAGTGACACCGCTGGGACAACACATTTATTATTTCATTTCATCAGCTGAAACATCATTTATAAGTAGGGTTGGGTATCATACCGGTACTAAAACGATACTTTTAAAATGGTGCCGGTGCCTGAACCAAAATATATATAATATTTTTATAATGTATAGAATATAAAATATTTTAAAAAGAGCACAAAACGACAGTTGGTGACATTAAAGAACGGCTTCTTTATTGCTAAGGAGGAGAACTAGGTTCGTGCACACGTTTAATAGGCGTTCCCTCTCGGGAGCAGGCAGGGTGTTGCGCATGTGCATTTTTTCAAAAAGTGGAGAGGGCGGTTCTTTTCTAAAATTCGGGAAAATCCTCCATTATACCTTTGAAGAATTGTTTAAATTGATTGAATTATGACAATGATTAAATAGTTTTACAGTAATAGTTTTATCAATATGTCTAAAACATTTCACTGCTGCCTTCGTTCGCTGTTTTGCTTTTGCATGCATTGAGACAACACAGACAATACAAGGAGGAAAATTAAACAGTTCTGAAAGTTTAAAATTTCAAAAGTATGTTTTCTTTAATCATTTTATAGTAGACCTTTGGTGCATGGCTGTCCTAAGGTCCTGAAGAGCGAGGCTTGCAGATTGAATATGGACTTTTTTCATCCAAATTCTATATAACAACTTTGCCAGACTATTGTAACTCAAAATGCTGATCAATTAAAGTGCTCATATTATGCTCATTTTCAGGTTCATAATTGTATTTAGAGGTTATATCAGAATAGGTTTACATGGTTTAATTTTCAAAAAACACCATATTTGTGTTGTACTGCACATTGCTGCAGCTCCTCTTTTCACCCTGTGTGTTGAGCTCTCTGTTTTAGCTACAGAGTGAGACATCTCACTTCTGTTCCATCTTTGTTGGGAGTCGCACATGCTCAGTAGCTAGGTAAGGACTACTAGCCAGTCAGAAGCAGAGTATGAGGGCGTGTCCTGACAGTAGCTAGGTAAGGACTACTAGCCAGTCAGAAGCAGAGTATGAGGGCGTGTCCTGACAGTACCTAGGTAAGGACTACTAGCCAGTCAGAAGCAGAGTATGAGGGCGTGTCCTGACAGTACCTAGGTAAGGACTACTAGCCAGTCAGAAGCAGAGTATGAGGGCGTGTCCTGACAGTACCTAGGTAAGGACTACTAGCCAGTCAGAAGCAGAGTATGAGGGCGTGTCCTGACAGTACCTAGGTAAGGACTACTAGCCAGTCAGAAGCAGAGTATGAGGGCGTGCCATGCTAGCAGCTAGGTGAGCATTATAACGTGTGTTCCAAAGTGACCACGTGTGTCTCTGAAGTAAAGGCTGGACTACAACAGAGCTGTTTGGAGCAGTTGGTGAACAGTGTTTTCTGTTGGAGATGGTAAGTCCCTTTGGGGGGGACTTTGGGCTTTTTCACTTTGTAAACCTATAACATGCACAAAAAAGATATATAACACAATAACGGAAAGGGAAAAAGCCAAAAAGCATAATATGAGCACTTTAAAAGATACAGACAGATGGTGTGTATCCTGACTGAAAGCTAAAACCAAGAAGGCATAACCCATGTATACATACTTGCTGGACATTAATATGAAAACATAAATCTAAAAATGAACATACATGTACTGCTACTGCTGCTGAGCAATTCTCATACCTGCAATCATGTCGTCCACTGAGCTCATTTTGAGCAGCACCTGCTGGATGAGGCCCACCTCGGTGCTCGTTTGCAGGTTTCGAACACTTTTCCGAAGGATGGCGGTGAACATGCTCCAGATTTCAGCCTGGCAGGTGACGTCACAGTGCTCCAACAGCTCCACCATGCAGCCGATGCTTTCTGCATCCTGAATGATGAAGTTTGTCTCCAGATCAAACTCACCACCCACCAACTGCAGAACAAGATGGGTCAGATAGATTGGATTTCTATGCCTTTCACATGCTGTTTAAATCATATTCTGTTGATGTAATGCTGCAGCATGGAGCTACATTTAGATTCAACTAAACGTTCACACTGAGCCCTGCTTTCAACCCTGTACTTGATCAGGTTTTTTCGTTGAGGGGGAATTAGCCAAGAGGACCCTGTCACATATTTTCCGGGTCACTACTCTGATGTTAAAGGGCTGGCCAGGATTGGAAGACAGTGGAGATCTCTTTTCTTCTAAAAAGGTTTTAACCAGAACTTAAACACCCATGAAAACAAAACAGCTGGGCATTTAATTAAAAGAGGAGGGGAAGTCCCTATAGCCCTGCTGCCCCTCTTTGAGTACCAAACGATAATCACTATTAAGAAAACAGCAATCGATAATGCAGTTTTTCAAGTTCAACAACCATGAAATTAGCCCTCTAAAGAAGTGCATGGTATATATGGAGAGCACTGACAACAACTTGCTGGTGGGCATCAAAGCAAGCAGGTGGAAAATGGGTCTAGATACAGACTGCACATTACTGTGATTGACAGGTAATGGCCAAGTGAAATCAAAAGCAGCCTAAAGTAGAGGAAAGAGACTACTGTACCATGGAGGCTCAACTTCAATCATCCTCAGATCTTGGGGCAATTACATTGCAATGATGTGTGTCACTGGACGGCTTGGATTTTAAGATTGGAGAGACAGTCTTTCCTCAGAGTGCAGTTGTTGTGCAGATAAAAACAAAGTAACTCCACATACAGTAAGCTGGGTTTTATGCTCTCTCAGGTATGACGTGCAGGTGAAAAAATTAGAGAAAGTTTTATGGGAAATTATGCACTTAAAACTAATTTATAGAATTAAATCTTGTCCAGCACAGTTGTGCTACATTTATTTTAGCCTCTACATCCAACTGTAGCAGTAAGTGATAGATTTCAGCGACTTGCAGTGGCAGTTTATTCTGGAAAAATGACAAAACGATTGCCTACATATTTTTAAAACCATCTCCAAAGCTGGCATTTAGACATCTTCATCAATAAGCACAGAGATCAGTGAGGCACTGGCAATAACCAGAATTTCACAGCTTGAAAACTCATGGGCTGGGGGTAGTATGCAGTCTGAGTCAGCTCAGTGCCCAAAATCTGCAGACGGCTCCTATAAAGCAGAGCAAGCTGCAAAACGGCTGTCATCAAAATATAGTCGCTAATAGGTATGGCAAACTAACAGACTGGTGGAATGTTTCTTATCAGTATGCAGACAACTCCTCCGGCCACCTGCCTAATGCCACCATGCATGTCCTGCTGCAGAAAGCCAAACGCAATAAAGCAACATTTTGTTGCTTTATCCTTCTGTCGGGTAAAACATGTTGCATCTGGTGGCCAAGTTTAATTGGGCAGCGAGTATTACATTTAGCAGTTTGGCACCAGAACTCTGATCATGCCCAAACGATCTGGTCAGTTATATAAAGGAATATCTACACACACATATTGGACATTATAACACATTTAGCTACAACTGCTGAAGTGAATGTGGGGCACAAAACATACTATCAAATAATGTCTGTGGTGTGGCTGTACCTGGGGACACACATATATATATAATACAAACAAGATTCACAAGCAGCTAAATCAAACATAATTGGTATTATACTATGGGCTGGTTATCCTTCAAAATTTTCCGATCCGGTGCCAATTTCGATACCTCAGTTTCGATACCGGTTCCTAACGATACCTTTTCGATACCATATGTTTTAAAATCCATTTCAACATCAACAAAAATACATTAAACACAAAACTTTTATTTTTCACCTTAAAAACAGTTATCAAAACTTAAAAAATCTGGTAACACTGCTCACTCAGAGTAACATTATTAATAAAACTGGTTGTGCTTTTTGGATGGGGGTGCACCAGTCAGATACTCAGGATTGGTATCAATCCCAACTTGGCCAAAATTAACAAAAAAAGAAAAACCTTTTTGCCACTAAAATGCAAAGGAATGTAAAGAACAAAGACTTTTTAGTGCAAACTGCATAATGACACAAACCTTTAACATTAAACTTGGTGACTGCCCTGTTAACATTGAACTAATGAAGAACTAACTTAAGGGCAAAGGAATGTAATTGAATTGCCTTGATGCTGAAAGCTGCTGTAGAAGTTGCCTTTCCTTACAACCTCAGCCTGTCAGTCATCACCAGGGCACAGAAACCACTGTTGTGCCTGCTCTTCTCACAGGAAGTGTAAAACAACAGCACGCGACCGCTTTCGCCTCACCCTTAATATCATATCGCAGCAAACGCAGTTCTGAAAAACTGTAACCACACATGAAACTACTTTATCGGCATTGCCGTGACTCGCTGTGACTTCAACAAAACTGCAGAGCCGACGTAGTTTACTCTGTCTGCACCTCTGCATGTGTGTGTGTGTGTGTGTGTGTGTGTGTGTGTGTGTGTGTGTGTGTGTGTGTGTGTGTGTGTCGGTCGGAGCGAGCTCCACTCTGTGTCAATATACAGAGACAGATGAGCTTGCGCTTACGCGCTCAGACGCTTTTGGAACCGAAATTTGGAACCGAAAGATAAATAATTTTTCGATACTCATAGGATCAGAGTATTTTTTTGCCCAGCCCTAATTATACTGACCATATGAAAAACCTAATAACGGAGTCTATACAGCACTTGTTAAGCTCCCTTCTGCTTTATGATCCTTTATGAATTTCAGCCAAGGTGCAAATGCCTCGCTTTTAAAGACGAATAAGTTCAACTACCTAAAGTACAGCACTATGAAGTGAAGAGAAAAAGTCAGGACAAAGACATCCAGAACAGACTGCTGAACACTTATAAAGAAGAGACTTTTGATGGATCCAGAGGCTGTCAAGGGTTGTCTGCTTATTATTGTCAGACAAAAGGCTCTTCTGTTGCAGCCATCATGACGCGTATCACCCATCGCTACACACAACGAGGGAAAAGAGCCACGAGGTCTGGACTAAACCTTATCATTCTTCAATGCTATTGCAATAATCACACTATTCACAGGCCCGCCACAATCCTGAGAAGTGGTGCAATTGCAGATTCAGATTTGCAGAATCATTTTCACCCATTATGCTACAAGAGGTAAACAGAGACATGAAATCACTGATTACGCACTTCATATGTGGAGAGCAGAGCATCTCATACATACGAAAATTAAATCATTTCAGAGTTTGAATAGTTCAGTGAAGCAAACCCCATAATTAATGTTGAGAAGTAAATGGCCTATTTGTTTGTACAGGGGCAAACTGTTGCAGTCTGTTTGCATATTACAACAGTGAAAACAGTTGCTAAAGGCATTATGCTCCACCAACACATCCCAATATCAGTCCAATTCATTCTGACAACATATAGCTGCTTCAGTACTTCGGTTGCATTACATACTTGCGTATTTAAAAAAATATATGGGGGTGTTGTGGTGGCGAGTGGTTATGACACTGACTACATACACTGGGGACGTCTTACCGCTCTCCCTCTGCCTCATTTCCTGTCTGCGATTCTACTGTCCCCACCGTTGACAGGACAAGTCTGACAAAACTAAAACTATAATAGGTCCGAGGAGCAGTCAACAGAATTGATGGCACTAATCTGGGGATTGGGGGAGGATATAAAACAATAGTTTGGATTGACGAGGACTGTTGCAGCTTCATTTGGACCAAATGGCCACTCTAAGCTTCAGAGTTCCTCTGCAGAGATGGAGAACCTGTCAAAAAAACAACAATCTCTGTAACACTCCATTAATTAGGCCTTCTTGGTAGAATAGCTAGAGAGATTCCACTCCTAAATTAAAGGCCTATAACAGCCAGCCTGGGGTTTACTTAATGACCATAAACCAGACAGCACAGGAACAAATTATTCGGTTGTCTGGTGAGAAAGAAATGGAACGTTGGACTGAATGCCACGTAGCAGAACAAGTGGCAGTAAACAGCTACGGCTCATCACCTGGCTAATACTGTTCCAACCAAGAAGATGATGATGGTTGCAGCATAACCAGTAGAACTGAAGAAAATCTAAACAAAGCTAAAAGCACGGAGGTCTTTTAAATAAAAACCTACAGATGACCTCAGAATGTGGCGAGGATTCACCTTTCAGCACACAGCAATGGCAGTGCTGCAGGAACCGGCTGAGGTCTGGAGGTGAAACTGCCTAAACATGAGTGGACACCTGAATACTGCCATTCCTCTGACTGTACCCATCCAATCTGAGAAAAGGTGCGCATTTTTGGCTTGTTATCAAGACGCATACTTGCTTTTTAGTGTGTTTATCAACGCCGTTAGGCCTCCATTGACTTA
The DNA here is from genome assembly GCA_023631565.1 of Gymnocephalus cernua. Taxonomy (NCBI): domain Eukaryota; kingdom Metazoa; phylum Chordata; class Actinopteri; order Perciformes; family Percidae; genus Gymnocephalus; species Gymnocephalus cernua. Next base: position 7,925,071 of record CM042430.1, read on the forward strand.
CATTACTTTGCGATTGCGTGTGAATTTACGAGTAGTATGAAAGGGTGAAAATCCATGTACAGAAATTGGTTGGGGGGTGGATGGGTCAAACACAGGACTTTCACCCAGGAGACCAGGGATTGTGTCCCGAATGTCACATTTCCTTCGTGTCCCGCGTGTCAGGTTTCCTAAACTCAACCGTAGCTTTCTTCTTTTCCTAAACCCAACCCGTCCGCTGTATACGGCGCTCAAAATGTGTACAGTTAACACGCCGCTTGGCTTTAGAAAGTGGCGTGTATGTTTACGTGATAACACACCAAGTATGTTTACTTCCGCTGTATACAGTGTTGACATACACGCGGATAGCTCAAAATGCGTACAGATAACACGCCACTTGGCTTAAGAAAGTGAGCGTGTATGTTTACGCGAAGTCATGATGTCATGTTGGAATTTGCAACACTTTTAAACACGTTAGTACTTAGTCGGGCTGAAACGATTCCTGGAGTAACTCGAATAATTCGATTACGAAAAATCCTTGATGCAAAATTCTTTGTCTCAAAGCTTTGTTTAATCAATGTAACTAACGTTGTACTGCTCACTGTGTTTCCGCACGGAGGATTATTACTAGCACATAACAGGCTGATGCTTCTGTGGACACAAGACTGACGTGCAGATTACAAGTGAAGGAAGACAGCGAAAATAGTGAGGGTCTAAGAGAGACAGGCGAGAGAAAACGCCAGAAAGTTTGGAATCATTTAAAGCTGGGGTCCTAAACGTGTTTTAAGCCATGGACCCCTTAACTGAAAGAGAGACGGATCACGGACCCCCTACTACATAAATTGTATAAAATTAAGTTGCATATTAATCTGGTCCTACAAGACATTTTAGGGCAGCCTAAAGCTTTTATAGATACCTTTTTTGCATAGAATCAGTGGTCGAAGTGGGCCGGTACGCACCGGTACACAGTACCGGCACTTCTACATTTTACTCTTAAGCGTACCTGCACTTTTTCTTGCATACCGCTACTTCTCGCATGCAGCCGGTACGCTACCACTGACAGAGAAAGCGTCAGTGTCAGAGAGATGACCCTAACGTTACATAAACTACACTATCCAGAGGGCACTACATGTTTACATTTTAGATCTTGACGAATCACGTAAAGGCAAGCAGTCCGCCCACCCTATCAGAAGTTAGCTTCTCCATGGATGCTAGTTTGAAAAAGCTGTCAGCCTGACCGTAACAGATTTTTCACTGCTGAAAACCTAGAAACTAAAAATAAGTGTTGAGTTTGTAAGTCGTTATGTTGGCTTCAGAAAGGTACTAAAAGAAGGCGTGTGCCAGAGCCAGACACGTCAACAGAGGTCCAAGTCCAACCAGAAACATCTGGAGGTAGTACGATTCATGACCTTCAAGCTAACGTTCAAGCTAACGTTAGCGCTGATGTGAGCGGAACAGCTGGTGTTAATGAGGAGTCTGCCGCTACCAACCTTAACGTTACCTTACTCAATGACACTGATGTCAACAATAACGTGAGTAACGAAACACGGATGACCTGACGGTTGCTCAAAGAATCAAATGATGTATTTTTGCTCCACGAAAAAGCTGGCTCGTTTTTAATGATAGCAAACTGGGCTGCAAAACATGTAGCAGCATCCCGTCACTAGCTGCCCAGACAGAGAGGGGACTGAAGCTGTCTGGCATAAACCCTGTTCCCCCTGTCTCACACACACACACGCACACACACACTCTCACTGAGAGTGACTGTTTGTTTTGCTTCTGTTTGAGCACCAAATTATTGTTAAAATGAATAGTTTTGATGAATGAATGAATGAAATTTTTTTTTCTTAACATGAATCCAACATATTAGCAAATATAAATCAGCTTATTTGTGGAAAAAATAAACTATATTGATACTAGCCTATATGTAAATTAGTCGCTTAGGCCATCCATAGATAGTTAATAAGGACTCACTGTGCCACATGTATGTTTAAAATGAAAACATGATTTTTTTAATAGCTTATGCACTAAAGTTATGTAAACTTGTTTAAATAAATCCATACATTTATATTGTTAATAAATGACAATAAATTGTTGTTGTACCAGCAATATCTCCAAGTTTTGTTTTTCACTATAGAAATCTCAAATGTCATAATGATCTGCCAATGCAAGAGAGTACCGGCGCCTTTTTTTCCCACTTCAAACACTGCATAGAATACTAAGGTATTCAAATAATAATTGTTGGCATGATTTTATAAATCATGTTTTAATGTTAAACACAAATGTGAAACAGTCAATCCTTTGGGATGAACTGTATCTGTGGATGGCTACCTTACCTATTGGCCAGTAAGCCTACCATCAGTGGGGATTTATATTTGCTAATAATATGTTAAAATCATGTTAAGACTTTTTAATTTCTGAAAAAACTTTAAAAAATTAACAATAACCCCCTGTTGAAGATCCCTGATTTAAAGCTGCAAACATGCTGCTACATCATCTCTGTAGAAAACATCCAGTGTACTCCTCCATTCCACGGAGCGAACCTGACACAAGGTAACTAACATCTGCTGCTCTCGTCCACCGCGCTGTTTTACACAACTACAGCACGCTACTCTGCAAATAGCCATGTTTTACAAACAATTTAAAACGAAAGCTGTCGATTTGTAGTCTAACTGTTCATTAGTTTGCTACTAATCTTGCTAAATATAACTATGCGAGACCTGTCAGCATCTACCTAGAAGGAGCTGCTGCAGCTAATGCCCACCGCTCCACTTAGCTAAACGGCAGTTATGGGGGCATAAATGAAATAGTGCCTTTGTGTATCTTCACAGACACAAAATGCAATTAAAATGTCTGTGTAACATGAACAGGGCCCTTACATGACAACAAGATGCATTTTCAACATTCACCTACCCTGTTAGCTGCTAGCTAGCTAGCTGTCGTCTGGGACAAGAGTGTTCAGTCAGGCTTCAGTAATAATCATCATGCACCAGTCCCGTGTGTATTTGTAGCATATATATGATATACATTTTGTGTGCGATCCATCTGGCGTTGGAGAGTAGTGCTGTGGGGATCGTTGTGGTAGTGTCCGACCGGCGGCCTTGCTTCTGCTTCCTGCCCGCAGTCCTCGCTTGCCGCGCCGACAACAATCGCGAGAGCGCCCGCTGGTCGTGGCTGTCCTCCGGAGGACCGGTGATGCATTCGCGGCAATTTTGTTTTGGTTTATTTCCCCTCAAAAATAGGTAATTGAGCGCTGTAGTGGTTATGAGCATTTTATTGACTATGTAACTATGGAAACGGGCAGAATTATGCCTGTGCCTTGTTCAGTAAAACACTAACAGACGGCTAGCGGCAGTCTCGTGCTGAAGTCCCGTGTGAATTCAGTTGTAGCAAGATAAATAACAGTGTAGGTCGGAGGAGCTACAGTGTAGCGTGAAGAGCGGAGGTGTTCACAAGGGAAGAAGCTTGGAGTAACGTAACTATGGAGAATATCGAAGATATTGAACATATGGAAGAGGCTTTTGAGTTTGATGGTCGTCCTTATTTATTCGAACCCGAGTATACAGACGAAGAACTGGCCTCACAAGAGTTGGAAAGAACCAGACAGACAGACAGAGGGGCAACAGGCAGATGAAGCAGCTGCTCCAAGATCACGCATTTCGGGCAACTGGTGGTGTTCGTGTGGGTGTTGTGCCGCGAAGGCATCACCGGTCCTCCGGAGGACATCCTCCAGACCAGCGGGCGCTCTCGTGATTGTTGTCGGCAGAGAATACTACTCTCCAACGCCAGATGGATCGCACACAAAATGGATATATATCATATATATATGCTACAAATACACACGGGACTGCTGCATGATGATTATTACTGAAGCCTGACTGAACTCTCTCGTCCCAGACGACAGCTAGCTAGCTAGCAGCTAACAGGGTAGGTGAATGTTGAAAATGCATCTTGTTGTCATGTAAGGGCCCTGTTCATGTTACACAGACATTTTAATTGCATTTTGTGTCTGTTAAGATACACAAAGGCACTATTTCATTTATGCCCCCATAACTGCTGTTTAGCTAAGTGGGAGCGGTGGGCATTAGCTGCAGCAGCTCCTTCTAGGTAGCAGCTGTTGCGCTAACTGTTTTTGCTATAGACAGGTCTTGCATAGTTATATTTAGCAAGATTAATGTAAAAATTGGCCGGAGCTCTCCTTTAAGTGTAGAACACGAAATCAAAAAATGTGTCTGCAACAACATTCTATTTGAAATTTCCCGGGGAGCTTCTTAACCAAACAATGCTTAAAGCAATTAAAAGGTGTTACACTTTACATTATACGCGTGCCTGATGAATACCATGGAGAAGCAGTCACTGCTAAATTCTCATGTTGAAAGGTAACAATGGAAACAACGGGAGGGACAGATAAAACATGCAGGGTGAATTTTCATTCCTCCAAAACTCTACTGTCAGAATTAAATGTTCCATTTTCTTTCAGACTCCCTGCTGGCTCTCCAGAACTTATCTAAAATACTTGAACAGCAGGAAACACTGGCAGTGAGAGAATGGGGCTGTACACTCATTTATTTTGCCGCTATCTCTGACTTCTACGCCTGATGGTTTCCGATGATAGAACACTGCTATGCCTTGGTCTGTTTACCACAGTTAAATCCAACTGCAGTTCAGTGTTCTGGTGAGACTGAGCTCCTTTGCTAAATCCTTTCTCACTGAGACTCTCAGACGATAGCCCTATCAGTAATCGGCACAATAAAGCAGAAGTTGCTTTGGGAAAGACACAAGGGTCATACATTCAGATGCAAATGAGTCAAAAGGACATCCAAAGAAACAAACAATATCACAACATAACACATTAACATCTGGGCAACTGTACTGATTTATGCTGTAAAGTGTTGCTAATTATTACTTAACTGTCTGTATTGAAATATAAGTATGAATTCCAATGGGAATTAAATCTATGACTTAAAGGCCCCAACTATTATCAAACTAAGGAAAAATACTTTATTAGGCATTTGAGAACCACAGATTACCCACAAGTCATGACTGAGAACAAGGTTATACGTATCAGACTGTCCTTGGGCATTTAAACTTTGGAAAACTAAAAACTGCAACTAAAACCTACTGACTAAAATGGCATTATATGAATCAGTTTGTATATGATATAGGGCTGGGCGATAAAACGATAACGATATGTATCGCGATAGACATGTAATCAATATCAATAAAAAATGCGCTCGATAAAAGTTCGATAATTTTTTATTTTTTTTTTATTTTTTCTTCGTCGGAAGAAACTGTCTATGGAAGAAACCAGAGGTTTCAAAGCAAGTTTGGTTGCATGAACAAAGGCACTCGCTCTCTGGTAGCCTAGCAACGTAGGGAGTGACACGCTAACAGCCAATCATGTAACAGTATTGTGTTTGGTTGCGCCATATCGTTGTCTCGTGTTGGATTCTTCAATAACAGAAGCGGCGTGGAGTGATAAGCATAGACAGTATATAAATGATGGAGTGATAAGTGGAAAATGCGTGAAGCAGCGAGCGCGGAAGTTCTTGATGAAACGGGAAACGTCAGCTCGCCAATATGTCAGTTTTTTGGATTTTATAAGTCTGACCGTAGTCAGACCAATGTCGTCTGCAAATTATGCAAGACCATCGTCCGCACCGCAAACCTGTTTTACCACTTTAGCCGCGCTCACCCTTTGGAGCACAGCCGTATTCACCAGCAACGTCCAACAACATCTGCAGCTGGAACCCCGCACAAGCAGCAGAGCACCGCGGAGAGGTACTCTCAGTGCCTTATGACTGTAAAAGCTAAACGGTACAAATAAATAACGGAGGCAGTGGCATATCATATAGGCAAAGACATGCTTCCGCTGAGCACCCCCCCACCATGTACGGTTTAGGCTGTACCGTGACTGTTAGACGGAGAAAAATAATAACTGTTACTGTGCTGTATCAGGTTTGTTTTTTATGTTACTGATGTAAAGTCTACCTCAGTTTTATTTCAATTTCTCCTATGTTTACAAAACACTGCACATATTTTAAAACACTTCATTCACCAGAAGTGTTCATTGTGATTTTAGACTTATGTTTCCATTTGAATTATTTGAGTGTTTTCCATGGTTGTGTTGACATTTCTGCTTTTATAACTGAGAGGATTATAATCGGAGGAAGGTTAAGCTTAAAATAAAAACGTTTAAATTGAATACATTTTTTTCTCCTGGTCCTTATTTTAAATAGGTCATAAAAAATATCAATAATTATCGATATCGACTGATATGAAACACTTATATCGTGATACAGTTTCAGCCATATCGCCCAGCCCTAATATGATATCCTACAGAATTCTTAATATACAGTTGTATCATAGGTGTGGGGGAAAAAAATTAATACAGCATAGTATCACAATATTTTCCGTGGCAATACTGTATTGATACGCGGATGCCAAGTACTGATCTTTTATTAAATAAATGAGAATTAAAAATTTTTTGGTACTAGAATAATAAAATCAATTGCTTTTAAAATAATTTGTTTTTGGTTAAGAGATATGTTGACAAAGTCTTCCTTTGGGGACATAATTTGAAGTTGAAAAAAGTAATAAATTACTATATATCGCAAAATATCGCAATATTTTTAAAATCGTAATATCATCGTATAATGAATGAAGTATTGTGATAATATTGTAATGGGGCCCTCTGGTGATTCCCAGCCCTAATATTGCAGGCCTTATCTGTGGTCACCATGTTGCCATGAATCTGTCATACGATCTGTGTTGTGCCTCTGTTGTTCACAGTTGCCATTGGACCCGATAATTTCAAACTTGATGAATGAGTAAATAATGAAGCATGTTAGATTTACCACGGACAAAATGCTTTTCAGTTTTTCAGATCTTTTCCCAAATAAAAACATGCTTATTAGCCTGCACCTGTTGTTGCTTTTGATAACTTTCATTACATGAAGCCAAATGGCCACAGTCTACATGTATTTTCTTTCTGCATAATTGATGCAGTGATAGTGACACCCTCAGAGTTCATTCATCCATATGGGAGAGATGACCTACTGTGGGTGTAAGTGTATTTTCTTTGCATGTAGCAAGGTGCTCAGCATATGGGATATATATATATATATATATATATATATATATATATATATATATATATATATATATATATATATATAGCCAACTAATCATCCCACATACAGCATGCTCTTTTTCTGTGTCTGTCTCTCACTAAAGGCTGGTAATTGAAAAAAAGATGGGCTGACTGAAGTCGTTCAGGTGCTACGAGGTCTGGGTTGCAGTCCTAGTGAAAGACAACTTGTCACTCTGCATGTCAAGTATCAGCTCAAGTATTTATCTTTGCACAAATCTTCTGACATGTCTTTGAATGCACCATAATTTAAAGAGGTGTCAAAGTTCTATATAGTGTGAATGCACTGAATTGCAGTCACACACACGCACACACACACACACACACACACACACACACACACACACACACACACACACACACACACACACACACACACACACACACACACACACACACACACACACACACACACACTCTCACAGGAACTCTTAGCCATGTGGAAGCACACTGTAATGGAGGGAAGCAAATTAAGCAGCCAACAATCCTTGCTGTATGATGCAAATACCCATGTGCTGGTTCAAATCAGACTAGTTAAAGCTAACCCATTTCTCTGTTCCCATTAGAGGGAAGGAGGGAACCTCTTGCAGCTATGGCTAATGATATCATTTCAATTAGGAATATCTGCTCCGGATTATTAAAGGTATAATGGAGGATTTTCCTGAATTTTAGAAAAGAACCGCCCTCTCCACTTTTTGAAAAAATGCACATGCGCAACACCCTACCTGCCTGCTCCCGAGAGGGAACGCCTATTAAACGTGTGCACGAGAGTTTGTTTACAAGTTGCTGTCGGCATGGCTCTACAAGCCTACTTTCCAAAAGAAGATTTGCACTTTTTCCACTATGTCAGACTCGCCACCGGTAAGTGGAAATCTATTTACGACAAGCATCTCTATAGCTAACTTTAGCATGCTACAGGCCAACAAACAAGCTATCGCCGAGAGCGGGGAGGCAGCGGTCGGAGGCTTTTATATACTGTCTATGGTCGGAGGCCGTGGCCGTCTGCTCGCTGACCTGTCACGGCACGTACGACGGCCTTACGTAAACATATCCCAGAATGATTGACAACTAGGAGGACCAATAGTCTTGATGATCCACCCGGAAAAAGAAAATCCTCCACTACACCTTTAAGACGCTCAGAAGCTCAGTGGAGCTGCAGGTCGATGATTTGCAAACCAGAGAGGAAGGTTATAGAAACAAATGTAAATGGATTGCATTTATAAAGTGCTTTTCTAGTCTCAACAACTACTCGTTGTAAAGCGTTTTTACATATTACAGGCACCATTCACTGTTCCCACACATTCATACACTGACGGTACATTTCCACACAGTGAAACACCTCGCGATTTTCAGCCAGCGATATTTTGCCTTGTGGGGCGTGGTCGCGAAAACAACACGCAAGACTGCAACAGAACAGCGGCTAGTGGTTGACCTGTCGGCTAGCTGAATAATTTTGGGTGTTTAAACTAACATCTACAGTGGTCTATTTGCCCTGTTTAAGTTCGTGTGACATATAAACAACAATCCGTGTTGCTACAAGCGTCAATGTTTGCCAACAAAACATGTAATCAAACAAATGCACAAGTAGCCTAGCTAGCTGCCTGGCTAGGCTACAATGTAATCCAATGCTAGCGATTAGCCTGTTGGCTAGCTGAAAAGTTTGAGTGTTTACACTAACATATACAGTGGTCTATGTGGTGTATGTGCCCTGACTAAGTTTGTGTGTCATATAAATCACAATTCGTGTTGATACACGTACACATGTTCGTGTAGAAACATTTTAATCTAGGGCTGTCGAAATAATGCGTTAATTTCTATCAATTAATCTGAGAAAAATTAGTGCGTTAAAATAATTAATCCATTCCATATTGACCTTTCACCCGGAGCCGTTCTAAACACTATACAACTGTTATATGAAGGAGGGAGACGATGGATGTAGCCTATTAAGAGAACAGAGTGTGCAGAACAGAAACATTGCTGGCTAGTTAACCGCTTCAACAGCAGGTAACATTTGACTGTGTTTCTAGTGCAATCTTTGCAGTTAACTACATGTAGCAGTTAAAATATAGATTGTACAGCCTATTTCTCTTTTACAATGCAAAAAACCTTTCAATTACTTTTTTATTGTTGTTTTACTAATATTGTTTAACTGATAGTATGATTCGGTCAAAATTTTTATTGTCGGTTAATGGTTAAACGGTTAATGATTAACCCTTACAATGGCGTCACCAAGCGGTGGCGGGATTTTAACCATTCTGGTGTCACCGGTGGCTAGGGGTGCATGATATATCGAGTCAATATCGTTATTGTGATATCATGTTGTGCAATATTATATCGAAAGTGTGCGATAAGTATGCAATATTTTTTTTAACTTTATTGCCCATATTGCATATTGCAATTTTAAGTATGCAATATTTAATTTATTTTGAGGAGCACTGCGTCCCGTTTGTTGGCTGTGTGGCTTAGTTGTGTTTGATTTAGAGCCCGCTTGAAATGCTATAATAACCATGTTTCATTGGCCAGTTACCGTGCCACTTGCACATGTTAGTGCACGTCAGCACACATGTCCACTACATGACAAACCCTATGGAGCGTACCACGGGGCCACTACGTGACAAACCCTATGGAGCGTACCACGTGTCCACTACGTGACAAACCCTGTGGAGCGTACCACGTGTCCACAACGTGACAAACCCCATGGAGCGTACCACGGGGCCACTACGTGACAAACCCCATGGAGCGTACCACGGGGCCACTACGTGACAAACTCTATGGAGCGTACCACAGGGCCACTACGTGACAAACCCTATGGAGCGTACCACAGGGCCACTATGTGACAAACCCCATGGAGCGTACCACGGGGCCACTACGTGACAAACTCTATGGAGCGTACCACAGGGCCACTACGTGACAAACCCTATGGAGCGTACCACAGGGCCACTATGTGACAAACCCCATGGAGCGTACCACGGGGCCACTACGTGACAAACTCTATGGAGCGTACCACAGGGCCACTACGTGACAAACCCTATGGAGCGTACCACAGGGCCACTACGTGACAAACCCTATGGAGCGTACCACGTGTCCACTATGTGACAAACCCCATGGAGCGTACCACGTGTCCACTACGTGACAAACCCTATGGAGCGTACCACGTGTCCACTACGTGACAAACCCTGTGGAGCGTACCACGTGTCCACTACGTGACAAACCCTCTGGTGCGTACCACGTGTCCACTATGTGACAAACCCTGTGGAGCGTACCATGTGTCCACTACGTGATAAACCCTGTGGAGCGTACCACGTGTCCACTACGTGACAAACCCTGAGGAGCGTACCACGTGCCCACTACATGACAAACCCTGTGGAGCGTACCACAGGGCCACTACGTGACAAACCCTATGGAGCGTACCACGTGTCCACTATGTGACAAACCCCATGGAGCGTACCACGTGTCCACTACATGACAAACCCTATGGAGCGTACCACAGGGCCACTACGTGACAAACCCTATGGAGCGTACCACGTGTCCACTATGTGACAAACCCCATGGAGCGTACCACGTGTCCACTACGTGACAAACCCTATGGAGCGTACCACAGGGCCACTACGTGACAAACCCTATGGAGCGTACCACGTGTCCACTATGTGACAAACCCCATGGAGCGTACCACGTGTCCACTACGTGACAAACCCTATGGAGCGTACCACGTGTCCACTACGTGACAAACCCTGTGGAGCGTACCACGTTCACACTACGTGACAAACCCTGTGGAGCGTACCACGTGTCCACAACGTGACAAACCCTATGGAGCGTACCACGGGGCCACTACGTGACAAACTCTATGGAGTGTACCACAGGGCCACTACGTGATAAAACCCTGTGGAGCGTGCCATGTGTCAACTACGTGACAAACCCTATGGAGCGTACCACGGGCCACTACGTGACAAACTCTATGGAGTGTACCACAGGGCCACTACGTGATAAAACCCTGTGGAGCGTGCCATGTGTCAACTACGTGACAAACCCCGTGGAGCGTACCACGTGTCCACTACGTGGCAAACCCTATGGAGCGTACCACGTGTCCACTACGTGACAAACCCTATGGAGCGTACCACGGGACCACTACGTGACAAACCCTATGGAGCGTACCACGTGTCCACTACGTGACAAACCCTATGGAGCGTACCATGTGTGTGCATATTTGAACAGAGTGACAGTGTAAGTGAAGAAACAGAGAGACAACAAAACGGAACAAATCAGAGAAGAGAAAGAAAAGTTGTGTCCTGTTCTCTTTATTTATATATTTGATACTGTCCAACCAGTAAAACATGTCCTGTTCTGTAGAGATGGTCCTTATTTATTTATTTATTAAAGGGATACTTCACCGTTGGAAAGCTGAATATATCTTTAAATTGGGTCACTTATGTAGCAGAAATGTGAAAAAAAATGTAATTGGTGCCTTCTAGGCCGAGAAAAGCCAGAAAATGTGTTTTTGGCTCATATGGATGAAAGACACCAAATCCCAGAATGCACTTCGCTTCGCTGCTTTGAGTCCACTCCCAAGCCACGCCTACCGCTTGACAGACAGACAGTGAGGCATTCGACTCAACTCAATGTGTTTTATTGTTATTTCAACCATATACACAAATCAACGTTTCATCGTGGCTCAAGTGGTGTTACACATTTGAAATATATAAAAACTACATTATATAATAACGACATACGAAACAGGCTACATTTAGTGCACACACACATTATAGGCTCCGTAAAGTTCAGCTAAGCATACTAGCATTAGGCTTGGTGGGCTGTAAACACCGAGTATAAACACAGCCGTGAATTAGCGTGGAATGTCGAATGGTTGCCATGTAACAGTCACAAACTCCACCAGCAGTTAGTTGGATACAAATCACCACATTTCTGCACCAGTCCGTGTTAACACAGCTCACCTTCATACAGAGCATCTCTAGCTCGGATTGTCGGAAGGCTAGCAGGCCTGGTAGCTAGACAGTCCGGTTCACTGTTGTTCAGCCATGTTTCCACGAAAGCAAAAAACACAGTCTCTGAACTCGCGTTGGGAGCATCGTTGAAGTTGGATGTAGTCCAGTTTGTTGTTTAATGAACAGACACTTGCATGCAGGATTGATGGGACAGGTGGCCGGCTAGCGTTAGCTCGCTCTGGATGTGCCTTTTCCCCGGCTAGCGTTAGCTTCCCACCTAGCCGACGTGGATGTCCCCTACCCGGCTCGGGGTACGAGCGAGTCCGCTGGTCCCCATGCTGGTCTCCGTGGCAGGCGAAGCTCTCATAGTGGGCCGATTATTCCGTCTGTAATAACGTTCCCTGCATATTCTCCGATCTGTACCGATGTATCCCGGTGGTACACGTGCGGTAGTTTGAATGCACATAATTGTTGTAAAAGTTTGCTGCTGAGAAGTTCTCTTAATACATCCATGAGAGAGAGCCATAGACAGTAAAAGAAGCTCGGATCGTCGGAGGGCTAGCAGTCCTGGTAGCTGGACAGTCCGGTTTACTGTTGTTCAGCCATGTTTCCACGAAAGCAAAAAACACCGTTAAACCGTTAAACCGTTAAAAAGCATCGTTGAAGTTGGATGTAGTCCAGTTTGTTGTTAAATGAACGGACACTTGCATGCAGGATTGATGGGACAGGTGGCCGGCTAGCGTTAGCTAGCTAGCCGACGAGGATGCCCCCTACCCGGCTCGGGGTACGAGCGAGACCGCTGGTCTCCGTGGCAGGCGAAGCTCTCGTAGTGTGCCGATTATTCCGTCTGTAATAACGTTTCCTGCATATTCTCTGATCTGTAGCGATGTATCCCGGTGGTACACGTGCGGTAGTTTGAATGCACATAATTGTTGTAAAAGTTTGCTGCTGAGAAGATAGAGCAAAGCCCTGTTTAGCGAGGATTCAAGATGGCTGACATTTCGTTTTTTTCCGGCTGAGATCGGCTCGCTTTGGGTGATGGGCGTGTTGAAAACATGCGGAAGTAGGTCCTACTACTGGTTGTAGTCTTTTGCTCTGGCCAAAAAATCTTCAGATGACGCAAAAATCGTCATTTTACGTCATCGGAAGATTTTTTTCCGGACCCCCCAATGCAGAGATCTCCCCTCTCAGGGGGACATGAGGGAGGGACGCATGGTCATCCAGAAATACTACCGGGTTTCTACTGATACAAAGCTGAATGCTAAATCGGTGAAGTATCCCTTTAATGTTGGACCAGTCCAATGTGACAGTCAGTTGAAAACCTGTTTCATTTGTTATGAATCTATTTTTATGCGTTTTCCTGTAACTTCTGTAATTTTACATATGTTTAAAAATAGCAAAATTAATATCGATATCGCAATATTCATAATCGATGTCACATTTTGTTAATACCGTGCAACCCTACCGGTGGCCTAACCGGGACACGTGCACACGTGCACACCCACAGTATTTATAAATCTTTAAAAAAAAGTTTACAGATATTAGTTTAAAAAAAACTGTTAATTTAGAAATTGAATGCATGTCATATGAAGAAATCGATGAACATGTACAGTTTTTGTAAAATGTTTTTTTTTTATCAAATGTGAGCTAATTCAAAATTATATCATTTACATGGTGTGTTATTTATGCCATGCATCACTTTTGATTATGGAAATAACTGTATTGAAGAAAAAAGTCATTTATAATTTGGACAGGCAACATTTATACGGTGCGGTTTAAATTGTATTTCGGGACGGTGGTTAGAGACCTGACTGAACAGCTCCCCAGCTTATAGTCACTTACACCTGGCCAGGAAAGAATGAGAGCCAATGATGTCACCGATTATTCAGTAGAGCTTGCTGAGGAAATGAAAGAGCCTTAGCCATTATTGAGATTCTTTAATGTGTTGGGAATAGTACATTTAACCAAGCAGTCATTTATTTTAGTGTGCAGCAAAATCTAAAAATTGTTTATGTGAAAGCAATTAGGGTGTGTGCTTTGGTTTAATTGTTGGCCCCTGCGGCTCCTCTCTTTTAACGTGAGTGGGTTATGAGCCTCAATCAAGTATGTTTTTTTTCCATTTAGAAAGAATTCATTTGTGCGTCATTGCTATGAGGCAGATAATTAAGAGAGTTACATCTGAGCCCTCTAGAATCCCTCCACTTTCAACTGCTTCTGATTAAGCTAGGCTTGAAGGCTCGCCGTTGCCATGGTGACAGGCAGCAAAGATTGGACTTGAGACGTTTTCCAAGGGAAGACTACAATGGCCACTAAATTGGGTGAAAATAAATAGAGCTGATGTCCTATTTACAAAGGCTGCGGTTGGGGTGCGAGCATTGCAGTGAAGGAGTCTCTTGAGGGCAGATGTGGAGAGGAGGGGTGTCCTCCGGATATGTATATAAAATCAGAAGTGTTCCAGTTTTAAAAATACATTCATCTAGTCTGCCAGATGTGGACAGTAGCATATGCTGACTGGAGATATGCCCACCCTGTTATTTTTAAATGAGTATTATAAGATGTGCAAAATGCCCTTCCCCCCTTTTTCAAAATCACTACAATTACACTGAACTGGGAGCTCTACTGAACAGTCACGATCATCACAATCAGAGAATGCACTGGCTTAATGAAAGCCCAGATACACTCATCTGAGGTTGTGTACTCAAACTGAAAGGCAAGAGGTGAGTGTTCATGAAGTGCTTGGAACACTAACTGTCTCTGTGTGGTGCATTTGTGTGCTAGCATGAAGCTCCAACATACTATGTTCAGTTTTGCCAACAAACAGCACTGCATTCACCAGCAGGAGACCAAACCAGAAAAAAAAACTAACATGGATGTTACCAAAAGCACAATATAACATGGTGGCAGTGATGGAGTCCTGGATTCAACAACAACACTGCTTGGTGGCTTATTCCAGTAAACACAGTGATGTCATTACCAGGGGTTGATGCATAGACTGTATAAGTAAAGCCAAAACATCTGGATCGCCCCCTAGTGGCTGGCTGCAGTATAGGTCATAAACCCCACCCCTTCCATGTTAGCGGATGGGACATATGCCACACTTTTCGAAGATAGTTTCTGTAGTTGTTATCACACTGATGTCTGTTCAAATGTTCAAACATTTTTCTGATAGGTTTGGTTTTTATTAGTTACTTGATGCTGTGAAAACGGGGTGTAACAGCATGACTGACAGCTGTGATTGACTCGCGATTGGTTGGGCGGGTGTATGGGTGGGACCTCAATAATGCTGCTCCACCGACCAATCAGTACTGTGCACTCTGGCTCCAAAATTACAAGATGGCAGCGCCCATATCCTGGATATTTTGGCTTCACTTTTGTACAGTGGGAGGAAGTGGAGACGCGTTGTCCATCTTTATATACAGTCTATGGTCAATACTTGGAAGCCAAACTTTTCACTTCAAAACTTGAGTGTACGAGGCACAATAACAAGGTTTAGCTACAGAGTCAGAACAGCCTGCCGCTGACTTTTAAAACCTAATGCAGTCAAAGGGATAAAGTATGATGCAAAAATGTGTTATATAGAAGTAAATAGAAGTAAAGAGGAGGAAACAATGAGTTGACCGGTCTGCAGCCAAGTGCTTAGCAGCACCAGAGGGAGTTTGACACAAAACACAATATGCATAAAGAATACTTGGATTTTCCAACAACTCTCACTTCTTAGCCACTCTAAAAAAAAAAGCAACAATGAGGCAAAGACAGATGAATTGGATTGAACTGTTCAAAAGCAAAAGGCATAAAAGAGAAGTTATGTAGGCCTAACAATTATTTATTCACAAAAGCACTAGCATGAATAACTTTAGATTTTCACAGATGTTTTGCACATCAATTTATTGTTGTCTTTAAACGCTCTTTTTGGAGAATGCCATTGAAAATGATTAATAACAATTAATTAATAAAGTAATTTGGATGCTGTATTTTTTGTAACAAAGTGGCAAACAATTATCTTATAGTAGCAGTAGTAGTTTAAAGTATTGAAACTTAATAGTTTGTACTGTAGTTTAACAGACCATTATATCAGGCTGCCAATATAATCAATATGCAAATATAGCCACTTCAGTCAAACTAATTGCTGGTCATAACCATTTCATATGCGTCAGTGATTTGTTTTGTCTGGGGGAAGATCACCAGCTAACATCTCATCCGTTACTTCTGGAACCATACCATACACACTTGTAATGTGTACAGCATACTTGTTGGCACTTGTTTGTTGTATGTATCTATCTCCGGTCAGAGTGTCAGTTGACCACAGCCCAATTCAGCTAACAATCATTACCATTTGGATCCAGTCGTTCTTCTATGTGTAAAATGCTAAAACAAATGACTTGAAAAGAAAGACATATGAAGATATTATGCAAACATTAGCATGCATTGGGACAAAATGGCACTGCCACTCCAGGGAACTATTACAAAGAGTAGAGCTGGAAGCCTAACTAGGGCCTTTCTTTTTTTACTTTAAAATGTCACCAAAATAAAAGCTCAGACCATCTAAAAAAACAAAGGTGTGGAACAATGAAGGGGAGGGGGCTATCAAATGCGCAAGAAGTCAGCTTATTGCTTCTGTGGTTCAGTTTAGTTTGATGAATGGTCTTCATATCAATACTGAACCATGCTAATGACCACACTTGAAATGCCCACTACCCACTCTGGCTCAATGATGAGTTAAGCACACCACAGAGCTGCATACTGACTGGGAGAGAGAAAATAATGATTATTTTTTCCCTTTAAAAGCCAATAATCGTCTAGAGTTCACACAGAGAGAAACAGAGAGGGAGAAAGAGAAAGGACCAATGACCCAAGTTGGCAATACTAAATTCCTTCTTGTTTATGTTTGACTTTTTGTTCAGTCCTTAATGTATAATTATGAGCAAAACTGCATTCCTCCTTTTTTAATTAGATAATGCTTTAATGAGAGGACATCTCCTATCTCTCCCATCTTGCCTCCAACATACTCCAACTACCTATGCATCTTTATTGACCACAAAAAAACTGGATACAAAATGTTTTGAAAACTGTTGCACTGTTTTGGATAACTTGCAACACAACCAAGGTGCTTCCTGAAACCGCATGAATTAGATGCACCATGATGATTGGGCACAAGGGTGAATAGGAATATACTCAATAACATGTTTTTAGTATTGTGCAAAATTATTCAGCAAAAGAGAGCATGAGAGACAGAAAGAGAGAACTCTCTGGCAGTACTGCACTTAATTATGGCAATGTGAATAAAGTTTGCTTTTATATATAGCTTGCTTGCATTTAATTTGTATTTCATTTAATGAAAAAAAGATGAGTGGAAAGAGAGACAGTGAAAGAGAGATGGAGAGAAAGCAGGGCTTGCAATATGACAGTCTATGAAGTAACACAGGACCATATCTTGCTCCTGACATGCTTGAGAGAGTGGAACACTTCCACATTATCTCTGCCAAGGAGGTTATGTTTTTCGGTTATGTTTCTTTTTCAGCAGGATTATGAAAAAATTACTGGCCCGAATTTCATGAAACTTGGTGGAAAGGTGCAGCGTGGGGCAAGAAAGAACCCATTACATTTTGGAGTGGATCCAAATCACACGGCGGACACACAACTTAATTTTCACTTTCATTAACATTGTGAGATGCGGCATGCATTCTAGTTTTACTCTAAATTCATATTTGCATTGCAACCATCACGTGAGCATGAGAAAACTGCATCTATTTAACTAAGGCCACAAACTGAATATTGGCCATATGGCTTACTGAATGATTTCAACATAGGGATCAAATCAACCAGTCAGCTGAACACAAACAAGCATCAGCTGGAAGTTAGAACCAAACCTTTCTCATCTTGCTGCATGCAGAATGTAAGGCAGATGTGTACACCATAATTGAGGATATAGTACATGATTGAATAGCTCTACCTAGATAGGTGAGAGGACACAACGACTGCACAATGCCCACAGTTGTGTTCTGTGTGACACCTGGAGAGTCTCCTCTCATTCAATAAAAATTAGGCTCAGTCTAACAGCTAGCAGACAGCAGCCACCTGGTGTGTCTGAATTTCCTGCCATGTCGGGTCTATATTTGACATCCATATGTCCGATTGTGGTTGAGCAGTGTGAGAACAAATTTGCCAACACTTGTTTCCTCATATTTATTATTTCAGTGATACAACGTGAAAGGGAAAGTGCAAAAGAAAAAACAAAACAGCAAAAAAATGTAATCATAAAATTCGGAAATAAGAGATGAAATTACAATTCGTATAAGGAGCCATAAAAACAACAATTAAAGTAATATTTAGGTACCAAAATGTAATGCCATCATCCCTCGATTACAGCCTCTGTGCTTACATTTTAAGGTGAGAATCACAGTAGCATTTATTTACAGAACCTACACAGGAGCATTTACTGCTTTCAAATAGAGACTAGCTCAGCCCTGGCAGGCCTGGAAAGAATGTGACCTGAATTTAAGACTAACTCCCTTCATGTGACCAGACTGTGATCAAGATATCAGGAGGCTTGGTGTATTGTTTGTGAAAACACAGCTAAAGATTTAAAGATTACAGATTTATGCTCCACTGAACTGGATGCCTGCAGCATACAGATGTGGCTAAAAAGCCCCCAGGAAACTGAGGATAATAGGTGTTTTTAATCATGATTCAGTCTACCGGGGAATCCATCACTGAGGATTTTTAAAAATCTTTACAGTTAATGGAGCAATGCTGTGTTTCATCCCTTCTCCTAAATGAATTAAGAACGGCACCAGTTTACTATCCGTCTGCAAACATCTGTTTGTCAGTTTAGTGACAACTTTGTTTTCCCACCTTCTGATTATCAGCTGGGCTTAGCATACTCATAGATAAGTAAACTAAAAATGTGACACACTAAGGATTCAATTCCTTCTATTTGTGGCTACTTGCAAAGAGTAAAATAATCTAAAGAAATAGATACAACGTGTGCTTTTGGAATATGCAATTAAATATTGTCTGATGCATGGGCGTCAGTTTGGTTTGAAATGTGGTGGGGACAGAGACGCATTCGGAAGTGTATTTCCAGAAGTGGTGGGGACAACGACGCATTCATATTTTTTTTCTCTTTCGCGCTGGTCATGTTTTGAAAGACGTTGTCCAGGGGCCTGTAGGCTACTACAAATCAAGTTTAACATGTCCTGGATTCCTTTCAGTTCACTAACCTTAACAACCACGGTTAAACTGTGTCACAACGTTTATCAACTAGTTGAATCAACCCGGGTTTCCCAATCTAGAGACGCACGTTCACATAAAAGAGGCGGTGTTTGCAATCGATCTACCAGCGCCACATATTTTACATGAGAGCAATTCTACATAAATATGAAGAACACAGACACGGTTTACAAGCAAAAGGCAATCCAGTTGCTGCTTCCTAAAACAGGAAGAAAAAAGCCGACGCTGTAAATGTCACGTGACATTTACAGCGTCGGCTTTTTGCTTATCAGTCCCTCCAGACAAATTCAGAGTTTTGTGATTGTTGCGGGCAGAAATCCTTTATGCGGCACGTTTTCTTAAAAAATGCGATGGAATATGTGGGATATTTGTGCAATTTTATGCGATGAAATTGCAGTAACTTGCAAAAACTGTGGTTTGATGAAAAAGAGATTCCCCCAACCATGTTGTCAGTAGGAAGCGAAATTACGTCACTACATAACGTTCCCATGGCAACATGGGAAAATGGCTGCTCTTGTGTGAAGTAAACGCAACATTTTTCATCTTTCTGCTGAGATATATGTGACTTTTTTGCAACGAAAATGAGGGGATTATGAAATCATGCAAGCCCCGCATATTTTGCGAGGAAATTGGCAATTTATGGTGAAAGTGCGGCGTAGCCTATTTGAAAAAATGCGGCCCCCACATAAATATGCGGACTTTGGCTGATTATGCATTGAATTCTGTGATCGCATAATCACGCTTTTCTGGAGGGACTGGCTTATCAATCAGTCAGGCACAAGATCTGATCATAATTACACTTGTTCTTTCCATAAACTGTCGTTAGTCTATTCAGTTGCAACCCTGGCAGTGGGAAGCGATCGTGAGCAAATAAAAAATATAAAAACATAATTCAAAGCGATGTGCGCATTGGCAACACACGGCTCAAGAAGTTTACAATAGGCCTACGTTATTCCCTCCACTGAAAATCTATAGGCCCTACCTTTCATAAATACCCATCAGGGAATGTTAACGGGGTTGTCAGTCTCTAAATGTTTTAACTTTTAAGAGCGCACCTCTCTCTCTCTCTCTCTCTCTCTCTCTCTCTCTCTCTCTCTCGAGCTTTTTCTTCTTTTTTTCTCACTGAACTCCACCCATTCAGTCAATGGATCTTCTAAGAATGGGGATGCCGTTATCAATGGAGTAGGCCTATTGATTGGCTAGTAGGCGGTGCTTTTACACCAGTTGATCTCTGATCTCCGACATAACCATAATGCTCCCGACCAGGTTAGGTGTTCAGCATAAATTACCACGGCGATTGAACTCGGTAACAACTGATCCACCGTCGTGGTACAGAAAACCCTGGGTTCAGTACAGGCCCCTGTAGCTTACTAATGTAAATAAATAAAAATGTATTCAAAAATGTGATGATGTCCGACTCGTTTTATGAAGAAGAAAGCCTAAAGTTTTCAAAAAGCATTAGACATGACCCGCTATGTTCTGCTTCGTACCATGTTGACAATATGACATGACGTGGTTTAATGTAGCCTACCTAAACAATAATAATTTCTCTCTCATATTGCTCCTTATAACCACCGAAAACTCTGAAAAAATCGAACCAAAAGTCCAATTATGGACGTTATCTGACATAAGCGTTGTTTCTGCTTCACATCTTCAGCAGCAGCGGCTGTGGGTTGACTCCCCACGGTTCTCATGGGCTTAATATAACGTGAAAAAGCTTAACGTGGTTTAATGTCCCTAAACAGAGATCAATGATCACATTTCTCTCTCATATTGCTCCTCATGTACAGTAAGTGATCTTATGTGTTATGAACTTTATTTTTTAACTAAATTGAGCTTGAGGTTTAAAAAAAAGTGGTGGGTACAAAATGACTCATGACAAAATCTGGTGGGGACACGTCCCCACCGCCCCCCCCTAAAACGACGCCTATGGTCTGATGTCTCAATTGTATTGTGCCCTAAGAACCCAATATAAAGTATTCCTGGCAGTTATGTAAGGGTTAATGCCTGACGAGGTGACTGTTGTTAGGTATTAATGGACGACGGCGAGGCGTGAACCGTCCGACGCGCCATAGTCCATTAATACCTGACAATGGACACCTCGAAGGGCATTAACCCGCTTATACCATGGTCACTGCCAATAACATATTTTTAAAACTTTATTTCACATTTTAATTAGTTTTACAATCAAAATCTAAAGTTTTTACAAACAATAACTCTGTTTCCCTGGTTACGCCTGACGGTTTGACTAATACCTGGAACAACGACTTGCTACCCTTAGCAACCAGAGATATTTATAGTCCGCTCAGCTGATAGAGCCCTTCAGTTTAGCTACGAGCCAGAAAGCTAACGCTATGCTAGCTAACACTATGCTAGCTAACACTATGCTAGCAAGATCCAAAGTCAATAACATTGTGTACAGTTGGCAATCAGTAAAAATGATTTGACAATATGTTGAACAACACAAGCTAGCTATCCAGCCGTGTCATTGTCCTCAAAACAATATAACAACTTTTACGAACAATTTGATCCGCGATGTGTAACGTTACTGTCGGCCGCAGCAGCGCAGCCTGGAGTAACGACCTGAACAGTGAACGGGATGTGAGTTAACGTTATTCAATGTGAAACAAAAGTCAGTCCAGAGGGGAAGTATAACTTACTTCTTGCAACGTGTGTTAGCGCCATCCTGTGGTGTTCAGAGGACGAGTTGGAAATAACAGATTCACATTTCCTTTCTCATTTAATGTAGCGCATTGATTTAGAACAGTAAACAGACAGTTTCACCGGAACTCCTTTAGTTTGATCATTTATTCACTATTATTTTAGGTGTTTGAGTGCTTACAGACCCTTTTCCATGACAGCAGCAATTTAAATTGTGTCTTATTCTAATTATTTAAACAATAAATTAATCTGAAAGACCATCATAAATACAAATAACGGCAATCTGCAGAACACCTTTTAAAGGTCCCATGACATGATGCTCTTTGGATGCTTTTATATAGGCCTTAGTGGTCCCCTAATACTGTATCTGAAGTCTCTTTTATATAGGCCTTAGTGGTCCCCTAATACTGTATCTGAAGTCTCTTTTATATAGGCCTTAGTGGTCCCCTAATACTGTATCTGAAGTCTCTTTTATATAGACCTAAGTGGTCCCCTAATACTGTATCTGAAGTCTCTTTTATAGGCCTTAGTGGTCCCCTAATACTGTATCTGAAGTCTCTTTATATAGACCTTAGTGGTCCCCTAATACTGTATCTGAAGTCTCTTTTATATAGACCTCAGTGGTCCCCTAATACTGTAGGCTATCTGGAGTCTCTTTTATATAGACCTTAGTGGTCCCCTAATACTGTAGGCTATCTGAAGTCTCTTTTATATAGACCTTAGTGGTCCCCTAATACTGTAGGCTATCTGAAGTCTCTTTTATATAGACCTTAGTGGTCCCCTAATACTGTATCTGAAGTCTCTTTCCCGAAATTCAGCCTTGGTGCAGAATTCCAGCCACTAGAGCCAGTCCCACAATGAGCTTTCCTTAGTATGTGCCATTTCTGTGTCTGTAGCTATTGAGGAGGAGAGAGGGGGGGGCTAGGTGGAGGGGGGGGGTGTGGCCTCATATTAAAGGTCCAATATGTAGTATTTGTACTGTAATAAATCCAAAATGACACTAATGCCTCATCAGATATTAAGGAAACATGTTAAGCTGAAATACTATCTTTTCTGACAACAATGCTAATGTCAGTATTTTTTCTTTTTGAAGTTTACGATCCGTGACGGAATTTATGTTTATGTTTTGGTTTGTGTGTTGTTATCAACTGCCCAGTTTGACAGCCAGGCCGGGTTGCCAGATATAACTGTAAACACGTAAACCAGCGCGCTGCAGCTGTAACGTTAGTACAGCCATGAATGCACCAAACAAATGAATGGGATCAACAGAGATAGATTATACCCGACATTAAAAAACAGCATGTTTCTAACAGTTGCTTGACCAGAGACGTAACAAACCCCGGGTTAATATTGGAGATGTATTTGAAAGATGGAGACAGCTTACAGCCCAAAAGGACGCTGAGTTGGCTAATTTCCTCCTGTACAGGTAAGCATTAGCTTCAGGCTAATTTATCACAGCTACTAGGGACGAGCACTTTGTGTCATTTCAACATTCGTGTAGCTACTTCCATTGAATTGTATAGCTAGAGTAGCCACGTTGGTTACTCGCAAAAACAACTGAGACAGCCAGTAAAGTGATTCCGACTGGTCCTGGCTAACGCCACCATGCTAACCCTGCTAATTGCTAACGCTACCGGAGGACCAGGCAGGCGGGCCACAGCTGTTTACACCGTTTAGCCTGTTCAGCGGCCGTAGCTAGCCGACAACGGTGAGTTATTTGGAGCCAAGAGGGGGGGCTGTAGCTAAGTCGGAAAGAGAGGAACTTG
The DNA here is from genome assembly GCA_023631565.1 of Gymnocephalus cernua. Classification (NCBI taxonomy): domain Eukaryota; kingdom Metazoa; phylum Chordata; class Actinopteri; order Perciformes; family Percidae; genus Gymnocephalus; species Gymnocephalus cernua. Next base: position 7,948,794 of record CM042430.1, read on the forward strand.
AGTTTGCAGTGTGTTTAGCGATTGTGTAATTCTAAGGCTAGTAAAGTGTGTATTTCAGTCGGGTGGAAAAGGAGTGCAAGGCAGTGGTGTTTTTAGCGGTTCCTATCATAATTCTAAGCCGAGGAAGTGTGTCTGTCTGGCGTGTGGAGAGGACGGCGAATTTCGTTGCATTTTTAGCGGTTCCTACTGTAGCTAATTCTAAGCCGAAAAAGTGTGTGTGTCAGTTGGGTGTCAGAGCTCCGTGTGAGCACGGGCTTTTATGACTGTCAATATAGCCAGCATCTATCGTTAGCTACTCCGCTGTGCTGTGGAGTAATGTCTGGTTATGTGAGACAAGAGTCTAGCAACATTGTTGGATGCTCCGGTCTCAGCCTGGCAACCAACGTGAACTTCGAGTCTGGGGAGGAGGGGCGGGGGAGACGTCTCTCTCTAGTATTTTGAATTTGTACTGCAGTAACTATTTTAAACACTAGCTGTCAGTATTACATATTGGACCTTTAATGTTAAAAAAAACCTGTTTCACATACTGAATGAGTGCATTAAAAAATATATACATTTCTTAATCCCTTACGATTAGCCCCCTTTTTCTACAGGGGTAATAATGGATGTTTGGGGGGTGATAGCATGTCAACAGTGGATACTCATTCCCTACCTGGAGAAGGCACTCCATCGGTTTCCTGCTGAGAACCATGGCCTCAGATTTAGAGGTGCTGATCCTCATCCCAGCCGCTTCACACTCGGCTGCAAACCGATCCAGTGAGTGCTGAAGGTCACAGCGATGAGATCCCTAGCCCACCGAACTGCAACCCCTCCCTACCACAACTACGCCTTGATATCCTGTCCATAAATACTACGAACAGGATTGGTGACAAAGCGCAGCCCTGGCGGAGGACAACCCTCACCTGGAACGTGTCCGACTTACTGCCGAGAACCCGGACACAGCTCTCGCTTTGGTCATACAGAGATTGGATGGCCCTGAGAAGGGACCCCCTCACCCCATACTCCCGCAGCACCTCCCACAAAGTCTCCCAGGGGACCCGGTCATATGCCTTCTCCAGATCCACAAAACACATGTAGACTGGATGGGCATACTCCCAGGCTCCCTCCAGGATCCTTGCTAGAGTAAAGAGCTGATCCGTTGTTCCACGCCCAGGACGGAATCCGCATTGTTCCTCTTCAACCTGAGGTTCGACTATCGGCCGAACCCTCCTTTCCAGCACCTTGGAGTAGACTTTACCAGGGAGGCTGAGAAGTGTGATACCCCTGTAATTGGTACACACCCTCTGGTCCCCCTTTTTGAACAGGGGAACCTCCACCCCGGTCTGCCACTCCTTTGGCACTGTCCCAGACTTCCACGCAATGTTGAGTAGGCGTGTCAACCAAGACAGCCCCTCCACACCCAGAGCTTTCAGCATTTCTGGACGGATCTCATCAATCCCTGGGGCTTTGCCACTGTGGAGTTGTTTGACTACCTCTGTGACCTCCACCAGGGAAATTGACGACAATCCCCCGTCATCCTCCAGCTCTGCCTCTAACAAAGAGGGTGCATCAGCTGGATTTAGGAGTTCCTCAAAGTGCTCCTTCGACCGCCCTATTACCTCCTCAGTTGAGGTCAACAACGTCCCACCCTTACTGTACACAGCTTGGATGGTTCCCCGCTTCCCCCTTCTGAGGTGGCGGACGGTTTTCCAGAAGCGCCTTGGTGCCGACCGAAAGTCCTTCTCCATGTCTTCTCCGAACTTCTCCCACACCCGCTGCTTTGCCTCTTTCACGGCAGAGGCTGCAGTCCTTCGGGCCCTTCGGTACCTTGCAACTGCCTCCGGAGTCCTCTGGGATAACATATCCCGGAAAGACTCCTTCAGTCGGACGGCTTCCCTGACCACCGGTGTCCACCACGGTGTTCGAGGGTTACCACCCCTTGAGGCACCTAAGACCCTAAGACCACAGCTCCCTGCCGCAGCTTCAGCAATGGAAACTTTGAACATTGTCCACTCAGGTTCAATGCCCCCAGCCTCCACAGGGATGCACGAAAAGCTCCGCCGGAGGTGTGAGTTGAAGGTCTGTCAGACAGGAGCTTCCTCCAGACGTCCCCAAATTTACCCGCACCACCTGTTTGGGCTTACCAAGTCTGTCCAGAGTCTTCCCCCACCCCCTGACCCAATTCACCACCAGATGGTGATCAGTTGACAGCTCCGCCCCTCTCTTCGTTTCGTTTAACTTCACCCGAGTGTCCAAAACATACGGCCTCCGATCAGATGAAACGATTATAAAATCGATCATTGACCTTCGGCCTAGGGTGCTCTGGTACCAAGTACACTTATGAGTGTCCCTATGTTCGAACATGGTGTTTGTTATAGACAATCCATGGCTAGCACAGAAATCCAATAACAGACAACCACTCTGGTTTAGATCAGGGAGGCCGTTCCTCCCAATCACGCCTCTCCATGTGTCTCCGTCATTGCCCACATGTGCGTTTAAGTCCCCCAGCAGAACTATGGAGTCCCCCTCCGGAGCCCCATACAGGACTCCATTCAAGGTCTCCAAGAAGGCCGAATACTCTGAACTCCTGTTTGGTGCATATGCACAAACAACAGTCAGAGTTTTCCCCCCAACAACACGCAGGCGTAGGGAGGCGACCCTCTCGTCCACCGGGGTAAACTCCAACGTTGCAGCGCTCAGCCTGGGACTTGTGAGTATCCCCACACCCGCCTGGCGCCTCACCCTGGGCAACTTCGGAGAAGAAAAGAGTCCAACCCCTCTCCAGGAGTACGGTTCCAGAACCGAGACTATGTGTAGAGGTAAGCCCCACCAGATCCAACTGGTAGCGCTCCACCTCAAGCACAAGTTCCGGCTCCTTCCCCCACAGCGAGGTGACATTCCACGTCCCCACAGCCAGCCTCTGCTGCCCGGGTCTGGTCCGTCGAGGCCCCTGACCTTCACCGCCACCCGTGTGGCAGCGCACCCGACCCCAGCGATTCCTCCCACAGGTGGTGGGCCCATGGGCTGGAGAGATAGGTGCCACATAGCTTTTTCGGGCTGTGCCCGGCCGGGCTCCGTGGCAAACCCGGCCACCAGACGCTCGCTGACGAGCCCTCCCTCTGGGCCTGGCTCCAGACGGCGACCCCGGGCTTCCTCCGGGCAGGGTCTCTCTATCCCTTCCTCGTTTTTTCATAGGGTTTTTTGAACCATTCTTCGTCTGGCCCCTCACCTGAGACCACTTTGCCATGGGAGACCCTACCAGGAGCACAAAGCTCCAGACAACACAGCCCTCAGGTTCATAGGGATACCCAAACCTCTCCACCACGATAAGGTGATGGTTCCCGGAGAGGTGATGCATGATGTGAGTAAAAGTGAGCCAACAAAAGACAAAAAAACAACCTAATTACATGCACTGAGACAAAAAATACACATCTCAATTCTCTAGCGGCAGACATCTTTGTTGTAAACAAATTCAACCCAAGCGCTCTTTGGTGACCTGGTTGATTACGTTACTGTTGATCATCTGTTCATCATCGTATAAAGCCCACCCTGACAATTTGATTGGTCCAAACAGCTCTGGTTGGAGCATAGTTGCTCCACAACGGATCAAGTCCTGACCGAACTTCCCAACCTCAAATGTTGAGGGCGGGGCTAAGTTCGGCTGGCATCCAGGCTAGGGGTGATGCTGTAAAGTTTTGGATTTGAGTAAAGGAAAAGTGTTGAAACGCTGAGCTCTAGCTCTGTCAACAGTCTCATGAACACTTGACCGCGCCAGCTTCAGTGGAAGGTCAAGGTCTTATAAACTCTATTTTCCACCAGCTGTATTTCACTCCAAACAACAGGGTGAGCCTGGGTTAATTGGAACACAACGGAGGCACTTGAAGACAGTATAGTGTGAAAGCAGTGCATATCTAGACAGCCAACTTAAAAAAAATGTTTTCAAAATGTGCCCAATTTCATTTGGCACAATCTATATGTCAGTCACATGATCCTTCCTTTTCTTGAGGTGACATCGAAATCTTTGCTTTATCAGTTGGTGAGTTCAACTACTGCAATCAAGCAGCAATGTGTGGATTTAATGAAAACCAGCCTTTATGTCTGAACTATTCGGAAGTCTGGTCTAAGATTAAGAGTCCAGAGTATGAGTATGACATATGTGTTTTTATGAGTGAAGTGGAAATCAGGCTGGCAGAGATTAACATGAGCCAAAATGTTTACAGAGAGGTTTGAGAGTATCCCTAAAAGTGCAGTTAAAGTCACACAGGGCAGATCAACAGCAGATGTACAGTGACGTACAGTGCAGTTGAAAAAGAGACAAGCAGAGAAAAGAGAGATTTTATACTGACAGAGTCAAGACAACATAACTTGCTAGGGTCAAAAGCATGAATTGGTCATAAGGAAGAAAACCCAGACCAGATAACACCTACAAAACAGAAAAGAACCAGGGTGGAGGTTTGAATTCAGGATCTTGGTAACATGACAGGTCAATCTACTACTATTACTGAGCTACCAAGGGAATATACCAAACATAATGAGGACTTTGTGGTGCATGTGACTTAATGGTGTGGTGCAGACAGAGATCACGTGGGTATAATCCAGACACAGTTAACAGAGGACAGTGGATCTCTTCATCTCATCTTCCAGTCATCTTGTGGGCACAGCAGTGTCCCACCATAAATCACAGTCACCTCTTATATATCTAATCTTATCTTAAACCTGGCAGTCTACAGCTGTCATAAATACCCTGGCCGCGACTGAGAGAATAGCATCAACTAAAGCAGAAGTCAAACCCCTCCCACCCTGCAAACACAGAAACAGACAAACACAAACCGACATGTATTCATAAATATCTTGAATGAAATAATGTCCCTCTTTTTTCTCAAGACCTCCCGTCTCTGAAATGTTTCCCTGAACTGACACAGCTGCTACAATACATTTTTCAATCAGAGAAAACCACATCAAATCAGCAGTCCCTAAGCAAACACTAAAGAGCTATTTGTGATGTATTTAAGAGGAAGGGAATAGGTGATGCTATGAAAAGAGCACAGAAGCATAGGCACATGACCTGAATATTAAAAGCTCCTTTCATCGTAAAGTATAAAAGGCCTTACCTTGGGAAAGGTGTTAAGTCTGTTTTTCACCTTCTCTGCCAATAAATTAAGGGGAAAATGAAATGTAGCAAATCTCAAAAAGCACAGAACGTGCAATGTGTCTAGCTGTCTGGACTTAGGGTAAAATGGTCAGGATGTTTGCCCATGCTCAAACTTTAATTAGAAGTAATAGCATGACTACATTTTTAATCTGCATGAAAATGGAATAAATGTTAATCATCATAATCATTTAGTAGTGTGTGTCACCTAATCGTATTAAGGTGAAAGTGGAGCACAAAGGAGCACAGAGTTCTTGTTATTTGAACGTGTGGTGTCACATTTTTCATAATTTCACCTGTATAATAAAAAAGAAGTTACAGCTTTTAAACCGCCCTGCCAATCAACTAAGGTTTAAACTACAAAAGACAAGGAGGGGTTTTTAGAGGAGAGTTTTAAGAGTTTTGTGGGAAGCTGCATTCATTTTGAAAAGGTATTGTAGCTTTCCCTGTGAGTTATGGGATCAGGATATTATTCTGATCCCAGAAGCCAGAGGGCTGAATAAATTGAAAAGTTTGAAGGAGAAATTGGAGAACAATGGAACATAGGGGTCCTGTTTGGTTTTTTGTAGAATATGTCATATTATGCATTCATTGACCTGACCTACAAAATAAAAATAATCTTCAAATGTTCACTCCCAGGATATACTTAACGCTCATCAGCTTGTCAGGAAATAACAGAATACAGGCTTTAAGGGTAAAAGTAGCAGGGTCCTGAAAGATTCCCTCCATGTGGGCGGCTATGAAGTGCCTGGTTACTGCATTGAAAAAGAGGCAGTTGATCAGTGAGAGTCCCTGAGCTCCATCCCCAGACAGCAGCTGCCTGTCTCCATTTCAGCACTTAGGACAGCTCCCTTCTTGTGGAACCCAGTGGCCAATCAGCACTAGACTTCTGATGTGTCCAACGGGAGGGTCCGCTTTAAGTGACACTGACTAACTTTGTTAAATGGAGTTCTCACTTTCTATGGATTTATGATGGTGTGAACAGGCTTTTATACGGCGTCTCAATCATCTACACTCAGCTCCTCAGTACCATGCCAAACACAATCATGTGGAGCAGCCGGTGGTCCTACAAGTGAGGCCTTTCATCTGTGGCCAGTCTTACATTTTAAAAGCAGCCTGGTCAATACAAAATGGAAATCTAATTTCAATAACGCTGGTCTGTTTGCTTTTAAATGACAATAAGGAAAAGAGTATGAGAGCACTTTGCCTTTGCTCCACTCTACTAATTAATCACACCTTTTAGCTGGCCACACAAAGCGGTCTAGGTCCAAGGGGGGGGATAAAAAAAAAAAACCTAAGGCAAGCTTAATTTTCTATCTTATATTCAAAGCTTACTGTGTGGCAACACATGCCTGTTTACTATTCTGGAGGGTTGTATCATGTGGTCGTTCCTCTAATCCCTTGAAATGCTTGGAATTGTCAAACAGGAGAAGTGCTCACCTCTCCAGAGCGGGAGAGGAACAAAATTAAAAGGCAACCTTGCAGGAAATACATCGCACAAAAAGGAAAGAGGGCTGTGCTGTGTGTACACATCTACCAGGCAACCTGACTGAATGATAGTGCTAGTCACAGAACACACACCGTCCAGTCTGAGTGGTAACCTGACACAATAACAACCTCATGGGACACAGGAAAGAAATATTATATGAGTAGTTATACAGTGGTACATGGGCGTGGCTACGAGCCTAAAAATGGTACCTGGGCGTGGCTACGTGGGTTAGACCAATAAGATGCCACCTGGGCGTGTCCACGAGCCTAAAAATTACCATATTTCACTCAGCTCGCCAAAAGAAGGGGCTCTCTTTTCCCTGCCGTTTTTTTCGCCTAGGTAGCTAACTAGCTAGCTAGCTAACTACTCATTGTTAGCCTTGTTTAGCTAATTAGACTTTGCAAAAGTCCGTTTTTCTTAAGTTGTATACAGAACTACGTCTACGTGAAGCACTATGCGGTTAAAACTGCTTGATTATGGCAGGGTAACAAGCCGTCATACATGTGGAGTGGTTTGTAGGGTTTAAAATGCGTTGTTTTGCGTTGTATGGTCTCTTTTCCCTGCCGTTTTTTCGTCTAGGTAGCTAACTAGCTAGCTAGCTTGTCATTGTTAGCTCTGTTTAGCTAATTAGCCTTTGTAAAAGTCCGTTTTTTCCTCTACATCTATTTTGCTCTGTTCGCTAAAAGACGGTGCTTTACATTCATTTCTGTTGGCGAACCAAAGACGACCCCCATTACATCCATGTCTACAAAGGGTAAGTAAAAAATGATCTATAATGTTTAAAATATAATCTGAGATAATTTATCAACGATAAGCTACAAAATACAAGGCATTGTGGCTGTTTAACTAAGGCATGACACTATAAAATAAGGCGTGTATTGGTTTTGATGACGAGGCTACAGCTATAACGTTATCTAAATGGTTTGGTTTGTGACTAAAACTTTATCAGGAGTTGGTTTAACACATAAGGTCTTTCCAGATGATCCAGTTTCATCAAGATCAGGTTTAACAACAGTAATGGGCCAATCTGCTAGAAACATATTGGTTTGAAATCACTAAAATAGTTGTGACAACTCCGTTTGGAATGCTTCTCAATGCTTTTAGCATAGGGGCTAACACTAACGCTACTTTATGACAAAGCGCTGCGGGTAAACTGTGCCTAGCATGATAGCATTGTGGTAATCATGCAATGTTAGCCTTTACAACAGCATCCCTTTACTACACTTGTTAGATAATGTTTCTTTACAGAGTTCTCTGTTGATTTGTGCATGTCCCTGCATGCTTGATGGAATATAACGTAAACACCTTGGACACGTAATGTGGACAGCTAAAGTTAATGTTAACAACCCTCAAGCTGAAGATTTGTAGTTTCAGCTTAACTTATTACCTTTCTGCCATCTGTGTTCTCAGTAACGTGACAAACAGGACAAACCTGTTTTCTTTTAAACGACTAAAACAATAGTGCTATCCCCATGGTGATTGTCGCAGTGTGCGCGTTGGCCTATAATGTAAACGGAGAGATGTGTGCCAGAGATGCACAGCGCCATGACGGATCTCCCCCTAATGTCTGTCTAATGTTAGAAATCCGTTTAGCGGCCAGAACGTGAAACAGCAACCACATGATTACTTTCTTTTGTGCTAACCTTTACGAATACGGGAGAAAGATGGCTGTAATCCTCTTAGCTTAGCTTATGTTGTATTGTGTTCTCTCACTTGTAAACAGAAGTCAAAAAACAGTAACAGTTGCACTAATATACAAGTAAGTACTTTTACATGTACTAATTTAAGGAGCTGATACTTTTCGTGGGAAAACATTAACACAGTCTGTTTAGTAATGATTCATGACTGCAGATACTCAGCCCTTTACCATAATTGTTGATTTCCTGTGTGTAAGTAGCTAAATTGTGTTTTTTATTCTTTTTATAGCTTTCACCGCGATCTGTAAACGATCCCCAAGATGTGAACGGCCAAGTGGCCACATCAAACACGCGGCAAGCTGTTTTCCTACTGGTATGGTTCTCTCTATTATTGCCCACGAGATGAAGAGGAAGTTCATCACTGGAGGTTCATCATATATTTATTTTGTAAGAAAAAGCGTAAGTTACTATGGATTTCATAGATATCTGTATGATAGTATGTTTTAGAAATAACATATTGTGCAATACAGTGTGTCTATTACTTAGGTTGTGAGTTTTTTTGTTATGCGTTAACTATTGTGAAAAGAAAGGAGAAAAAAGGGCATGTCCAGACAATAACATGTATATTAGTTTGTGGTTAACAAGGGAATGGGCATCATAGTCGTTGTATTGTTAAATTAACAAACTGTTTTCTTCATCATAGATCATTGATCACAACTTTATAGTGCAAGCATTGATTTAAACAGCTACTTTTGGGTGATCGAGGTGATTGTAAAACATAAAATTCTGCGTAAACTTTTCAAATTGGTATTTTCTAGAAAAGATTTAGTATGACAGACGATATACAAAAGAAATGTAGACTGCTAGTTTCTCCCTAAGGGGGATTTAAAAGGTGTAATTTGTGTTAAATGGTTTATACCATCTACCACCACAAGGTGATGTTTGTGTTGAGACTTCGGGGATTTAAGGTACATAGGTCCTCATTTACTAACTAGCCCAGTTTACGCTGCGTCTGTTTATGAGAGTTTGGTAATATAGCATGCTATGCTTCCACATTTAGCGTAGTATTTATCAAACCTGACACCCATCACGCCATAAGTGCCTTTCTCCGCCCCCCTGCTAGACCGTAACTTGCCCTGTAGCAAAGCGTTAAGTAGTGGTGCTATGATACGGCGGGGTGTAGACTGAGATATTCCCACTGCTGATGCTATGACTGTTTAAAATGATCCTGATGTCAATATTTGTAATGTCGAGAAGGAGTTTAACAACTGCTGTATGGATGTGAACGCTGAGGCTGAGATTTAATGTCATCTTTGATTTCTTCCACTAACTGTAATATTGCACGGCTGCGTAATCTGTAACGCTTCATGATTTCGTGTTCACTCCACTGACAAAGTGTGATCCTTGTGTTAACAATATGTTCAGCCTGGTCTATGTCTTCGTCTTGCTCGGATAACTGATGTCATTTCACCAGCGGCATATTTGCCTACGGAAACAGGTGTAAACAGCTTGATAAATCTATCCCTCAGTGTCTACATGAGTCAAAACCATATTACCGCCCAATGCTACTTTGTTTTGTGTTATACAGTAGCCTAAAGTTATGTTAACTAGCAAACGCCTGAGTCATTAAAAGGAATGGTAGATGCTTTTGTAGTCAATCAGAAGTCCGCAGATAATTTGATCACAACCACAAACGCGATAAAAAACACGTTCATCTCAAAAATGCGGTAGTTCAGAAAAAACTTCGGGTAGTTTACGACAAACGTAGAGTTCTCAACGACTACACGACTCTTCCGTATGGCTATTAATAAACAAGATATGGCCGGCTTTGATGCCAGACTTCAACACCCGTTCAGCGCGGTGATTAGCGGCCCATCAAATTGTGGGAAAACTCACTTTGTTAAGAACGTGATCGAAAACGCAGAATCTGTTATCTCAGCCAAATTAGATAACATTGTGTACATCTATTCATGCTGGCAACCTATTTATGATCAGATGCTTAAGACTGTAAATATACATTTTGTACAGGCCATACCTGAGTCATTATGTGATGATACATTACTCCCCTTGGATAAAAATAATTTACTCGTAATAGATGATTTAATGAATCAAGCCAGCGATAATATTGAAGTTCAAAACGTGTTTACAAAATACGTCCACCACCGGAACCTGAGTTGTCTCTATTTGGTCCAAAATCTGTTTGTTCAAGGTAAATCAAGTCGAACAATTAGTTTGAATACAAACTATATGGTTTTATTTAAAAACGTTAGGGATCAAAATCAAATACGGTTACTAGGGCGTCAAATGTATCCCAATAATAATCGTTTTTTCTTAGAGGCTTACAATGATGCCGTCAGTTCTCTGTATGGTTATCTACTGATAGACTATAAAACAAACACACCTGATCAATTAAGACTCAGATCCAATCTGTTATCCGATAGGCAAGTTGTCTATGTGCCGAGAAAACTGAAGTCTTAATAATGTCGACACGCATTCAAAGAAACTTCATACTATTGGATATGCTCCATAAAGCATCACCGCGTGCCAGGGGATCTATAGTGAACAACGCTAGTCCGGACTTTATATCCGCTTTGTGTGAAATAGCTCTCAATGTTTTAAGAGGTAATATTCCACTGACCAACAATCAATTCAAATTGTTAAAGAAAAAGAAGAAAGTTATCAGACTTCTAGCAGATAAAAAAAACAAGCATTTAAAAAGAAAAAGAGAAATTATTCAATCAGGAGGCTTCCTCTTGCCTCTTCTTGGAGCTGCCATACCCTTTATAGCTAGTCTTTTCAACAGAAACTGAAGAATGGAACACACGCAGAAAATGTTTCTGGTGCCTCAGCGTCAGTTAGACTTGTTACAGCAGCACCACCAAACGCCTTCACACTCCTCTAACGTACCTTTGAGACAGGAGGTACAAAATGATTTAGACCAAGCTATGAGAGCTATATTGAATCAACCCGATATAAATGTATATGAGAAAGCGAAAAAATATTCAAATATTCTGCAGCGATTTCTCGCTTTAGTTAAACAGGGAGACAATGAAAAAAGCGTTATAACAGTGTCCCTTCCAAACGAAACTCCTGTGGACGATTCAAAAGATGGGCCTGTAGAAGACAATATAAGAGCTGAGATAATGAATCACATGCCAAAAAGGAATAAAAGCAATGCACAATATATTATGGAATATTTATCCCGTAATAATGACCAGATATCTTGGACAAAGCAGGGTGAAATTGTCGTTGGAAATCGGAATGTGCCAGGTAGTCACCTGTATGATTTGTTGAAAAGTGTCACAACTCATAATAACGTGCTAGAAAGTTCAAGACCCATGGGTTGGAATGTATTTTTAAAAATGTTAGCAAAGTTAAATCTTCCGAGATCCGTAATCCCAAATGCTAATGTTCGTCAGTGTATTACTGCGTTTAAAACAAACCCTGATGGTGAAAAGGTTAGACACTCCCCCGAGATGGGTTCAGACTCACCGTTCACTCCTAGACCCCCGCGTATTAGCTCCCCGCCTATTGCTGCACGGTGGTCTGTTTTTTGATTTATTTTTTATTGTCATTTATTTTCTATTTTATACTATTTTTATCTGTTGAAATGTGAAGAGAATATCTTTTTTTCTCTAATGAAATGTGAAATAACCTAAAAGACAGAAATGAATGTAAAAACTGTCATACATTGATATGTATTTTCTATTTTATACTATTTTTACCGGTTGAAATGTGAAGAGAATATTTTTTTTTTTCTCTAATGAAATGTGAAATAACCTAAAAGACAGAAATGAATGTAAAACTGTCACGCCTTGACATATTTTCTATTTTATACTATTTTTTATCTGTTGGAATGTGAAGGGAATATCTTTTTTTTTCTCTAATGAAATGTCAAATAAACTAAAAGACCGCAAATGAATGTAAAAACGAATATCTTTTTTTTTCTCTATTGAAATGTGAAATAAACTAAAAGACAGAAATGAATGTAAAACTGTCGCACCTTGGCATATATTTTCTATTTTTATCTGTTGAAATGTGAAGAGAATATCTTTTTTTCTCTATTGAAATGTGAAATAACATAAAAGACAGAACTGAATGTAAAACTGTCACGCCTTGGCATGTATTTCCTAATTTTGATTCATCTACTATTTTCTATTTTTCCATTATTGTGCGCAAAGTGAATTTGTATAAGAGCGCCATTTTCAAATCAGCCCTTTTATTCTTTTGAATAAATTGAAAACAAAAACATTAGTATTCGTCACGTTCTTTATTACTTGAAAAAAATACCATTACACAATGTTTTTATCATGTGAACCATATACACATTGAACACAATTAAAAACCTGGTCATGACATATGCCTGGCTTTATTTTGTTGACAAATAGACAAACCATTGTATCATTACATACAAGATTAGATCCATACATTTTCATTACATTTTTATAAGACATGTTTTTCTGTATATGACATAAAAAAAACACACAATGTTGACCACATTTAGTAGAATAATTACTCTGTACTTGTAGCCCTGAATGATATACCTCTGTGCAGTTTTGTAATAGGAATCGATTTATTTCTGGAGAGAAATGCGTGTGAGAATTGCCAAAGCTGTCAAAGAAATAACCGTGTTTATCCCTTGTAATAAATATAGCTAGCCAGTGTTCCCCCGGCTTATCGCTGGGGTCTGTATTAATTATCATCATTGCCGGTAACGACCCGACCACTGCTTTTGGCAGCATGTCACATGACCTCACTCCTAGAAAGTTGGTATCCTTAGCCAATCTCTTTCTGAGGACACAGGTGAGTTCAATCGTATTCATAGTCGTCCCTTAGTAATGATCCAACAATACTTGACGCCGATTTGAGATTTCAATTACAGAATCAAAAACAGAATAGCATATTATGGTTACAGTTCTAGGCAGGGGCGCTCTGAAGCGCGCTTCTAGACTCACATTGCCTGATTTGACAAGTGACACATTTCCTGAACATCCACCGTCAGGCTCAAGATTAAAGCAGAATAGTGTATATCCGTCTCCAAAATCTGAGCGTGTTATAGCCAGAGGTCGATCCTTTAAATGACGCCCCGTTGCTGTAACCAGCTGATAATATTCACGGGTATAATGGCCCCTTTGAAAATAGGGCTGAAAAGATTTACCAGGATGGGATACGCCGTCCACGTTAAGGCAAATATACTCGGCATTAAAGTGTTCAAAATTAAAAGGGTTCCGGCCATAATTGCCTGTGTAACCTTCGTTATCTACAAATCCAATAACTATAAATTTTGGGATTTGCCCAATGAATAAATTTTCCTGGTTGCATACTCGGGTTCCAGCAGGAATGGAAAACGTTTTTATGGCTACACGATCAATACCATATTTTGCGTTGCTGTGCTGCAGTGCACGGCTATGTGCCAGTCTTACTGGTGGAGCCACCGATATTTTCTTTACAAACATGCTGGCTGACATTATTTTCACACTAAATTGTAGGTTTCCGGGGGACATTAATACAAATTCATCTTTTGACCGGATACATTTCAGAGACATATCCACGCCATTCAAGAGTAGTTTTTCTTGAAAAAACAAGTCCGCGTGAATAGGTGCTATCAATTCAACTATTCGCCCGTCTCCTGTATATTCGCCCCTCTGCACCAGCCCCTGATTATCTCCTGTGATTGAAGCGTCGTCCATTTTTCCGCTGGTATCTTTAAAAAACAGACCTGTACTAAATTGAGTGTCCAATGTTTCCTTTCCATAATTAAGCAAACATTCGATTATCCCTCGGTATGGATAAGTGTTTGAAGCTTGTGTGATCAATCTATCTCCCAGCATAATATCTATTTGGGAGAATAGACTACACCCTGGATAATTTATAAATCCAACATCGGCTGCGTTAGCAAGTAGAGAGCCATCTGGATTTGTGATTCTCACCCTGATGAATATGTAACTATCATTAAGGTCGATATAATGCTCATTACTGGCAGATATAAAAAACTCGATGGGTCCATGATCTGTTAAAGCTGAAACGGGTGGGATTTCCACGTATGTAGATTTTTCAATAGAAGTCTGCGTAAATGGCACCGTAAACAAATCAAGTTCCGTCTTTACACACTCTTCAGATTGGTTGTGAATGAACGACATGATGAAAAAAACTTTGTTTAGAATATATCTTTTGACAAGACCAGAGAGCGTTTGGTCGGAGCTCTAGTACGTCTGGCCGCCGTCTTCTTTTTGACACTTTTTCGCTTTTTGACTGGTGTTTTATGTCTTTTATACCCCATACGGTTACGCCCACCTGCTGAGGAGGCTTTCTTTTTTTGTGGTTTGTGTCTGTATGCCATCAGGCCATTTCCTTGTTGTCTCTCAGATACTGCATTCCGAACATTAGAAATTACATCTCCGATAATGCCTGTCGCAGCAGTTTTCAAATGAGGTTTAGCTAAATTAAACCCCTTTTTAAAAAGAGGTATGGCCATACGGAATAAATTCCTGAAAATCCCCCCTAAACCGTTCCCATATTGGGTGCTTGAACCTATAAACCCCGGTAAATCGCCTCCAGCTTGATTCATGTAATATGTCGTATATCGACCGTCATCGCCAGTATATGATTTGCGAGCCATTTTAATACTGTTTCACGGGTCTAAAATGTAGCTTGATGATAACTTTACCGTATGAGAACGGGATCAGTTTGTTTTGGTCGTCTCGTAACTCAATTTGAATATCTGTAATATTCGACCTCGAGAGCGGCATATAATGAGGTGTATCATAGGTCAGCGTCGGTAACCGTCTGGTCTCATCTGCGAAGTTCACGCATCTAAGTAGCGGCACGCTCGTATCTCCCACTCGCTGATAATCTACTATATCGCTATATATATAAATGTTATAACGGCCTGCGTATATGTCGGCAGGGTGTGGTGCGAGGCATTTTAAATGAGCCCCTAGCCGTATTTCAAAAACGGTGTCTGGGATAAAGCCTAGGATCTCGGCTAGCCGTCCTTTGAATGTAATATTGTAACCGTCGCCACCAGTAAAATAAATTTTGTTAGTGATTTCATTATATGCCATATTTATATGGTCTAGGCCGGGGGTAACCATGCATTTCATATTATATTCATTAACAATGCTGGATACATTGTTATAGCGACCCGTTGTTAGCCTTAGTTTGTTGATTTGTTTTGATTTTGTATCAAAGAATTCAACTTTAGACTCACTCTCTGTAAAACTATTCCAAATCCGGGGGTATTGAACTTCTATAAGACCTACTTCGTAAGGTTGTTGTAATATTATAGGTTTCGCCAGTTTTGTTCGGTACTGCCATATTTTATTATTAGGATAGACAGTTGCTGAAGCATTACTTGGCAACGTTACAAAAAATCCGTTCTTATTCATTGCGGAGCTGTCTTATACGTCCGCCGTCTTATACGGCCGCAGTCTTAAACGAACACATAGTTTCATGCAAGTCTTTTTTATCTTACATCTACTATGTCTTTTTCAACTACCCATGAATTAAATTTCTCAGGCCATCCTAACCATTTCACAAGTACCATGTTTTTACGGCCTACTTTCTTCCTTGACAGAATGGTTTCTATTTTAAAAGCTTTGTTTTTGTCAACGATCACATGCTGCATCTCTGATTCATAAAATGTCCCAGTCAATGTATCACCCCCTTGGTCTTTTAGGACATATACCGGCGGTGTTCTTCCTACACGTTTTGATACTGTAAAAAACTCATCTGTAAATGTTTGTTCATACCCCTTTCGGAATACTCCACGGTGTTTTGATATCCTAACTGTATCTCCTTCTTGAAACTTAAAAGCTACTAGTCCGACTGGTTTCAGTTTGTACAAATTGTTAAAAACTTCTTTTTCGTTGTTTTTATTCACATTCACAGGAGCCATTTTTATCGATCTGTGATGTGACGCGTTGTAAGCAGCAACCATGTCTTGAACAACATCGACATAGCGGCGCGAATTAACAGCAGTCAAGTATCTCCACATCCGTGTCTTGAAGGTTCGGTTGAAACGCTCAACAACACTAGCTTTAGTCTCATTCGATGTAGAAAAATGATGAATTTTATATTGAGTCATCAAGTTTTGAAAAACCTTATTATAAAACTCTTTCCCCTCATCTGTTTGCAGTTTCACAGGTACGCGGCCTAGGGCGAGTATTTCCCTAAAAGCCTGTGTGACAGCATGTCCGGACTTGTTTTTAAGACATTTAACCCATGCGTACTTAGAAAATAGATCGATGCATGTGAGCAAATATTTTACGTTATCGTTTTCCTCTGAATATTCAGTCATGTCGACCAGATCTATCTGAAATTGTTTATCTATTCCATTAACCAACACTCTGTTTCTTGGAAAATGTTTCAACGCGGGAACATGAAGGGTGTATGCATCTTGACTGTGTAAAAACTTTTTAACATCAGCGAGTGAGCTGGGCTCACTACTATATTCTTTGATGGCTTCATGGAGCCTACGTACCCCCCCTAATCCTCCGGGGTGTGCTGGATCGTAATATATTTCATGCATAACTTTCTCCATGATGCGTTAAGATTCAAATGGTCGCCTTAGTTTGAGAACAAGTCTATTTATTTCACAAAACACTCACACAAACGCGTAACAGTTCATGAAGACAGTGAAACACATTCTATCGTAGATAATGTTTTGCTTAAGCATGCTATAGATGTTTTACTAATTATGAATGCATGTATTTTTTGCAAATCGCATAAGACATCGGTGTAATGATTTTCTTTCAAATACAAACTAACGGCATCTACAACCATAGCGTACATGGTCAGTATGTGATAAACAGTCTGGTTCTTAAAATTGTGTGTGATGTTACTTATGACGTCGCAAAATGTGTCAGCTATACCCTCTCTAACTGTTAGCATTGATAACAACATACGTATTACATCATCCCAAGGTATTGCCCTATTTTGGCTTCTTACAACAGACAACAAATTTTCTAACCTACATACATCGTTGATATTTACATTACTCTCACATTGATACTTTTTAACATCATTCACTTTGTTGGTTATGGTCTGATCTAAAATATCAGATAATCGTGATATCACACATCGCTCTCTGATATGATTATACATTAAACACAGACAATTCCCCATATTTTCACAAGGGTACTTTTTTTCTCTTATATAAATCTCTCCACAGATCCCCAATCTCTCTAATTTCAGCCACTTTAACAATATCCTCCCCCACTGTATTATCATACATTTCACGTATTTTTACTGTAACATCTCCGACCGTTTTCAATTCATAGAAAAGTGTTTCTGCAACCCCACGAATCCTAGCGCCATTCCGGAGTTTTTTCTGAACTGTCGCGTTTTTGAGATGAAAGCGTTTTTTATCGCGTTTGTGGTTGTGATCAAATTATCTGCGGACTTCTGATTGACTACAAAAGCATCTACCATTCCTTTTAATGACTCAGGCGTTTGCTAGTTAACATAACTTTAGGCTACTGTATAACACAAAACAAAGTAGCATTGGGCGGTAATATGGTTTTGACTCATGTAGACACTGAGGGATAGATTTATCAAGCTGTTTACACCTGTTTCCGTAGGCAAATATGCCGCTGGTGAAATGACATCAGTTATCCGAGCAAGACGAAGACATAGACCAGGCTGAACATATTGTTAACACAAGGATCACACTTTGTCAGTGGAGTGAACACGAAATCATGAAGCGTTACAGATTACGCAGCCGTGCAATATTACAGTTAGTGGAAGAAATCAAAGATGACATTAAATCTCAGCCTCAGCGTTCACATCCATACAGCAGTTGTTAAACTCCTTCTCGACATTACAAATATTGACATCAGGATCATTTTAAACAGTCATAGCATCAGCAGTGGGAATATCTCAGTCTACACCCCGCCGTATCATAGCACCACTACTTAACGCTTTGCTACAGGGCAAGTTACGGTCTAGCAGGGGGGCGGAGAAAGGCACTTATGGCGTGATGGGTGTCAGGTTTGATAAATACTACGCTAAATGTGGAAGCATAGCATGCTATATTACCAAACTCTCATAAACAGACGCAGCGTAAACTGGGCTAGTTAGTAAATGAGGACCTATGTACCTTAAATCCCCGAAGTCTCAACACAAACATCACCTTGTGGTGGTAGATGGTATAAACCATTTAACACAAATTACACCTTTTAAATCCCCCTTAGGGAGAAACTAGCAGTCTACATTTCTTTTGTATATCGTCTGTCATACTAAATCTTTTCTAGAAAATACCAATTTGAAAAGTTTACGCAGAATTTTATGTTTTACAATCACCTCGATCACCCAAAAGTAGCTGTTTAAATCAATGCTTGCACTATAAAGCTGTGATCAATGATCTATGATGAAGAAAACAGTTTGTTAATTTAACAATACAACGACTATGATGCCCATTCCCTTGTTAACCACAAACTAATATACATGTTATTGTCTGGACATGCCCTTTTTTCTCCTTTCTTTTCACAATAGTTAACGCATAACAAAAAAACTCACAACCTAAGTAATAGACACACTGTATTGCACAATATGTTATTTCTAAAACATACTATCATACAGATATCTATGAAATCCATAGTAACTTACGCTTTTTCTTACAAAATAAATATATGATGAACCTCCAGTGATGAACTTCCTCTTCATCTCGTGGGCAATAATAGAGAGAACCATACCAGTAGGAAAACAGCTTGCCGCGTGTTTGATGTGGCCACTTGGCCGTTCACATCTTGGGGATCGTTTACAGATCGCGGTGAAAGCTATAAAAAGAATAAAAAACACAATTTAGCTACTTACACACAGGAAATCAACAATTATGGTAAAGGGCTGAGTATCTGCAGTCATGAATCATTACTAAACAGACTGTGTTAATGTTTTCCCACGAAAAGTATCAGCTCCTTAAATTAGTACATGTAAAAGTACTTACTTGTATATTAGTGCAACTGTTACTGTTTTTTGACTTCTGTTTACAAGTGAGAGAACACAATACAACATAAGCTAAGCTAAGAGGATTACAGCCATCTTTCTCCCGTATTCGTAAAGGTTAGCACAAAAGAAAGTAATCATGTGGTTGCTGTTTCACGTTCTGGCCGCTAAACGGATTTCTAACATTAGACAGACATTAGGGGGAGATCCGTCATGGCGCTGTGCATCTCTGGCACACATCTCTCCGTTTACATTATAGGCCAACGCGCACACTGCGACAATCACCATGGGGATAGCACTATTGTTTTAGTCGTTTAAAAGAAAACAGGTTTGTCCTGTTTGTCACGTTACTGAGAACACAGATGGCAGAAAGGTAATAAGTTAAGCTGAAACTACAAATCTTCAGCTTGAGGGTTGTTAACATTAACTTTAGCTGTCCACATTACGTGTCCAAGGTGTTTACGTTATATTCCATCAAGCATGCAGGGACATGCACAAATCAACAGAGAACTCTGTAAAGAAACATTATCTAACAAGTGTAGTAAAGGGATGCTGTTGTAAAGGCTAACATTGCATGATTACCACAATGCTATCATGCTAGGCACAGTTTACCCGCAGCGCTTTGTCATAAAGTAGCGTTAGTGTTAGCCCCTATGCTAAAAGCATTGAGAAGCATTCCAAACGGAGTTGTCACAACTATTTTAGTGATTTCAAACCAATATGTTTCTAGCAGATTGGCCCATTACTGTTGTTAAACCTGATCTTGATGAAACTGGATCATCTGGAAAGACCTTATGTGTTAAACCAACTCCTGATAAAGTTTTAGTCACAAACCAAACCATTTAGATAACGTTATAGCTGTAGCCTCGTCATCAAAACCAATACACGCCTTATTTTATAGTGTCATGCCTTAGTTAAACAGCCACAATGCCTTGTATTTTGTAGCTTATCGTTGATAAATTATCTCAGATTATATTTTAAACATTATAGATCATTTTTTACTTACCCTTTGTAGACATGGATGTAATGGGGTCGTCTTTGCTTCGCCAACAGAAATGAATGTAAAGCACCGTCTTTTAGCGAACAGAGCAAAATAGATGTAGAGGAAAAAACGGACTTTTACAAAGGCTAATTAGCTAAACAGAGCTAACAATGACAAGCTAGCTAGCTAGTTAGCTACCTAGACGAAAAAACGGCAGGGAAAAGAGACCATACAACGCAAAACAACGCATTTTAAACCCTACAAACCACTCCACATGTATGACGGCTTGTTACCCTGCCATAATCAAGCAGTTTTAACCGCATAGTGCTTCACGTAGACGTAGTTCTGTATACAACTTAAGAAAAACGGACTTTTGCAAAGTCTAATTAGCTAAACAAGGCTAACAATGAGTAGTTAGCTAGCTAGCTAGTTAGCTACCTAGGCGAAAAAAACGGCAGGGAAAAGAGAGCCCCTTCTTTTGGCGAGCTGAGTGAAATATGGTAATTTTTAGGCTCGTGGACACGCCCAGGTGGCATCTTATTGGTCTAACCCACGTAGCCACGCCCAGGTACCATTTTTAGGCTCGTAGCCACGCCCATGTACCACTGTATAACTACTTATATGTACAGTCTAATTTATAAAAGAATAAATATTTAGTTCAGATAGAGCCTGTATCAGGGCCATATTTAGTTCAGATAGAGCCTGTATCAGGGCCATATTTAGTTCAGATAGAGCCTTTATCAGGGCCATATTTAGTTCAGATAGAGCCTGTATCAGGGCCATATTTAGTTCAGATAGAGCCTGTATCAGGGCCATATTTAGTTCAGATAGAGCCTGTATCAGGGCCATATTTAGTTCAGATGGAGCCTGTATCAGGGCCATATTTAGTTCAGTGTGTTATATGTCACTATTTTTGGTAGCCTACTGTACTTAAAGGGCCAGTATGTACTTTATTTTCTTTATTCATTGAAGCCTCTATGTTTACAGGCTTGTGGTGATGCGCAATGTGTTATTGGTGCCAAAAAAATCTGTGTGAATTTGTGTTGTTTTGTCATGGCTCATGTGTGCAACAAACATTACACTTAGTAAAAAAAAATCGTGGCAGAGAATCGTGATATCAATTCTAAGCTAAAAAATCGTGATTCATATTTTTCCCCGAATCGTGCAGGCCTAGTACAGATTCATGCAAAAATCACACTACATGACTATAGTACATTTTTATTTGTGTTTCAATGAAAATGAGAATGATGATCCAAAAAATTGATCATTCTGTAGTGAACGTGACAGACATAATTCACCTTTATAGTCTAATGTAATATGTTATGCTTGTAAATACATTGGTTCAGGAATTGCGGTCCCTTTAAGCGTGTGATGACGTGGGACCCGGGGGTTGGGTTAATGGGCAGCACCTTTTTGTGAATGAATTGTTTTTCCTATAAGAATAAACATGACACTCATTCGGGGGCTCAACGTGAGAAGTTGTCTCTGTCAGTTACTGCCACAACTTCCACACTGGTGACCCTGACGTTAGTCTGCTGGACGTATCCAGAGGCGCGACACGACCATGTCTGTTAGTGCTGTTTCTCTCAAGCTCCCAGAATTCTGGGAAGCATCGGCGTCGGCGTGGTTCGCCCAGGCTGAGGCGCAATTTGCATTGCGTGACATTACCGCGGATACAACAAAGTATTACTACGTTGTGTCGGCGCTTGGAAATTCAACGGCATCCAGAGTGGTGAGCCTTCTAAAGCATCCTCCGGCGGCTGAGAAGTATACGACGCTCAAGACTCACCTGTTGAAAACATTTGAACTGTCGGACGCTGAGAGAGCCGGCAGGCTTTTTTCCCTTCAGGGCCTGGGTGACAGCAAGCCGTCCGAGCTCATGGACCGTATGCTGGATCTTTTGGGGGAGCACCGACCGGATTTTCTTTTCATTCAGCTTTTCCTGCGTCAGCTGCCTTCCCAGGTAAGGGCTGCACTGGCCAACACCACAATCACTGACTGTCGGAGACTGGCTGAGGAGGCTGATAAATTCTTCCTGGCGAGTCAGGGATATGGTGTGGCCGCGCTTTTTCCTGCGCACATTGATCCTGTGGAAGCGGACGAATCCACACTCATCGCTGCAACCAGTTCTCGTCGGCAGCTGTTTTCTGGCCCAAAAAGGTCTTCAGGCTTGTGCTTTTACCATGAAAAGTTTGGGCCCAAAGCTACCAAATGCCGTTCGCCATGCAGTTTCGGCAGGTCGGGAAACGCTGGGGCCGGCGCTCAGTGATGGCCATGAGCGTCGGCCGCGTGGGCAGGCTGCTTTTCATCCGTGACAGCATCTCCGGACGGCGTTTTCTGTGCGACACGGGGGCACAGAGGAGCGTCCTGCCTGCATCCCGTTTGGACATGGTGACTGGCAGCCATGGCCCCCCTATGGAAGCTGCCAATGGTAGCCCCATTCGCACGTATGGAACAAGGTACGTTGGATTATGTTTTGGAGGACAGCGTTTCGGCTGGGATTTTGTGACGGCTAAGGTTGCCGTGCCCCTCCTTGGAGCCGATTTTTTGTGTGCACATGGACTGTTGGTGGATGTGAAGAACCGCCGTTTGGTTGACGCTGTCACGTTTTGTTCTTATATGTGCACCCTGAGCTACTGTGACTCTGTACGGCTGTCTAGCATGCTCTCGGCCTCTGATGACTTCAGCCGTCTGCTGGCTGGATTCCCAGCCCTCACTCAGCCTACTTTCTCTGCATCTGCCGTGAAGCATGGTGTGGAGCACCATCTCGCCACTACTGGTCCGCCCATCTACGCCCGTGCTCGGCGCCTCGACCCGGCTAAACTTGCCGTTGCAAAGGCTGAGTTTACAAACATGGAGCGCCTGGGTATAATCCGCCGGTCCGACAGCCCGTGGGCGTCGCCCCTTCACCTCGTCCCTAAACCTGGCGGCAACTGGCGCCCGTGTGGCGACTACCGGCGGCTTAATGAGGCAACAACACCTGACCGTTACCCGGTACCGAACATACAGGATTTTTCAGCGCACCTGGCGGGCAAGGTGATTTTTTCCAAGGTGGACCTCGTCCGGGGATATCATCAGGTGCCGGTACTCCCACTGGACATTCCCAAGACGGCGGTGATCACGCCATTTGGGCTGTTTGAGTTCCTGCGCATGCCGTTTGGCCTTAAAAACGCCGCTCAAACTTTTCAACGGCTCATGGATTTTGTTTTGCGTGACCTGCCTTTTCTTTTTGTGTATTTGGACGACATTCTGGTGGCGAGCACATCCAAATCTCAGCACCTGGCACACCTTCGGACTCTTTTTGAACGGCTTAGCCAACATGGGCTGATTGTAAACCCCGCCAAGTGCCAGTTCGGTCTCTCCACCGTTGACTTTCTGGGACACAGAGTAACCAAGGATGGTGCAGTTCCTCTTCCATCAAAGGTGGAGGCGGTTGTTCAGTTCCCGCGCCCGCTCACTGTCAAATCCCTGCAGGTGTTCCTCGGCATGGTGAATTTTTACCATCGCTTCATCCCTCGAGCCGCTCAGCTCATGCGGCCCTTGCACGAGGCATTGCAAGGTAAGCCGAAGCATATTGTTGATTGGACTGTGTGCAGAGACAGGGCTTTTGCTGCCACTAAGGCGGCCCTGGCGAACGCCGCTATGCTGGCGCATCCTTGTCCTGCAGCCTCCGTCGCCATCACCTCCGACGCCTCAGATTACGCTGTTGGTGCTGTTTACGAACAGTGGGTGGGCGGGGCATGGCAGCCGCTGGCTTTCTTTAGCCGGCAGTTGCGCCCCAGTGAGCAGAAGTACAGCACTTTCGACCGGGAGCTGCTGGGTCTCTACCTCGCAATCAGACACTTTCGTTACCTGCTTGAGGGTCGGCCCTTCACTGCCTTTGTGGACCACAAGCCACTGACTTTTGCCATGGCCAGGGTGGCTGAGCCGTGGTCCGCCCGCCAGCAACGTCATCTGTCCTTCATTTCGGAGTTTACGACGGACTTGCAGCACATTGCTGGTAAGGAAAATCATGTGGCGGACTGCCTGTCACGAGCTGTGGCGGGGGCGGTCCACCTAGGTTTGGATTACAACCGTGTGGCTGCGGATCAGGCCACGGACCCGGACGTGCAGCTCCTGCGGACCTCTACTACGGGGTTGCGGGTTGAGGACGTTGCTTTTGGCGAGGCAGGCACCACGCTCCTGTGTGACGTTTCCACAGGCTGTCCCCGGCCAATCGTTCCCACTAAATGGAGACGACATGTGTTTGCTGCCGTCCATGGACTCTCCCACCCAGGTTCCAAAGCGTCACAGAGACTTGTTGCGGCTAAGTTTGTTTGGCGTGGTCTCAAGAAGGACGTTAGGGACTGGGCTAACACCTGTGTTGAGTGCCAACGGGCCAAAGTAAGCCGCCACACTAAGGCCCCGTTGGAGTTCTTCCCGGTTCCGGAGCGACGTTTTGACCATGTCAACGTAGATCTGGTTGGTCCTCTGCCTTCCTCTCACGGTTTCACATACCTGCTCACGATGGTTGATAGGACCACCCGCTGGCCTGAGGCTGTGCCGCTGATGTCTGCATCGTCTGTCGAGGTGTCACGGGCATTTGTCGGCACCTGGGTTGCCCGTTTCGGCACTCCTTCGGACATATCCTCTGATCGGGGGGCGCAGTTCACGTCTGAGCTGTGGAACGCTGTGGCACAGAGCCTCGGAGTGGCGCTCCACCGCACAACCGCATATCACCCACAGGCCAACGGACTCTGTGAACGTTTTCATAGGTCGATGAAGGCTGCCCTGCGTGCCGGCCTCACAGACGGCAACTGGGTCGACAAGCTCCCGTGGGTAATGCTGGGCATCAGGACTGCGCCCAAGGAGGACCTTCAGTCCTCATCAGCAGAGCTTGTTTATGGACAGCCGCTGCGGGTTCCAGGGGATTTTGTCCCTAGCACCACAGTTCCTTGGTCTGCTCCGCTCCAGAGGTCTGCTCTACTGGACAATGCCAGGCTTTTCGCTCCTGTCCCCACTTCCCATCACGGTCTCCATCGGTCGCACGTCCCAGCTGGGCTGCAGACTGCGGACTATGTGTTCATTCGCCACGATGCCCACAGGGGACCGCTACGCCCGCCCTACGAAGGCCCGTTCCGGGTTTTGAAGGCAGGCGACAAACATTTTGTGGTAGACAGAGGCGGCAAGCCAGAGCTGCTCTCCATCGACCGCCTCAAACCGGCTCACTTGGACATGACCGGGCCTATTGACCTGGCTCAGCCCCCACGGCGTGGACGGCCTCCAGCTCTGCCCCCACCCCCTGTTTCCCTCCCTCCCGTGCCTCATGCCCTCCTTTCCCCACGTCTGGGCGATGACGGGGCGCCTGCTGCTGTTCCTCGACCTCTGGTGCAGCGCAGCCGTTGTGGCCGGTTGATACGCCCACCTCCCCGTTGACTATTTGCCTCGTTGACTGTTTGTTTTTTTCTGTTGTGGTGAATTCTGGGGGGACGTGTGTAGTGAACGTGACAGACATAATTCACCTTTATAGTCTAATGTAATATGTTATGCTTGTAAATACATTGGTTCAGGAATTGCGGTCCCTTTAAGCGTGTGATGACGTGGGACCCGGGGGTTGGGTTAATGGGCAGCACCTTTTTGTGAATGAATTGTTTTTCCTATAAGAATAAACATGACACTCATTCGGGGGCTCAACGTGAGAAGTTGTCTCTGTCAGTTACTGCCACAACTTCCACAATTCCCTCCAATATCGTGAATCATATCGCAATCGCAACATCAGTCAAAATAATCGCAATTTGACATTTTCCTCATACCGTGCAGCCCTACCGGTCGCGCAGCCACAATGTTCAGTGCAGTGTCGTGGACACATGCAGCCACTTCCCTGGAACCGTTTGCAACCAGTGCAAGTCTGCAGGCGTCCGCGCAGCCCTAACCTGTCTCCACTCCATCCACCTGAGAGGTTGTCAGCTGTGTGTCTGCCTGGCATATTCTGTTTAGGACGGCTGATTTAAGCCGCCAGTCCGCATTGATATAGTGACATGTGTCACGTAGCTCTCCGCTGTGAGTCCAGTCTACCGTCCAGCAGAGAGCCACGAGCAGGAAGAAAAAGCAGTTTATCAGTCCCTCCAGAAAAACGTGATTATGCGATCGCATAATTCAATGCATAATCAGCCAAAGTCCACATATTTATGCGGGCGCCGCATTTTTTCAAATACGCCGCACTTTCGCCGCATAAATTGCTGATTTCCGCACAAAATATGCGGGGCTTGCATGATTTCATAATCCCCGCATTTTCGTTGCAAAAAAGTCACATATATATTATAGGGGTGGTACGGTTCGCAAAACCCACGGTTCGGTTGGTGTCCCGGTTTTAGGGTGACAGTTTTCGGTTCTGTACGGTTCTTGTTATTTTTTCTTTTAATGTTTAACACTCCAGAAATATACTTCAGCATATTATATATAGCTTAATTATCCACAATGTAGGATACAGTATTACAAAATAGTTATATCATGTAATCATGCACAAACTGAATGTGACTTCAAGCCCATTATTGGGACCATCTCGGAGGAAAGCTAGGGGATATTTTGATACAGTAAGAGGGAAGACATTGATTTCAACAAGCTTTTCATTTATTTGGCAAAAAAGGAGAACGTGTATTGCCATCTACAGGAACTTATGTGACTTTTTAGCACACAAAGATTGAAATATTACAGAATATCAATTGAAATAACTTGCATTTATCAAACTGCCAACTTCAGTGTAGCTCTTACAAAAATTGTATTTAAAACAAAAAGAGAGGAACTCTTAAAGCTCAGTTGAATAAGTCAGAATATGTTAAACATATAAAAGCTGTGATTTTTTTTGAATAGTTCTTTAAAAAATAATAAAGAAACTTGTTTTGGGCTGAGTTTTCCCAGTAACCTTACCAAAAAGGCCCAGAATGCTGCAAATGTTGGTATAATATGAAAATGGTTGGTGGATTTAAGGCAAAAAAATAATAATTTATATATAACCAGTGGCTGGTTGATCTTTAGCCTACAGTGTTTAGTTAATTTCCTATCCTGGGCTGGGACACATTATACAGTTTGATAAAGTACTTATTGGACTTTAACTCATTGCACTTATAATAACGAGAGTGGCTGTCCTCTTTCGTTTTTCGCTGTACGTTTTGTTGGTAACTTGTCCACACCTCTTCTTTCGCGCGGAAGGGAAACACACTATCATACGGGCACCTGACGGGCACGAGGCTACATTGCGCATGTGTCGAACCGTGCGGCACACACTAAGACAAGCGGACAGTACGGGTTGGATGTTTTTTCATGAACCGTACCACCCCTAATATCTTAGCAGAAAGTTGAAAAATGTTGCGTTCACACAAGAGCAGCCATTTTCCTGTTGCCATGCGAACGTTATGAAGTGACGTAATTACGCCTAGTGAGAACACTGTTTTTTCTCTTTTTCATCAAACCGCAGTTTTTGCAAGTTTCCACAATTTTTGCAAGTTCATTGCATAAAATTGCATAAATATCCCGCATATTCCAGCGCATTTTTTAAGAAAATGTGCCGCACAATCAATTTTTTTGCCCTCAACAATCACAAAAAACCTCTGCATTTTTCTGGAAGAACTGTCTTATAGAACAAAATTAGCACTAGCAAATTAACAAGCAGTTAAAATAGAGTGTATAGCTTTCTTTTACAATGCAAAAAACGTTTTTTAATAATAATAACTGTTTAACTGAATCATATGAATCAGTCAAATTTCTTATTGTCGGTTAACGGTTAAACAGTTAATCATTAACATGCCTATTAAGTACATGATTTGAATAGGGAACACCCTGTTAATCCAAAAAAATGGTTGCAGAGACATGAAGCTGCTGCCCGAAAACTATAATTGGTGCTAAATTGGCAGCTCCCATAACTTAGTTATAAATCGGTCACCTTGACATTACTCTGCACTGCAGCATTCTCCTCTGCTCACCTTTGTTGACGCAGCTAAACCATGTGATATAATCTCATAATACAGGACAACTGAAACAAAAACATCTTCCTCTCCATCTCTGAACACAGACACACATACAAAGTATCAACCAGGCCTCTCTAATTCTCAGCTAATTAAGCCCATTACTGCAGATATGGAGCAACAGTTGTGATCTGGTATTAACCCCACTGAGCTTGAGATACAATTTGGGATGAAATCAAGCACACATTTCAAACACATCATGTTGCATCTGCACTGGATGAAGCAGACAGCTGGGGAAACAGTCGAGGGGTTTGGTGATTAGCGTGCACAGTTTCCTCCTGCTGAATACGGCTGTCAAAAAAGCATATGCTCTTTGAAGAAATCGCATCCGTCCAGAAATATGTGCCGCTAGTTTCCATCTGGAGAGGAGAGGAGAGGAGAGGAGAGGAGAGGAGAGGAGAGGAGAGGTCTACTGCTGATATAAACATCTCTTGCTTGATAGGGGAAAGAAAAGTACACTGCAATGCAGACACCAGAGGGAGAGAAAGAAAGGGAAGATGGAAAACAGAGAGGGTTGAGATTACACCTTTAGGAGGCAAGAAAGGCAAAAGATGAGAAGGGGCTGACAGCAGGGAGCTCTTGACTCTGTCCTCTCCAGATCATCAAAGTGTCACTTCTGTTACCAGGCTGGGACTGGGGACAAGATGTCCTCCAGGTTCAAAACGGGGATCAGTATGCAGGTCACAGAGCTGGGGGAGAGAGTCCAGTGTTTACTGCAGCGACTCCCCACTTCCTCGGTCTGACCACAACCCTAATGACACCATTCCCTCCCAGACAATTTATCAACAATGACAGCGAGCCATACTGGTGTTTCTTTCACAGAGCCATTGTGATATTGGCAAACCTCAGATGACACATACTGTACAGATACAGACATGGTATCAAATATAGGTGCAAACATCTGGTTTATTTTTGGTCTGCATCAGGGCTGATCCAATGCAGCTTCATACAGCCTCAATTATGTTTATTGTTGTGGACACACACACACACACGCACGCACGCACGCACGCACGCACGCACGCACGCACGCACGCACGCACGCACGGCTGGGTACCGAATTTGATACTTTTAGGCACCGACCAAATTTCCTCTCTTTAAGTATTGAGTATGGACAAATGCCTCGTCATTCAATACCAAATTTCAATACCCAAGGAGAAAATCTCATCAGCGTCAGTGAGCCAATGAGCATGTAGCATGCTTCTACCACTATGTAGGAAGGTTTGTGATTGGCTGTCGTTACGTTACACGTTACACGTCGTTACACGTTACACGTTGTAGAGACACGCAGGAAAAACTCTACCTTACACAGAGACAGAGTTCACATAGTAGGAGCTGCAAAATGAATAAAAAGATGTGTGTCGTAATGTGTAATGTTGTAATTTATTTTTGTTTTATAAAATTGGCATCAAAAAAGGTATCTTTTAGGAACCAATATCAATGTCACGGTATCAGTATCGGTACCCACACACACACACACATACACACACACCACCACCACACACACACACACACACACACACACACACACACACACACACACACACACACACACACACACACACACACACAGTTATAACACTCTATTGCCAACCCACTGTTCTTCTTTCTAACCACAATGAGCAACAAATAAAATATTATATGCTTTCATTACTGAGGTCAAAGCTCTCTGCCTTGTAGTGAGTCAGATATTTCATCTAGCAGGGGTACCTTGGTAAACTACCCTTTTCCCACTGGGTTTATGTACAATTAGCTGAGAAAATAAAGAAAGCATATATTTTCCTTATTAACATTTTTAAGGGAGAAATGTAAATTGCTGAATTGCTGAGCCCTAAAACCAAAACAGAGCACATACCATGTCACGCTCTCACTTTCAAAGCCTAATACAAGCATAAGCATATAAAGCATCCCCCTTTTTCTTTTTTCGGTCTCCATTTCTCTGATTCCCACACTCATAGATCCTTGCCTGGGGCATGTACATTTTAATCCCCCTAATCTTTCTCCACTTTAATCTAATTTGTATTTACATATACCATCAAGCAACCATCTACTGGCTATACTTTAAATGCTGGAGATACCTAACATGCCCAAAACACAGAGGGCTAAATTTATCGAGCCGTTTGCACCTGTTTCCAGGCGCTAATTGGTCGCAAAGACGGACGTAACCGATGCGGGCTATTTACAAACAGGGCGCACTTGGGTAAAATGGCAGATTGTCTGCCACATGAGAGAGAAGAGACAAGTTGCGCTTTCAATATGTGTTCGTGGGAGTGTCATGGGGGAAGTGGGAGTTCCACCCAAAAAGGTGGGAGGATACACATAAAGTGCGCCTGATTATATATTCCGTGGTATTTACAAAGACTGCCAGTAAGAGCGCGCCTCTATTCTGCGGGGGAAATTCTCCACCTCTTAAAAGCAGGTCTAACCAGCCGCCATCAGGTTTCCTCGTAGGCCTGTATGCCGCTGGTGAAATTGCAGCAGTAATCTGAGCAAGACGAAAAAAAATTTTAACACAAGGATCACACTTTGTCAGTGGAGTGAACACGAAATCATGAAGTGTTACAGATTAAGCAGCCGTGCAGTATTAGAGTTACTGGAAGAAATCAAAGATGACGTTGAATCTCCGACTCAGCGTTCACATTCCATCCCAGCAGTTGTTAAACTCCTCGTTACATTACAAATATCATCAGGATCATTTCAAACAGTCACAGCATCAGCAGTGGGAATATGGCCGTCTGCACTCAGCCGTATCACAGCACCAGTACTTAACGCTTTGCTACAGCGCCGTGTACGGTCTAGTGGGCGGAGAAAGACGCTGATTGCCTGATGGGTGTCCGGGTTGATAAATACTACGCAAAATGTGGAAGCATAGCGTGCGCTGTTACCGAACTTGCATAAACAGACGCAGCGTAAACTGCGCTAGTGTTAGTAAATGAGGCCCAGAGGACTACCAGTAGAGATAATGTACACGCAGCAATAATGTCCACAGTATCGAAAAGAGCTCCTCTCCAAAAACGTCAAAATTCTTTAAGATTCTAAATGTAAATATGGATGCACTAACAGGTGAGTTTATAGTTAACAAGATTGAGAGGAGTGGGAGGGGAATGTCTGAAAACTGGCCAATTTGTTCACAAGACAGTTTGTAATAGTTCAAAACTGGTGTTAAAAATAAAACACTTAGCAATAGTGTTACATTTGTAATTACAGGGAAAAATGCAATTTGCTTAACAGTGTGTGGGCTTTCTGGTGAGGGTTGTTGCAGGCTTGTAGCATCAGGCAAGGGCAATGCAAAAAGCACTGGGGGTGGCTGGTAAGGATTAAATGAATCACAACACTGGTTGTCTACACATCATGTACTAAAATACTAGTTAGAGCATTCTCTAATAGCCAGTGGATGGACACGATTATTCAGGTCTTTAAGCTCGTTATGTGTGCTTGGAGCAGCAATCAACAGAGAGCTTGCATATTCAATGCTGGGGGGAGGAACTTCAAAGGCCTGTTGCTGGGAGACATCCATCATCTGATGTTAATCATAGCCATTATAATCTAGATAATTATATCTAGAGAATGTGTTGGGATGCTGCAGTCGTCCACTCTATTGGCCAAGCTTGCAGTAAACAGTGACAGGTGATAAGTGCAGCAGGGTGTCAGAGTGGGGTTTGGGTGTTGCGTGGCTGCCTCCAACACAGGTAATACCTGAAGAAACTGTGGCAATTTCTTGTGATTGACAGTGTTAATCTGCTGTCGTTCCTCAGTCTGCTTTCCTATCTGCAGGGCTCTACTGACTAGGTGTAGGATACATCTACACTACTACGTTTTCATTTTTAAGCGGCATTTTGAGACAACACCTGATCTCTGTCCACACAAGAGTTTTAGCTCCAGTAGCAGATCTAATATCCGACCATATTACCACGTCTGAGAACACATATCACATGACCATTCACATACACTGGGAATTAGAGCTGGGCAATATATTGATATTATATCAATATCGTGATATGAGACTAGCGTTTTAGATTTTGGATATCGTAATATCGTAATATGGCACAAGTGTTGTCTTTTCCTGGTTTTAAAGGCTGCATTACAGTAAAGTGATGTCATTTTCTGAAAGTAACTGTAACAGTTCTGTTATTTGCCTTTCCCAGCTTAGTCATTATATCCACATTACTGATGATTATTTATCAAAAATCTCATTGTGTAAATATTTTGTGAAAGCACCAATAGTCAACACTACAATATCGTTGCGGTATCGATATCGAGGTATTTGGTCAAAAATATTGTGAGATTTGATTTTCTCCATATTGCCAAGTAGTGCTGGGCGGTATGATAAAAAATTTATATCACGGTTTATAAGATTCTGGCGGTATCATGGTATTTTTTTCTTTGCTTGACTGGGTCTTTATATAGGTTTATAAGGGCTTATTCTACTGTCAGGAGTACATAGAATATCACAAAAAACATTTTAATGTCATCATGTTTACTAAAAGGTTTGATTAATAAAGGGTTTGCTTGGCTCTGCAACATTAATAATAATAATGATTATATATATATATATAAAACATTATACAATAATAACATTATATGAAGATGCATGAAACAGTTACAGAATCTAAACTAGTTTTATTGTGCAAACTGCAAAGTAGTAAAATAAACTTAAATCAAATGAATAAACATACAAACAACTTTAACATGGTTTCCCTTTCAAAACAAAATAGCTGTAAGATAGTTGTGTAAACACTGGGCGCCTGAACGTAGCTCCGCTGTCAGCCTGCTTCGCTGTTTGAATAATGTTAGTAGGTTGGCGGACGTATTTCAGCGAGGCAAGACATCTTAAAGGGATACATCACCGCTGGAAAGCTGAATATATCTTTAAATTGGGTCACTTATGTAGCAGAAATGTGAAATTTTTTTTTTATTGGTGCCTTCTAGGCCGAGAAAAGCCAGAAAATGTGTTTTTGGCTCATATGGATGAAAGACACCAAATCCCAGAATGCACTTTGCTTCGCTGCTTTGAGTCCACTCCCAAGCCACGCCTACCGCTTAACAGACAGACAAGACAGAGGCATTCGACTCAACTCAATGTGTTTTATTGTTATTTCAACCATATACACAAAACAACGTTTCATCGTGGCTCAAGTGGTGTTACACATTTAAAATATTTAAAAACTACATTATATAATAACGACATACGAAACAGGCTACATTTAGTGCACACACACATTATAGGCTCCGTAAAGTTCAGCTAAGCATACTAGCATTAGGCTTGGTGGGCTGTAAACACCGAGTATAAACACAGCCGTGAATTAGCGTGGAATGTTGAATGGTCGGCATGTAACAGTCAAACTCCAGCGGTTAGCAGTTAGTTGGATACAAATCACCACATTTCTGCACCAGTCCGTGTTAACACAGCCCACCTTCATACAGAGCATCTCTAGCTCGGATTGTCGGAAGGCTAGCAGGCCTGGTAGCTGGACAGTCCGGTTCACTGTTGTTCAGCCATGTTTCCACGAAAACAAAAAACACAGTCTCTGAATTCGCGTTGGGAGCATCGTTGAAGTTGGATGTCGTCCAGTTTGTTGTTTAATGAACGGACACTTGCAAGCAGGATTGATGGGACAGGTGGCCGGCTAGCGTTAGCTCGCTCTGGATGTGCCTTTTCCCCGGCTAGCGTTAGCTTCCCACCTAGCTGACGAGGATGTCCCCTACCCGGCTCGGGGTACGACGAGTCCGCTGGTCCCCGTGCTGGTCTCCGTGGCAGGCGAAGCTCTCGTTGTGGGCCGATTATTCCGTCTGTAATAAGGTTCCCTGCATATTCTCCGATCTGTGCCGATGTATCCCGGTGGTACACGTGCGGTAGTTTGAATGCACATAATTGTTGTAAAAGTTTGCTGCTGAGAAGTTCTCTTAATACATCCATGAGAGAGAGCCATAGACAGTAAAATAAGCTCGGATTGTCGGAGGGCTAGCAGGCCTGGTAGCTGGACAGTCCGGTTCACTGTTGTTCAGCCATGTTTCCACGAAAGCAAAAAACACAGTCTCTGAACTCGCGTTGGGAGCATCGTTGAAGTTGGATGTAGTCCAGTTTGTTGTTAAATGAACGGACACTTGCAAACAGGATTGATGGGACAGGTGGCCGGCTAGTGTTAGCTCGCTCTGGATGTGCTTTTTCCCCGGCTAGCGTTAGCTTCCCACCTAGCCGACGAGGATGTCCCCTACCCGGCTCGGGGTACGAGCGAGTCCGCTGGAGTCCGCTGGTCTCCGTGATGGTCTCCGTGGCAGGCGAAGCTCTCGTAGTGGGCCGATTATTTCGTCTGTAATAACGTTTCCTGCATATTCTCTGCTCTGTAGCGATGTATCCCGGTGGTACACGTGCGGTAGTTTGAATGCACATAATTGTTGTAAAAGTTTGCTGCTGAGAAGATAGAGCAGAGCCCTGTTTAGCGAGGATTCAAGATGGCTGACATTTCGTTTTTTTCCGGCCGAGATCGGCTAGCTTCGGGTGATGGGCGGGTTTAAAACATGTGGAAGTAGGTCCTACTACTGGTTGTACTCTTAATACATCCATGGTTGTAGTCTTTTGCTCTGGCCAAAAAATCGTCATCGGAAGATTTTTTCCAGACCCCCCAATGCAGATATCTCCTGTCTCAGGGGGATATGAGGGAGGGATGCACGGTCATTCAGAAATACTACCGGGTTTCTACTGATACAAAGCTGAATGCTACATTGGTGAAGTATCCCTTTAAATCCAGTATTTTAATCACTGCTGTGTCCCGTCTTTCTCAACGGTCTGTAGCGGGACCATAGGTGGATTGTTATTGCGTTCATAATGTTGCTCTGCTGCATGCTTGAAGTGACGTCTTTACAACCCGGTCACGGCCGACTAACGTTAGCACGGCGAGTAAAGTTAGCACAACCAAGTAATGTTTAGCGACGGCCAACCACAGTGGCTAAATTGTTGTTTTTTTGTTGTTGTTTTTTTTTAGAAACAAAAATTCGCAACAACAGACGGCTCCTCTCTTGAGCATACGTTGTTCTGGTGTATCTCCGGTCTTTCTTCATCCTCTAACTTTCTTCTCTGTTCTTGAATGTGCAGTAGTGAGCAGAGCCTCTCCCAGCTTGACGGACTGTTATTATATGCTACCTAGCTAGCTAGCAACTATAATGTTACCCAGCATGCCATTCGGCGGTGTAAATTTGTAAATGTAAAATTATTAGCTAGTGTTAGAAATAGTTTAAGTCACAAATAGTTGTGTGCTATGGCGTGTTATCCTGTAAAAGAGTGAGTTGTGGGTTATTAACTATTGTGTTATAAAGTTACTACTATGAGTGAGAAGGGTACGCAGTTAACAGGGCTCCCGTTCTCAATTTACGCAGATTACATTGGCCATAGCGCCCTCTGTGGCAATGCACTGGTATTACGGTATATGAAACATTCATATCATAGGGGGAAATTGATACCGGTATACAGTACAAACCGGTATACCGCCAGCGAAATTACGAATCCCACTATGGCAACGCCAAGACCCGCCCTTCAATCACTACTATTGGCCAGGCGTCCACCCCATTTGTTCATGTCCTATCCCCTGACCAATCCGCTATCCTAACCTTAACCACTCGAGGTGAAATGCCTAACCCCAACCAATCGAGCTGCTTCGGAGGGCGGGTCTTGGCGTTGCCATAGTGGGATTCGTAATTTTGCATACCGCCAAGCCCCCAGGAGGAGCGCCGAGTCTATATGCCACCATGGGCTTAGCGGATAGGGGTGGTACTGCACTCCATGGCCCAGAAAGACTTTTCACATAGACTTTGCATGGTGAAAGAAACGTCTATATTTCAGCGAATAATTTGTTTCAGGGTATATAAACTTACCAGTCCGAACACTTAAAGGTTCCTTGTTTAAAATGTCATGTTTTTAACATTTTTAAAATTCACTAGTAGCGAATACAGAATTATTAAATTAGAAATGATGAACGCGCATAATGGACGCGAGCAGACCCGCGGGACTGCGCCCGCCCGCTCACATGACTGTTCTCCCGAGGTCATGTAGCTAGCTGTAATAAATAATAGCGATAGCTGATGGTTGTAATTCACCATGTGTTATATGAATACGTCCATGGTATTATTTTATGAAGTTATGATACATCCGAGGGATGTGTGTGTGCTGTAAAGCCTGTTACATGGATGTAACGTCATTAGCGTTTCCCAAACTGGCGGGGCTATCGGCTAGCTAGCTAGTTGCTAACATCAGGGGTGCTAGCTATATGCCTACACAACGTTACTACAGACATAGTGATTACTTTGCCTTGGTTCTCTCTTATGATACATCCGAGGGCTGTATGCTGTAAAGCTTGTAACGTGGATGAAGAATGAAACCATGGATGAGCTTTGTTCAGTAAACTGCAGGCTAACTGCTAGCGCTAGCTAGTTAGTAGCTAGCTAGCTAGCTAGCTAGTAGCACGACGTAATTATTAAATCTCCTTGGTTGTCTAGCTAAATACATCTATCGTTTATTTAGCTAAGCATGTAAACGATCGGGAACAACGAAAACACAATGTTTAACGTTAGTACAATACATACAATAAAAACGGCGAGTTCATGAGTTCGCCACTTGTAAGAGACAGGAGAGAGAAGCTCATGAACGAGCATGTTACCGGTTGCTAAGACAACGCAAAGAAATTGTTGCTAGTGCGCGTGTCCATCGTGACGTCATGGGCCAAGAATGCGGAAAATCCGAGCTCCATGTTGTCTTAATGCGCTTTTGAGCACTCTCATTTGGGTCCTCTATCCCTGCACCCCAGTGACACTTGCAGCACTTCAACACGTGTGTTTTTCCGCTTGACAAGCCGAGCGAACGTGACATGGGGGCGTGGCAGTATCGACGATTCCATTTTTTTTATTCGATATTCAAGATTGTGACTTCATTTAGATAGATTTCGATTTAAAATCGAAATCGTGACACCCTTACTATTGTAGCATTGCCACTGTATAGTCACATACCATTTTGTTCCAATATACAACATCAATTAGCCTAATAACATATTCGTACTTTAAGTGCTATTACCAATATTGAAATGCTCTTTTTAGTGGTTACACGTTGGAATTTGAAGACCTTTTTAGATGTCGTAACTGTAGACAAAAAGGAAGTTTTGACCAAAAAAAGTTCCATTAAATAACAATATTCTTGATCTGTCCAAATCTTTTTTTGTAGCCTATAATTGGGGGGGGGGGGGGGGGGGGATGCATACACAGTAGAAAACAGACAGTTATTTAAATGTTGACGTGGTGGGAAAAAAAAACCCTCAGTCACTGTGTCATCACTTCACATCCAGAAACAACAGCGTGGAGCCAAACGATTGTTTTCCAAAAACGGTAGAGTTCAGTAGCAGATTGGTGCTGTATAACAATGAACAGGACAGAGAGAAGAGTTTTTCTTTGGCTTGCTCGTACTTCAACCTCTACCTCAACCCTAACTGTCATGTTCATGCTGGAAGAAAATAAAAAGGGAATAAATAATTCAAGCTCAGCACGGGTGCTCAATGGAGAAAAGCAGAGTAGGAATACGCAAACATCATACATTAAAGCATGGGAAAATAAACAACCCTAAACTTGTAGCCAGCTGCAAGGTTTTATCAGAATGTGTGATTTTTCAGTGATACCATACATTCATCCAAATCCACTGTTGGTGGACTCCGTGTTGTGACAAAGTTAGAGGGAAGCTATTCCGAGCCCTCTACTGCTCAGACCTTTTTACAAGCTCTGAAAGCTCCTCTGAACCAAGCCACAGCAACTTAAAACACCACAGCCGAGTGCCACGCTCAGGCAAAGAAAGTGCTTTTCACTTTTCTCTTTAGCTGAATGTGAAATAGAGCTATACAGTGACCGCCCACTTCATGTTTTGAAAATGCTTATATAAAGCGGAATCAAGACAACCAGCTACAAGATGAATCGTGACCATTAAACATTTGATTGGGCGCAAAAAGAAAATTGAAAAAAAGGCAAAGGTACAAGTAGGGCTGGGTACCGAATTCAATACATTTTAGGCACCGACCGAATTGCCTCTAAAGTATTAAGTATCGAAAAATGTCATTCAATGGCCAATTTCAATACCTTAAAGGAACACGCCAACTTATTGGGACATTAGCTTATTCACCGTAACCCCCAGAGTTAGACAAGTCGATACATACCCTTCTCATCTCCGTGCGTGTCATAACTCTGACGGCTCCACCGGTAGCTTAGCGTAGCACATTTGTACACGTTGAGACTATAGAAATCACAACATATAATAGGAACATGTTGGTGTTATTTTGTCGCTTACTCGGAGCAGTAGGCTAGTTGGAGCCGGTTACCTCCAGGATCTGTGCTAAGCTAGGCTAACGGTGGAGCCGTCAGACAGAGTTACGACACGCGCGGAGATGAGAAGGGTATGTATCGACTTGTCTAACTCTCGGGGTTACGGTGAATAAGCTAATGTCCCAATAACTCGCCGTGTTCCCTTAAAGGCTCTGACACACCACCCCGACGGCCGACCATCGGCAGAAAAGGCAGTCGGACTGATCCGGCTCCCTGAGTTGGTCAAAAAAGTGCCTCGGAACACACCAAAGCAACTTGAGCATACGTTCTGCACATGCGCGAGACATAGTACGTCTCCATAACAGCAGGCGGCGCAAATCTGTATTGTTGCCCAAAAAATGAAAACCGGAAATGACGAACGCGTCACGTGGGTCTGGCTTGGCATAATGGTGGCTCGTTCGGAATACGATCTCCTATTTTACAAAAATAGTTCACCAAAA
Organism: Gymnocephalus cernua; assembly: GCA_023631565.1. Classification (NCBI taxonomy): domain Eukaryota; kingdom Metazoa; phylum Chordata; class Actinopteri; order Perciformes; family Percidae; genus Gymnocephalus; species Gymnocephalus cernua. The sequence continues at coordinate 7,987,761 of CM042430.1, forward strand.
CGTGTTTCTGAAAAATGTTTAAGCAAATCTGTCTTCATTTCAGATCGACAAAGGTCAGTTTGAAAGATTTTCGTCAGATTTTGAGAGGCTGTTCGTCACGCTCATCCCACTCGTCATTTCCGGGTTTGCACTCCACCAATCAGATTTGTCATTGAGCCCGACTGCTCGCCTTCTGATTCAACAAGCCAAAATGAAGGCCGACCGTCCTCCGACTGATGACGGCACCGAACACACCAAACAGACTTGAGTCACCGACCTCGCCAGACTGTCTGATGGCCGATTATCGGCTTGGTGTGTCAGGGCCTTATGAGTAAACCCCATCAGCGTCAGTGAGCCAATCAGCATGCAGCATGCTTCTACCAAGATCTAATAATGTGTGTGATTGGCTGTCCAACATTACATGTTGTAGAGACAGGCAGGAAAAACTCTAAGTTACACAGAGACAGGGCTCAGGTAGAAGGAGCTGAAAAATTAATTAAAAAGATTTGTGCCGTAATGTAATTTCTTTTTGGTAAAATGGAATTTAAAAAATTGGTATCGAAAAAGGATCGTTTAGGAACCGGTATCGAAGTACCTAACCTTAGGTACAAGAAAGTGTACAGAAACCATCTTAGACTTCATTTCTTAGACTCCTATGGTAACAGCGAGTTCCACCAATCAGAGACGTCGCTGTTATGCTTAGGATAGAAAGGTTGATTACATACAGACTTGAGGCTTCCACAGGGCTTCACAATCTGGTAGCCCAAGGTAAGCCTGCCATGGATGGTTAAGACATTATGGCTAATAATCAGCAGAATATAAATGAGATTTACACTGGTAAGCTCTATAGGTTACCACCAAAAACAAACACAGTACAGCAAGAACAAGATGGAATCATTTGCATGGAAAGCTGTTACTGACTCTTGATGTTGAAGTGCAGAATGAACAATTTGAGGAAAAAAACGGAGTAGATGCTTGGGAAATGGATCGATGTGGGGCTGCAGTTTAAAAACAGATTGCATCAGAGACATACATTTGCTATTTCATCAAACTGTTTTCTCTGTGTGTGTTTATGTGGGTGTGCGCATGTGTACGAGCGTGGTACGGTCTCAGATTGATTGCTCTATTATGGCCTTATTTGATCTACTGTGTTAATTACTTGCATCAACACAACCTGTCAGCCCCAATCTGCCTAGCATCATGAGGCTGCTGAGCAGAATGTTGCTCTCTGAAACTCAGAGTGATGTCAACAATGGATCCTTCTCTTTCACGTGCACTGATCAATTCCTGACAGCGTTGCAGATGCACTTCTAGCCTTGCTTCTGCAGGATAAAAATGTTCAGATTTAACTCCGATTAATCTCACTCAAATGTTCAAAATATGAGGTGTTTGTGCAGTGCACTGGGGAAGACGTGTGAAGATTAGTAACACAATAAAATTGAACAGAAATGACTGTGACACAGTAATTACTGCCTGCATGACATGCTGTTTCATCATGTTGCCTTAGCTTAAGGGATTTTGCCCTGCAGGACTATTATTGAGCATTGCTAGGCAGCAAATGTATTATGTATTTTGCTTTAGTTTTGTCAAAAGTATCAATCAAAGCTAGCTATTTGGAGAGAAAAAAGAAATGCTGAAGCTCCTTTTTAATGTGTGCTGGAGCATACTTTTCTTATAAAACACAGTTAATAGCCAGCTCAGGACCTAGCAAGATTACCAAAGAAATTAGCTACTGCTTTTAGCAAGGACAAAAGCTGCAACATTCAAAACCCATCACTTGTTTTTCCCCAACGTTGTCACCACATGTGATGAGTAGGCAAAAAGTCACACTTTTGGTGGTGGTAAAGTACCAAACGCAGTAGGAATTATTGCAGGGATAGAATGGAAATAATGTGCAGTTATTAGACCTATATCTCATTGTTATGGGCATAAGCACACATGGACATGTATTAATCATAGATGGACATGGGTGCGGTGGGCCAACCTGCGTCCAGACAGACAGACAGAGGAGCCAGATGGCTGTGAAACAGCAGAGTCACCCTACAGTGCCAACAGTGGATTTTGCCCACCACGTGAAGCCCCACACAGCATTTGTATTCAAAAGCACAGGAATTACCTCCTAAACATAGAGGAAAAAGGCAAACATTGAATTTTTCTATAATTATGTAGTGGGCAAAAGGCCACTAATTAAAAAAGTAAAACCTAACTTAAAGTGATGGTTCAGAGTAATTTCACCTTAGGGTCCTTTGCACTACGACCTCGAGCCAAACAACCCCTCAGAAGCTTTTTCACCTGGGTCTAACATTGGGCGAGTTAGCGTTATCAGCTGGTTAGTTTAGTGCAGGCGCTAACGGATCCTAGGGTGTATCTCGTAATTACCCCACTAATAATGCCTGAAATGATACCAAACTTCTACAGTAGTACAAATAGGTTATGTACTCATAAAACGATGGATTGGAAAGTTTGTAGGTACACCAGGAGTTTATTTAAATAACACTTGCCTGCTGGCTTCTGCTCTCTGCTGCTACTGCTGCCAGTGCTTAGGGACGTAAGACGGATGAGTACATAACCTATTTGTACTACTGTAGAAGTTTGGTATCATTTCGGGCATTATTAGTGGGGTAATTACGAGATACACCCTAGGATCCGTTAGCGCCTGCACTAAGCTAACCAGCTGATAACGCTAACTCGCCCAATGTCCGACCCAGGTGAGGGGCTGTTTGGCTCGAGGTCGTGGTGCAAAGAACCCTAGGGTGAAGTTACTCCGAACCATCACTTTAAGCTGAGAGCATTTAGGCAAACACTGCAGGTGTAATTGTATTTTTGTTTTTTACTTCTTTCAGCAACTCCAGAGCTGAGATAGTGAAGGGTTTGAACTTGAAGTGATTTATTATTTAATTATTATTCTCAGAGTTCTTAAATGTACAGATGGGTCTGCTGTGTCTCCTCCAGTATACAAGCACTAAATAGCACTGAATAAACACACACCCTACAGTGAGTGGTAATGAGCCAGCTCATGTATTCTGTAGTTATTTTGGCCATACGGACTATCTGCAGACCTGGAAGTAATGCACACAGTGAGTTAAAGGGAAAACGCACTTCTCACTGTACAAATTTGTGAAATATGCGTGTCATAAAATGTAACGTTTCATGTATGTGGTCCTAGCTTCATGTGTTAGTGTTACTTTGATAACAGTGGGTTGTGTAAAGACATACTGATCAACAGATTTATTACATTGCATTTGACATGCAGGTTAATATGAAAACAACAGATATTGAATAATGAAGTTGCAATAATTATGCTCATCTTAGTTGAGGCTGTTGGTGGTTTTGTACTGCACTTTGTACTGCACTTTCCAAAGATCACTTGATACAGATACAGTGTTCCAGTATTGTCTTCTGTTGAAACATGCCAGAATACTATGTTCTTCTTCTTGTATTGAGCAATACTTATGAATGAACGCCAGAAACTAGTGTGTCAGGTAGTTTACCAAAGGAACAACTGAGACAACAGTGGTGGTCAATGGAAAATGTACACTACCACCTCATTATTGACAGCCCATTTATAAACTAGGTTGTAGTCAAATCAAAATGGTGCTTCTAGAAGAAACAAAGTGGATAGCTGTGGTGGACAAAATGTGTGCAACACCAGCACATCAAAAGCTAAAGAGACTTATAATGACCGTTTCGGCTCCAAACAGTGCTACCTTAATGCTTAAGCTTATGTGTAGTGAACAGCAGCACAATTGGTGTGTTTAGATTACCATCAGACTCAGAGGAAAGGAAAGGAGAGGATTGGACAGAAACATGGTCACTCAGGCAACACACACTAATCTGCAGACGCCCCGAGTGAGACTTGGCCATGCTCTCTGACACATGGCAATCATACGGCTCAGTGCAGAAACACAGGCACATCGTCCACAAGTTCAGCAACGGACCTGGAAGCACCAGCTGCCCTCTGACTGAGAATGAATGTACTGACAGGGACCGACTGTCCCCCCCCCCCCCCCCCCCCCCCCCCCGACCCGAAGTGAGACAGAGAGACGAGAGGTTATTTGGAGCTGAACTGAGAGTGTTAAGAGCGAGGGGTTTGATTCAATCAGTGGCCACACTTACAGGCATGGAGAATTTCATTCTTAATCTGGTTACTGGAGTAATCCAGTTGTTGTGCTGCATGTGTAAATGTCATAACGTGTTTAGAATAACCTGGTTAACCTATGACTGCTGTCATGAGGATTAAGTTAAACTTTCTTACATAGGTTTTTAAACTGGTTATTGTAGCATTTACTGTAAAAATCGTACTGCTTTCATCTTTGGTAAATGTTGTTAAAGCAGATCGTTTTTCATTCTTCGAAAACAAGGCCCACTGGATAGACTGTAATAAAATGTCAGAGTTACTTGGTTTATTCATAGCCAACAGAGCTAGATGTAAAATATTACCGTCAAAGATTATTCTAATTATAATAATAACACATTAGAAAAGCAATGGTTCCCACAGTAACTCTTCTCCCAGTAAATTAATACATTCTGTGTTCAGATCCAGAATTTAAAATGGGATTAACTTGAAGTTGTACATGACAGATGACAAATGAAAACAAGACACTGGGGTCCAGCCGTGCACAGTCAAAGGGCTACAGCCTGCCTTAAGGAATGAATAAATACAGATAAATGTGACAGCAGAGCAACATCAGCATCAACATTTGGATTTCAAATTCACAAGGAGTCCAGCAGACTTTTAGAAGAAAACATATTTCATTCTTAGCACAAAACAGTTCAACTGTTCATTTAAACGTTTAATGTTTACACGCATTCTGTACAATAGTGGCAAGACGCATTAAACGTGAATTGTACTGGCCATTCCCAAGCTGGTGTGCGCCATCGTGACGTCACAATGACGTAGATCTTGCCGGCGCGCCCGGATTTATACTTAACTTACTGGGTTAAGATGAGTTCTTTTATGGTGAATGAAAGGCTTGATCCCAGTAGGTCATCCAATCAAATTGAAGCATTGACGTCCATGCTGCTGCCAGTTCTGCCGTTGTTTATCTTTTTCTTCTTCTTCTAGTCCGTAGAAAGAGCAACATTGGTAGTCTTTGCTCATTAGCGCCACCTCTGTTCAGGAGAAGACTAGTGCTGCGACCACCAGCGCGAGTATAAACAGTTACGGCGATCCCGTGACATCACAATGTCGCGCGCCACCTCGGGAGCGGTCAGCATAATTCACGCCTTAATGTTAATGATGCTGTGCATGTAGTATTTGTTCCAATGAAAGAAAAAACATTTTTGAAAAATGTTCATCTCTCATGAATATATACGAGCGATGCATTACCATACTTATTGCAGGATTGTTACTGAATGTGTGCACTTAAATCCCACTGATGGAGTTGAACAGTTGTGAATTGCATACTAGAACCTTTAGGGTAATGATGACTGGCTGATTGAATTGTGTAGAATCTATTTTTACTGTCACACATTTTCTCCTCCTCTGCTTACTCCATTTTCCTGTCACTCTCCAGATACGTCCTTCTCTTTCCCCTGCCAAGCTCAAGATGACTCCCCATATACCAGGTCACACACTCAATCTCATAAACCAGCGACAGAACACCGTTCCAAACTCGAAACATGCTTGACTGCTGCGAGCACGGTAAAATCATCCCCACTCACTTGACTGAAATGACAGCTGTCAGAGGGAATGAATGAACAAGGCTGACATGACGCAGCAGCTGAAAACTCACAAATCCACAATGGTGGGTCTTGTACAGTATATGCAGTTGTTGAAATATTTTTTTTTTTGCCACTGCACAATGTGAACATGCAGTACCATTTCATCTATAGTAAAATAAATCACATTTAAATTCACACAGTGAATGATAAGCATAAATCATGTGTGGCATCTAGTACAAGGCAGTGTACAAAACATTCACGTAGCAGCTTCTCACATTTAGTCAACAGTGACAGAGTCGCTTTTTGCTGGTTAAAATGACAAATTGTGGCTGCAGGTCACAACAGCTGTCAATATTAACATTTATTCTGTGAGTAATTGGATGGCAGGCAAAACCGGCAAAACATTCAACTTGACTGTTGTCAGCTTTGTGTGCTCTCTGTAGCCGGTGTCTGTATTTAGCCAAAGACGGCGTGTTAGGGAACAGCCTTCATCTCGTAACACTACAGAACAACCAACCGGTCAGTGGACTGAGTGTTCTGTACTTCAACAACTCCAACAGAGTGATACGTCTCCCAGACAATCAGCTAATTGCATCACGTCAGTTTCAGAAGTCACACCCCCCGACTTATACTTTCATCCGTATTATTTACAGGTTAACGTTTTGGTAACAAATGAAATAAAAACAGTTAAAAGAATGCTGTGATGGTGTGGCTTTTGCGTTCATGTATCAAACATGCAGCACTACCAAAGTGTGCACTGGGCAGCCGTGTCATTTAGATTTATCAGATTGGGCTCGGCATCGGCAGATACCCAAAATCAAAGGACTCGGATTGGGATCAGGCTAAAAAACTTAATAGGGACATCTTGAATCTTGAATTTCTTAAAGTACTCATATTATGCTCATTTTCAGGTTCATAATTGTATTTAGAGGTTGTACCAGAATATGTTTATGTGGTTTAACTTTCAGAAAACACCATATTTGTTGTACTATACATTGCTTCAGCTCCTCTTTTCACCCTGTGTGTTGAGCTCTCTGTTTTAGCTACAGAGTGAGACATCTCACTTCTGTTCCATCTTTGTTGGGAGTCACACACTCGCAGTAGTACTGCTAGCTTGTCAGAAGCAGAGTATGAGGGCGTGTCCTGACAGTAGCTAGGTAAGGACTACTAGCCAGTCAGAAGCAGAGTATGAGGGCGTGTCCTGACAGTAGCTAGGTAAGGACTACTAGCCAGTCAGAAGCAGAGTATGAGGGTGTGTCCTGACAGTACCTAGGTAACGACTACTAGCCAGTCAGAAGCAGAGTATGAGGGCGTGTCCTGACAGTACCTAGGTAAGGACTACTAGCCAGTCAGAAGCAGAGTATGAGGGCGTGTCCTGACAGTAGCTAGGTAAGGACTACTAGCCAGTCAGAAGCAGAGTATGAGGGTGTGTCCTGACAGTACCTAGGTAAGGACTACTAGCCAGTCAGAAGCAGAGTATGAGGGCGTGTCCTGACAGTACCTAGGTAAGGACTACTAGCCAGTCAGAAGCAGAGTATGAGGGCGTGCCATGCTAGCAGCTAGGCGAGCATTATAACGTGTGTTCCAAAGTGACCACGTTTGTCTCTGAAGTAAAGGCTGGACTACAACAGAGCTGTTTGGAGCAGTTTGTTTTCTGTTGGAGATGGTAAGTCCCTTTGGGGGGGGACTTTGGGCTCCTTTGTAAACCTATAACGTGCACAAAAAAAGATATATGACAATAAAGGAAAGGGAAAAAGCCAAAAAGCATAAATTGAGCACTGTAATGCTCTGTGCCTTCTCATTCTTACATTACAATGGATCTGTTGCTGTATATTTCATCTTGAGCCATTTGTCCTTATTTTATCTCTATTGACATAACAAGACAGTCTGGGCCAGGCGGTAGAGGGTCCCCTTGTGTAAGCACAATCGTTGGGAACATTTATTTGTCCCACTGTCACTTAACCTGATTAATGGGCAACTCCTGGAGGATAGACAGAAGAGTAGGGAGGCTCTCGGATAACTGCGGGTCTTCACCAATCATGTGTTTGCTTGTAAGCATAAGACGTGTTTGTTTGCTTATAATTCAAAACATAACACACCTTAGTACAGACTAAGGTGTGTTATGTTTTGCATGAATATGTTTTTAAAGATTATTATTTATTTATTTATTTTTGGCATTTTTTAGGCCTTTATTTTTGACAGGACAGCTTAGACATGAAAGGGGAGAGAGAGGGGAAACGACATGCAGCAAAGGGCCGCAGGCCAGAGCCGAACCTGTGGCCGCTGCGCTGAGGACCAAGCCTCTGTATATGGGCGTGCACTCCACCAGGTGAGCTACCAAGGCACCCGTCTGAATATGTTTTTAACATAGTGAATGGTTTGTGACTAATTTGCCTGGTTGTTTTTATCTCAGGCTAATATTTGCACGCATTTTTATTAAATGTGTTACAATATTGTGGTGTTTGGTTTTGATGCAATCACCTTGATCCAAGATTGTGTCCTATGTAATAAAAGTAACCTTAACCTGAAAAGGACAGGTTGATTAAGATATATACATAGCACATAAGAATAAAAAGTAAAATGTTAAACTTTACAAGAGAGTTACCATGACAGTCCCAAAAACTTAAGTCCTACTGTAAAAGAAAACAGGGGGGAAAAGCATTGCACAATGCTTTTTTTTCTTCCTGTTTTCTAAACTTGTAAAAGTATACTTTAAATGCATTTAATTTGGTACAAAACCAATAACAGACTTTAGAAATGCTATCCTTTTTATAACGGCTTATTTTGCCCCCTCTTTTAACCAATAAGCTTGTTTGGGCTAGAGGACTAAATAATGTTGTTGTCAGGCAGGACGCTCTGGGTTTAGGACCAGTTTCAGACAGTGTCTGGGCCAGGCAGTCCATTGAGATTTGTGGATCCTTCAAATGAGCTTCAGGGTTGCTGCTCAGTATGCACAGGCTGACATAAGACCAGATTTCAGGAGGTTTTGCAAATATTTACTCTCAGTGATTGAAATTAACATCTTGGCTCACCAGTCAAGTGAGTAAATTAAAAACTTAACCTGCCAAAATATGAAGTTAGATCACAGAACTCTGTTTACCAGACCCAAAAATGTACAGACTCCAGAGAAGGAAAGGGAAAAGTTTGCTGCGTTTTTTTTTGCTACCACTTCATGTTGGGCCTGTGAAGCAGACACCCAAACGTCTGTTAGACACAAAGCCATGCTGTTTCATTTGATTAGTTCAGACAATGTTCAGTCAGCAGGGACAACTTTTGAAAACATGCAAGGAATGTATATAACCAAGGCAATCACACATTTATAATTATGTTTATTAAAGGAGAATCGCGGTGGATTTCAATACGTAGCTCTGTTGTTTGTAAATTAGGAGTACTGTCAGTAGCAAAAAAAGACGAAACCAATCAGTGCTGCCTCCACCGTGTTCTCCTCCTGCTAGAGTCAGCACCAACAGGCTGAAACAGGGCAGGTTTTAAACTTGTTTTTAGCCTCTAAACATGTTTGAAATGTCATTACAAGTGCCTAGCCATGTGCAGTGATTCCTTCTGGGGGAACACAGAGAATCTGAATGCAGTAGATGTGAAAGAAAGGCATAAAAGTTGTGCTAATATCAGCCAGTGCACATACCTCTGTTTATTTCCTGTTTTACGGTGAAGTCCACACTAAACCACTAAACGATTGTTAATCTCATACAATTCAATATTCCAAAACATATTTTTCCCCCAAAAAAACGATTTGCCGTGGTTATGTCCATAGTAATGACAGCCATAATGTTGTGGTTTGGACATTACAGTTGGAATTGTTTATATTTCTGTTGCCGTTTCCTGCTTTTTGTTGTTTATCCTGATTGTGCATGTTCTGTTAGTTCCTGTGTTCTGTTCCTCCTTGTATTTAGTGTTGTCAAGTTTCTGTATTTAGTTGGGTTCATGTTTTCTGTTAGTCTTTTCCCATTTCCTGTTTTATTTTGAAAGGTTGTCAATCTCCCCTTGTGACGTCTAGTTTTGCTTCCTGTGTTTTCCCGCCTGTGTGTCTAATCCCTGCCCTGGTGTCACCTGTCCTGTGTTTGCCCGTTACCTAGTTTATTTAGCCCCTGTGTTCCCCTTTGTTCCTTGTCAGATCATTTTGCTTTTGTGTCCTACCCTCCCAGTCCCATGTTGGCTTGTTCCTGTGCGTTTGTCCATGTGAGTTTATCCCTGTGATTTTCTAGTCCGTGTGTTCCCTTGGTTTTTGGATATCCTGCTCTTCGATTTTTTTGTATCACTTGGATTCCTCGTTTTTCCCCTGCTGCCTCAGGACTCCTTGTGTTTGCCTCCTGTTTTTTGGATCCCTTTTTGTTTGGTTTGAACCCCGCCTTTTGTCTTTAATAAATCCTTCTGTTCAAACCTTCTCCTGCCTGCCTGACTCTGCATTTGGGTCCACCATTCCCTGCCTCTCATCACACATAACCTGACACCACAGCTGAGCCAGCAGAGCTGCAGCAGTTCAAGAGCTATTGCGCATCAGATTTGCTGTGTTCACTCGGAAGGAATCACTGTGGAATCAGCTGTGGTGTCAGGTTATGGCCGATCTATGTTGCTACATAGTCATTACTATGGACATAACCACGGCAAATTGTTTTTGGGGGGGAAAATATGTTTTGGAATATTGAATTGTATGAGTTTGACAATCGACTAGTGTGGACTTCACCGTAAAACAGGAAATAAACAGAGGTATGTGCACGGGCTGATATTGGCACAACTTTTATGCCTTTCTTTCACATCTACGGCAGTCAGATTCTCTGTGTTCCCCCAGAAGGAATCACTGCACATGGCTAGGCACTTGTAATGACATTTCAAACATGTTTAGAGGCTAAAAACAAGTTTAAAACCTGCCCTGTTTCAGCCTGTTGGTGCTGACTCTAGCAGGAGGAGAACACGGTGGAGGCAGCACTGATTGGTTTTGTTTTTATGTGTTGAAATCCACCGGAATTCTTTAACTGGTTGACCCTTACTTATTTACCCACGAAACAAACACTATTAACCGACATATGGCTCTTGGTAGGTGTTCATTTCAAGCCCTGCTCGCTCCACAGTAAACAACAAAACAAATAATGGATGTTCACATAATTTATGAAAGCAATTTCAAAACCACCAGACCTACTATGCTTGTGTATATGTGTCATTAGTCTTTATACTTAAAGATAAAGTAGACCAACTTTCTTTACAACTCCACAGAAACGTCTTCTAGTCACCAAATCACTGAAGGTATGCCACTCTCTTGTGTTGTTGAAATGATTTGATGTTTTTTTATGTGTCTACAACAATAAAACTGATGAATTTTATGCAACAAACTACTCAATGAAGACTGACTTATGCTCTGACTGACAACTGAGATGCGTATTCAGAGTGACTCTTCACCTCACAGTCTCTGCAAGCTAGCCAGTTCCACCTTTTAAATAGGATATTCCTACACGTGGTTTCTGAGACAGACAGAAAGGATTAATCAGCAATGATACAGGATCACTGGGGTTCGAGAAGTTTTGGCCTGTCAGAGATTTGATGTACAATTTTGTTAGACTTGGCAGTGCAAATTTACTTTCTAAGCCTCAAGGACATTTCTGGGCCAGTCGTGGCTCACTAATTTGTCAAGCAGTTAACTTAATAAAGTCAGGCAGACAGAATTGTTTAAGAGAAGTGGCTCTGACAGTGCAGCCAGACAGAAGGCAGTCCAACACTCGTCTCCCATTGCCAGTGTGTGTTACAACTAGGGATGCACCGAATCCAGGATAATATCAGCCAGTGCACATACCTCTGTTTATTTCCTGTTTTACGGTGAAGTCCACACTAAACGATTGTCAATCTCATACAATTCAATATTCCAAAACATATTTTTCCCCAAAAAACGATTTCGGCTGAATATTGGGCTTTTTGACGGGGTTCGGTTTCTGCTGAACCTTAGAATTTTTTCAGCACTGAACTGAACCCTACGCTTGCACTACGCACACTACGCTGAGCGACGTAATAACGCCGCCATTGATTACGGGAAGTAGGGATTAATCCTGGGAAACGGGATTCCCGGGAAATCTGATCAAGACTGTTTCCCGATTCCCGGGAAAGGTTATGACGGGAAACGGGAAATAAAATAAAATAAAAAACGCAAGGAGTGCGTGTCTATTGTTGTCATACGGTAACGTTGATGCTTTTAGTTGAAGCTACGGTAATACAGGCTCACTAAATCCATCACCTGCAACAGTTGTTGGAAGCTCTTAGTATTATTCAGGCTCCATCCGTGGAGGCGGAGAGAGCGTTTTCTATCTGCGGCCAATTTGTCACAAAAATCCGCCTGAGCGTAGAGTCTATCAACGCTCTCTGCTTTTTGAAAGCACACTTCCAGAAGAAAAAGAAAGAAGGGCAGGGTGAGAATTCATTGTAAACTAAAAGAAATATGGAGCCTAAGTTGTCACGAGTTCAATGCAATGCTGATATTGCGGCAGAGTGTTTATGTATTTTTTTTTTTCAATTCAGTTTTACATATGGCCCTGTCTTTTTGCAGTGCACAGTTGTACATTTCTGTGGGTCGTTTTTTTAATTTAGTTGAACTTGTATGTGTTTAAAAGAGAAATATGCCTGCCTTAATAAAGAAATATTTGGTAAACTTTGAGTGATTATTCCCGTTTGCAGCCGCTTACACATCTCAACAGCTACAGAAGTTTAACAGAATGGATTAGCTTAAAAAAGAAAAGAAAAGAATGGATTAGGAATCATTCAATGGTTTACTTTAGCATATTTTGTTAGTTATTATAATGGAGTTCTGTAAAATATTGGTTGTATAAGGGTTGCCTAGATTTTCAGAAGACCAGTCCCAGACATTCCACCTGACATTTCATAATCAGCGCTGCAGCAGATGTCACGCTGCAGCACGCAGCTCACTTGATCACGCAGCAGAAATGATCATTGCAAACTGTGTTGATGATGGACATAAACTGTGTTCTTTTGCCCTAATAATGATACAAATAATATAAAAAATGTCAGTTTGGGATTTGGGAACGCATATTTGAATGATATTGATACATTACTTGGGCTAAAAAAATTAAATAAAAACAGCCGTGAATTCCCGGGAAATGCGTTGTCTTTTCCCGGGATCTGATTCATCTAATTTTTGGGAAAAATATTAAACGGGAAAGTATTTACGTAGGTGGAGCGTTCAATGCAGTAGGCTGTGAGAAAGTGAAAATGGAACTCGTGAGCAGAAAAAGTTTGGCAGAACTTTCAGTCAAAAGAAGGCGAGAACTAGTCAAGTTACATGTTCAATTTGCAATGCTGATTTGTCTCGTAGTGGCGAGGACCCTAAACAATACACAACATCGCCGCTGTTACAACATTTGGTATGAAACATTCAAAAGAATTTGAGCTGCGCATGAAGGAATCTACAGACAGCAGCCAGAATGCAGCAACTTCAGGTACGGCAAAGGAAGGACAGTCACTGCTAAAAACTTAACCAGACAACCATTACCAGCTTTGCTGGACTGATAATGGGAGTAGGATTCGGTATTCGGTTTTGGCAGAATCTTAACCAGTGGATTTGGTATTCAGCCGATCCCAAAAAATCTGGATTCAGTGCATCCCTAGCTACAACTCGTTAAGACCCAAGCCAGACCCTGTGTCCTGCTTGCTACCTGCTGGTTAAAGAAAGTGAAGGGGGTTAGCCCATAGACTGTATAAAATAGGGTTAGCCACGGAGCTAGCGATAACTTCAGCTCAGGTCACTAACTTTTTTTCATTTTAGTGACAAGCTGCTCCTCCACGTTTTGCTTTAGTGATCCTTATTATCTCTTATTATTGATTTATGATCCAAAACCTTTTTCACAGAAGTGAGTTAGTAAAATAAAGTTCTATGGCATTTATTTGTTTGTATTTGTTCATGTTTTCCAAAGGGTCAGTACAACAATGATACCAATCATATCGGTACGGTACTTACTCAGTATCGGCCGGTACAGTACTCGAGTTCAGGTATTGGAATTGGTATCGGGAAGGAAAAACATGGTATTGGATAGGGGTGTCACGATTCTCCAAATCCTCGATTCGATTACATTTTCGATTTTTGATTTTTGACCTTTGTTCGCAATGTACCACACTACATTGTCAAATTTAAAACATTTATTAACAACATAATGTAACAATAACTTATATCTATAACCTGCCATCTAGTTTCTCTTTTGGAACTGCAGTCTTCTTCACAGAAGATGACATTTAAGTTCACAACAAAACAAACAAAAAACAATAAAACAGCCATGTCCATAGTCTTCTCTGAACAATTAAGTGTCTTAAACTATTTCCAAACAGTTGAACATATACTACACAGATTAACTGCCATATTAGTTGTGCTGCCAGTGGAAGAATATGGTACACGTACATAGCAGAGCTTGCAAACTGTAGCTTTTTTGTCAACATAACTCACTGGAAATCCAAAATACTTCCACACCAGCAACTTCAGTGAAAGAGGACGGGTTTCAAGTTCTGTCGATGGGTCTCCTGCATCTGCAGTTGCCATGTTATCTTTTGACTGGCTGTAGCTAAGTTAGAGGAGGTTGACTGACTCGCTGCACTTCAACACTAGTGTTGACGAACTGACCAAAGAGCCGGTTAATTAACCCGATTAGTGTCACTGAACCGGGAAAATGAACCGACTCACTCCTGTTTTTTTACCTCGGAAGCGCTTCGCTCAAGCTGAGTGCGATTGGTGTATGTGTCACTGCACGATGTGAGTCGAGACACAATTTGGGTTGCGCATGCTCAGATTTAAACGGTTTACGGCATAACGAGGAAGGGATCCGGATCCGGCTGCAAGCACGGTTTACGGCATAACGACAATAACAGAAGAGCAATAATAGAAGATACAGAAGATGGAAATCATTTCAAAAACGTTTTAGTTAAGGGTGCTCCGATCAGGATTTTTGGGGCCGATCACCGATCACAGATTGCTGGAAGACGTATCGACCGATACCGATACCGATCACCGATCACTTTTATGAACTGAAAATTACGCCATTACATAACAGTCACACATATTTAGAGAATGTATCAGTAATTGTTTGGCTTTTTGTCCTAGCTCAAAATCTAAAAAATGTCCAGACATTTCTTCAGCACACACACACACACACACACACACACACACACACACACACACGCACACACACACACGCACACACACACACACACACACACACACACACACAGAAGTCATTGTGAGATGTGTATGTCTGTGTAGTTTGTATTTATTTTGTCTATTATTGATGGGGTTTGTATTTTGTATAGTCTATGTGTTGTTTATGTTGCATTCTATTGCTGCACAACGAATTGCCCCTCGGGGATAATAAAGACTCCTTGAACCTTGAACCTTGAACAGGGAAACAGCTGTTTGAGTGGCGCTAGCTACACAACTCCGCTCTGCCTTAGTGTTAGCTAACTTTGAAAACTCCTCATACTCCTTTCCGTGACTAACCTTCAAATGTCTGATGAGGTTGGTGGTGTTAAATGTCTGTTAAATCGCTGTTCTGCCGCCGTTCAGACACCTTGTAGAACTGCCAGACCGCTGAATGTAGGGAGGCCGCCATTTTAGCTCCATGTAGAAAATGTTCTCACGAGTAGTGCGCTCTTAATACATCCATGGTAGTGCGTCATCTGATCGGCCTATCTGATCGGCCTTTATGGAGACCACCGATCAAACTATTTAAAGCCAATATCAGCCGATACCGATAGGTGACCGATCAATCGGAGCACCCGAAACAGGAAGTGGGTGTAACTCAAGTGTTTATTGTCCAATTGGCTCGAAACTTTTCAGGATTCATAAGAGTCCAACCCTGAGGACATATAACGGATGATATTTACTCAAAGTCATAGCGCCCCCTAGTGGCAACAGGAAGTAGGCCTAAAAGTCAAGGTGCTATACTTTAACAAACTCCTCCTACAGATTTCATCTGATGGACTTCAAATTTGGTCTGTACCATCTCAACACCTGCCACTGCCCCTTTCACAGTGAACTGTATGACGTAGAGTCTTGTGTGAGATATCATTGAACTCAGCAGGGCGTTCCCTTTTCATTGGTGACAATTTGCAGTATCTGAGTGCCACACAAATGCACGGTCCGCCATTAACCCTGACGTGCGCAGAGGCGTGAGGGCCCGTCCAACGCTGCTTGCAGCTTTAATATTGTAATTGTAATAACTGGCGTTAATTAATTAATGCGTTAACGCGATAATAACGCATTAACTTGCCCATCCCTATTAGTAATTAAACTAAACAGCTAATTTAAGTCGAATCTGCCTGCGAGCTTCTCCTGTACTGTAACGGTAATTCCTCTACTATGAGACAGTAAGTCTCGTGGTTATGACACAATCGTTAGCCTATTTTTACAAAAACGCCTGCTACGGAGCCATAACGTGAGATACAAGGTAATGGAGCCTTTTATACATTGTCGTGTTTCTTTAGAAATAAACAATGGACAAATAAAGTCTTTAAACGTTCAGATGTAAAGTTATTGGCTGTCAACGTGCCGCTAAAATGAATGGCAGTCAATGGGATGCTAACGGGGGGTGATGGCTTGTTAGCAACAAAATGGCTCCATAGGAGCTACGCTCAGTGGAGGCAGGTTTACCCCCTTGGAGTTACACGTGTTTATTTTCCGCCTGGCAAGCCGACCGGACGTGACATGGGGACGTGGCAACATCGAAGATTCCATTTTTTTATTCAAAATTCAAGATTGTAACTTAATTTCGGTCACCCTTAGTATTGGAACATCTTTATTATCAACATGAACTGTTTTTATAAAACTCAATCATACTGATGTTCTTTGGGACTGTCAGAAACAGTCACATCTGTAAAATAAGTCCAATTTATATAGGAAGGATAGCACTAAAGAGCCCTTCTTTTAAACATGGAAAATATAAGGACACACAGCATCCTCTGGCTATGAGTAATGGACACAGAGCTGCATGGCTGATTGGAAACGTTAACAATGACCACTGCAGGATTGTAGCCACAGGCACACTTCCTATTGTTAGCCGTGAAGAGGAACTTGGACCAATCTAATCATTGTTAATGCCTACATTGTGAACATATTGTTGTGCAGGCGCAGCAGCCACATGGATTTAGCTTGGCTGTCCTGTGCCCTGGAGTAGCGATGAGGCTGTCCTGAACTTCTAATCACCCCATTCCCCTTCCTCTACGTACTACCGCTGTGTGGTGATACAGCGATTTCTCCAAGGTCGATAGAGACCTGCATCAGTCATGGCTGGCAATGTGCCACTGGAGAAGAAAGCCCTTCAAAGAGTGGAGCAAAAATCACACTTCCATTGCTGTGAACAAACCCCAAACTGTAAAACCAGCTGTCAAAAACAAGCCAGGTAGCATACTCTACTGCAGGGGCATCAATCTAGCGCAAAAGAGAGAGTTAAATGCATATTCTCTTGCAATTTCAGTAGACAATATACAAAAGGTGTTGGTACTGGCATCGTCATATCAAGGGATTCTGGGAAGAGAGAACTCTGCATGTATGTGGCTGACTACAATGTTCTATTTATCTGTCACACTGTGCAAGTGATTGCCAAACAGAGATGTTGGTTTTCGTTCTGGTCATCCAATCTGGATGTTTTGATTCAGACCTGGAACACGTGCTGAAAGCAATTATGGCCCTGGTAGGAGTGAAAACCAGTAGGTTTGAGATGGCATTTCCATGGGCGCACAACACTACTGTGTTACGAGTAAACCAAAGACTTGCTCCAGGAACCCTATATTCACAACTGTGTGCAGACAAGGTTGTCAGCAGGATAATGATGACAGTGTGCTTTCTAGGAAAAAATATGTCACCTCCAAAAACATACACCTAGGATACAGAGCCACTCTCCTCAGTAAGCACTGTTATCAACTCTTGAAGACGCGTATCTGCACTACTCACCTGGCTGTGACCAAGGCCCCCTTGAAATACTGCACATTCATAGTCAGACTTGCTTGGTGTATTGAAAGATAAGTGCAGTCATTCTCAAATCTAGACTGCAGATATAAGAATTGAAGTTCCTTAGTACAGCAGCAGGCCAAGCTGATCATTACATCTGTATGTCCAATTAAGTTTCTACGAGAGCTGTCTACCTCTCAGAGAAGATAGTGTATATTCATGGCATGATTCTGGGGGGAGGGGGGAGTGTGATCTAGACCTACTCTTTCTGTAAAGTGTCCTGAGATAACGTCTGTTATGATTTGACACTATAAAAAAATGTAAATTAAACTGAACTTGCAGAGGGGCCCAAAACACTCTTTCAGAGTGCCTCTGAAGTGTGTTTTGGGGCCATTTCAGATGGCCAACATGTCCAGACTTATGTATTTTTTTTAATAATATTTTTTAGTAAGGAAGTAAAATCTGTTGACACAAGTTGAAAAAGATATTTTATTTTTGTTATTTAATGCTTACAGTACAACTTTTGTCAACATATATAAATCAGTTAATTCATGTATATTGTCAATATGTGGCTTTTTCACAAAGCTACACACTGCATGACCATCCTGCTGAGAAATAAAATGGGCCCAACACAATTTATAGAAACAGGCAAATATAAGCTGTGTCAAGGGTGGGGATTTTCTGCCCAAAGCCAGGGAATACGAGATAAAGTACTCAAACATTAATCAAAGCATGTTTTATCAGTCAGAAGCATGATGCCGGGTTTCAGCAATCTCCACAGTCTTTCACCACTCCTAACACCCTGTATTCCTATTAACAAAAAGAGTGAGACTGTCACACTGTCCCAAGCTGTGTTCCATATAGGCCATCTAATTCCATGCTGAATCATCTCCAACCAAATGCCACGGCACTAATCCTTCTCTGCTTGAGACTCTGCTGAGCATCAGTGAGGCTCTCCAGCCAGATGTTCCTTTCAAAGCAGTCCAACTCTCCCAACTAATAGCATTAGCCAGAGACACACATTTAGCATCTAGTCTTCGCTTGAAATTGGGCTTTAATATGCCCATGCGTACAACACACAGAGACTCCACTGCTCTATCGTGTTAAGCAGCATTTGTAGAAGTATTCAAATGTCAAAGATAAAATGTGAAACAGAATCTAAACTGCACATGATTTATACAGATTTTTGTCTAAATTGTGGTCTTTTTTAAATGTAGAGTCTAAACAGGTTTTAACAGCAGCCACAGTATACTGATTCTCCATTTAAATCAAATTCAAACACCACAAATGGCACAAAAAAGGCCACCTATAGTATACCATGAATCATTATTAGGTAGGGATGTAACGATGCACTCAAGTCACGATCCAATTCACAATTTTAAGTTGACGATACAATTTTCTCACCATTTTTTTAACAGAATGAGCTGCTGACAAATGACTGAAAAAAATCCTTTATTAATATAAAATGTGCAAAACAACAGATGTGTTCTCTTATAATAATCATTTATTTATAATGTATACATATTTAAATACTTTTTATTAATCCCCAGTGGGGAAATTACAATTATAATATTATCAAAGATGACACTGACATTGTATTTTATCTTAAAACTGAAATTACGGCTTGTTTATTGCTGAGGCCATATGGTCAAATTTAAATGATTTATTTAAAATGTAATAACAATAACTTATAACAATAACTGTTTTCACCAGTCATTTGCTGTTAAATGACAAAAACAAGAAACACAAGATAGCAGAAATGTATTTTACAATAACAACGAATGCAACAGAAGCTTACAGAGCAGGACTTGAACGTAGCATTAAGTCACGTCTCTGTTATTAGGCTCATTCGAGATGAACTGCGCCTCGCCTGTAAAGTAGACGAGAGCAGACGGCAGTGGGCGGCAGCGGTGACAAAAATCCGCTGTCAAGTCGGACAGTTTCCAGCCGTTTCCAGCAGCCTTCAGGCTGAACAGGAAGTCACAGACACACTCACATCCTGTTAGGTCTGATTCCGATTTAATAAAATGTTATCAGACCCATATATCAGCTTGTACACAGTCTCCAGTTGTTTTTATTATGACAGAGTAGCTGCCAAAATGCTCTACATGCGATCTGTTGCTGATTTTAATTAACGACACACTGTAGATGATCCGTAATCTGAACAGATTTAGGCTGAATCCCAATTCTCCCCCTTCCCCTTACCCCTAGCCCTTGTCCCTCGAACCAAGTGGCAAGGGCTAGGGGTGAAAACATACCCCTATGAAATGGGACACCACTTGGTTACGGTTATGTCACCATACAGTAATGATCACAAACTTCCAAGATGCCGTCTGCAAGTGTGTGTATGTCTAATGCATGGGGTTTGACAACAGAGTCATATGCATGTTACATGTATATATTTTATAGTTCTTTTATGTTCACTTTGGTGGTGTAGATGGTCTTATCTGTGTACTACTTAGGTCTGTTTGCAATACATATTTCGATACACACTGCATGGTGTGTTGTATATCTGTTTCAGTTATCACGGTTTTGAAAGTCATTGATGTTCAGAAACACTTTCTTTGTTAATAAAAATCTGTCTTTATTGCCCAATAAAGAAAACACAGCAGGCAAAAACATTATATATTAAAAATACATTGTTACAGAACCATTATCAACTATTAAATCCATAACTTGCATGTCACACACACATATAAAAACGCACTCAAATGTATAAAACTCAAAAAAGACACAGAAGACCACAAACACACAAAAAACCTACAGATATTCCGAAATTCCAGACCACAGTCTGGTGCCTGTTGGCCAGTAACCTTTCCCTCCTGTATCATAACCAACAACAATGTACAGGTACAGGAACAGGAATGCATTACAAATGATTACAATAACACAGTACCAATACAATAATGAATGGCTACAACATGAACGCATGACTCACTCCCGTAGTTGCTGTGCAGCATATTAAGAAACTTCTGCTGTTTTCAGCCTGAACGTGGATCAGCTGCTGGGGTTCCTCCTGCGTCCCTGTGTGATACAGGACGGTATATGTAATGCACGTATCGATGTCTCCAAAGCAAGTAGTGTGCACTGATATCAAACAAAATTCACTGCTAATGGAGTTCAGTTAACACTGTAGACATGCATGGAGTCCATACAAGGCAGAGAAATGCGCAAATAAGCAATGTAACGTTAACATTATATGTTAGTGTTAGCATAGCAAGCTAGCGATTTATTAAAACGTTTCAATTAAGAACATGGTTGCAACTATATATGTACAGGACTGTGTAGAGCACAAAACAACACTGTCGTAATTTTTAAATCAATTCTTTAAGCCGAGAATACTTACATGTATGTGTCTCTCTGGTCAATCTAGCAGCCATGTTCCTTGTTGCGCAATGTATCTGAATACCCCTGGCTGGCCAAGTAAGCTTGCGTCCTCACTTGGTCTGAAGGGACATCTAGCCCTTCCCCTTTGCCCTACCCCTCGATCAAGACGAGTATGGGACAGCACTAGCTCTCACATGAACGCGCACAACAAGGGTTAAGAGGAAGGGGAAGGACTAAGGGGAGGATTGGGATTCAGCCTTAGACTCTCTGACTTCTAAACGTCACTATCAGCCACACATCTGTTCTGTACACAATAAGCCTTTAAATCAGACAAATAGCAGTTACAATCCCTCCAATTCAAAATCAATAAAACGTTTATATAAAATGTCATCATGTTGAGTCGATTCTGAACCAATCAGCTGTTACTGTTGATCAGCTGAGAGGTAAGCGTTTCCCAGCATGCCCTGGGTCCGCCTGGATCTTGCAGTTGGTGGAAAACAATTGCGCTGCCTGCGTCTCAAACTTGCGGCCGCCTTGATCTCGTGAGGTTATCGTTGCCCACGTGTGCATGACATCAGAGCAATTTGGGATCAAGTTGGACACAAATCTAACCGGCATGCATTGGGCGGTGATCGTCGGTGATCGATTCTGCGCAGACCTGACTCATCTCCAACGAGCCTGTTCTCCAACAGCAGCAGTGTCCATACTGTCTTAAGTGCAGCTAGGCTACTCTTTAGCTGCAGACTGTTGTAACATTATGTCCCGGTGGTGGAATCCTTTCCAGTGAAATACAGTCACACTTTACACTGTTTAGCTGTTAGCATTTTAACCATGTAAGCCAGATAACATGACTAGCTAACGGTAGGCTAACATAACTGCTGTGTAATGTTAGCTAGCGTTTATTAGTCTGTCATGAATATGTATGAGCAACACTTTTGTGGCATTTGAATCAGAAGTTATGCTCCACTGATGCTTAATGAGAGACATACCTCAATATTCAATAGAAAGCTGGTGAGAGTCCATCACAGTGTTTTTCAAAAGTTAGTGCTATGAACCAGATGGAAAACAAGACTTAAGTCACTAATTATAAGACGATCCAGTTAAAATGTGGCAGTGAGGATAATGAGCCATATAAAAATGTTGGTGTCTTTGTTCATTATGCTGATCCTTAAAATTGTAATCCAAACCCCTAACTCTCACTAAGCCCCCCATTATCCCCCCCTTACTTCAGCTACATTAAATCAGTGTGTGATCTAGCTCATACAGAGTCCTTCATGCTTCAATGTCAGCAGGAAATGGAAACATCCCAGCTGTACTGGAGCAATAAATACAAACATCTAGGAGATTGATTACACTAACCTTTATCAAACGCAAAGCCTTTCGCAGGATTGCTAAAAACAAGAGAGCAGGATGAACACAGCCCCCTCAGTCGTCAAATGGCAACACACTGCAGGCTACGGTGCTGCAGCATTTCAAGACCAGAGGGAATGAAGTGTTCATAAAAACATTACGTATTTCGAAACAGAACCACCCCATCAACAACGACAGCCTTGTTAGGCATAATGTAGAAATCTGTATTCACAGCACACATCATTAACTGCCTAGTGGCTCATGTGTAACAGAATTATAAATCTGTCACTTCCTGTAATACGGACCTCAGATGCCTTATACAAGATACACCAATAAAGTGGGTTCCTCTCTGTGGTGTACAGCACAGACGGAAAAAGAAATTGCTTATATATATATAATATATATATATATTATATATATATATATATATATATATATATATATATATATATATATATATAATAATAAGCCATTAGCCTGTTAGCTTGAGCTTTGTCTGAAGGCGCCGAGCGGCCAGC
The DNA here is from genome assembly GCA_023631565.1 of Gymnocephalus cernua. Classification (NCBI taxonomy): domain Eukaryota; kingdom Metazoa; phylum Chordata; class Actinopteri; order Perciformes; family Percidae; genus Gymnocephalus; species Gymnocephalus cernua. The sequence continues at coordinate 8,010,543 of CM042430.1, forward strand.
CAGGCTCTGAAAACAGCGACACATTCCGCACATCCTCCGCTCAGTTTAACCGCTATCCCCCCGGTAGTGGTCAGAGAGGCGTATATATATATATATATATATATATATATATATATATATATATATATATATATATATATATATATATATATATATATATGCGCCTCACAATCAACACCGCCTCACAATCAACACCGCCCGCCGCACTTGCGTTTATTAATTTTTTTTACCGCTATTTAAAACATGCAGCGTATTCGTTCAGCAGCATATTTCCTTCCCTGCTCTCCTCCGTCTCTCTGTCACTTGTGTCTGCCAGTGTGTTAACGTCAGAGTCCCGACCGACTCTTAGCAAACCAGCGATTTCGCCGCTTTAGAAAGTTAACTAGTCGTAGTTAGTTTGTGATGCATTCAGAGCATTTTGGAAACAGGAGATGAGCCCCTGGTCTAATGCTCCACCTGGCTTGAGAAACCCGTTCTCAAAGACTTACTTTTAGTCATTATTTGGGTAGCACACAATGTGAATCTGAATGCCTTCAGGCAGAATTCAAATGAGCCATTTTAATCTAGATTAATCTAGATTAATTCCAAGATTACAGTGAGATTAATCTAGATTAAAAAAACTAATCTATGCCCACCTCTAATATATATATATATATATATATATATATATATATATATATATATATGAGTGAGTACACCCCTCATATTTTAGTAAATATTTCATTATATCTTTTAATGGGACAACACTGAAGAAATTACACTTTGCTGCAATGTAAAGTATTACGTGTACACCTTGTATAACAGTGTAAATGTGCTGTCCCCTCAAAATAACTCAACACACAACCATTAATGTCTAAACTGCTGGCAACAAAAGTGAGTACACCCCTATGTTAAATTCCCTTATTACATGGCCTTCAGGCTGATTCAAGTCCTGATCACCCTGTCGGGGTTGTATTCGCTATAACAACCGCCTCGCTCTACATTATCCCTTACATAGAGGCAGGCAGATTTTTATTATTAAAGGCCAGTTATTTGATGGATCCAGGATACTATGCATCCTGATTAAGGTTCTCTTGGCCTTTGGAATTAAAATAGCCCCACATCATCACATACCCATCACCATACCTAGAGATTGGCATGGGGTACTTTCCATAAAATCATCTCTCAATGCAAATCAAACCAGCTATTAGGCTAACTGACATAAAACCATGACAATCTCTAGGTATGGTGAAGGGTATGTGATGATGTGGGGCTATTTTAATTCCAAAAGCCAAGGGATCAGGATGCATAGTATCCTGGATCATTAATGGCTGTGTGTCGAGTTATTTTGAGGGGACAGCACATTTACACTGTTATACAAGCTGTACACTTAATACTTTACCCTGTTATACAAGCTGTACACTTAATACTTTACCCTGTTATACAAGCTGTACACTTAATACTTGTAGCAAAGTGTAATTTCTTCAGTATTTTCCCATTAAAAGATATAATGAAATATTTACTAAAATGTGAGGGGTGTACTCATTTTTGTGAGATGCTTTATATATTAGGGATGGGCATGATTAGTTTGGATTACGTTAATTTGTTATTGATTAAACTAATGCTGGTTGCGTTGCGTAGTGTGAGTCTTGAAGCAATGAAATTAATTTCACTGTGTGGCAACAATTAGTGGTCCTGATGGCATCATCGGCCTGTGACCTTCAGCACTCACTGGATCGGTTTGCAGCCGAGTGTGAAGCGGCTGGGATGAGGATCAGCACCTCTAAATCTGAGGCCATGTTTCTCAGCAGGAAACCGATGGAGTGCCTTCTCCAGGTAGGGAATGAGTCCTTACCCCAAGTGAAGGAGTTTAAGTACCTTGGGGTCTTGTTCGCAAGTGAGGGGACAGTGGAGCGGGCAATTGGTCAGAGAATCGGCGCAGCAGGAGCGGTATTACATTCAGTTTATCGCACCGTTGTGACGAAAAGAGAGCTGAGCCAGAAGGCAAAGCTCTCGATCTACCGGTCAGTTTTCATTTCAACCTCACCTATGGTCATGAAGGCTGGGTCATGACCGAAAGAACGAGATCCAGGGTACAAGCGGCCGAAATGGGTTTCCTCAGGAGGGTGGCTGGCGTCTCCCTTAGAGATAGGGTGAGAAGCTCAGTCATCCGTGAGGAGCTCGGAGTAGAGCCGCTGCTCCTTCACGTCGAAAGGAGCCAGTTGAGGTGGTTCGGGCATCTGGTAAGGATGTCCCCTGGGCGCCTCCCTAGGGAGGTGTTCCAGGCACGTCCAGCTGGGAGGAGACCTCGGGGAAGACCCAGGACTAGGTGGAGGGATTACATCTCCAACCTGGCCTGGGAACGCCTCGGGATCCCCCAGTCAGAGCTGGTTAATGTGGCTCGGGAAAGGGAAGTTTGGGGTCCCCTGCTGGAGCTGCTCCCCCCGCGACCCGACACCGGATAAGCGGACGACGATGGATGGATGGATGGATGGCAGCAATTAAACATTTTACCACATGGGGGGAAAATTGGACTCCACTGTGTCACTTAAACAAAGTGCAACTGACCCTGGTTAATGTCGGAGGCGGTGAGTCCTGCTCTCAGTCTCAACCTAGCATCAACTCGGCGTTAGCACGGAGGAGCTGCGATGCACAGCGAGCAGAGAAAATGACCCAAGGGATCTGCAAGTTCATTGAGATGGATATTGGAACCAGCATGTCACATTCCATCAGAACGTACAATCACCAGACTGGTAGAAACTCACTACTATATAATAAGGTTCCCCGGCCCGGGCTGGCCAAGTTAGCATGGAGGTAACCTGTGCATCCCGGTGGGTGTTTTCGGCGGCTGGACTGACGGTCACCAGGTAGCGGTCGCGTCTGACCCCAGATCATGTCAACCTGCTTATTTTTCTCAACAAAAAACAGTAGACTGGTGCAGAAGTTGTTTGTGAGTGGATAGTGTGGATAGTTTTGAGTTACATTTTGACAAGACCTGTCAGATCTAAGTATTATTATGTTTTTGGTTAAGTTATTATTTAACATAATTCTTACACACACACACACACACACACACACACACACACACACACACACACACACACACACACACAGTATTAGAGGTGTCACAATTCTCTAAATCCTCGAATAGATTCAATTTTCAATTCTATGGTCACGGTTCGATTTGATTCTCACATTTATTTATTTTAAAGCACAGGTTGCTATAATATCTGACCTTTGTTCGCAATGTACCACACTACATTGACAAATGTTAAAACATTTATTAACAACATAATGTAACAATAACATATCTTCAGTCAATTGGAAACTTGACAATTTATCAATAACGTAAAAAAAAAAAAAGAAGTTTACAGACAATGCCGAGGGCAGATGTTTAGCAGCACGGCGGTCTTAGCAGCTAAGCAGTCAGAAAGCAGAGAGAGTGACTCGGCAGTCCACTAACTTGTTGCTCTCTCTAATATAACCAAAATAAGCTGCTCTGTTCAGGCTACAAAACGTTCATGCAGGCAGAAATTCAACCGTGCAGTTTTGTTTGGATTAAGCTATAAGCAGAAGAAATCTCCTAGCTGCTAGGCTAATGTGCTAATGGTAAACACACAGAATATGGTACACGCACATAGCAGAGCTTCCAAACTGTGTTTTTTTTTGTCGACAACGCGAACCTTGTCAACATAACTCACTGGAAATCCAAAATACTTCCACACCGGCAACTTCAGTTGCTGGGTCGATGGGTCTCCTGCATCTGCAGTTGCCATGCTATCTTTTGACTGGCTGTAGCTAAGTTAGAGGAGGTTGACTGACTCGCAGCACTTCAACACCTTTTTCTTTTCCGCTTGGCAAGCTGACTGGACATGGGGGCGTGGCAGCATCGACGATTCCATTTTTTAATTCGAAATTCGAGATTGTGACTTAATTTCAGTCGATTTTGTTTTAAATCGATTAATTCGATAAATTCGTGACACCCTTACACAGTAATATATATATTAGGGCTGTCCGTTTAATGCGTTATTAACGCCGTTAACGCAAACCCATTTTAACGCCGTCAATTTTTTTATTGCGAGATTAACGTTCTTTCGGATCTAGCTAGACCGGAAACAAAACAGACACACGCCGCAGCCGCACACACTTGTTTGGGCTTGCGAGTCGCGCAGCTAGTAGGCTTCGGAGCGAGTGAGAAACAAAGTGTCTCTTCTGTTCTTTCTGACCACGGTGGGAAACCTGGAGCAGGAAATGTTAACCCTCTCCTGGATTTTACGTTGTTTATGGAGGATGTCACTGCGTGATGTGAGTCTCAACACGATTTGAGTCGCGTTGAGTTGCGCATGCTCAGACTTAACTCTAACGTTAACACACTGGCAGACGCAAGTGACAGAGAGACGGAGAAGAGCATGGAAGTAAATATGCTGCTGAACGAATAGCTGCATGTTTTAAATAGCGGTAAAAAAAATTAATAAACGCAAGTGCGGCGGGCGGTGTTGATTGTGAGGCGCACCGCCGCACATTAGTCTGTGTGTGGGAAACACTGTTACTAACCGTTTATTCTTCCATCCATCGTCGTCCGCTTATCCGGTGTCGGGTCGCGGGGGGGCAGCTCCAGCAGAGGACCCCAAACTTCCCTTTCCCGAGCCACATTAACCAGCTTCGACTGGGGGATCCCGACGCGTTCCCAGGCCAGGTTGGAGATATAATCCCTCCACCTAGTCCTGGGTCTTCCCCGAGGCCTCCTCCCAGCTGGACGTGATGAACTGTTTTACAGTCAGTAGGCTGTATACATCCGCGCTAAAATATCAAGGTGAAAGTCATCATAGCTTGCGTAGTATCCAAGACCCAGCTCCCAACCCAACTTTGAGAATAGATTAACGGACATATTTTTTTTATCGCCCGATAAGAGTCTCACGTTAACGCAGCACGTTAACGCCGATAACGGCCCACCACTAATATACTGTATATACTTTGCTTCACTTACTTACTTTTAAGGGAGCAAAGAAAATGTCATGATTTTCCTTTCTAACATGATTTAAAGTGATGGTTCGGAGTAACTTAACCCTAGAGTCCTTTGCACCACGACCTCGAGCCAAACAACCCCCTGAGAAGCTTTTTTCACATGGGTCGAACATTGGGCGAGTTAGCGTTATCAGCCGAATGGCTTAGTACAGGCGCGAACGGATCCAAACTGTGTATCTCGTAAATTACCCCACTAATAATGCCCGAAATGATACCAAACTTATACAGTAGTACAAATAGGTTATATACTCATAAAACGATGGATTGGAAAGTTTGTAAGTACACCACGAGTTTATTTAAATAACACTTGCCTGCTGGCTTCTGCTCTCTGCTGCTAGCGCTGCGAGCTAGCTAGCTAGTTCTCCCATTCTCCTCCATTAGTTGTACCTCAGGCTCGAATAGGTACGGGCGACCTTCGAAATTGAGCCACTCATCGTCGCATTCAATGTTAACCTCAAACTCTGCCATTTCGTTGATCTCTTCTTCAGTTCGCTCACATCTTGCTCTTACTTCACTGGTAGACTCTTCCCGCAATAGATGTGCGGGAGATCTAGCTACAACTAATGGAGAAGAATGGGAGAGCTAGCTAGCTCGCAGCGCTAGCAGCCGACAGTACAAGCCATCAGGCAAGTGTTATTTAGATATACTTCTGGTGTACTTACAAACTTCCCAATGCCTCATTTTATGACGAAAGAACATATTTGTACTACTGTAGAAGTTTGGTACCATTTCAGCCATTATTTCAGCCATTATTAGTGGGGTAAAGAACATATTTGTACTACTGTAGAAGTTTGGTACCATTTCAGCCATTATTAGTGGGGTTTACGAGATACACCATTGGATCCATTAGCGCCTGCTCTAAGCTAATCAGCTGATAACGCTAACTCGCCCAATGTTAGACCCAGGTGAAAAAAGCTTCTGGGTGGTTCTTTGGCGCGAGGTAGTGGTGCAAAGGACCCTAGGGTGAAATTACTCAGAACCATCACTTTAAATAAATCTGAATAAATCACTTTGCCCAATGTAAAGATAAAAAGAGGTGTAAAAGATGAGGTTGACTGGTGCCAAAGTGAGATAGCAAATACTTGAGGTTTTTTACTCATCATCCACTTAGATCCATTTGTTAGGTTTCATGACTTCAGGGTGTACAAACACAGAGATTCAAACATCAAATCACTCACACCCAATTACACTGCAGACTGTTTCCGGATAAATTTGCTTTACTTTGCATTATAGCACACAAACATGTTGCCTGGCTCCATATAGATACAAAGATTTCCATGTGCACAACTATCACATAATGATTGTCAGGAACAGGGCCACATATCTTATTGGCACCTTCACTATATAATTATCAAGTAATCTTTGCTTTTGCTGCATCTGCACTGTGATGACAACTAGAGCTGCGACGAATAGTGAACTCATCGCTTAGTCGATCGACGGGAAAATAATCAGCACTATTTTGATAATCGATTAATCGTTAAAGTAATTGTTTTATGTTTTCAAGTCAAGTCAACTTTAATTCAATTCAATTTCAATTCAATTGAATTGTATTTATAGTATCAAATCATAACAGGAGTTATCTCAAGACACTTTACAGATAGAGTAGGTCTAGACCACACTATAATTTACAAAGACCCAACAATTCCCGACATTCCAGGAATTCCCCCAAGAGCAAGCATCAATGCAACAGTGGCGAGGAAAAACTCCCTTTTAGGAAGAAACCTCGGACAGACCCAGGCTCTTGGTAGGCGGTGGCTGATGCAGCCGGATGGGGGCAATAACAGTCACAGAACAGATAATGAAACAGAATTGTGAAATTGTGGTTGTAGGAGCGTAGCAGGGGACAGCATGGCATAGCAGGGAATTGCGGCAGAATCCCAGCCACAGCTGGAACCATAACATCTTTATTGTCAATTCTGCAATATGTGCCAGAAATACAGAGCAATTGAAAATAAGTTTCTCTCCGACCTACGGTGCAATAAGGACACGTACAAGTATAATATAAAAAAAGATAAGAAATATATACATATAAGATAAAGAAAGATAGGTTATATATACAATATATAATATATATAATTATATATAATTAAAAAGATAATACGTACAATACAGTAATAAATTCTAACTAGAACTGCAAGCGAGTTGGCCCTGATGCGAGCCGCCCCCATCGACCCAGGGAGCATGCAAAAGCGGAACGGTGAGGAGGCAAACTTCAGTAAATATGGAGAGGTGTGAGCTGCAAGGTCTATGCTTCAGAGTCCAGAGTTCTTGGGGGCAGAGCGGAGGGGAGGGGGAGGAAGAGAGGGGAGGGTGTTGAGCTTCCTGAATGCCTGGGGAATGAAGCTGTTCACCAGTCTGGTGTGAGGGGAGTCCACGAGTGAGGGGAGTGGGACACCAATGATCCGCCCAGCAGCCTTCACTATGCACTGCAGTGTCTTACAGTTGGAGGCGGTGCAGCTCCCGTACCACACAGTGATGCAGCTGGACAGAATGCTCTCAATGGTGCAGAAGGAACACATGATGGGTGGGGGGCTCTCGCTCTCTTCAGTTTGCAGAGGAAGTAGAGGCGCAGCTGGGACTTCTTGGCCAGTGATGCAGTGTTTGTTGTCCAGGTTTGTTGTTCAGCCTCTCAAATATGGATATTTCATGCTTTGCTCTCTTTTATATGATGTAAAACATCTTTTTTTTGGGGGGGGGGGGGAACAACACATCAACACCCATGCTGGGAGTTGGTTGACTGCCAAAACCAGCTCCACCTGGGAGTAAGCCTAAGTGTACACATTGCTGCTGCTGCTAATCCAACATATTTGTCCCTGACTGTAAACAGGGCTGGTTAACAGTGGCTAGGTAACTGACTGCCACTAAGTAATGCTAAAGGGCTGTCTACACCAAGACCGATAAATATAACCATAAAATATAACCATGTCAGCTGCGTGGCGAGTCCGTTTATATTTTGTCTCCCACGTTAAGGCCGGCTACACACTGCCTGCATGACACGCACGTCTCAGGCGCGGCTGATGATCCACGCAGCTGACACGCAACTGAAATGCCACGCTCACGCCACGCATCCAGTCTGTCGCCAGCATCCAGACTTCTGAACAATAACATTCTGTAAACAGCGACACCAAGCACGCACTGCATGCTTCAGCTGGTAATAATACATAATACAGCAGACGTTGCAACGTACGATTACAGGAATGTCTGTAGTAATATCCTACATATTTGTGAATGTGGGTACATCTTAAAAATCATAAAAAAAGTCTGACCTGCGGCTGTCCCTGGGATTTTTAAAACTATAACTAATATATATATATATATATATATATATATATATATATATATATATATAATATAAAAGCGGGTTAAGATCCTGTTGCCATGTAAAACATAATGTTACAAATGCCATTCAAAAGGTTATCTAGATCCAATGAGTGAAATGAGACAGAATTCACTCATATTTACATAAATGTTAAGCACTGGTAGCTCACAGCCAGCATGTACAATGGTCAAGGTCGTCACAGACTCATCTCTGAGGAAGGATATATATATATATATATATATATATATATATATATATATATATATATATATATATATATATATATATATATATATACCGTAATTCCTAAATAAAAACGGGGCCTTTATTTACCTGAACTGCAGAAGGTACCAGGCTTTTATTAGAGGCAGGCCTATTTCTAATTCCATCTGTTTGATAAGTATAATTGTTTTAAATAAACTGTTTTAAATTAAAGCCATAGCGTTCCAGTGGACAGAGATCATTCCTTTTTTAAGAAACATTTGCAAATCACCATATATATCACCATATACAACAACAGCCAAAAGGGCGAAAAAGCAATTTGGGTCAGAATAAATCAAACACAACCACTGTGTCAGAACAGAACCCTGTAAATGTAGCGGTATTTATTTCAAATACAGGTACTACGGTATTGCTGGTAGATGACAATAAGAGCATACAGTAGTTTTTTGGGTTTCAGCACACCAGTATCTGACTAACATTACAGATGGTAGCTTTGTTTCTAGCTCCAGGCTAACTTTTTTCCTCCCTCCAGCTAGCTAGTCATGCTCTGCTCTTGTCGGCTAATCTTGTCAACTCATCCTTCTGTTTCTTCCAGTATCAGATTGTCCTGGGGTCAATGTCTCGCAGATTTTTCACCCGAGTTTTCCTCTGCATACTTTAAAACTCGTTTTGTTTTGTTGTTGAAAAGTCCGTCACTAGCATAGACAGTATATAAAATGGACCAACAGATCCCGTTGCTCTGGACGGAGACGAGTGAAGTCTATTAGAAGCACTTTTCAGTGAGGCTCGAGCGTTACTGCGCAGCTGCAAACTGAGCTTCCCACCGTAGATGTGACGTGAGCAACGTGTCTGAACGTTGTAAGTCTTCTGGTAGCTGTGCCAAGAGAAATCTCAATCATTCCCAATCTATCAGAGACGGAGAGCGTAGGTATATGTAAGGAGATAACATAGGCACAGGATAATTATTGCTAACTAAAATGCTAGTTAACATTAGTAATTAAACTACACAGCTAATGTAAGTCCAAACTGCCTGCGAGCTTCTCCTGTACTATACGGTAATTCCTCTACTATGCGACTGTAGGTCGCTTGGTTATGATACAATCGTTACCCTATTTTTACAAAAACTTCTGCTACGGAGCCATAACGTGAGGTACAAGGTAATGGAGCCTTTTATACATTGTCGTGTTTCTTTAGAAATAAACAATGGTCAAATATTTTGGCGCCATAGGAGGCTTCACTCTGTGGAGAGAAGCCTGCCCCCTTGGCCCCCTTGGTGTGTGTGTGTGTGTGTGTGTGTGTGTGTGTGTGTGTGTGTGTGTGTGTGTGTGTGTGTGTGTGTGTGTGTGTATACAACCCCAAATCAGAAAAAGTTGGGACAGTATGGAAAACACAAATAAAAAAAGAAAGTAGTGATTTCTAAATGTACTTTGACTTATATTTCATTGCAGACAATGTGAACACAAAATATTTCATGTTTTGTCTGGTCAACTTAATTTCATTTGTAAATATACATCCTTTCCTGTCATTCAGACCTGCAACACATTCCAAAAAAGGTTGGGACAGGAGCAATTTAGGGCTAGTAATCAGGTAAATTGGTTAAATAATGATGTGATTTGGTACAAAAGCAGCATCCAAGAAAGGTCTAGCCCTTTAGGAGCAAAGATGGGCCGAGGATCGCCAGTTTGCCAACAAATACGTGAGAAAATTATTGAAATGTTTAAAAACAATGTTCCTCAAAGAAAGATAGGAAGACATTTGCTTATTTCACCTTCAACAGGGCATAACATAATAAAAAGCTTCAAGGAATGAGGAGGAATTTCAGTGCGTAAAGGACAAGGGCGCAAGCCTAAGCTGAACAACCGTGATCTCCGAGCCCTCAGGCGGCACTGCATCAAGCCAAAAGACTAAAAAATTGATTTTATATGATTTGTTTTCTACAAATATGGCTGTGCGTTTTTCTTAAAAGGTGCAAAGAAAAAAGCCAAAAAAGTGCAAAATTCAAAACTTCTCAAATACAAAAGAACACCCACATCAATCACACACATACTTTAAATAACTATATACTAACTAAGGCTTCAGAGAATAACATGGAAGCGCTCATTGGCCGTTAGACGGCCGGAGGGAGGAGAGAGACCCGTTGGATGAGCGCAGCAGTGGTATCGCGCATCGCTATTTTTGTAACTCGGGGCTCGTAAACTTTAAGATTTTGAGGTGAATAACTCGTTTTGGATTAAACTGCTTAGATATTTAATTTCCTTGGACTCTTGTGGATTTATGAAAACAAAGTTTTTGGGATTATATCGCCTCTGTGGATAAAGGGACACTCAAAAAGGTATGAATGCACACACACCAGCTGCGCAGTGTAATTCTGAATTCATTTATTTTCTTTAACTTTATAACAGTTGTATAACTGCTATAAATCATCTTATGCTTTGTGTGTGGGCTTAATTGAATCTTGAGAGGCTAAGCTTTCAAATGTATCGCATGGCCATATATTTTGAAGATTTAATGCTTTAAAGTTACAAAAACGTTTAAAAGTGGAGGTAACAGCGACACTGTACTGTGCCAAAAGGAAGCCCTATGTTAACAGTGTCCAGAAGCGGCGTCGACTTCTCTGGGCTCGGAGGCATCTGGGATGGACCATCACACAGTGGAAATGTGTACTGTGGTCAGATGAATCAGTATTTCAGGTATTTTTTGGGAGAAATGGACGCCGTGTGCTCCGGACCAAAGAAGAAAAGGATCATCCAGACTGTTACCAGCAATAAGTCCAAAAGCCAGGGTCTGTCATGGTATTGGGGTGTGTCAGTGCCCTTGGCAAAGGTAACTTGCACTTCTGTGATGGCACCATTAATGCTGAAAAGTACATAGAGATTTTGGAGCACAATATGCTGCCTTCAAGAAGACATCTTTTCCAGGGACGTCCATGCATATTTCAACAAGATAATGCAAAACCACATTCTGCACACATTACAAAGTCCTGGCTGCGGAGGAAGAGGATACGGGTACTTGACTGGCCTGCCTGCAGTCCCGACCTGTCTCCAATAGAGAATGTGTGGCGCATTTTGAAGCGCAAAATGCGACAACGAAGACCCCGTACTGTTGCCCACCTTAAGACTTTCTTGCAGCAAGAATGGGACAAAATTACACCTGAAACACTTCATCACTTGGTGTCTTCAGTCGCTAAACGTCTTTTAACTGTTGTGAAAATGAATGACAACATTAGGGCTGGGCAATTTTATCGATTCTGCGATATAAATCGATATTTTTTTTCCCAAGAAAGTATCGATTTTGAAGCCGCGAGTATCGATACATAAATCCAATTCAAATCCCCCATGTTTACTGGTGTTTACCCCCGTTCGCGTTGCAGGAAGAGCGATTTGGTCAGCCAACCGCTAGTGTCGCTGTAGAGCAAGCAAGTTACCCGTACTACCTCTTCCTGTTTACAGTCAGGTCAAACTGTCTATGGTTCAAAATACCGCACATGTGTACCACCTGGATACTGTCAGCATGGATCGGGTACTGACAGATGTATTGGTACAGATTGGAGAATATGCAGGGAACATTATTACAGACGGACTAGACACACTACGTGAGCTTCGCCTGAACGGAGACCAGAATCTCAACCAGCGGTGCCGCTCGACGCTGTTAGCCGGCTAGAGGAACCTAACGCTAGCTGGCCACCTGTCCCATCAATCCTGCTTCCAAGTGTCCGACAACAAACTGGACTAGCTACATCCAACTTCAACGAAAGTCCCAACGCGAGTTCAGAGACTGCTGTGTTTTGTCTGTGTGGAAACATGGCTGAACAACAGTGTACCGGACTGTCCAGCTGCCAGGCCTGCTAGCCCTCCGAGCTAGAGATGCTCTGTTGCCGGTGGACTGTGTTAACGTTCTCTTAATACATCCATGGTGTTAACACGGACTGGTGCAGAAATTAGGTGATTTGTATCCAACTAACTGCTAACTATCTGCTGGTAGTTTGACTGTTAAATGCCGACCATTCCACATTCCACGCTAATTCACGGCCATGGTTTATTTTTCTATTCTGCTGACTAGACTGGCTACCTCACATACTTGTAGGCCTACAGACCTTATACTACTCTGCTAATACGGGTACATTTTAAGTTAAATGTTTAAATGTTTTTCTTAGTGACTTGAAGTATTGGATGTTTTGGAGAAGCCATGGTACTATGTTTACTTACCTTGTGGCTAGACTGGCTACCTCATATGTTCAGTGTCAAGCTAAAAAAGCTGTCAAAGAAACAGGCCACTTGCTGCACTTTTTAACTCTCCATTGTTAATTGCAATACTGCACTGTATATACATTTCAAAGGCTTGTAAGCTACAGTTTGCAATGTTTCAATAAATGGAACTAATTTTCTCAACACATCTTTGATTCATTTTGTCCAGCATTTGCAAGCTGTAGACTCTCTGTCCAGTCAGTAACATATATTGTGTAATTGATGTTTTTAGTTTTCAGTTCAATTAATTAAATCCAACTAAATGGAACACTTACAAGATGTCACCAAAATCACTGTCCCCTTTAAATCTTTCAGAAAATGATGCAAGTGTATCGAATTATATCGAATCGTATCGAATCGTATCGAATCCTATCGTTGGCCGAATTTCTTGACATATATCGTATTGTGAGCTGAAAATATATCGTATCGTATCGTGAGATTTGTGTATAGCTACAGCCCTAGACAACATTACAAAGTGGTAAATGCTTTACTGTTCCAACATTTTTTGAAATGTGTTGCAAGAATCAAAATAGGAATTTTGTTTTTTTGAAAAAAACAACAACAATAAAACTCATGAGGAACACATTAAATTATGTGCTGTTGTATTGTCTGCAATGAAATACAAGTCAAAGTACATTTAGAAATCACTACTTTCTTTTTTTATTTGTGTTTTCCATACTGTCACTGATTTGGGGTTGTATATAAAATGATATATATATATATATATATATATATATATATATATATATATATATATATAGTTTTTTTTTTAAACTCAGTATTGGGGGACTTCCGTGAGCGATGACGGAGTAAGACGCGTTTTTAAGAGCTCCGTCAGCCTAATCCGTTAAAACTACTTTCAAGGGCCAACAGCTATGTAAATTCTATGCTTTCAGAGCGCATTTACTTCTAAAAACACTAAGACTTCAAGCTCGACTGGATATCTCAACATGAGCAAACAAAAATCCAAGAAACCGAAATCGACTCAACTAGGCCTCAACCAGCCACTGGCCATGCCTGGCACGCAGACCGAAGAGTCCAGCGGTGATGAGGAGGATCCATCTAACCGAGCTCTACTAGCTGCCATTACAGCACTCAAGGGTGAAATGACCAAGATAAAGGATGACATATGTGAGAATTTGGACAGACGCATTGAGCGTGTGTATAACGATTTGAGAGAGGAGATTGTTACGACTAGCAACGCCACCCAGGTGTCTATCGCTAATCTTGAAGCGAAATCCCAGACGCTACAAGCTAAAGTCACTGACATAGGCGAGGCCACCACTGCACACTCCGATAGCATTAGCCAACTTGAGCAACAGGTGGCTAATCTCAGTGCTGAAGTTGTCAGTCTTAAACAAAAGAATGAAGACTTAGAAGGAAGATCTCGTAGAAACAATATCAGAATTACGGGTGTAAGAGAAGGCTCGGAAACGACAAAACCGAGGGATTTTATTGCCAACATGTTGAAAGATGTACTTTCATTGGACGAGGCTCCGCTCATTGACAGAGCCCACAGGACCCTTCGCCAACGTCAGAATCCCTCTGACCCACCGCGCCCATTCGTAATACGCCTCCATTACTATCACACCCTGGAAGACATTCTCCGCAAGGCTGCCGTTATGAGAAACCTCCAGTATCAAGGTAAACCCATAAGCATCTTCCCCGACTACCCTCCATCAGTGGCGAAGCGAAGGGCGCAGTTCAACAGAGCCAGGCAACTATTACGCAACCAACCTGGCGTCAGATATGGCTTGCTTTACCCAGCGAGGTTCCTAGTGACCCACAATGGCTCCCAGTCATCATTTACAGACCCGCAGAAGGCTGAGGAGTATGCTGAGCGCCTCACGGCTGCACCATCGGCACCAACTGGAAGAAGTTAAAAGACTGACAATACATCATGTATCCTACTCTGACAGGGATCCTTACAAACTGTGGTGAGATATCATGACAAGAAATGCGTGTGAAGAGAGACTCTTTATATCAGTCCTTTACAATGTCAGTAAGCTACGAATGTCTATTCAAGTTGATATCCTTTTTCCTCTTATGGAGTGCTTCTCCACCGCTCCCTAAGCTCTGTTCTAAAGGTATCCAGTACGATTAATATATAAGAATATACTGTTAAGTTCTCAAACCTTTCACAATGTATGATCACCACACAGGTTTCATTTACTTTCTCACTTCATTATTTCTTAAATTTAACCTACAAATACTTTGCTCTGTGTTACAAATGGCCATGATTCTACAGGTAGGCCTGAGGGGCTTCCCCCGAAAGGAGTAACAGTCTTCGTAAGCTAGGTTACTCATACAGGGAAGTTTTGCTTTTGTTTTTTGGCCTTTTCCCGCTAACCGTTTTCCTGCGGCTACATTAGATTAGCCTAAGGTATTTAAGTATATGTTGTTCACTTATTTGTTGTTTACATTGTTTGGGTTTGTGATTATGCAGAGTTACAATTTTTGTGCAGAAATAGAAGCGGACTTCATTCACCACAATTCATACAGATACCTGGTTTCCCATCTTTTTCATATGCCAATTCTCCTTCTTACTACATATGACGGACGCACTGAATGTTAAAAAGGGACTGACATTTACAAGCTGGAATACACGTGGTGCAAATAACCCGGTGAAAAGAGGAAAAGTTTTGAATCATTTGAAAGCATTACACTCAGACATAACTTTTTTGCAAGAGACACATTTAAAAAACAATTTTCATAACAGACTGAAAGCTAAATGGGTAAAAGAGGTATACCACACGTCCTTCTCCATAAAAGCAAGAGGCGCAGCCATTATAATAAAGAAAGGGGTACCCTTTATCCATAATACCACTATAGCCGATAAAGATGGTCGTTATATCATTGTCTCAGGAGAGATATACAACACGTCTCTAACTCTCGTCAATGTGTATGCCCCCAATATGGATAATCCTGCGTTCTTTAGGAAAGTCTTCAGTTTACTCCCCAATCTCTCACAGACTATGTTAATAATAGGAGGAGATTTTAACACACCTTTAGACCCATTTCTTGATCGATCATCATCTCACAAAATACCCAAAAATAATTCAAGTGTTCTTTTAAATTCATTCCTTAAAAGTATGAATTTAATAGATTTATGGCGCTTTACCAACCCGTCTGGTAGGGATTACTCCTTCTTTTCGGCAGTTCACAACTCTTATAGTAGAATTGATTATTTTCTAATCGACGCTCGACTAGTTTCACTCGCAACTGATGTGAAATATCACACCATATCAATTTCAGACCACAGCCCATTAACATTCAACTTATATTTGGAAGGCATGGACCCACCCAGTAGATCTTGGAAATTAAACCCTCAATTATTGACACACAAGGGGTTTTGTGAATTCATAGAAGCTCAAATAAAACTATATTTTGAAACTAATGATACCCCTGAAGTCACATCGTGTACTTTATGGGAGGCTTTCAAAGCCTATTTAAGAGGATGTGTGATCTTATATGAAGCTGCCGAAAAGAAAAAAGAAATCACTCAATGTAAACATCTTGAAGAACAGATACAACAATTGGATCGACAGAACGCTTTGAACCCCACTCCCGACTTGCATAGGGAAATAACTAATCTGAAATATCAACTCAACCAACTTCTCTCTAGGAAAATTACATCAGCTTTTTTATTTATTAAACAAAAACACTTTGAATTTGGAGAGAAACCTCACAAATTATTAGCTCGTCAACTTAGAAAAATAGAAGCCGATCGAACTATTCACAGGATTAGAGATGACAGGGGACATTTACTACTTAAGCCAAAGGAGATAAATACGCGTTTTTTACAGTTTTATTCTGATTTATACACTTCAAAATGTAATAGTGACCCCAATACTATGAATAAATTCCTAGACGAATGTGACTTATCAAGAATCTCACCTGAAGACTCGGAAAGGCTTAGTACAGATATTCACTCCACAGAAATACAAAAGGCAATAGCCTCCCTTAAAAGCGGAAAATCACCTGGCCCTGATGGCATACCGGTTGAACTTTATAAAAAATTTAGCAATATTCTTACACCATTTCTCCACAGAATGTACAGCCAAGCCCAATTAGATGGCACCTTACCACCAACATTAACTCAAGCCACAATCACTGTTATTCATAAAAAAGGTAAAGACGATTTAAATGTAGGCTCATACCGTCCAATTTCTCTATTAAACATAGATTATAAAATATATGCAAAAATCCTGGCCAACAGATTAACCCCTCTAATGAATACAATAGTTCACAACGATCAAACTGGCTTTATATCAAATAGATCCTCAACTTCTAATCTACGACGATTGTTTGATATTCTATACACTAACAGGGAAATTCACAACGATCTAGCCATTCTGACGCTCGACGCTGAAAAGGCGTTTGATCAGATAGAGTGGGACTATCTGTTTGAAGTACTTAAACGACTTAATCTAGGTGAGAGGTTCATAAAATGGATAAGACTCTTATATACAAGTCCTAAGGCACAAATTCATACAAATCGCAACTTATCTTCCTCATTTCAGCTGTTCAGAGGAACACGGCAAGGGTGTCCCCTGTCAGCACTAATTTTTGCTCTTGCTATTGAACCACTTGCGCAAAGTATCCGTTTAGACCCCCAAATATGTGGCTATCAGACTAAGACTACAACGAATAAAATTTCGCTATATGCAGATGATATTCTGCTATATGTGACCAAACCTCTCCTCTCTATACCATCCATTCTTAAAAAAATTGAAATGTTTGGGAAATTTTCAGGATATCGGATAAACTGGACCAAGAGTTTACTAATGCCAGTTCATGACATACCTCAAACAACGTTGGCAAGATTTCCCTTTAAGGTTACCACTGATAAATTCACATACTTAGGCATAGAAGTTACAAAGAAACTGTCCTCTCTCATGCAATCTAACTTTCCACCCTTACTGGAACAACTTAAAAACAAAATTCAGTTTTGGAAAATCTTGCCAATATCACTACTTGGGAGGATAAATGCCATCAAGATGATTTTTCTACCACAAATACTATACTTGTTTCAAAATATCCCTGTTTTCTTAACAAAATCCTTTTTCAAGAAAATTGATTCAATTATTCAACCCTTTCTGTGGGATTATAAGACTCCAAGAATTAACAAAAAACATTTAACCAAATCTAAAACGAACGGAGGCCTATCCCTCCCAAATTTTATGATGTATTATTGGGCGTGTGCTTTTAAAAGTATAAACTCCTTCAACATTACTTATAACACACTTCCCACTTGGTTAGCCATTGAAATGGAAGACTGTGATCCATATTTACCTGCAGCATTAGTACTTTCACCAACGCTGCTTGACAAATCAAAGGACGTTCGAAACCCAATCATACATAATTTATTTCGTATATGGAAACAAATTAAATCGCACTTTACCCACAAAACATTGCCCCTTTCTTTACCAATTGCAAAAAACCCATCCTTTACCGCTTCTAATTTAGATCAGACGTTTTTTGACTGGAGGAAGTTAGGATTATGTTGTATCCGTGACCTGTACATAGAAGGTAAACTTGCCTCCTTTGCGCAACTACAGACAAAGTTCAAACTACACAGCAATAATTTCTTTAGATATCTACAGGTCAGAGACTATATCCAAAAACTCATGCCAGGTTTCGAGACACTACCGCAATCCACGCTAGATGAATGTTTCACTATACCCCCATATAAAGACAAATTTATCTCCAATATATACAACAAACTACAAACGATATCTTCCCCCTTGTCCAATAAATATAAAGATAGTTGGGAGAAAGACATGGGTATCCATATTCCTGATGCCTGGGAAGAATCTCTGGGCTCCATACACTCTTGCTCCAGTAATACGAGACATCGCCTTATACAGTTCAAAATTATACATAGGCTTCATTTTTCAAAACAAAAGATCCACAGCATTTTCCCGAACGCTTCATCAAGCTGTGATAAATGTCAGTCCCCCAATGCAACACTTTTTCATGCTTTTTTTTCCTGCCCTAAAGTCGCCAATTATTGGTCTGATGTATTTGCTATACTGTCAAAAATTCTCAAGACTAGATTGTCACCGGAACCATTACTAACTATCCTTGGCACATCGCAGTTATTCAAGAATTTGACTTCAGCCGAGCAGCGGTTAGTCTCTTACTCTCTCATCACTGCAAAAAAGTTACTTCTGAAGTCATGGAAAGGGCCGGCGATACCCACTGACAAAATGTGGCTCCGCGATCTATCCAATACCTTATATTTGGAAAACATTAGATATTTGCTGAAGGATAATCTCTCAGGTTTCTACAATACTTGGCAACCCTTCATAGACTTCTTACAATCAGTATCTGTATAAATACTTTCTTTTATTCTATTTGTATAGACTCTTATTTTACTTCTTACTACAAAATTGTATCCTGCTCCTGCAATGTTTGTTTCTTTTTCTCAGTTTTGTTTTGGTTTATATGTACATTTATACAAAATACTGAAGCCTCTTCTCTATTGTTGATTGAAAACTGTATAATATATATATGCTCAATAAAAAACTCTACAAACTAAACTCAGTATTGTGCCAAATGTCCTTGTTAGTCCTTAGTCTAGTTTTAGTCAAAATAAAACTCAATATATCTTAGTCAAGTTTTAGTCAAAACATTTTAGTCTTTTTAAATAAATTATTTCTGAGATTATTTCTGATAACCATTTCAGTCAAATAGTTATGACACATTCAGATGTTTTGTTCTCATGATGAAAAAGTAGAGATGATTGTAGACGAAAATGAAGTAGTAGTAGGGTGATGGGAATGGTTCAGGTTCAGTGAGGGTTTGGGTGAGCAAACAGAGTCTCGGTCAGAAGACTTCAGGTGATATGGAGTGATGAATGAAAGTAGGGAGACGGCAGGGTTTGATGCAACACCAGTGGAATTTTATTTTATCATTCAAGTTGATTTTGATTCAGTCTGGCATCTTGAGGCAGAGAAAATTTGGAGCCGTTCGCCAAACGACCGGGCCAATCAGCGTTGGTTGAGGCGGGTTTAGGTGTGATGCAACGAGGAGCTGGCGAGATCAGGATGGTCTCACGAGGCTCAGCAAGCGGAAGCAACGCATGCAAATCTGACCTGATCCAGACACATTTTCAGACAGCGGTAGCCCTGATTCTGTTAGCCGCTCGCTAATGCTTTTTTCTCTTGGATCCTTCTTTTGGAATATGGACCGGGAACCTGAAATGGGGCCTTTTATTCCTAAATTCTCGTTACACAAACGGCAAATATCCTTTACCTACATGTTGCTTGCTTGCTGAGCTAACGAGCTGTGCTTTGCCTGCAGCAGCAGGGGGAGCCTGGCTTTGTCGTGCTCTGTTGGTACGTCATACACTTCGTTGATCTGATTGGTTGATTTGGTCCGTCAATCACCAACATAGCTGGTGATAGACGGATGGTTTATCCAATCAGCTAACCAGTATTTTCGCCCCTTCCCAAACGTTCTCCAACGGAAAGTTCCCAGATGGATATGCTGAGCAAATGCGAAGCAATCCATCTGGCGGAGTCAGGTTAGTCTTGTCATCGTCTCGCCTTAGTTAGGGTTGGGGGATGTCCCCTTAATTGGCAGTTGGAGGGGGGGGGAGCGACAACAGTAATAACCTAATATATCAGCATTACTGAGATTAAACTACATTCTCGGTTATTACGGGTGCTCCGATTGATCGGTCACCGATCGGTGTCGGCCGATATTGGCTTTAAATAGTTTGATCGGTGGTCTCCATAAAGGCTGATCAGATAGGTCGATCAGATGACGCACTACCATGGATGTATTAAGAGCGCACTACTTTGCCTAGGAAATACCACAAGGCGGAAAGCTCCAAAGACATTTTAACACCACCAACCTCATCAGACATTTGAAGGTTAGTCACGGAAAGGAGTATGAGGAGTTTTCAAAGTTAGCTAACGCTAAGGCAGAGCGGAGTGTTGCAGCTCTGGCGCCACTCAAACAGCTGTTTCCCAGTGTGTGTGTGTGTGTGTGTGTGTGTGTGTGTGTGTGTGTGTGTGTGTGTGTGTGTGTGTGTGTCGGTCTGTGTGTGTGTGTGTGTGTGTATCTGTGTGTGTGTGTGTGTGTGTTTGTGTGTGTATTTGTATTGTGTGTGTGCTGAAGAAATGTCTGCAGTGATTGATTTTGAGCTAGGACAGAAAGCCAAACAATTACTGATACATTCTCTAAACATGTGTGACTGTTACATAATGGCGTAATTTTCAGTTCATAAAAGCGATCGGCATCGGCCGATATGTCTTAGCACCCTCGTTAATTAGCCTACTGTTGCTAACGTACATTCATAAATCCTACATAACACCGGCCCGTACCCACAGGACATCAGACTTACTTATTGATGCACGCACACAGTAGTGTCCATAAACTTGTGAGGGGAGAAAGGAAAGTGGGAAACCTGGAGCAGGAAAAGTTAACCCTCTCCTTGATTTCATGTTGTTTAAGGAGAATGACAGTTTAATTTCCCGTCCAGCGCCCGCAACTAGGTCTTACAGGGTCAGGCGCGTCGCACCCGTGGGGGATGTGGGTGTTTTAACACCCACACTTTTCCCGGTGGGAGGGTTGAACACCCACACTTTTTCTGCAGTTTTTCCGCAGTCGAACTGCCACCGTAGCTACGTCGTAGGCTGTGTGTAGCGATTGCGTCCATAGCAACGCTCTGTTTTTCATGGCAACGGTGTGTTCCCACTATGGCAACGCCAAGACCCGCCCTTCAATCACTACTATTGGCCAGGCGTCCAAGGTAAAGTGACCCCATTTGTTCAGGTCCTATCCCCTGACCAATCCGCTATCCTAACCATAACCACTCGAGGTGAAATGCCTAACCCCAACCAATCAGATGCTTCGGAGGGCGGGTCTTGGCGTTGCCATAGTGGGATTCGTAATTTTGCCAGCGGTCTTAACAGACCGCATCCAGTAATTTTAAGGAATAGGGTAAGGTAATGTAAGTATCTTTAGTGTTTGCCGTACATTTGTTATCACCGTTAATGTGTTACATCAATGTAAAGCGTAACTCTTTAATGCTGGTACAAATCGCTATCGTAATTAGGTAGCTAGCTAGATACAACCCGAGCTAACGTTAGCTAACAGAACCTATCTTTTAACATTAGGCTTTTAGCTAGTTAGCTAGGTTGTCTTTTGCCATTTGTGTTCGTAAAGTTTAATGTACGGTGGCATGTTCATCTCTTTTTATAAGCCGTTACTGTAGCTATATGCGTAGCAGAGATTTAGAAAATGATGTGTTTATCAGTTGTAACTACAGGATGGGAGGTAACTGCACCTTTTTAACTTCACTAGCAACGTTAAATGAAGGCTAATATGTACGAGTAGTTTCCCATGTAAGAAGTATAACGTTCCGTAACATTAGCAACGTTATAGCATTCATAATAAACGGATCATAATATAATTACGTATGTGCTAATTTGCCTGGTAAATAGCACAACAGATCTAAACACTGGGCATAGCCAGGTGAAAATGTCTTGTTGACATATAACAGTAAAAGACATAATGTAAAGGTCTGAATGGAACCCATTAGGCTACCCATGATCATTAATACATAGAGGCAGGAAGAATTGCTTTACCAGTACTGATTATTGAGTGTATTAAACCAGTATTAGTATTGCAGAGATGGGGTTTGCAGTATCAAGATGCAGAAAAGAAAGAGGCAGGAGAAGATTGACACTTTTTTCAAGAGAAATCCTGTAAGTGAAGTTGAAAGCTGAACGTTGAAAAATGTTGACATTAAACAGCAGTAGCCTATTTCCATTAGATATTGTTTGCATTTATTTCATGATATTACTTTTCAATATTCACTGAGGTTTGCTAGTGCCATAGCTGTACCTGTTTGGCCCTATTCCTTTACCACTGCCCATTATTACCACTTTAGGAGAGGAAGTTGCTGGAGGCATCAGTTTCAGAGAGAGCACAGGAAGGTTCACAGGTGAGCAATGAAATGAATGTTACAGTTTGTGAAAGAGGTCTATATTAGTATTCTGCTAAAATACAACACACTGCTTGTTGAATTTAAAACAAATGAAATGAAATAATTTCTAACGTTCTTTTATTGAACATTGACTTGAATATAAAGGCAGCACTAAAAAAGAATGACCATTACATTTGAATGTGCAGTTTTCTACTCATATTTTCTTTCACCTAAAACAAAAAGAAATCAGTTTTGTGTCTATAGCAATATGTCGCAGACTTTCACGATGTGTATATTGCGCCGGTTGATATTGCGATGACGATAAAAAAACGATATGTTGTGCAGCCCTAGTTCCGAGTGTGTTTTTATACTTTTCTAGTATCACTCATTTAAATGGGAAACTTTTTATATCTTGTATGTTATACATTTTGTACCCCTCTGTCATTGTATCCATCGTTTTTATTGTTAATAAACAAATCACATCCATCCCCCTCACTTTTGAAAAGCTTGCTACGCCCCTGTACAGGGTGGGGGGCGTGGCATCACGATGGTGGCTCTCCATCGTGATGTCGGCCAGCCATCACGATGGACGATGATATCGGCACAACCCTAGTCTTAGTCATGGAAAAAAAGGTCGTTAACGAACATATTTAGTCTCGTCTGACGAAATTAACACTTTGAACAGACTTGTATGTAATATACAAGAGATTGGTGGAGGAAGAGTGACGCCAAATTAGATCAATGCAAAGGGGAATTATCAATATCAATATGTTTTTGTGAACAGACGGATCAAAACTGAGTAAGGTCACATAAAAACCTGTTGAAACTGTATGAAAATCTATATAAGCATATAAAGAGAAATTAAAATCTTGTATTTTTAACTGCTCTTTAATGTTTAATTTCTTATACTGCACTGTAACTTTTATTCTCGTATTTTAATCGTTTTCATGTAAAGCACTTTGAATTGCCCTGTTGCTGAAATGTGCTATACAAATAAAGCTGCCTTGCCTTACTGCCTCATGCCTGAGGCGAGCGTGGCTGGTCGTCATAGCGACTATGGTTTCCCCCGACTCATTTCCTGTTGTCCTTCTCCATAAACAACGTAAAATCAAGGAGATGGTTAACTTTTCCTGCTCCAGGTTTCCCACCGTGGTCAGAAAGAACAGAGGAGACACTTTGTTTCACACTATGAGCAGGGCTCTCAAGTTTTGAAGACAGGCAAGAGTGACATTCTTGCCTGCCCCCCCTAATCATAACTGGCCTGGCAACCCAAAGGACAGGGTTCTGGTTCCAGATTTGTTTGGTGACCTATGATGGGGGGTTCTGGGGGTCCACCCCCAGAAAATGTTGAGCATTAAACACTTCACTTCCTGCATTGTGGTGAATTTTTATGCACCTATTAGTACCTTTTTCTGAATAAATATGCTGGAAATATCTTTATGTAAAGGGACACAAATTACAATTCAAATATAAAAACATAATGGAATATATTGCAGTAAGGCTCTCAGGTATTCTGTATTGCTTTCAAATATGTATTCTCCTTTGGATCAACTTTCCTAATTATATCTGAGTCAGCACACATGTAGCTTAGGCATCATTTACTCTTACCTTCTCTTTTGCATCTTTTGTTGGGGAAGTAACCTCCTTAAATGTGCATATGACAATTATTCACCTCAATTATACATTATTCATGTTAATGGATTAATAAACCCCTGGACTTTAATATTTCAGATGTGTTTGAGCAAGATTTTTTTGCTCATGTCCAAAACTTTGTGCACATTCAAAATATAACTCATCCCATCTGTGTTCTCTGAGATTTGGAGGAGTCGTGATATTTTGTGAAAAATAAAGTGATAATAGGATATTACAAGAATACAGTCACAATATTTCAGAAAATAATCCACCTGCACAATAGTCTGCTATGCATTACGTGATTGCTCTGCTGATACGGTAGACCTCAGACCTTCTAACAGACCAGATCCCCGTCTGGGTCTCTGGTCTCTAAACGAGACTACGTTTAGTGAAGTGGCTGAACGCTGCTCTACGTCGGAGGTGGAAAACAGAAACTATACGGCAGAATTAACGGAGCTCAAACGCAACACATCTGCCGCAGCATGTCGACAGCAGAGCGCATCAATAAACCTGAAGCTGCAGCTTTTTACAGCAAGAGTGGACACTAAGCAACGATTCATATTTGTCAGTAAACTTTTCAAAATACATTCAGGGCTACACTCAAAACATTTAAGCTGAAGCCTTGGCAAGATCAGCTGACGCCGCGTCTGGTGTAGCCACTTTCTTTTTTTTGATTGGCTGATAAGTGGCAGGCTCGACTAAGAACTCCAGGGAAGACTCTCTTGATTCCTGCCGGTTCCATAGTGAGAGCGGCGCGGCCAGAGAAAGTTTGGGCGCTGCGGCATATTAAATATATTATAAATAGTTTTCCCGCGTGAGAAATACAATGTGTGGCGGAAGTGCATGACAACAGACCGAAATGAGTGACTGTCACGCTCAGT
This sequence comes from Gymnocephalus cernua, assembly GCA_023631565.1. Taxonomy (NCBI): domain Eukaryota; kingdom Metazoa; phylum Chordata; class Actinopteri; order Perciformes; family Percidae; genus Gymnocephalus; species Gymnocephalus cernua. The sequence goes on from CM042430.1 coordinate 8,035,788, forward strand.
GCGTGACACTTAAGAGCCCTGCTATGACTCTAGAGTCACTACTCGATCCAAAGCGAATCGGCGTCACGTGCCTACTAGCTACGTGAGCGGTGTGCCCGGGCGTGTCTGTTTTGTTTCTGGTCTAGCTAGATCCAAAAAAAACGTTAATCTCACGCTAAAATCTTTTTTTACGGCATTAAAATGGGTTTGCGTTAACGCCGTTAATAATGCGTTAAACTGACAGCACTAATATATATATATATATATATATATATTTTCCCAAAAGAGATATAAGATTGGACAACAACGTTTACATCAATATAGTTTGATGTTGCGTTTCATAGCCCATTTATTATGTAAAGCTGTGTCTGTGTTTGCATCTCTTCTCTCACACACTCGGGCAACGCTTTGTGACTGGCGCGGAGAAATGCACGTCTGGTGTGAACAGCCAGGCGGCTGATCGGGCACAGATCTACGCATCGCTTTGCAGCGCTTCCCGGCGCTTCGCGGTCCCTGGTGTTAGCCACTTCTACAGAGTCCCCACAACCAGGCGTCAGTTGTGCCCCTGGCAAACAAATACCTCACTGAGCTGGGAGATGCATCCCAGAATGCACCCTGACAAAAATGTAGGCAGCAGCCAAATAATATACCATCAGCATCTCTCCGGGGTAACATTGTATGAACAAGTAAGAGGGATGAGCAGGAAAAGAGAAAGGCCCAAGGGGAAGAACAGAGAGAAAATACATCCATGGCCTTTGTACAGTCGTTTGACCTAGCCTCTCTCTTTAGCATGTCCTTAGGGCACTGGCTGTTGGTTATCAATGAAACCATACAGGGTCTAAACCCAACAGCAGAGGCAGCTGACTTACAGAACTCTAGCCTAAATTCCTATTTCGGCAACATTACAAACAGTGAACAATGGAAAGAGAATAATAATGTATGTAGAATTGTTTTAATTTGCCAAGTAGAAATACAGTAGTAACCCAATAAGTAGCATGAGCAGTGAGTACAAGGGTAAACTCCTCCACAACAAAAAAATTATCTATAGAACTCTCTATAAATAATGTGTATGATGATTAAAAAAAGGTTATATAAAAGACCTAAGTCATAAAAAAAGATGGATCAAGGGCATCAAAAACATTTTAAGAATGCAACTGTGCTTAGATATCAGAGAAAAAAACCATGGCAGCATACAGAAAATGCTAAAAAAAAATAATGCAGTCCTTCACTTTGTCCTTAGTTGAGGACAAGAAAATGCATATCAGCATGGGCCCTGAATCAATCAACAGTTCAGCTAAATTACCTTTAAACAAACAAATTTGCACAGAATCAGAATTTCAATTTTCCCTCAAATACTAAGAAGATTATCAGGAGCAGATTAGATGACACTGCTCTTGGAAGAAATTGGATGGCTTAGTAGAGAATGAACTTTACTGATGAAGCACAATTTGAGCATACTGTAGGCCCCTACAAAACTGGAAAATATGAAAAGCTTCATGAAAGAATCTGTGAATCCTGATGAATGTTGAAGAGTTGATTCTTTACAGCAGAGCATGTATTAAACCGGGTCCTATCTCAGGTACATAGCAGCATTTACGTGATATTTAATTAATCCATGTAGGTAAATTATCTGTCACTGACCCACACTATCCGGCGGTCTGAGTGCACACGGCCAGAAGAGCCTTTCTGGACCTGTAGGAGAGATTCATGCTCAAGAACATTTCAGCAAGACACAAGTATAGAGCCAGGTGATAAATATAGATCAATTCTCAGATCAATAACCCAGAGTTGTTTGGTGGTATGATATCTAACAAATCTAGAACCAGATTTGGGCGCCCGGATAGCTCAGTTGGTAAAGCGGGCGCCCATATATAGAGGTTTACTCCTCGACGCAGCAGGGCCGGGTTCGACTCCGACCTATGGCCCTTTGCTACATGTCATTCCCCCTCTCTCTCTCTCCCCTTTCATGTCTTCATCTGTCCTGTAAAAATAAAGGCCGAAACTGCCCCAAAAAAAATCTAGAACCAGATTTAAATATCAACTTGTGAAGTTTGTTGTTTGTATTTTCTTCTCAGAAAAACCTTTGGAACATGCCCTCAAAAGGAAAATAAAGTGTCACTCAATTATATAGAATGGCTAAAGGCAATGCCATACAGCCTATGCATGCATCCAGTGGGTCTACAGTAAAGAGCAAAACAAAAGGCAAGGACCTATTCCGTAATGTTTCAAGAGTGACACAAAAACACATTGCAACATTGTGACATTTGCCAAACTGTACCAGTGCCTAGAGGCGATATTGATCCAAGATTGATCAAACTGTGTAACAGCAGCAGCGGGATGCTTACAGTGAAGGCCAACCACACCTGAAAGCAGCTTAGGCCAAACAGTCTTTCATCTATTATGCATTTCCAGATATACTGATTGTCCCTTGACAGCAAAGGTTTCAAAGGTTTCGCTTTGCTAAGGCTTAACTGATTTTCATTCAACACTTTGAAACAAAAGTTAATTAATTTAGGAAAGCTTTGATTCTATTTTATTTTACCCAATATATACAGTATATTCAAGTGCTACAATGACAAAACATCTTTGTAAATCTTTCAGTGTGGTACAACATGAATTTTTAATGGCTTCTGAAGAAAACAAACTTCACAGAGCAGGAGATGGAAAGTCTTCCCTTAAGCCATCAGCTAAACGAAACAACTTATCTGTGATTGATATCAAGAGAGTTCCCCAACTCTATACTCCACACTTTATAAACAGAAGGAATGTGAAAGATGCCTTCTGGTTTTTACCTGTTAAAATATCTGTATAAAAACAACTGATAACAGAGATGAAGAGAAAATCAGAGATTTTGCCACAGAACTATCTACCAGGGTCTGACAAGGAGGAGGAGGTACCAAAGAGCAAACTTATCAAAACAAAGCAGAAGAAAACAACATACACTAATATATATATATATATATATATATATATATATATATATATATATATATATATATATATATATATATATATATATACACACACACACATACATACATACATACATACATACATACATACATACATACAACCCCAAATCAGAAAAAGTTGGGACAGTATGAAAAACACAAATAAAAAAAGAAAGTAGTGATTTCTAAATGTACTTTGACTTGTATTTCATTGCAGACAATGTGAACACAAAATATTTCATGTTTTGTCTGGTCAACTTAATTTCATTTGTAAATATACATCCTTTCCTGTCATTCAGACATGCAACACATTCCAAAAAAGGTTGGGACAGCAGCAATTTAGGGCTAGTAATCAGGTAAATTGGTTAAATAATGATGTGATTTGAAACAGGTGATGTCAACAGGTGATTGTAATTATGATTTGGTACAAAAGCAACATCCAAGAAAGGTCTAGTCCTTTAGGAGCAAAGATGGGCCGAGGATCGCCAGTTTGCCAACAAATACGTGAGAAAATTATTGAAATGTTTAAAAACAATGTTCCTCAAAGAAAGAGAGGAAGACATTTGCTTATTTCATCTTCAACAGTGCATAACAATTAAAAGATTCAAGGAATGATGAGGAATTTCAGTGCGTAAAGGACAAGGGCGCAAGCCTAAGCTGAACAACCGTGATCAAGAATCGTCATTCATCTATAAGCGATATCACCACATGGGCTCAGGACTACTTTGGCAAACCTTTGTCAAGTACCACAATACGTAGTTACAGCCACAAATGCCAGTTAAAACTGTACTGTGCCAAAAGGAAGCCCTATGTTAACAGTGTCCAGAAGCGCCGTCGACTTCTCTGGGCTCGGAGGTATCTGGGATGGACCATCACACAGTGGAAATGTGTACTGTGGTCAGATGAATCAGTATTTCAGGTATTTTATGGGAGAAATGGACGCCGTGTGCTCCGGACCAAAGAAGAAAAGGATCATCCAGACTGTTACCAGCAACAAGTCCAAAAGCCAGGGTCTGTCATGGTATGGGGTTGTGTCAGTGCCCTTGGCAAAGGTAACTTGCACTTCTGTGATGGCACCATTAATCCTGAAAAGTACATAGAGATTTTGGAGCACAATATGCTGCCTTCAAGAAGACATCTTTTCCAGGGACGTCCATGCATATTTCAACAAGATAATGCAAAACCACATTCTGCACATATTACAAAGTCCTGGCTGCGGAGGAAGAGGATACGGGTACTTTACTGGCCTGCCTGCAGTCCCGACCTGTCTCCAATAGAGAATGTGTGGCGCATTTTGAAGCGTGAAATGCGACAACGAAGACCCCGTACTGTTGCCCACCTTAAGACTTGTTTGCAGCAAGAATGGGACAAAATTACACCTGAAACACTTCATCACTTGGTGTCTTCAGTCCCTAAACGTCTTTTAAGTGTTGTGAAAAGGAATGGCAACATTACAAAGTGGTAAATGCTTTACTGTTCCAACATTTTTTGAAATGTGTTGCAAAGAAAACAATATAAATCATGAGGAACACATTAAATTATGTGCTGTTGTATTGTCTGCAATGAAATACAAGTCAAAGTACATTTAGAAATCACTACTTTCTTTTTTTATTTGTGTTTTCCATACTGTCACAACTTTTTCTGATTTGGGGTTGTACACACACACATATATATACACACATATATATATATATATACACACACATACATATATATATATATATATATATATATATATATATATATATATATATATATATATATATATACACATATACATATACATACATATATACACATATATATATACATATATATACACATATATACCCCGCTGCGCCGATTCTCTGACCAATCTCCAGGCGCAGCGGGGGCGGTATTACATTCAGTTTATCGCAGCGTTGTGACGAAAAGAGAGCTGATCCAGAAGGCAAAGCTCTCAATCTACCGGTCAGTTTTCATTTCAACCTCACCTATGGTCATGAAGGCTGGAGGTCATGACCGAAAGAACAAGATCCAGGGTACAAGCGGCCGAAATGGGTTTCCTCAGGAGGGTGGCTGGCGTCTCCCTTAGAGATAGGGTGAGAAGCTCAGTCATCCGTGAGGAGCTCGGAGTAGAGCCGCTGCTCCTTCACGTCGAAAGGAGCCAGTTGAGGTGGTTCGGGCATCTGGTAAGGATGTCCCCTGTGCGCCTCCCTAGGGAGGTGTTCCAGGCACGTCCAGCTGGGAGGAGGCCTCGGGGAAGACCCAGGACTAGGTGGAGGGATTACATCTCCAACCTGGCCTGGGAACGCTTCGGGATCCCCCAGTCAGAGCTGGTTAATGTGGCTCGGGAAAGGGAAGTTTGGGGTCCTCTGCCGGAGCTGCTGCCTCCGCGACCCGATACCGGATAAGTGGACGACGATGGATGGATGGATGGATGGATATTATGGCTGTCAGTTTAACGTGTTATTAACGGCGTTAACGCAAACCCATTTTAACGCCGACAATTTTTTTATCGCACGATTAACGTTCTTTCGGATCTAGCTAGACTGGAAACAAAACAGACATGCCCAGCAAAATTACGAATCCCACTATGGCCACGCCATGTCCCGCCCTACGAAGCAGCTTGATTGGTTGGGGTTAGGCATTTCACCTCGAGTGGTTAAGGTTAGGATAGCGGATTGGTCAGGGGATAGGACCTGAACAAATGGGGTTACGTTACCTTGGATGCCTGGCCAATAGTAGTGATTGAAGGGCGGGTCTTGGCATGGCCGGCCGCACACACTTGTTTGGGCTTGCGAGCCATGTAGCTACTGTAGACACGTCACGGCGATTATCTTCGGAGCGAGTAGCGACTCTAGAGTCATAGTGAGAGAAACAAAGTGTCTCCTCTGTTCTTTCTGACCACGGTGGGAAACCTGGAGCAGGGAAAGTTAACCCTATCCTTGATTTTACGTTGTTTATGGAGAAGGAGAACCAGGAAATGAGTCGGGGGAAACCATAGTCGCTATGACGACCAGCCACACTCGCCTCACGCATGAGGCAGTACTATCTACAATGGAAAATGGAGGTAACAGTGTTACATTGTGTGAAAGATTATTAGCTCCAAGTGTGAATATTAGTGTGAAATTGAACACTACATATATGCAAATGTTGTTTTCAATAAAAAAAACATTTGCACAAAGCAAGTCAATCCACTTTTCCATGTTGATAAGAGCATTAAAATGAGAAAATATAATGGGACAAAAAGAAATCAAGGGACATTTAGAATAAACATGTGTGATTAATCGTGAGTTAACTATGACAATGCGATTAATCGCATAAATATTTTAATCATTTGAAAGCACTAATATATATATATATAAAAAACGTATAGCCTTATATGCCAAACTTCCTGTTGAAGGCAGTTCTATAAAGTTGGGACCCTGACAGCACCTTTGCTTTATAATGTGGACCTTGGGATGACGAGCAGTGTTAGGCAGGATGATCTAAGGGGCCACATCTAATGGGTTTTAAAAGTTGTGATAATGCTTAACCACTGAGACCATTTTAATTTCATTTTTAATTTAAAGTTATCTTGAAGAGTTAGTCTGATTTTTGGCAGAAAGCACTATCTTAACTTCTTAACAAGAATGAAACCCAATCCATGTCAAATCCTTAAAGCTACATTGTGTAAGAATTTCTCCCATCTAGCGGTGAAATTGTATATGACAACAAACTGAGTATTACTTTTTAGCCCTCCCCATTCCGAGCGCATTTCAACTCCTACAGTGGCCAAACCCGAAATTATCTCTTAGTATCTCCATCGTTTCCACGCAGCTGTTCTAGCCGCTCAAATACTAACTTTGGTCTTGTTGCTTTGCCTGTCGCGTTGTCGTTTTTATTCTCTTTTTCGCTTCCCTGGCGAGTAATCTCCCCCTGGCATTCGTCACGGTGCCACTAGGTGTAAGAGGGCAAAAGGCGGAGGTATGTCCCTCCTTGGCTAAGGTATTTTAAAGATGGAGGCGCTACATGGCGGCCGTCATTCGAGCGACTCGCTCATATGTATTCTGAATGATTCTAAATGGCAGATTCTACGCTCACGAGAATACTTTGATTAGTTGGTGGAAGTAATTACACATGAATGAGCACATATTTGTGAAAGAACAAAGGGGTTTTTGCTAAGAATAAACTGAAAAAATTACACAATGTAGGTTTAAATATTGGGTGAATTTATACACTGTACAGCTCGAAAAGAGGTAATTTCTAAAAGTACTGTATTGTATTATTAAAAAGAGCTTTACAATGGTTCAAATGTTGATACTTTTTTTAAGAAGGGATTGAACAAGTGCACAAATATGATGAAGTTGAGGCTTGAGGTCAGAAAGATAATTTACTACTATTTTGTGATGTGTTGTAATTCACTGAGCATACCGACTTCTCTTGATCCTGCATTGTGTACGTCCACTTCGGAAATCCTCTCTCAAAAACTGAAGTCCCATCTAGTCACGTTTTGTAACCATGAGGAACAATGGTAATACTGTACTGTATGTAGAAGCATGATGCTTTATTCATTTGTTTTCCCGTAGGTTTTCTGCTTCTGAAAGGTGTGATAGTAGATCTATAATTTGAATCAAGCCTAATTGAATTGAATTAAATGTGTCTAGAAGACTGCTGCACGTTAGTGGACAACCTCCAGCAACTTTCTGAGTAGCTCTAAGCAACTTTATTTGGAGGGAGGTAAGCAACATGACATTCAGTATGCGTAGGCAAGTATGGAATAACAACATAAGAGGAGCAGTTTACCCAAATGAGGAAAGTCCCCCCCCCCCAACACACTTTGTGACTGCACTGTATACTGCTCACCTGAAGCAAATGACAAAAACATACTGTTGTCATATCTGCAATAATCCAAGCAGAAAATTCATTGCATCTCAATACCCCGCAACCCCCCCACCTACGGTCCCAAATATGCATTCTTTAATTATCGTTCTGCTTATTTTTACTTACAGGGGGCTGGAGCTTATCCTAGAATTCAGTTGGCAAAAGACAAAAACTCTCTGGGCAGAGCACCAGTCCATCATTGGAGCTGACTCAGACAGACAGGGAGTTACTCACTCTCACATTCATACCTATTAGCAATTTAGAGCCCTCAATCCAGCTAACAGTATGTCTTGTGGACTATGGACAGTATATTCACGAGAAATAAATGTAAACTGCACAAACGCCTAGCAGACGGGACAGCTGCGCTTCTAGTTTTGAGCTGACAGCTAGCTACTGCTAGCCTGACAAGCCAGACCCACATCAAGATGTTGGGTCTGGGAACTCTCCACTGACAGGGCTCAATCCGAGGGGCGGGATAAACGGTTGTCTTTCAAATTCCCTCTGCATGGATAGCGCTACAACCAGGCCGAGCAATGCAGAAGGTGGCGGAGCTAGTTGATAGATTAAACTTTTGCCATATCCGGTCGGCACATCTTCCTTTTTTCAGAATGACTTCAGTGCCGTTCTTTGTTCTTTTCTCAAAGAAAAGCTTAACTCCAAGTCTTCCAGAAGACCGCTGTTCACCAGCAGCAGCAGCAGCAGCCGTAAGCCCGCCCACCGACTCTATACACGATGTGATTGGCCGGACCAGAGTTTGGTTTTTCCAGCTCGCAAGCCAACGGAGAGTTCCTACACCCCCATGGCTGCAAATTAAATTTTCTGCCGCTAGGGTGCGTCTAGATTTCTAGGCTAAGCTACTGCACCATCATGCCACTGATTATTTTATTTGTTTTAAATATGCACAATTGTAATTAGGGCTGTAACAATATGCAATATGAAACCAAAATCGCGACACTTAGCTCCACGAATCTGTGTGAGTGAGAAGGCAGAATCGCGACGCACCCGTTCCAACTCCCAGAGTTATCCTTCCCGTCCTGATGCAATGCTTCCACATCTTTAAATTACTATTAGTATTAGTCGTTTTGGTGCCTTATCCCCCTTTTGTCGGGTAAATTTAGCTAACTGTAAAGACGGCTAAAAGCGAAGGGTAATGCTAACAGAGGTGTAACGTTACGAATGGCCGCTGTTCTGACTCGGGTGCCTGGGTCTGTTTCCCGACGGTTCAGTAAACTGCCGTTTGTGTCCTTAGCACCGGAGTTAAGTGCTGACTGGGTTTGGATCGCTGTGTAATCATAGTGGCTGGCTGCTAGTTGGCTGGGGGCTGACTGTGGATGTGTTCCCAGGCCGGAGCTGTTGTCAGCTCTCATCCCGGCTGAAGCCTTGCAGCACCGGGAGAGTGAGGCAGACAGACAGGGGTGTGCTAGTGGGCTAAATTACCATTAGATTAGTCGTCGATCCGTACCGTTAACATTACTGACGAATTTGTGGGTTTTTTTATTTTTTTTATTTATCCTTTATTTAACCAGGTGAGTCAGTGAGATTAAAATCTCTTTTACAAGAGACACCTGGCCAAGATGCAGCATAAAAAAACATAAAGAATAGTTTCCAACACATCAAATATACATACATATATAACATAAGACCCTGGGCTGAGAAGGTTAAATACAACTTTATAAACAGTTACACTGACCAATGTTCACCTGCTCCATATCCCTCAAATTTGAAGCAAACTGTCTATAAGAAATTAAAGTGGTCAGTTTCAACGATTTCTGAAGAAGGTTCCAAGCAGAAGGTGCTGCAACCATAAAGGCTTTTTTGCCTGATTCTGTTTTGACACGGGGTACCAACAAGTGTAGGACATAATTTGAACGTAATCCATAATGGCCGTGATTTGTTGTTAAGAGGACAGTCAAATAAGTAGGAGCTAATCCAAGTAGCGCCTTATAAATGAAACATAGCCAATGAGTGTACCTTCTTGCATAAAGAGAGGGCCATTTAGCTTTATAATAAAGAATACAATGATGTGTCCTATAACCACAACCAGTGAAAAAACGCAATGCACAATGATACACGACATCCAGTTTCTTCAAACATTGGGCAGAAGCATTCATATATGTCAGATCACCATAATCTAATATGGGAAGAAAAGTGGCCTTCACGAGGTATTCTCTAGTGCGAATGGACAAGCATGATTTTGATCTGTAGAGATAGCCAAGATTTATCTTAAGCTTCGAGACCAGATTGCTAACATGGGTTCTGAAACATAGTTTAAAGTCAATGATTATACCCAAATATGTATAACTCAATTTCATTTCCCTCAGAAGTTGAGATGCTTGAATAGCTCTGGTTAGCCCAGAGTTGTTAACCGTGGTCAAAACAATCATACTAAAAATAAGTGTTGAATGATGTCGTAATCTTATGTTACCCACCAAGAATTAGCTAACGTTATAGACCAAGCATTAGCATTAGCTACTTGTCAACAGCACCTTTACAGTAGGCACCAAAGCACTTTTCCTCTTCGGTCCCCCTACAGGTTAGAAGCTGAATTGTCCATTACTGTTACCATTACCATTATTCTTATGTCTCATTCGAATGAGTTAATGAACCACTGAAACGATTTTGGAAACATTATTTTAAGGTACAAAATAATCTTTGGTGTTTGATCAATCAATACTGAAATCAATCAATATCAATAAATAAGGTCTCTGTTGTATTACTGTGTTGCAAAGTGGCATGTAATCAATGACAGAACGATGCCAGGTGGCAGGAAAAAAGTTGTATTACGTTTACTGAGTATAACTCTCCTCCAGATGCACAGAGCCCTTCTCCTCACCCTTTGTTCCCAAAGAACCCCAAACTGGCTCTGTGGCCAATGGCCATCTGATGTATTTACTGGCCACATTGATGAGCCTCGCCACCTTGCTCCTATATTTAATGTTAAGTTTACTTTGCCAGGTATATATTCTATGATGACACTTTTAATGAGGGATTTATAGGCTTGAAAAATGTACTTGACTTCCGTAAAAGCTATTAGGTATTAAATGTAACATACATTTCTCGAAAAACACAATCCACAATCTGACATAAACAAAGTTTACCATCTAAAATAATTCCTAGCAACCCTGACTCCTAAAAATTGTTTATATACAACTAAACATAATGCCAACAGGATTACTTCTTGAGTAAGTAGCTTGAAATTTTTTTTTAACATATCAGGCAAAAGACAAGCTGCAAAAGACACTGAACGTTTCAGTAAATTTAGTAATACATAAACAGAATTTCTAAGTAACAAGGTTGACTCCTAGGTACTTCAAGTTGGTCATGACTGGCTGAGTGGCAAAGTCCTGTTTGGAGCAAATGGTGCTGACACCAAGTCTGGAGAGCAGTCACACATGGTTCAGATAGGCCAGCTCTCCAGTCACATTAATTATTAGCAAATTAGAGCCCTCAATCCAGCTAAAAGTATGTATTTGGACAATGAACAGTATATCCACAAACTCCACGACTAGCAGACTGGACAGCTGCGCTTCTAGTTTTGAGCTGACACCTTGCTACCATCATGCCACTGATTGTTTTTAAAATATGCACAACTTTAATAAAATACAGAGAAAAGATAAAAAGGGAGTGTCTTAGAAGTGAGCAAGCCACCTGCCTGTGGGTGTCAGAAGCATCCTGTAGCGCCTGCCAGAATTTATCTTCTCGACTCTGGAAAGCAGAGGATTTAAAGGTTCTTCTGAGATTAACAGAGCCTTTCTCCTCACCCTTTGTTCCCAAAGAACCCCAAACTACTTGATAAATTTACTGGCTCCAAAAAATATTCCACAATAATACAGAAACAAAGTTTACCATCTAAGAAGATTCCTAGCAACCCTGACTCCTAAAAAATATGTTTAAATACAAATAATTTACAACACCAAATACGATTTGGTGTGAAACGTAATGTCAACAAGATAACTTCTTGAGTAAGCAGCTTGAAAACATTAATATTTACGTTAATATATCAGTGACACTGAATTCATCATTAACATATTTAATTTGTTTTCGACAAATTATCCAAAAATACAATATCCACTTACTGTACAGCATTATTAAAACTTGTTTTTGGATAGGTTTGGTCACTAGCAGCACTTTGCACAGGAAAGATCATGGTCTTGGTTTAATAGAGAAAGAGTCTGTAGTGACATAAAACACAAGACTTAACCACAGACAGGACTCAGGATACAAACCCGGTCTCTGTTGGCAAGGTGCTGCGCTCTGTATGCCCATCATCCACCACAACCAACTCCCTGACACGCTGGTGCGGTACATAAGTGTCACTTCATTCACTCAAAAAGATACTGTAGATGCCTCTTAGGGAAAGCAATTTAGTAATGCAGTGTTTCCTTTACGATTTGTTTTAGCAGTGAGGCCAGGTCTGTCCAAACAACAACTGCAATGTGAGCGGCAGCCAACAGGGGGGGTGCATTATGTCAGCAGGATAATTTAAAAGGCAACTGCGGCTACATGCGTCTGCCCTATTTCTGATACCATGGCGGCAGAAATTTTGCCAACATCAACATAGAGGAAACACTGATGCATAAACAGAATTTCTAGGTAAGTGATTCCTAGGTACTTCAAGTTTATTATTAAGGGCTGAGTGGCCTATTCAAATAGATAATCAGCTAAAATCCAGTGCACTCTGCTGACACAAGAGGTGCATCTCACTTCCCTTATTCGACAGCTCCTCAGCTGAACCGGAAGTTGTTCTGTCCCTCCTTTGTCTCCGAGGATCGAGGAGAGATCCCAGAGGGGCAATGAGCGAGGAGGAAGCTATAAGCAAGGATACACGATAGCAGCCTTCCCGGAAGCCGTGCAGCTGAAAGAGCTGCTAACTCCGCCCATACACTTCAGAGGAAATGACGTCTCATCCCTCTAAAATCACATTTCCTTGTTTACTCTTTCCTGCCATGAGTTCCTCGCGTCTCTCTCGTGCTTCCTCGTGGGACAGACTAAAGTGGTTTTTATGGTCGTGCGTAGAATCGACGGTGCAGACCCTTCTGTGTCTACGCCGGACCCTATGCCGTAGCCTGACGTGCACCTCTCAAAAAATTTAACTACGCCGCTGCGACGCACGTCGCTTGGCCGTAGCGTTGCATTTCCCCAGACTCATTTCCTGGTTCTCCTTCACCATAAGCAACATGAAATCAAAGAGAGGGGTAACTTCTCCTCCTCCAGATTTCCCACCGTGGTCAGAAAGAACAGGGGAGACACTTTGTTTCTCTCACTATGACTCTAGAGTCGCTATTCGCTCCGAAGTTAATTGCCGTCACTCTCTCACTTCCTCCTTGCTCTAAACCCCCCCCCCCCCCCCCCCCCCACACACACACACACACACACACACGCCAGCTCGACGCACACACCAGCGCACAAGTATAAACATCAGACCACTTACGTAGGCTACGGTGAAAGCTCTGCGTGGAGCCTCCGCACAACCGTAAAAAGGCCTTAAGACGAGGCAAGTGGAGGAGCCGGGGATGCAATGTAAGGGAAGTGGTATGTAGAGCAGTCAGTTATGCCAACTCTCCAGTCACATCACCCCGATACAAAAAGCCAGCATCCTGACTAATTAGGCTTTTGATACAACAATAGGTCTGTGAAAAATGTTTCACCTTAGGGCTTTTCTTTCTTTATTTGGTTTTGATTCAGTAAAATTGCAAAAGCATGTTGTAATCAGAAACAACAAATATCAGTGATTACGAATCATAGCCCAATGTGCATCATTGTGCCTGACATAATTGTAGCAGCATAATGACATTAAGCTAATGAAAACAATTAATTTGGCAACTATTAGTGATCATATATTTAACAAAGCAGAAAGGACATAAAATAGTGAGATTCTGTCAATGTCTCATTGAAAGTATCTCAGCATGCTTGTGTGCTTTATATCTAAGCAGCCAATTTTAAAGTCATATCAAATAAATCGGCCTCTGTAAAGGACTGAGAAAGTAACAGAATCACCTGTAAAATCACTGACACATTGGGAAGGGAATAGCGTAGTAGGAAGAGTTATCCACCTGTCAAGAGTATTTTCTAGGGGTGTAACAATACACTCAGCTCACGATTCGATATGTATCACGATACTGGGTTCACGATACGATAGCCTATGTATCACAATATTTTGAATAAAATGCAAAAATTCAACTGAAAATCAAATTACAGATTTATTTAACATTAACAGTGTTCAATAACTGTCTTGTTATACATACAACTTAAAGAATGTACAATACTTCAATATAAATCAAGATTTAGTTTAACCTTCTGTATGTAAAATCAACAATTGACTAGGTGTCACTGACCAATAAAACTGAATTGTATCATGAAATTAGAATTAGGATAGCCCAAGAGATAACTTCTTTAAGCAGTAAAAGTGCAACAAAAAAAAACACCACACAAGTAGTGTCCTGTTCAAGTAATTTCAACACAAAGAGCTCTTTTTTTTACCCTGACCAGTTCGCAAAATCCAACATTGTCGACGACGGAGAATGGCCTCATGTCTTTTGCGATAAAAACTCCGATGCACCTGGTTATTTCTTGAGCTTTTGCACTTGACTGAGACCACGTTGAAGCAAAACTACGTTCTATAGATATTTGTCCTTCTTTCACTCTGTTTTTCGCACCTGGTTGCAGGAGTTTGTCTGTGGTACCGTTTTAAATGACACATCATATTTGTTGTGTTCGACGTCGTGTATAACAGTGTTTGCTTACAGTGTTTACACACAGTTCGTGTTTAGTCTGTTTTTTTACCATCCTCCTGTTGAGTAACTGGAAAACCAAAATGGTGCCAGACGTCGGACTTGTAAGTGGACGGGGCATCCTCTATTTCAATTTCAGTCGAAGTCAAACTCATTTTGCCCTGCTACTGCTCAGTTCAAGCGATTCATTTGAGCGTTGATGCAGTGAATGCAAGCGTTACGCGGGTGCGGTAGCTCAACCAATAGGGTTAAACAGACGTCGATATATCCTTCTTCTTCTTCTATCTTTTAAACTGACCTTTGTTGATCTGAAATGAAGACAGATTCAGCAACTGCATGGCATATTTCTCGCTTAAAATGTTTTCAGAAACACGTTTCAGTGAACTATTTTAGTACAATATGAGATCGTATTCTGAACAAGCCGCACTGACAGTCTGGCTTTGAATTTCCGGAGAAAACAAACCCATGTGACGCATTCGTCCAATCAGCTGCCGGTTGTCATTTCTTGGGCAACAATACAGATTAGCGACGCCTGCTTTTTGATGTGTCCCGAGGCAGTTTTTTGGACCTTGGGGACGCGACTGATCATCTCGACTGGCTTTTCTGCTTTTCTGCCAGTCGGCCGTCTGGTATGTGTGTCAGCACATATATGGTGGTAGTAAAAAAAAAAAAAAATTAGAATAATATCTCTACCTCTACGATACATATCGTAACATTTTTGCATCGCGATAAATCGTACCACGATATATCGTTACACCCCTAGTATTTTCTGGAAGGTTTTCAGTAGGGATGGGCATGATTAATCGACGATCGATAATTGATCACTTAGAATTTCGTCGATCACGTTAATTTGTCATTGATTAAACTAATGCAGGTTGCATTGCGTAGTGTGAGTCTTGAAGCAATGAAATGAATTGTCACTGTGTGGCAGCAATTAAACATTTTACCCCCCAGGGGCACCATAGGCTACTCAGTTACCTGCAAGTTTCTGTTTTGATTTCAAAAGTATTCATGAAGAGGTCACAGCGAAGTGTGGCGTGGGACCATTTTGATTTAAAAAACGACTTAGTTCACTGCAAACACTGCGACGCCGTGTATAAGTACAACACGGCCACGACTCAAATGATGAACCACATATGATGCACCACATCCGTACATCCGACATCCAACCCTGGTTAATGTCGGGGGCGGTGCGTCCTGCTCTCAGTCTCAACCTAGCATCAACTCGGCGTTAGCACGGAGGAGCTGCGATGCACAACGAGCAGAGGAAATGACCCGAGGGATCTGCATGTTCATTGAGATGGATATTGGAACCAGCATGTCACATTCCATCACGAAGTACCATCACCAGACTGGTAGACACTCACTGCGAAGAACAGAATAATGTTCCCCGGCCCGACTGGCCAAGTTAGCGCGGAGGTACCTGTGCATCCCGACCGGCGGGTGTGTTCGGCGGCTGGACTGACAGTCACCAGGTAGTGGTCGCGTCTGACCCAGATCATGTCAACCTGCTTATTTTTCTCAAAAACCAGTAGACTGGTGCAGAAGTTGTATGTGAGTTACTGGTTATTTTTGATTAGGCTTTGTCCGTGCCTTGGATAGTTTTGAGTTACATTTTGACAAAACCTGTCAGATCTAAGTATTATTATGTTTTTGGTTAAGTTATTATTTAACATAATTCTTTTTATTTATTATTTTGGAACAAACGAGGGTCTCTGTTTAAGAAGGCCGGCTGGCAGCAGCAGGTTCCACTGCTTCAGAGCACCGAGCACATATATCTTCAAGTTTAGCCTAACCTCCAGTTTAACTGTCACAAGTTGTTCTTCTTGTAATTAAGATCTCATCGAGGAAAAACACGCTGTATTTTTGTATTTTCATTGCGTTTTTAATTTATAAAAAGTTTAATAAGTAATGAATTTTAATATAAAAAATATTAATGATTAATCGATAGTCGATCGTTAATTCTCTCGACGATCGATGAAGAAAATTTAATCGAATGCCCATCGCTAGTTTTCAGTAAAACTGTATGTTTGGTAGAGGATTTCATTCCCCCTTTATAGAGATTTGGCCAGCCAGGTGAAGCATGTCAAATAGTGGCTCTGGTCAGCTTGACTTCATATCTACATAGGCTATCTCTGTAAATGAGTTCCAACATCCATAATGTAGAAATGTATCAATCCACTCCTGCAGCAAAATCTTCTCCCGTTTTTTTACCCACGCAGTAGTAAACTCATATTTTCCTCAAAATCTATCAAAAATTGCATACGCATTTCATACACAGTCCACTGAGACATACATAATCAACTGTATTCACAACCTACAAACATAACCAGCAAACCGCAGGAGCTACGAACAAACAGTATTTTGCTATATTTTTAAAATTGGGTAAAATATGAAGATGTAGATTCAGTAGATGTAGATGTGATCATTCACATGGATAGTGGGTATGTTGATTATGTTGCAGGCAGCAGTGGTTTGACACATTTCGTTTTGATACTTTTTCCCACCTTTAAAAGATTATAACCACTAATCCATGCAACTGGTATTAAATTGAAGTGGATAACAACTCCGCCACTTAAAGTATCACTTTAAGGAAGCCAAGTTAAGCCTGGTAATAACTCTGACCTGACATGATAGTCAGGGTACAGTGCATTTCATGCTTTTTTGTTAACATCAACCGGGTGTTCACAGCACATGAGAACTCTGTTACTCCCACGTCAGGATTAAGATGAAAGATGCTGTTAGAGCTTTTTCCTAATTTCATAGGGCACACTTTTCAAAATGTTGTCTTTTCACAGCCCTCTCCATTATCCATACATACAAGTCATACTTGATCATGAAGATGCAGGCTGTTGACTAATGCAACTTTTTTTGTCAGAGAAGTTCATTGAACGATTCATACCAAGTGACAATTAGTAAAGAAGAAAAACTCACTCTTATTTTCTCATCTTGGAGAAAGTTATGAGTCAGCTGACAGGTTGCAAAGGGGGTGACTACTGTGAATTGCATATCTGAGTATGAGATAAATCTAGTCTGTTTCCAACGTTATGGTCAGAAACAGCAGGCAACAAGCAATATTGTTTTCACGTTTGGCTTCATATGGACGGCGAAACCGCATACGTGCGTATCGATGATGTCATCCCCACACACCTCGGCCTAACAGCTCCGCCTTCAACCCAGCTGACGGCGCTAGCAGGGACGCAACGCTGCTAGCTCGCTAATCTGTCTGCTTATCAACTCCTTGAACGGATTATAGTAACTTTTAGCACTGCTTATTGTAGAAAGGCTACCGCAAGAAAAACGTGTAGCTAGATTATCAAAAAGACATCGGATCATTGATGTTTGTGTGACTGCCAATGTTGATGTTAGCTAGCTGCAATCATGTCCGATAGAATGTAAACAAAGTTTACATTCTTTTTCTAGGTGGCCTTTATATAACGAGCAGTGGTGTAAGTTATTAAAGTCTAGTCCATGGATGTGTTAAGCTAAGAGAACTAGCTAACAGTCATGTTATGAACTTTTATATACTGTCTATGGTTATGAAAGGAAGTCACTGAAGGCTGCTCTTCTTCTTCGTTCCGTTAATTTCTGTAGCAATAACAGCGCCGCCTGCAGGCCTGGCATATGAAGTACCGTGTTGAGTCATTTACAGATGGATTCATGTGTACGTGAATTTTCTTGAACCGAATCCAGGGAAGACGGATGCGTTTTCATCCTAACGTCTTCGTCTGGATGGGGCCTTAACCTTATGTACAGCTGAAAACAGCAGCTGATGATTCGACTGAAAAGACATAAAAACAACTTGATGACCATAGTGTTTCACACCTTAGGGACACAATTTTGACCTAATGATCTAAAATCTAACACACTAAACTAAGGACCAAGTAAGTCTATTGTTGCTGACAACTTTTGGGCTATTTCAAGCCAAAGAGGACACATTATTCTGTTGAGATTATAGTATTAAAATAAAATATGTTTTGATGTTATTGGGATTTTTGTCATATGTGTGTATGTAAACTGGTTGCCAGCCTGTCAACCAGTAAATAAACAAACTGTCTGAGAAACAATATTTTGACATCTACTTGTAATGTGTTTGGAAAGCCTCCAGATCCCATGACCCTGAATGATGCAGTAAATTAATTAGGTAATGTCATTTTGATTGGAGAACTCTGGTACAGAGTGAAGTATGTACGTACAGAGCTGCTTTTTCTTCTGAAGGTGTTTTGTGTTTACTTAAACTAAGATTCATCTTTCTGATGGCCGGGCCCATTTCATAAATCAACACATCTCAAACATCTAAGGAGGGTTTCAGCAGGCAGTTCAACAAGAACGGCAGCTAAATAACAAAACAAAAAAAGAAGAAATAAAAAATAAAATAAGACCCTTTTCATGATAGAGGATTCTGGTATGAACATCTAACTACATTGTCCCCCAAGATGCTCCTTGGAGGAGTAGAAAAACATTATATTTTCATTACTCCACAAATTGGACCCCATGAGATTCAGTTATGAATCCTTCTGGATCTTCAGGCCCTCTCTGAACTTCAAAAATAACCTGGACTTATAAGCACAGAAATGCATATAGTCATGGCATCTTACAGACCGGAGGGTTGTTTGCATGACAGCTTCCTCCACCCTCATCCCTGGCTAGTATTATCCATGCACATTTTGTGATGCAATTTGGTCCCAAGATTTCTGCATTAAATGTGGTTCATTTGTATTTACATAATTTGGGTGGAGGTTGTATTTATGTTTGCAAACACATCAAGTAGAATCAAATTCACCTGATATCTTAAATAGCTAACCACAGCAAAGCACTAATTAAATCTGTCATTCAAAAGTTTGGAACCTGTATCTATGACTGAGAAATGTTTGGATAAAGTGTACTCTTCTGGATGTTACATACAGTATAAGAGCATCCACAAAGTATTCTGAAATATAGGTAAGGCACAGAGGAGCAAAAGGCAGCTGTGACATCAATTCTCTGCCTTCGGTGGCTCAATATAATAAAGCAAAATGAAGAAATAATTACATTTGATGGTGCACTGTCTAGACAATAAGTGTTGAAAAACATCAGTGTAGACTACAGTGTGGTATTCCGTGTGCACATTTCCTGTGGAAATAGCACTGCAAAGTTTGACGGGGCAAGGTGTCGGAGACGGCAGTTTAACTCTCATGTCTGAACATGCCAAGGGCTACAATTTGTCTTGCTTCACAAAGTGGATTTCTGTTGTGCCAGAACAGGTCGTAATTAATCTCTGGTGTGCTAACAAGGGGAGGCCAACTATTGCAAACAGGTTCTGGTGTGCTAGTCCTGTCGATGGTCAAGGCTGGCTCTAACGTCTCTTCATATCATGTTGAAACTGTACTAGCATACCATCGGCTCAAATCCCAAACCACCTTACTCTGACAATCATTACTTTGATGACTCACTTCGCTGCAGCTTTAATAATAGGCTAATAATAACCATACAATGAATCATGAGAATTGACTTTCCAGGCTTAAAAAGTGGAGAAAAAACAAAGCTATACACAAAATACCTCTCCTAGGTCAGTATCAATCTGGGTAGAGGGCGATGACCATTACATTTCCACAAATACTCAAACTTAAGTTAGGAGCAGGTCCATCAAGGATTGCTTTTACCAGGCTGCTAAGGATCTGCACAAGCCAAATTATCACCAAACACTGACCACTCCTTGAATCCTCAGTGCTAGCAATTCTGGGCTCCCAGAAGACACCCTAAAAACTAGGTCCAGGCCCCCTGACTTCTCCCACAAACACTAGCAGCAGCAGATGTCCCCTGCCTCTGCTCACTTACATCACTGCATTTCAACATGAATACCGTTTGAAATAAAGTGTGCACCAGCAGGCTATAAAGCACTCACATTGCACTTTAATCCCAGCAGGTATGCACTTTACCTTCACTGACATCATCCACACCAGTGTGCCTCATTTACAAGCAAACACTGGAAGTTGGGACTTTGTTTAATAACCTGAAAACTTGAGATCTGGCTTTGTATTAGTAGGCTATGCCCTCATCCTCAACCCACCTTGTCTGTGTGCATGTGTGACTTTTGGATGCTGTTTCCTCTTACATATCCCGGGGCACTTATCAGTAGGCTACTGAAAACAATTTAATAATCATTTGCACAGTCTCGATGTTAAAAAAGCATTATTTAGCCATATGTCAACATGATATTCAGTTGTTGTTGCCATGGAATAACATTCTTGATTAAGGGTAAAGCAATAGTCTTGGAAAAAACGTTTACTTACCAAATTCAGCACCGTTTCAACAATATCCCGGTTGTTAACCTCTCCGACCTGGATCAGTCCGATGACAACTGCAAATTTCATTTTAATATTCCGGATTGGAACCGATGGATTGATAATCCCAGCCGGGAGCACCACTGAACCTGAACCGGACATCATCATTGTCTCGCCGGTGGCAGCGGAGACTGCAGCCGCGTGTTGCCTGTGACCTGGAGGAGGTTGTCGGTCCGAGAGCGACATCGACCCCGGCATTGTCACCGGCGGTCTCTCGCTTGTCATTTCCACCTAAACCGGGCGGCTTCAGAGGCTAGTTGCACGCTTCCTCCTGGTAATAAATCCAATCACTGCTCAGGAAACAAAAAAAAGAAAAGAAAGCGAGGAACACTCGCGAAGCCGTGACAAACAAAAACAAGAATATTCTCTCTCTCTCTCTCTCTCTCTCTCTCTCTCTCTCTCTCTCTCTCTCTCTCTCTCTCTCTCTCTCTCTCTCTCTCTCTCTCTCTCTCTCTCTCTCTCTCTCTTCTCTCGGGAGTTTCGGTTAGAGAGTCCGGTGTGTTGTCGGTGCCAGCCGGTTACTGAGCAGACTGACCTGCGCTGTGTATACAAAGCTAAGCTGTATGCATGTGACTGAGAGTGCCGCTCTCTATAACGCGCGTCTCCGTGTCAAAGACAGTATGGTCCGTGCTGCTGTCACCGCCATGTTGCCGCCCCCTGCCTGCGGTTCCACTCTCACAACGCCTGCGCCGGCTGCGGTGATGGAGCTGGAGAGCTGGAGCTCCGCTAGCAGCTCGGCCGTTTCCCCGTGCTATCCACCGGGCAGGTGGGAGCAGCGGAGTGCTTCTTTGAAACATGCTCACTTGGTATTACCTGGCCAAGCAGAAGATAAGCAGTGGGTTTATATTGCATTCCACATCTACGCCTATGTTTATAAAGTTAGTCTGTTAGTCAGTGAAGCCAAACCGGTAGGCTATTAATTACCGTTGATAGTTAAACTAAAACGAAAAACATTATCGTTATAGCTACAGCACACAAATGTAGCCTACACCTTACAATTCTGCGAGAAAGTGCGAATTAGCCTTTTATATACTGTCTATGGAATTAGCCAGAGGGTTTCATTTCCCAAACAAAGATGGCATCCGGAAGTTACCTGACTTGTGTTTCCTGGCGGAATGCATATAAATAAATAAAACATAATACAGTTGTCTGGTTAAAAAAATAAATATCCAAAATGCGAGTTGTCATAGTTAACTAGGACTATAGTTAGTCTTAAAAGCACATGTGTAGCCTACCTAATGACATGAATAATGGCTTTGTTCTATTTAAGTGCCCCAGTAGTGAGCTGCTGGCACACATATGGAATGATTAATAATAATATTATTATTAGTTACGCCTATTGGTGTGTGTGGACAAAATAAGATAGAACTTTTTTTGTTCTGGGGAAATTGCAAAAGGACACCTACAAGCCAATCAGAAATGAAATATTTCCGCTGCAACAGCTCATCAGAGCATATTAATTTAGCCCAACTTATTCTGAAGGGTTTCAAAGTGGTGTCATATATTTTCAGCCCTGTGTTTATACTCTTCTATCTATAGGCCCTTTGAGTTTACAGATTACATTAGCCAAAAAAAATGCATTATCCTTCAGCAGGTTTTCTCAATTTGTTATCATGAACAAAAAGACCTCATGCATTTTTGGTCTATTGGGGCCTAGCCAAATATATTGATCTAGTTGTATGGCCATGTAATATTGTATTACAATAGATATTAGGTTAATTCATTTCTATACATTTTAATGGCAAATAGTGTTGACTATGGCTTTTATCAATAGGTTAATTATTTGATTAAGCGACTTTGCTGCAACGTTCAGCCATTCAGGCTGTCTTTCTGACCATGCATGATTTGCACATTTGAACATTGTGCCTGCACTTATGCAAACATCTGACTAGAATTCTTATTATTATCCTACAATTTCTTCCTCTCTTCACATAAATGTATGATGGTTTCATTACAGTTTGAGCTTCAAGTACAGTTCATTGATCAGTCTGTAAGGCACAAAGGTGACCCTGGATAGTCATATGCAACGCATTACAACAAATCCTATTACAGTGAGATTAATTCCCTTCGTTTTCTCCCAATGATCCTGGTGAGTTAGTAGCAAGGTCAGATCGTTGACACATCACTTTGAACTGGTAATTACAGGCAATATTAGTGGATGTTCATGAATTGCTTTGTTTTACTTTTTTTTTTAATGATCCTGGTTTGCATCCATAACTGTTGTCCATGCATGTTTCCATTTACAGATTTTTTATTTTTATTAATCTCCAGGCCAGAAAAATGTTTATGAATTATTAATTTGAATAATGAGGTTTATTTTCCCTTTTAATAAACAAATTGCCAAAACATCAGTTGCATGTACTGTAGATAATAAGTTAACAACTAATAATGACAAAAAGACACCAGGTTCCAGTGGTTATATAAAGGAGACTGAAACAGACAGCTTGGCAACAATCCTGTCCATCGTCCTGACTGACAGCCAGAAGCTGAGCTTGCATTCCATGACCTTATTAAGCTGATCTGTGTCAGCATGGCTCCAAAGAGGTAGATATAATGCCAGGCTTCAACTGGTCCTATAATGTATATTACTGTACAGTTTTTATACTTGATATTACATTTCATTAATGCAACGCAGAGCAATTGGCAATTTGATTATTTAGCTTGCTCACCAATGTGATTTAAAGAGTTCATCTTGTGATACTGGTTGTTTTAATGGCACTGTAGTCTTATGTGCTATTGTAAAATAAATACATAATCAGAGTGCTATGTCTTTGGATGAGCAAATGGCGACTTCATTTACAGACTAGGTTGAATTAGGCATACTTGCTTTATAGCTACTGTGTCCTTAAGGAAATACTCATTTGCATTTTTGTATTCTGTTGTCCCAACATAACACTCATCTAATAATGTCTAACTCAATTGCTCCTATCCTCCCATCCCTTCTGTTAAACCTGCTGGTCCCCATTCCAATGAGAACCATTAACCCAGTGCTGAATAGAGGTCAAAGGAGAGGGTTTCACTTTGCCATTCACATACTATATTGGCTAAGGAACTGAATCAGAGGAGCAGATCCAGGCTCAATAACCTGTGGCAAGGTCATGTAATGATTGTTTCAGTTAGGTCTGCAACAGCATCATCTCACTGTTTTCTGTAATGTTTGGTGAATGATCATTTTATATACTTTTAACATGTCTGAGCTGCCATGGTCAAACTTGATCTCAGTAGGGTTTTGAATAGATACCAAGTGGTAATAATGTTTCAATCCATCAACCATAATGTAGGCCTATCTTACAAAATGGGTATAGATTTAGTTTGGCCTGAAACAATAGTAGTAATGGTACTACTGTAGTAGTTGCCACATTAGCATTGGCATGAACACTTTCCTACAAGATATCTTAGCAGTAGATATCTATCTCACCCTCACTACCTGTTGGAAATAAATCAAAATACCTGTGATAAAGGGGACTTTATGCCAATAATATTGTCTCAGGGGGAAAAATGAAATGTGGCCACAGTAAAGATGAATATTCTGCTGATCAGAAAGGGCCATCTAGTGGATACAAATTCCATTCAACCAGTTTATGTGTTCAGCCCAAATGTTTGCCTTTCCATACAATATGTAAGAAAAAGCCAGACAAAATGAATTACAATCTTCATTAGATTTTACTTTTGAATCCCTGTTATGTTCGCATTAATAATGAGTTGAAAGCTCAATCAAGGTATCCATGTAAATCCATCCTCCCGTGTAGACGTGTTTCCTTTAAATGTCCAGTAGAGGTCCCTCTCATCCCAGATCAGTGAGTTTGTGTTAGTACAAGTCAGGCATATGAGTAGTATAAATGATTGTTGAACATAAACATCTTCGCAGAAGCATTACTGACACTGTTTATCAATTGTCCAAAATAGTTATTTAGACTCCTTCACTGGTTAGTAGACGTCCATTACTGAATAATTTCTTAAAATGTCTTGTTTTGTCTTTTTGATGTGGCAGCAAGATGAACAATGAGTGCATACAAACATTTTATAATTTTGATAGTTTTATTAAAAAATTATGTATCTTGTACTTGACTGCACAATCCAGTACCCTTAAGCAGGTATGATCAAGTCAAACCTTAAGTCATTCTTTTCACAACCATGGGAGGTTAAAGTTGAATAAAATTACACCCATTCCAAAATGGCAATACTGAAGCAAAGTAAAACCAGCTTACAATTTAGTACCATGTGTACTACAGGAAGGTTGACACAGTGAAAGAATCAATATATAGGATATTAACATATGTACTATTTAGCCCTTCACATATATACAATATATACATCTTGTTTGCATGGTCAGTATATTCACACACGTATATACATGAGTCTACATCATAATAATTATAGCTTTAAATCTGAAATGAATAACAGCTTCCCAGAAGCGCTTAAGAGCTTAAATGTCCTAGACATTGTAGATAAAAGAAACAGTAATACAATAATATTAAAGATAATAATTATAATATACAGGTTTAGCAACATCAAGGTCAATACAATCCTAATGCTGAGGACATTGGCAGGATGATTAATTTCCCATTGAGTAATTATGCTCAGCACCTATAAGATGTCCTCTAGTCATTGTGCAAGTACAGAGGAGCTCAACATCATTTTCAGAGCATTTCTACTCTAGAAATAAACCCGAAATAAACTGTGCTTTAGTTCTGGGGTCCTGTCTATGCTTTGTGTCTGCCTGTTAGCAGTGACTCAAAGGCTCAATCTTGATCTCAAGGCTGAGCAGACACAAAGAGGTTCAGATTTTGGTCTCTGGGCCGGCTGTGATTAATGGCTGAAAGGAGTTGCGTATCCGGGCAGCTTCTGCGGCACAAAGGTGACCATAGGCTTTGTTGTACCAGTCTGGAGTCCTTCCCCTGAAATCAAAACAGTATATTTAATATAATATTGCGTGCATGCATTTACGAGCTTCAAATACTTATCTTAAAAATGCAACTAATATCACATATAAAAATGCATTGATGTATTTTATGAGTAAAGGGCAAGGCAAGGCAGCTTTATTTGTATAGCACAATCAGAAACAAGCAATTGGAAGTGCTTTACATAAAATATTAAAGAGCAGTTAAAAACATTAAAAACATCTCAGAGAATATGAAAACAGCTAAAAAAAAGAATAAAGGTTACAGTGCAGTGTAACAAATGAACAATTACTTAAAGTGCTCATATTATGCGTTTTGGCTTTTTCCCTTTCCTTTATTGTGTTATATATCTTTTTGTGCACGTTCTAGGTTTACAAAGTGAAAAAGCCCAAAGTCCCCCCCAAAGGGACTTACCATCTCCACCAGAAAACACTGTTCACAAACTGCTCCAAACAGCTCTGTTGTAGTCCAGCCTTTACTTCAGAGACACACGTGGTCACTTTGGAACACACGTTATAATGCTCGCCTAGCTGCTAGCATGGCACGCCTCATACTCTGCTTCTGACTGGCTAGTAGTCCTTACCTAGGTACTGTCAGGACACGCCCTCATACTCTGCTTCTGACTGGCTAGTAGTCCTTACCTAGGTACTGTCAGGACACGCCCTCATACTCTGCTTCTGACTGGCTAGTAGTCCTTACCTAGGTACTGTCAGGACACGCCCTCATACTCTGCTTCTGACTGGCTAGTAGTCCTTACCTAGGTACTGTCAGGACACGCCCTCATACTCTGCTTCTGACTGGCTAGTAGTCCTTACCTAGCTACTGTCAGGACACGCCCTCATACGCTGCTTCTGACTGGCTAGTAGTCCTTACCTAGCTACTGTGCATGTGCGACTCCCAACAAAGATGGAACAGAAGTGTGATGTCTCACTCTGTAGCTAAAACAGAGAGCTCAACACACAGGGTGAAAAGAGGAGCTTCAGCAGTTGTGCAGTACAACAAAAATATAGTGTTTTTTGAAAATTAAACCATGTAAACCTATTCTGATATAACCTCTAAATACAATTATGAACCTGAAAATGAGCATAATATGAGCACTTTAAAAAAAGGCAGCATCAAAAAGAAAAGTCTTCAGCCTAGATTTAAAAGAACTGAGAGTTGCAGTGAAACTGCAGTTTTTGGGGGAGTTTGTTCCAGATATGTGGAGCATTAAAACTAAACACTGCTTCCCCCTGTTTAGTTCTGACTCTGGGGACAGAAAGCAGACCTGTCCCAGACAACCTGAAAGGTCTGGATGGTTCACAATGTAGCAGCAGATCAGAAATGTTTTTTTGCCCTAAACCGTTCAGTGCTTTTAGAATAAGAAAAATTGCTAAAAGAGTTAGTGAGAAAATCTTTTAATAAGATGCTTGTGGGACTTACTTCAAGTCCACTCTGCAGATGTGAGTTAGTCTGGACTTTCCAGAGCCGCAGGGCTCTAGCAGGTAGTTGGACTCCAAGACTATAGCTCGTACCCCTCCAACAGGAGGACAATCCTGGTGCTCTATAGACACAGAAACCAGGGAGCAGGCGCCTTTGGGTAAGTCTGTCCTCCATGACCTTTAATAAACAGAAAGAGATTGAGTATGTGCCCTAATAGAAAAGACATAATGGCAACTTCCAAACAAAGAATTACATGTTTAGTGTTTTCTTTGTATCACCACTCACCTGAGTACTACAAAGTCCCTGCTGGGATGAGGGGGCATACGATTGAGGACATACTGAAACACCTCTATCTGCTTGTCCAGCGTCTCACACACTTTCCACTGCAGCAGGTCCACATCCCACAGGTGGCGCTCTCGTAGCACACGATTCAACACTACAGATGGTGGTGCTTCCACCTCCACAGACACTCGCCAGCGTCTCAGAGGGTTCCCATCTCCCACCTAAACGGGACACACAAAAACCATCATGTTAACCTGTGGATCTGAAACCAAGATCCATGTTTGAGTCGATTCCGACCTACGGCCCTTTGCTACATGTCATTCCCCGTCTCTCCCCTTTCAAGACTTCTCAGCTATCCTATCAAATAAAGGCCTAAAATGCTCAAAGTCAGAATATCTGCCAACGACGAGGTATTCATCTTCCTGAAAACGCAACTAAATGTACCTGATAGTGTCATCAACACACTTAAAGATGATAACGTAACTGTTGATGCTGTAAATGTAAAATATTACCTTTAGCCGCATAAAGTTAGCAGTACTTTGTTAGCATAATTTTGCTAGCCTTACATTGGTTTCTCGTATCTTGTGCGAAACAGAAAGTATCTTGTTCGCACAAGAGAACAAAAGATCCCCCATGTCCCTTTATGGAGTTGATAAGTAACATTGTGATTATGTTGATGTTCTATCATATATGAAACAATAACGAATTAACTGCACAAGCAAAGGAAGAACACCAACCTTCTTATAGTAGAGCTCTGTGTTATCAGAGCTACTGCAGGACACCCAGTATTTGGACTTTTCCCGGGCCTCTTTGAGTGTGTTCTGAAGTCTACCCTCCATATGAATTTGGTACGTTCCATCACCATCTTCCAGCTGCTTGCAAAGATCCTCAATTGTTGGTGCATGCAAGTCAGCCTCCACATAGGAATTACGCGACTGAGTAACCATCTCATGAGGGATCTAATGGGTGTATAAAAGCATGAGGTAGGATTCACAGCAAATAAGCACAGAGGGAGGCATGTGGATTTTGCATCCAGGCTTGAAATTCTAGCATCATCTCCAACCACAGGTTCTTGTACCTCAAAGAGACGGTTGCACTCTACGATCATATGAGCAAGGCCCTGTGTTGCTGCCAAGTTTTCATTCAGATCCTTCTGGTCTGGTCTGCCAGTGGCATACTTCTTCTGCATGGCCCTGGGGATTAGGTGGAGAGAAAACTTATTAGGCCAACAGAGTCCCTGGGTCAACATCCCCACGAAATGCAGTATATAAACCCTTCCTCCGCTCTGCAGGAAAGCCCTTTGATCCCTTTAGCAACAATTTCAACATGGTAAATTAGAGAGCTTTACTTTGTCTGTACACAGCATGATCTCATAAAACACTGAGCTTTAAAAAGAGTGCCATGTCCTTTCAAAAGTGGCCCAGAAAGAGAATAATCAACTGCACCCCTGAGGGCTGAGCAAACTCTGTAACCCGTCTTTATGGAGTAATAGGTGAAGATAATCATGCAGGAGTTAATAGAAAGCATTCATGTCTTGTTCATTAGATTTTCAGGCACACATACGCCAAGCTAACTGTAACACTAGAACACAAGGTGAAAAAAGTACCTTGGTGAGAGATTGTCTTTCTTGAGTATGTTGAGATGAAAGAGGGAGGGGGCTAGACACACAGCAATGTTCATGGGTGTCATCTGGTTCTCCTCCACAGAGGAAGTGACATCGCTGAGGAAACAGAGCAGTGTCTGCAGCACCTCTCGGTTTTCATCTGACATCAACATGATGGCTGCCTGGACAGCTTGCAACCTTTGGTCCTTTGGCACATCTGCACATATGAGAGAATTGATTTCTATTATTTCTGCTTTACGGACATAGTGATAGGAGAGAGAAAAGCAATCATGAACTGTCAAAGGTCATTTACTAGATTTAAAATTGCATCCTCACGCAGCCACATGTACTCTACGTTAGTTCAGGTGCAATTTCACAGTGCTCCCCAAGTTAAAACAAAACCAAGTGAGACAATTACAATTAAAAGCTGACATGGGACAAAAAGAAAGCAAAAATAAATCAATGTCCTTACATTGGTAGATATGGAGGAAGGTCTCCCCCAGCTTGCTGGTAAGCAGAGGCTCAGGTAGATCCCTGAAAAACTGCTTCACCATGTCAGCCACATCATAGGCAGACTGATCGTCATAGTTCACATTGTCTGGGGAATTCTCATTCATCTGCCTAAGAGCTTGAATTCGAGACTTCACCCCTGATTTACGAAAGAGACCCACCTGGAAGCCAAACACAAGTGTTATTGTTAACTTGAAGGCCGGCAGCAATATCTTGACTACATTGTACAGCAGTTCAGCTCACTGTATCGTTATTATACTACTATTGTATCTGCCTACAACCTGTGTCAGTCATTGTGCAATGAAACCTTAGACCACATTATACACATTACATAAAGCCATTTGTTACATCACCAGGGGTGATACGCCTGTTGTGTTCTGGTTTCAGAATGATGAAGACAGTTGGAGAACAATTAGATATAAAACAGCATGTAGGCTCTACAGGATGATTATTTTGCTTGGCAACTATCATGTTTTTCCCAAATGATCTACAGATTTTTAGGCATTTTATTCAAATGGTTTGAAAAACTGTGCATATAGCTGCTGAAAATGCTATATACCCCCCCCCCCCTCCCAGGTTTGGGCTGAGCCCCTAATGTTTGCAAGTTCTGCCTCCGCCCCTGTACATCACATATGAAAATGCACAACTGCGCATGTGCGACTCCCAACAAAGATGGAACAGAAGTGTGATGTCTCACTCTGTAGGTAAATCAGAGAGCCCAACACACAGGGTGAAAAGAGGAGCTTCAGCAATGTGCAGTACAACAAAAATATGGTGTTTTTTGAAAATTAAACCATGTAAACCTATTCTGATATAACCTCTAAATACTATTATGAACCTGAAAATGAGCATAATATGAGCACTTTCAAAAAAAGGCAGCATCAAAAAGAAAAGTCTTCAGCCTAGATTTAAAAGAACTGAGAGTTGCAGTGAAACTGCAGTTTTTTGGGAAGTTTGTTCCCGATCAAATGCAACCTGAGAGCGTGATGTGTACTGTGGCTGACCTGGTCAAGACACTGGCTCCTCAGGTAGCGAAGGGCCTGCTGCAGGCCGAGGGGCAACGGCTGTCCAGAGCGCTGCACATGCACTATGAGAGGCACTCCGAACACGTTCTTATCCTTATAGTCTGGTACCTTCATTCTCTTCATAAACTTTGGCACAGACCTAAGAGAGACATCAACACAACATATTTGACACCTTGCTCTGCTGGCCAAATATGAGACTATGCTGTCGTAATACTACACACAATATACAGTATATAGTCATATTACTTAACATTAAATAGTTTGTGAGCCAAAAGGTAATCTGGTTACAGTAATTCATGAAGGCCTATTCATACTGTACTGGACAAACACACACAGATAACTGTACTACTATAATAATTTGAGTTAATACAGTTACAAACAGAATCAGTTTGAAGAAATTAGCTTTTATTAATAAAGAAAAGATGTCATTTATCATGAAGCACACCAAAAGTGTTGAGTGGAGAAAGTGGATCTTACCAGGTCCAGCCATGCTTGTTGGACATTGAGTACTTCTCCATGATTGCAGTAAGGCGCAGCAGAGAAAACTTCTGCAACAAACTCAGCTGGCCTGCTGACTGGTTGGTGATCTGCAGGGATGCCACTGAGTGACTTAGGCGATGAGATATCTGAAAGCTGGGCCATCGTAACCTAATGCCATAAAAAATGAAACGGCAAAGAAAAAACAAAGCATTTTTGTTTTTGTTCATGAAAGAATTAAACCCGTGTAGTGTAGTTTCAGTAATTTTAACACAGTTCCACGAGTCTTACCGATTAGGTCTTGTGAGTGAAGCACCTACTCCGGAGTCCCTCCTTTCCCTGAGCATTGTAGATTCTGTCTCAGCGAGTGATACTCTGTCTCTGTCCCCGTAACTTGGTGTGGTCTGGCTTTCTGTGACCGAATTTCCCTCAAAGTCCAATGTGATCTGACTAGAGGACTGAAGGCCTACTGTATGTTCCCTCCCGCCATCCAACTGTGCCATCCCTTCTCCGACAGGCAACACATTCTTAGACCAGTGGTCCACTATCTGCTGTAGACCATTGACATGCAGCAAAATGTCGTCCAGGTGAGGGAATAGGTCCTCTTTCTCCAGGTCTATCAGGTCTCCGGTGCTGGCATACAGATGCGAGCCAGGAACATTATCGTACACACTGATGCGGCTGCCTCTGGAGCAGCACTGGGTGACAGGCCTGGATTCCTTCCTGCATGAAATAAGATGGGAGTCTAGGTGCATGCTACCTGTGTGCCAGTTGATAGAGGCTCCATTCATTGGGGACAGGCTCTCTATGGACAGTGCTTTGGGGAAGGTTCCTGGCTTGTGGTCTTTGGGAATGTGGACCACCAGGTCTTCGTAGGAGCAGAATTCATTCCTGCGGTTTTGTTCTGCGACTTTATTCACTTGGGTGCCCGAGAAGATGTCTATGTCCTCTAAATACATGCCGCTACGCTTGTAGTCAGCCCGGTGAGGCTTACGTTCTTTCAGGCTGGGTGTGCTGACAGCGCTGCCACTAGAATGGCTGCTACCCTCACTCCCGGACTGGGACGGCAGAACTGTTTTGGACGGTATTTCTGGAGCCCCACCATCTCCATTTATGATCTGGACGCACTGCAGTGTCTTCAGTGCCTGGGCCTCCCGCTGCAGCACTGGAGCGCTTATGACCAACGTCTTACGACCCCTTCCCAGGGTTCCTCGGGAGCGCAGTGTCTCCATGCGCCTCAGGAAGTCTTTGGCATGGATTCGGCTCGTTTTGCCATGCTTATCGGGTAGTGAGCCGTAGTGAGCAATTTCTTTGGGGATGTGAGGCATTGTGAGAGAAGTAGAATCGGGCATTGCTGCAGAATCGGAGCTGATGTGGTTGGAGCAGTCAGAGTCCTCTGTGCTGAGGCCCCTATGGCCGCTGCCACCGCTGCTCTCACTGTGCAAAGAAGAGATCTCCGGCTCGCTGAGGTCCGTCAGAACACTCTCGCTGCTGGTGGTGGTTCTCAGAGGCACGCTGTCTCTGCAGGGCTGACCCTCTCCGTGGTTTCCCAGCAGACAATCAATGTCCTGTAACCTGGACCAACGCCGGCTGCTCCACTCAAAGGTCCATTTGTCACTGATAGCAAACAGGTCTTCTTCATCAGAGTCTTCACTCTGGGGGCAGACAGATTATGCCACATCAGTTACTCTGGTTTACATGATTTAATTTGGTATTTTTAATCTTCTTTGTAGTAATGAACATTTCTATTTAGGTCTCTCAAAAGGGATCTTCACTACTACCCAATTAGATAATAATCAATTTAAATAAATTAAAAAGATCATGCATACACATACAATGATTGAGATTGACATAAAAATAACCTTGACAGCCTATGCATATTTTTCAAATTTTTCAACAAAAGATGATTTGCACATTTTTCCTCCTTGTGTTAGAAAAAATATTCAAACATCAGCTGGCTTGCAAAGTAAGGTAAGGTGCTGTATATATAGCATCACACATCATCTTTGCCACAAAGAACAGTTAAATAGGAATTGCAGGAAATGGCTGGAGGATGTGTCTGCTCAGAATTCATTACATTATACAATCAGCCAACAATGATATAACACCAGACCAATGATTCCCTTGAAGTCGTTTCCATAAATACACCAAGGCAGGAAAAACAATTATATAAGCCAGCAGGCTACATTCCAAAGTGGGGACAGATAAAAAGCTATCCTACTCAATAGGCATGAATACAACAATGGTGCAATCTCAAATATCATAGTCTCTAGGTTAAAGGGATGAAACCAGACTGTAATTATGTTGGTGCAGAAAGCAAATGCATAACTTAAGGCAGTCTTCGTTGGAAAATACCATTTCTTACAAAGGCAAGGTTTGTCTTCTATTTCTTGCAAATTGCAAATGACAACTGTGATATTAGAGTCAAGTAATGAAGCTTTCTGAGGGCTAAAAAACCCAACAAACCCTCAGAGGTACATACAAAGTGTTATATTTCAAAAAAAATCTATGCACAGAAGAAAACATGACACCCACGCAAGCCTAAACTCTTGGCTTGAAAACATATTTTTTTACCTACTCAATCATCAATATTTAAAAAATAAAATCAATATTTACAAAGGTCCGAGGAGTGTGTTTTTGCAAAATGCATATAGTGTAGTATCCCACTTGTTATAACGCTGCACTTTTCATACTATAATGTTATTAAAAGTGAAACTGCAGAAGCAAAGCTCGTAATATAGAGTCAACACTTACTTTCTTCTTCGGAAGGTTCACGTCAAGTTTCATAGAGGCACACTTGTTCAAGGTGTTGAGTCGCCTGAAAGACAAATGGCCCAAGGATGAAAACTGTTCTGGACAAACAAGAGAAAACACCAAAATAGCTTCCTAATGACCACTTTAGAAATAAATCCCATTCTGTTTGCTATTTAAGTGTTAACCAAATGAGCGTCTGGTCTGGATGTACAACCAGACCCAGAGGGGAATTCAGATTGTCCATGCCACGATGTCCGAAACCTAATGAACACCAGTAACTGCTGGATGCTCTGTTCTTTCTCTCAGCATTGGATCTAAGTGGTTGTGGCTTGAAAAGTGGTGTGCAGTAGTTCGAAGAAAGGTTAACCAATGGATGAGCCAGATTTCTGTTCTAATAAAGTCATCTGTAGATCTTAATCTACAGATGCACCAGTCCTTTGATGAAGTGTAAAAACATTTTGCTGGGCTCAACAACATGAAAGCTTTGCCTTTGAAACACTATTGCAAATGTCCTGAACTCAGTTGTCAGGGAAGCAATGAAACATTTTCAATATTTGGGATCAAACATACAGTCTACGCCTTGTGCCATGTGCTTAGTGGTTAGAGGTTTTGTGGGTGCGCAAACTGGGATATATAAAGTAACAGAACTAAAAAACTGTACATGAACTAACAAAAGCAATGGAGGAAAAGATGACGGCATCACGAAATACACTCCAGCTCACTGTGCCTTGGCTTCAGACAAAAAGAAACTCATTTGTGGTATGATAATCACACGCTTTAACAGCTCCAGATATTGCTAACAGCCTTGACAGTATTGTTCTGTGACAGTAAATGGCCTCAGATGGAGGCTGGAACTATCCCACAGTGTTGGAGACGATAGGGGTTAGCCAAACACAAAGTTCTCATGATTGTTACTGTAGATAGTGGGACCCAACTGAAGAGAGGATTTCTAAGTTGGGGGCCCTTTATTCCACAGGCCTGAAGAGCTTTGACTGTGGTTGTTAAAATAGGAGGCTGCTTAGCCAAGGATCAGAGAGAGCACTCACATACATGAAATATCTATCACTTTCAGCTCAAAGACACCCACAGTATGTAGAGTGGTATTTATTCTTTGCACACTAGACTGTGGTGGCGTAACAGACAACAAAGCCATCCTTATGTTACCATAGAGATGCTGGGAAGTCATGGACAAAATCACATTGGAGGTGGAACTGTTTCCAATTGTCTTCCATTTATCCCGTGGCTAGTTTGGAATTTAGATGAGTTGCTTTAGGGTTGTTTAGAGTCACAGTATATTGAGCTGTGTGAGGCAACCCTCATGCTCCTCCTGCTCCCCCCTCGGGATGGTTGTCACGGTTACTGTGGTAACTCAAGTGTTGTTTTCATCTCAGCTCGAAAAAGTACATGGGCCGTCTTGCCCAACAACGGAGTGACAAGGAGCCACCAGTTGTTGGCTTTTAGTGTACTTTTATAATCTTAATAATAATTGGTAAAATGTGACAAAAACACACATTGTTAATTTTTGTCATGTAGTTATGCTACCCAAAATGCTCTTGCAATTGCAGATAATAATAGCGGAGTATCGCTATATTTTCCGTGGCAATACTGTATCGATGCACGGCCACCAAGTAACAATCTTTTGTTATATAAATTGCACATGAGAATGTAACTTTTTGGTACTAGAATAATAACATGATGAATGATTCACTATGGTGAAGTTGAGTTTTTGTCCTGCTAAGGTCAACATGCAGTTATCCTATGGGGACATAATTTGAAGTTGGAAAAAAGGTAATAAAATGCAATATATCGCAATATGTTTAAAATCGCAATAATATCGTACTGTGAAATAAGTATTGTGATGATTATTTATTTAATTATTTGTTTTGTTAGTGTAAGTTTTGGGCAGATTATATAAGATTAATCTTCTTTCTGCTCCTTTTTTTTTCTTTTCCACAGGCCAGATGAAGACGTGAAAGAGAAGGGGAATGACATGCAGCAAAGGACCGCAGGTTGGAGTTGAACCCGTGGCCGCTGCGTCGAAGAGTAAACCTCTATATATGTGCGCCTGCTCTACCAACTGAGCTAACCCGGCCACCTTTCTGCTCCTTTTAGTTAGGACTTTTTTATTTGTTTGTTTGTTTAATGGATTAAATACACTTATACATATATAAATAAATAAATGAATAAATAATACCATATCGTGGGGCCTAGTTAAAAAGTGTTTCAAATCAAATCAGCATGTCAGTCTAATATTTCAGTCCTGACAGATGAAGGTCTGATGGAGGTCTGTATGGACTGATTTGATACATTCAATAAATGGAACAGCGATGTGTGGCAAATCTTCCTTTCTTCATGAGATTCTTAATAGCCAAGATTAGAAAATAAAAATAAAATGACGTTATCCTTTTACCATCATGACATGTGAGATGTGTGTTTACTTCAAACTTCTCCCGTAGTACACGTCCTCGGGGCAAGGTAATGATTAGTGGCACTGACTCATGGATGAATCAAACGTCTGGTTACCTGCACAGAGGTTCCACGAGATCTTTGTCCAGAAAGTCATGGTCTCTTTTCACAGGAGTAATGTCAATGGGGAACTGGGAATCTGAAGAAAAAAGCATACTGATTAGAGAAAGTGGTAGTGTTGAAATCTGACTTGATGTTTTAAGTAGGGCTGCACAATTAATCGCAATTTTTATCGAAATCGCAATATGGACTAAATATCCAAATTGCAGGGGGGCGCAATATTTGTTAAAGGCAAACTATATCAAACCATTTTGAATTAATTATTGTGGTCCTGCAGAAACGTATCCTACAGACCAAAGAAAACATCACACTTTAATGATTTATTTATTTATTATCAGTGAACATTGCACATTTTTCAATGAGAATGATGAATGACAAAAATGATCAGCTGAATCATATCGCATCATAACGCAATCACAATAACTTCTATAGTTCTTCTATAGACAGCGTACATGGATTGAGTAAATGTAAAGAAGGATCTGGAAACCACATTCTTTCCAGAAGTAGATTGAATGCTGGGAGACCATCAAACTTTTGTATGTGATGCTAATGAGATATGAGGCATGTGCAGGCATTACGTCTTACTCTGGGTATGGGCCTCTTCTTACATAACTTAAGAGACTGAATCCAGACCCTCTGAATCTAACATTCCTCCCGCATTCATGTAAAGTCGTTAACTTTTTATGAAAAGCAGAAGCAGCAGTGAACGCTAAGATCTCAACAAGGCTTGGTCTGTTCTTTAAGGGGGCAGACATTCAAACATGCTGTAGACTTTGAAACACAATTATGTCCTAATAACAGATTTCATCATTAGCGTCTTTTCTAATACATTAATCCCAAGCACCAGGAGTGAAGCTCTGCACATTCCGACAGCCATTATCAGTGCACATTGCTTGAGCTCTGTTAAAACTGTCTACAAACTGTCAGCAAACATATATGACACCCTAAAGAAAGGCCGATTTGTGCCGATACGTGTGGGTTGCTGCCCTGTTCTATTTTTAATGTAAGATTTCGATATGAATTAGCCATTTAAATAAAGGCTTTTTGAATTTTTTTAAGAAGAGTGCCTTGGACCTTTTTCTCTTTTGAAGTTTTATGTTCCCTTTCCAAAGAGCACCTTCATGATTTGTTTTGAACTTCCGAGCAAACATATTTGGACACGTTTTCTCATTCACTTGAATGGGAAAGCATGTCCAAACCTTTGACTGGCACTGTATATTGCACTGTACGCTGTGTTCATGTGGTGTCCGACAAATCGTAAAAACGAGATTGCGAGTTGGAAAATGCACGTGAACGCCTGCTGAAGCTCCTGAAACTCAGGAAAGATTTTGGTTCCCGACTTGCCGACATGAAGTCACATGTCGTCAACATAGAGGGCAAAACTAGATGTTTTATTAACGGTAAGAAACTTTTTATATATTCACTTATTTTATATCAACTTTTTGCTCAAATATCATTTTTAATATGCCATTACCATTAGTTGTTATCAATAAAGAATGACCTAGACTACTTAGAAAAGTTATTTATTGACCGAAGTAGAGTATTTAAACCTTAATAACAAGTCAGGCACATTAGCTGAAGCAATATTTTAGAATTATTGTCTTGAAATACTGTGAAAAACTATCAACATTGAGTTTGAACTCTCTGAGTAGTAACAGTCCACACATCTTCTTCGTAGCATCCATGTTTGTTGTTATGGTTACAATCAACATTGTGACTTTCCGATTTGAGAACACGTGAACACACCGAAGTCGGAGGAGCGACTTCCGATCTCGGAAACCCGGACCATCCGAGGAGAACATGAATGCGCCAAAAACATGTGAATAGCCTGGGCACAAAGATCTGAGGGAGGAGAGCTACTTTAAGCTCAGATAAAAACCCATTTCTTTCCATGACTTCAGTCTTGAAGCACAGAAGACATGTTTATGTTGTAACCATAGCTTGGAAAAGATTAGACTTTAAAAGCAGCTGATGTTCTGCTTGTTTTGTGGTGTCTGGGGATCTGACTGGAGCTGTGGCTCCGAGGCCTCCTGAGGACAGTTGTGTACTGTAAATGAGGCTCACTATGTAGCTCATGAATACATGGTTTTGTGTACAGTGTTGGGGACTAGGGTGACAGACCAGCTGACACTGTGTGCCATTATTCACCCATCATGTTAAAACAAAGCCCACATTCAAGCACCAACAGTGTTTCGTTACACAACAGATATAAAAAGCTGAAATAAAAATGCAGTTTATTGCTGTTTATTATAGAGCCCTTTTATTGGTGTGCTACTTCATTAATCTCTATCTTTTAACCACACAACACCCCCCCCCCCCCCCCTTTTGTGTGTGCCGAATGTGTGTGGGAGTTCACTGAGTGCTTTATTACCTTCAAAGAGCTGCGCATACTGGGGAAATCCTGCTGCCCGCAGCCAGTCACACGCCTCCTTCGCCTCAATTTCTGAAACACAAGAAAATGTGTGCATTAAAACATGGATTAAAAAATGAAACTCAACCACAACCCCCCACCCACCACGTCCTTCAGAAGAGGTCATTATCTTCACTTGAGGTTCTGCAAGGCAAAGTCACCGGACGCCACAATATTCTGAACATAGTCATACTGAGAAATCCAGAGAGAGTTGAGTGAGAGAGTGTGGAGCTGATAGTCTTGGCAACGGCTTGAATGTAACGGACGTTTATTAATATCAAAAAGTTACGCACTAAATTTTTGATTTTGATAAAACCACTGGTGCATCAACCAAATCAGTTAAAACCCCCTCTGCACCCGGAATCCTACAAACACAACAGGCTTAGAGATGGACAGACCTGAGTGATTCTCAAACGGAAACCTCAAGGTCTGGTTATTCTGAGAGAGCATGGATGTGATGAAGACACTGCCGGTCAGTTTGTCTGGGCGGAGGTATCCCAGCTCACTAAAATGAAACAACATGGGCCCGTATGTGACCATGTCTTTTCACTTTAAAGACAACTTGAATGATATAACTAAACCAAAGAGTTTTAAAAGAAGGTAAAATAGGCGAAAAGACAGCACCACGCTGCACGGAGCCTGAGATACTATCATGCATAAACCACATGTTTAAAGAGATCTAACAACAACACAATTAAGATAATGATACTAAACTATTAGCGCTGGGAATCACAGGGTACCTCATGATACAATACACGATACATGGCTCACGGTACCGATAATATCAGGATACAGCAATTCAGCGATAATACATTTATTGCTAGACAATCCTACAATGATACATCACTGTATCGGTCAAACTACGGACACAAAATACCCATGAAAAGGTTAAGTGCAGGTTTTCTCTTTTTTTCCCACTGCAAGTCTAAACTGTTAGAAAACAGCACAACTCAGTAGCACAACTTTGTCAGTCTGTAAATTAAAATGATAGAACTATAGAGCAACTCTGGGTCCAGACTTTGGACTTAAACCTGGCTGGGGCATCTGTTATTTTCCTCAGACTGCTGTGTGCCATCCTGTTGAAAACCTCTTCCTCTTCCGCTCATTAACTTATGTTCAAGTTTCCCATCTATTTATAGCACCCTATCTTATTCATTAAAATATATATATTTGGCGCCAGCGTATTCTGGACAACGATATTTTGCCACATTGATATTTTGTCCCACCGATACTATAGATCAGGTTGAAAATTATCTTTACCAGAG
Organism: Gymnocephalus cernua; assembly: GCA_023631565.1. NCBI lineage: Eukaryota > Metazoa > Chordata > Actinopteri > Perciformes > Percidae > Gymnocephalus > Gymnocephalus cernua. The sequence goes on from CM042430.1 coordinate 8,075,792, forward strand.
CTCTCTGTGACTCCTTCATAGAGTCCAAGCAAGCCATCCCATTGACTTTTTTTTATTCTATTCTATATTCTATATATCTATTTTTATTTAACCTTTATTTATCCAGGTAAGTTGATTGAGAACATTTTCTCATTTGCAACGACGACCTGTCACATTCACCCAGTTCCACATTCATACCTGGAAGCTGCCCAGTCCAACCACAGTCTGATCTGCTGCCACTGAGCAGCTCCACTGGAGCCGTTGGAGGTTAAGGGTCTTGCTCAAGGGCATCTCAGTGGTGGTAATGAGGGAAGGACAAGCGCTGCTCTTTCACTTTCCCCACCCAGATTTGATCCTGTCGGTCTGATTGAACCGGCGACCTCCCAGTCACAAGCTCGCTTCTTTAAACTTTAGGCCACCACTGCCCCGAAGAACGAGGCCAGCAGTCTGGACGACTAGCTGGTCCTCCAAAACTAGCCGTCTGCAGGCTTCAGGGCAGCTGATGACAAGCAAAGGAAACAGACTGTTGGCACCTTTCCATTAATGCTAATAGAGTCGGGTGCCATTTACCGCCTCGGTGAGACATGCCGTCTGACACACCAGTGCTACAGTACACAATCTGCTTTACTTTAGAAAGGAAATATACAATTATGTTTAATAAATACAAAACATCAGATTAAGGAAGAGACCTGCAAACATTATATTTCACCTCCAATTTCTTACACCAGTAATGTCAAAATTTCTTTAAATATACTGTATGTAGAAACAGTTTTCCTTCACTTTATTGTAACAACAGTAGAGCTGAAATGATTAGTCACAAATCGATCGACAGAAAATTATCAGGAATGATTTCCGTAAGTCATTGATCATTTTGTTGCAAAAATGCCAAATATTCACTCTGTTCTGGTTACAAATGTGAATATGTTCAGGTTACCACAGTCCTCCATGATAATAAACTACATTTAAAGATAGCACTTCTGCCATTTAAAAAAGAATTCCATTCAATTAATCCATAAATAAAAAAAATAACAAATCAATTAATTGATGATGAAAATGTAAGTTGTAGCCCTTAACAAAAAAAACACTGAATTAAAAAAAAACTAAAATACGTGAGCAGGGTTTTCTGCAGCCAAATGCACAAGCATTTATTTCCATCATTAACTATCCAAAGTCAGTCACTCTATAGCTACATTATCAAGAATTAGAAATCCCAATGTGGTAAATGACATGACTCATTTAACATAAAAAATATAAGACCAAGACTTTAAATCTAACATGAAAATACTCTTACCAGTTCCAGTGCTTCTTTAAAAACCACACAGCTCATTCATTCCCTGTTGCCTGCAATTCTCATACATCGTGACTTCCACGATACAAAACATTTCAGGAGCACATAAACATCACATCCAAGAAAAGTTACACCTAAGCTGCACCTACGGGTAACAAACTGCTCTCCCGCCACCACACATCTGAGCTCTCAGTTCCACTCCCTGTCTGTGCCTGTCACACTACAGCTGAAACATGAGCCGCCGCCATTCATCACACAATACTGTGTAATTACAGCGACCGTAACCTTGCTGTGAAGATACTGCTATCACCTGTTTTTCAAAAACTGTTGATCCAGGACTCACAGGGAAATCAATGAAAAGTGACTTTGGTCTTCAGACTGACCAAAGACTGAATAAATATTAACAGTTCCCTGTGTCCTTGGATGACAAAAAAAGCTCTATTGTTTACCAGCAGTTGAGTCAACATGTGTTACGCTGCCAGGAGCCCCTCTGCTCTGTTCCCACCTGTATCACCAGGAGCTAAAGGCTTTCTGTGCAGCCAGGCCTCCCTCCCAGGTGGATAATATCAGGACTGTATTATTCAGCCGCAGCCCATAGTGAGGGCGCTGCCAGGTCCCCTTGTGTCCCACAGCCACAGGTTGGACCACTGGGAGTAAGTAACATGAGCTGGGAATTCCTCTCTGTTTGGCATTCTGTAACACGATACCGAGACATTCTGTCCTCTCATCCTCTCTCTAAGGAAATCTCTTGTGGATAAAAGGCTGGGCGGGCATCATGCCAAAGAATGAGAACTTGTGTTTTGCTCTGCACAACCCAGAGCTTTAAAACTGTGTACAGTATAAAATTACAGTTGCACAAAGAGATGGAACCCAGTCTGGCTGTGACACAATGGCCCAGAACGTCAGAAGATGTGTACGAGTAAAGTTTCTGTGGCAAGGGCGACCTCCTTTCTTTTACAAGTCACTTAATGCAGCATTCACTATCAAGAACACTGGTTATGCAATTCATTGGTGTGATATGACATGTTACAAAGTGCCGCAGGAAAAGATACGGCACACTTGGACAGTGCTTGGGCTGAACAGACACACGCACTGCCAGAATTATGACAGTTTGAAAGGCTCACTCACATTCCACTCTTTCACAAAATATTTACAGTATTTTTGATGTTTTGTCCTGAGCTGCATTTGTCTGACAGCAAAGCATGTTAGTGATTAACAGTAATCCTCTTCCATTCATACTCCTTTGGAAGGAAGACAAATACCAAATTCATTCATTCAGGTTTATGGTGAATAAAAACAAGCCATCATCATCATTAAAGCACAGGCCTTAATATGGCTAACCACCAAAATCCTTCAATCACCTAACCCCATAGTTTATTTCCAGTAATACATTATTGTCTACTTACGGGATATTTTCATCATACAGCCAGAGTGGTTCATATATCCGTCTCAAGACTTAAGAGTGTCTCTCAACATGTCAGAGCATCTTCATTCCCACGCTGAGCCACATTCCTGCTCTCTCTCTGAACACGCAGTTTGAACTCAGATCCACAGCTCCTTCTTTCCCCTTTCTCTTACCATCTACCCCCAACCTACCATGTGCCTGTCCCGATACTAAATCTCTCCTTCAACCCACCCCTTTCTGTGGCAGGCTCCCTAACATTCACCCCCTCTCCCTCCCCTTCAGCTTCTTGTGCCCGACCCTCCTACCCAGCTCTGCCCATGACAACTCGCTTTTACACCCCACTCAGCACATTTTTGGCAAAGATCTAAGCTTCCTCTGAATCCTGGGGCTCTTCTTTAATTTCAAGATGCTGTTTTTAAACGTGATGAATTTACTACCATTTCCTGATATATCTCTTTGTTCCCAGTCGGTTTAGCCAGGTTGCAGGATGTCGGCTTTTACAATCTTTCACAATTTCATCCAAGAAGTGTTACGTGGGAAACGTTTCATTTAAACAAACAAAAGGGAAGCGTGGTTTTTTGAAGAGTCCAGATGGTGTTCCAGCAGGTCAATGAAATGGAAAATCATGGCAGCCGAACTGGGGGAAAACCATGACATAAACCGTCAGCAATCAGCAGCGGTGAATCATGCTGAGGCACTCGGCTCACAAGACTCTACACTAACATCATCGGGTGATATATTCGTCTGTTTCACCTCCGTCTCAGCCTCTTTGTCTGAGGCCAAATCAATGAATGAGAGGAATTGTGTGATCTCTGTCACCTCAGACAGCGACAGTGCTGCTGTGTCATTTGACACAAAACAAAGAATAACTTATTTCAAGAATATCTGAAAATATTTACTTGTATATAGTTAATGAAAGAAACTCTGTTGCAAATAAGTAATAAGGAATGAGTAATTGTAATTATATAAATATATAAAATAATATATATATATATATCACATAATTATATTCTTAAGTAATTTATTTCTTATTTACAAATGAAATATTTCTATCCATCCAAGCTTACAATGTAAAATGTTAGAAGGAAAAAAGGTCAAATATAAGAAAATACGAGAAATCTTTTTTTTTTAAATTAAAATAGGCATATAAGCAAAACAATGTTTTCTCAAATGTATCTATTTAACTGCCCAATTTTATATTATAACAAAAATCTAGGATGATGCATAAGGAAAACCTATTAGTTTAAATGTGTGGATAAAATGAGGAGCACTTTAAATTACTGGGATTTGCCATGGGGCTAAGATTACATAAGACATCACTTCCATCCATAATTTCCTTAAGAGTAATTACTATTCCATATGTAGCCTGTTTCTACTGCGTCCGCTGCTTTGTCACGTTTCTGCCATTTCCTCTTGTAAAACACAAGTCTTCGGAGCCACTGGGGCCAGGCCTGGGTAGCAAGCTGCAAGCACAGACATAATGACGCAGGCAGTCCACTTTAGTCACCTTAACAAACCATTTACTAATAAATACACTCAGTACGTATCTGAGCTTTAAAAGCACTCTAAAACAAACTGCCTAAATGCATAAGTACTAACAGTGGAGACCGTTACAAATGTGTCTATTCCTCCCCCACACTGCACTGCTGCAGAGACGACTGAATGAATCAGCCAGACAAGCCAGCCGAATACATCAGTCAAAAATCGCACAGACTGTCACTGAGCTCTGAGATTGTTGAGATTGTCTGTATCAAAAACACCTGGAGAAAGACAGAGTGAGCCAGCAATACGGGAAAAAAAAGATTCCACTAGTGGGTTGGTTGGCTGGCAGAGAGGTGTCGTCACGCTGGGAGGCATGGAGGAGAGGTCTCTCTTCCCCTTTATGATGCTAATTGCATACAGACACCCACTCACAATGAGCAGTCAGCCTTACTGTAAAAGTAAGCTGAGACAGAGCCAGGGGAAACACACTGTCTGCCCAAAAACCACAACATCTGACGTATCATGCCCAAAATAGTATAACATTTCCCTCTGTCTCACAGTTTGTAAGTGTGCGTAGGGGAGCAAACAGGAAGCACAAATAATGATGAACGAAAAGACGGACGTGATGACCGAGAGGCGACATTATTGTTGATCAAGGAGCCACAGGAGATCCTTTCTCTATTTGTGAGAGCGCAGGTCCTCTAATGCTGGCAATGCACAAGGTGGATTAATATTGCAGTGCCCCATGTAATTCACCCTAATGTTGTGGGAATAAAGCGTGCCTTTTTTCAAGAGTGGGTTTTAATTAACAAAGCTACATGTCCCTCAGACTCCAACATCCTCGGCACAATATGCCACAGTCGTCAGCGTAACAGGAGGTGCCACTCGCTAATATCACAACACGTCTTCAGTTCACAGCTTCCCCGTCATCTACGGCAAGGTGTTGAGACAAAGGACAATAGCAAAATCTAAGAGATTATCTGTCTACGGAGGTGAGTAACAACACAGTGCCTTTGTGGATGTGACTTTACTCTTGATGCAGTGATTGGCACATGAGCTGGCCGGCTCCGCAGGCCGAGTAATTACAGAGTGCCGGTGTTGAATCACCCACGGACTTCCAGCCCCCTCATTTGATCCCGTGGGGCACACAGGAGACCTGTTATCCTGAAGTCGACATGGGATGCAGGTTTAAAATTATCAGCTCTAGGGCTGCGTTGCTAAGACACCAAAGTAAAATTTCCTCAAATACAAATGAGTTCGCAAATCCTGGGCCTGCTTTTGCCCTGTGGTCCACAGTGACCTGCAGAGAGAGCCTTTCAGTGGACCACAGGTCTCCAGTAACAAGTGGATATACAAAGCAGACATCAATGCCTCCTGGAGGACGGGGACTTGAGGACAAACACAGTGCCAACCCCGGAGAAGCCAGTGCCAAGAAGGCATTAGCATTCTGAAGCTGCGTAGGTCAGGGTGTCACAAACATCCAAGATTCTTTAATTAAGAGCCTCTTCATACATCACAGATCAGCCTTTTAAATATTGCACACAGAGCTGCAAAGATTAATCAGTCCCTCCAGAAAAACGCAGAGTTTTTTTGTGATTGTTGCGGGCAAAAATCCTTGATTATGCGGCACGTTTTCTTAAAATATGCGATGGAATATGTGGGATATTTATGCCATTTTATCCGATGAAATTGCGGGAACTTGCAAAAATTGTGGTTTGATGAAAAAGAGAAAAAAAGGATTTCCCCAACACCAATTGGCGAAATTACGTCACTTCATAACGTTCCCATGGCAACAGGGGAAAATGGCTGCTCTTGTGTGAAGTAAACGCAACATTTTTCAACTTTCTGCTGAGATATATGTGACTTTTTTGCAACGAAAATGCGGGGATTATGAAATCATGCAAGCCCCGCATATTTTGCGCGGAAATCGGCCCCTGCATAAATATGCGGACTTTGGCTGATTATGCATTAAATTCTGCGATCGCATAATCACGTTTTTCTGGAGGGACTGATTAATTGTCAACTATAAAATTAATCAGCAACTATTTTGATAATGGATTTATCGGTTTGAGTCATTTTTTTATTAAAAATTCTCTGATTCCAGCTTCTTAAATGTGAATATTTTCTTAGTTTCTTCTCTCCTCTGTGACAATAAACTGAATATCTTTGAGTTGTCTTGAGATCCACATTTTCCACCATTTTCTGACATTTTAGAGACCAAACTAATCGTTTTACTGAGAAAATGGTCGACAATTAATGGACAATGCATTCATAGCACATATTATCTTAATTTGCTCTTCAGTTTGTCTTCTCTTTTAAAAGACAGATCGCAGGTTACACACAGTCTGGTTGAAAGAATCTTAGTATTTTTTAATGAATGACTGTCTGTCCACCTTTCACTTCAAAACAGATATACACACTGGCAGCAACAACTTATTGATTCTGAAAGTAAATAACACAACGATGCGAGCCAGAGAGCTGCTGTTGTTGACCTTTGCCAAAGCCTGCTGGGTCAAAAGTCATCTGAACTGTGTTTTTTTTCTCTTGAGGTCCTGTATTGAATTTAAACAACAGCAGCACAGCTGTGGTAACACTCTCCTTCACCTCTGAAGGACACCCAGAGAGAAGGTTCTTTCATCTTCAGGGGTAACAACCCATCAACTCTCTCTTTCTCTGCCTGTCTCTCTTTTGGTCTCTCTCTGTCTCCGGTCTGGAAATACCAGTCACATGTTACTAATGATAATACAATGCGCTGTCACAACATTTAAATACCTACACGGTGATTTTCCATTATTCCTGAGCAGTGTTTGTTAGTGGTAGTCCAATATTAAAAGCCAGAGCAGATTCATTTCTTTCACACAGTCCTGTCTGAGAACACAACATTGTGATGGATCACTGCTTAAAGGATGGTAAAAACCATGTGGGGACAGCATGATCTTGTAAACATTTTTAAAACTATGGAAAATCACTTCAAGTTGTTTCCAAAAGCAGACATTACATGTGTTCCAAGTCACCAAACAACATCCTGTGAGAGAAATGGGAAAAGAATATCAGAGAGTCACACAAATAGCGTTTCAGTGAAGGATTTTCCAAATGCTCCCAGACCCAATCTGCAAAACGATAGCACACTGAAACTGGTTGGGTGTCACAGCCAGAAGACAAATAATGGGCTATGATGTGTGGGCTGCGTGGCCTCTGAACAAGCCAAGGCTTCAAAGTTCAAACTGTTAGCGCTGTGGTGTTTTCATCCAACTCGTTACAGCGTCTCACATTCACTCAGTTTTGAGAAAATTGTCTAACAACCACATGTTGATTCTCCAGGGTCTCTTAGCAAACAGCAAAAAAACGAGGGAAGTGTCGAGTGTACTACGGCTTCGCAGACAGGTGTTCTCCTGCTTCCACTTCGGTCACACTAACAGGACACTTTGGCACATGACTTCCAGCAGAAATGTCCTTTACTAGAAAAGAGAACTCTGACCCAAAACCTCTAGGAAGGAGGGCATCTCTGCAATTTCCAGATCCCCAAGTACCTCCGTTTTACTGCCAGCAACTCTGACCAGAGCAGAAATCACTTTCTGTGAAATACATACTACAGTGACTTCCAAGGCACGACGCACAAGCTAAACACTTCCAGACACTGGACTGCAGCCATGTTCCCACGCACGTTTAAGTGTTTTGACAACCATCTTGGAGGCCTTTATGAAGGATTTGCTTTCTTTGGTGATAAAAACATCAACTTTGGCTTTCGGAGATTTCCTTTTTCATTTCATCCAGGCATACCTCCCGAAAACCTGCACTATTTCCTCAACCCAGTGTTGATCTTTGTAGAGTAATCATTGTGCTAGTTGTTCAGTCGGTGTTATTCAGCCTATCCACAGATTGATAAATAACACAGTGCTGGATGACTAATGCAGGCTGGTCAGTGATAACACACATCAAGGGCTAGCTATCTGTGATGATATTCAACAGTGTTCTCCTCTCAGAAACGCTGATTTTAGCCAAATAGCCATTCTTATCTTGATGTTGCTTTTGGCCCTCATTCCATAAAGTGAACTCCTCAGAGTTAATAATAGCGTGACATATCTTCCCAGGAAGCATATAAACAGTAAGACAGCCTGATGTAACAGATTAGGAGAGGTATTGTATCTGTGGGCATTTGTGCTGCCCCCAGTCCAAATGTAAGACCTAAAAAGAGACTTCAGAATGGGAAAGTTCAACTTTCCCCCAGCTTCATTTTTTGTCCACTAAAACATTCCCTTGAAGCTCTCAACTTCCCTCTTTCTCCTCCCTCCTCCATGTGGTCATGCCATTAACTGCTTAGTCCTACCAACATTTACCACAACTTCCTAGAGGTGTGTGTTTGTGTGTGCGTCCTGATTTGAAGTCCATACATGTCCTGTTTTATGTAAAGCACAGTAGGCTGCATGCCTTGCCATGTCATGCTGTTTTCCCACTCGTAATATACGGTTGTGTGGCTGTAATTCTTCCTTCCCTTTGATAGCCTATATAAACACTGTCATTTGGTTTTCCGAGAGCGCTGTATAACACAACTAAAGGGAGATGACTATGAATTACTGACAAACACTCAGCCAGTTGACCTAAAATCTCGACTCCCACATGAAAAAAAGCCTGACTGGAAAGTTATCAACACATGTTCCGTAAGTCCTGGCACCCGCACAAATCTAAGGTCTCATGATGGAAGAACTTTTAAGTTTAGCAGATGCTAATAAGTACAAAGATACTGTAAACTAATAAATGAGGTTTCATGTGTGACCACAGCTCTGTGAAGTACAGGAACTGGGTAAAAGAGAAGAAGGAAAACATCGTGAAGAAACTCTTATGAAGTGGAATCCTGCAGAGCTGCATTAGGTCCACCTCCCTCTCATTTGGACTGGATCCCAGAGGGGACTACGTGGGGTTCCCTCCTTCTCTGGGAATGGCCTCAAAGAGTCAGAGGGTAGAGAGGGGGCCAATGTCAGAACAAGGGCCCCCATCGTGAGAAAGCCCTCTAAGGGACCTCCACAATAAAAGCATGGAGCCATCCCTCGGGACGCTGGTCCTAATTAACGACATCAAAGTGAACGGCCATAAGACTGCCTCAGGAGCCTTGCGGCACTCATGCAACGGACCCATGAGTCGCAGTGCAGATGATGATACTGTCAGCGTGTGTCGTTATGTATGATGAGGTGCGGTGTGTCAAGAATGATACCCAATAAAAGAGCCAAGTGAGTGTTCTGCTTTATCAGAGCATGCACAGAGTCTCTCCCTGACGCACACACAGAGAGAGCAATAATAGAAAATGTAGGGCTGTTTGTCATGCATGGCCATCAATGACAGGCTGTGTTCAGACAGTCACTCCCTGGCTGTAAAGCGAAGAGACAGCAGCTGAATGTCTGTGGTCTGTGTGCATGCTGCCTTTGCTGCCTCTGTCAGTTTTTCTAATGACATGTGATGTAGATTTCAACCACAGGAGGGCAGCCAAGTGCTGAATGCTGGCATGGTTTGCATGCAGATGAGGGGGAAATGTACTATGAAGGATACAGATGGTCCAATGTGAGGCGCAACAACCACTATGTCAAGAATGTAATGTGCTTTTAAGTGAAGCCTGAAAATACCAGTTATCTAATCTAGACAAATCAATTTGGAGCACCTGACAGTTATCTCTACTGTCTTGTCAACTTGTTTTTGTAATTTGGATCCTTATGTAAAACTCCATAAAATGTAAATGTAAACTGAGAATACTTTTAATATCTCTATACATGCTTCATTTATCCAATACTAATTAGCTGCAGCTTTCTTGTGATTATTTGGACCAAACACATATTTAGTGTACTATTTGCTGTATGTAGAGTAACAAGGTTTTTTTCAGTGAATTAGCAATTTCTAATCTGTGGAATGTAAAAGAGCTGAGAACATGAGACGTTTTCCACCATGGCTCTGTTAATATGTGACTTTGTGTTCCTGTTACAGTGCAGCTGAGGCATTTCTCAAATCTCTTCGTAAATGATTAGCCCTGCACATGTGCCAGCTGTCAGCTACTCTCTGACTGTGTAGAAACGCCACCGATTCCTGCACAGCAGAAAGCTTTACAGACAGGATATGAGCTCAACTTGCCACCTACAAACCTTCCGTTTTTAAGTAAAATCATTGAAAAAGCGGTTCTTCAATAACTCAACCTTTTCTTGTCACTAAACAATGGTTTTGATGCCTTCCAGTCGGGTTTTCGACCACACCACAGCACTGAGACAGCTCTTGTTAAAGTATTTAATGATATCCACTTAAACACAGATAGTGGCAAAACTGCAGTCTTAGTATTACTTGATCTCAGTGCTGCATTTGACACGGTCGACCATGACATATTACTACACCGATTAGAAAACTGGGTTGGCCTTTCTGGCTCAGTCCTAAACTGGTTTAAATCCTATTTAAAGAATAGGGACTACTTTGTATCTATAGGTAATTATACATCTGAGCATACAAATATGACGTGCGGAGTTCCCCAAGGCTCCGTTCTGGGGCCTCTTCTGTTTAACATCTACATGCTTCCACTGGCTCAGATTATGGAAAACAACAAAATAAGTTACCACAGTTATGCGGACGACACACAAATTTACATAACCTTATCGCCAGGAGACTATAGTCCTATACAAACACTGACTAAGTGCATTGAACAAATTAACGACTGGATGTGCCAGAACTTTCTTAAATTAAATGAAGAAAAAACTGAGGTGGTTGTTTTTGGAGCAAAAGAGGAACGATTAAAAGTCAGCGCTCAGCTTCAAACGACAATATTAAAAACAACAGACAAAGCCAGAAATCTTGGTGTAATTATGGACTCAGACCGGAATTTCAACAGCCACATTAAGACAATTACAAAGTCAGCCTATTACCACCTTAAGAATATATCAAGGGTAAAGGGACTTATGTCTCAGCAGGACTTGGAAAAACTTGTCCATGCTTTTATCTTCAGTAGACTGGACTACTGTAACGGTGTCTTTACAGGTCTCCCTAAAAAATCACTCAGACAGCTGCAGCTGATTCAGAACGCTGCTGCTCGTGTCCTCACTAAGACCAAGAAAGTGGATCACATCACTCCAGTTCTGAAGTCTTTACACTGGCTTCCTGGGCCTCAGAGAGTTGATTTCAAAATACTTTTGCTAGTTTATAAATCACTAAACGGTTTAGGTCCAAAATACATTTCTGACCTGCTAGTAAACTACGAACCACCCAGACCTCTCAGGTGGTCTGGGACAGGTCTGCTTTCTGTCCCCAGGGTCAGAAATAAACAGAGGGAAGCAGCGTTCAGTTTCTATGCTCCACATATCTGGAACAAACTCCCAGAAAGCATATAAAGAGAAATTAAAAAGTAAGACCGGTGGGACCGGCCCGTTCTGGGATTGCAGGTGTATTACGTTCGGCTTATACATTGTCCCATACTAGCACCATAAAATCTTGTATTTTATCTGCTTTTATATTTTTAACTGTTTTTAACTGCTCTTTAATGTTTAATTTCTTATACTGCACTGTAACTTTTATTCTTGTATTTTAATCGTTTTTATGTAAAGCACTTTGAATTGCCCTCTTGTTGAAAAGTGCCATACCAATAAAGCTGCCTTGCCTTGCTTTGCAGGCAAAAGTGGGAATCTACATAAGAGCTGCATGAATGTGACCTTTATTTAGCAGAGGTCGGTTGGATTGAGTCAGTTACGTTTACGACCGTTATGTAAATTCTTTAATCATTTATTCGTTCTTTATCATCAGGAGGCTGGGGAATGACCAACAGCTACCAACCAACTGTCAGTACATGTTGGCTTCAGATTTGGATTTAACTAGATATCTTTTCTTTGCCTGCTCAACAAAGCAGGGCTGGAACATATATCAAAATAACCATAACAACTTCTTACCATATCAATATGTCATGTATAGTGTCTGTTAAATACAGTTTTTAACAGGCATTCTCAAGCATTTCAGAAATAATTTAAGAGAAAGTTGGATCTGTAATTGCTACATGTTGCTACTTTAGTCAAAGAATTTGTGAATTAGGATTTACAATACAAGTGATCAGGACTCAACTGTAATTATAGGCATGCATGTATCTATTCTATTCTCCACACACACACACACACACACACACACACACACACACACACACACACACACACACACACACACACACACACACACACACACACAAACACGGCAATTACACGAGGACAACATGTAAACATTGGCATGTCCCCAATTATACTACATACTAAGTCTTCTCACTATGTATTAATTGTCATAGCTGTACTGCTGTAGCATAAAGACTTTTCCATGTAATACTAACAGTAAATTATACAATACATGCAACGTTGGGTGTCAAACTGCAACTTCACGGCCAATTAAACTTCAAACAGAGAGAGCAAAGTGTCTTTTTTAAGATGTACTTATGCCTTCTTTACGTTGTCCAAGCTGTCTCACCACCACCCACAATTATTTTGTGTTTTTACAGCTGTGAGCAGCTTCTTTTGTACATTGCATTGTGGGAGAATAGTGTACATTGACATAATACATATTTAGCACCTGTTCAACTGAATGGTTGTATAATTTAAGCACAAAACAAGAGAAGAAGCCATAGATTGAATTAGTTGAAATGCGATGACGGAGGTAAACCACCAGCTAATCACATTGGCTCCCTGTCAGTATTATTTACTGCCCCCTGAAGGTAGCAAACAAAATCTGCATAGCAATCACATCTACAACAGAGGGGTTCATAAATAAAAGATCGACGGGTTTGTGTGTACTAAGTAAACAATGCATAAAGCTACATCTTCACTTATCATCAAACCCCCATTTGAATGAAGGAGCAGTTGCATTTGTTTCACACACAGTTGATCAAACGCACCTCATGTTGAAGCAGACCATTAATGAATAATTCAGTGCTTTGGAGAGAGGAGTGTTGAGTGGGAGAGGACAGAGGCTGACTAGATTCCTCACCTTGAAGTGCCTTTTTTTACCGTTACAACTTCTCAAAAGACAGAAAAATTAAACCCCCTTTCAGAGCGGGTCTCTAACAATTATCCATCTGCTGGTCAGAAGAAGAACAGGAGGGTAGAGCTTGTCCTCTTAACAAGCTGAAGTGTTCCTGTCCTTTAAAATCTGTGTTGTTAACACACTATTATCCTGCTCGGAAAAAGTTTTGCTTCTTGATAAGTATCTTGATAAAGTGTATTTAAACTTTGCAGAAGATTTAAACTTTGTCATTAAACTTCTCTTCGCCACGATATAAAGCAGCTATGTACTGTAGAAGTGAGCAAACAGCAATGTAAGATGGCACTGTACAGGATAAACACTAATACATTGCAGCAGGAGAACAAATGTGGCTGTCTGACAGCATGTTAACCTGAAAGACACAAGTATTTCTCGATTCACAATTTCATTTTTAAATGACTTTGATTTTTTTTTCTCCTTCAATTAATTTACTGAAAGCATTTGACATTGACATTAACATGTTTAAATGATGTAAAGACATGTTGAAGGAGTTCAGATGGAGCCTGTATCAGGGCCATATTTAGTTCAATGTGTTATATGTCACTATTTTTGGTAGCCTACTGTACTTAAATAGCCAGTATGTACTTTCATTCATTGAAGCCTCTATGTTTACAGGCTTGTGGTGATGTACAATGTGCTATAGGTGCCAAAAAGAATCTATGTTTGGTACTGCCAATTTGTTCTGTTTCGTCATGGTTCATGTGTGTAATAAACATTACACTTTGTGAGAAAAAAATTGTGGCAGAGAATCGTGATGTCAATTCTAAGCTAAAAAGTCGTGATTCATATTTTTCCCCGAATCGTGCAGGCCTAAAGCACACAGCTGCCACGCAATAACTTGTGTCATTTGACGGGAGAGGCACAACGTCCTCAACCATAGAAGGATGCACTGATGGCCTTTCCAGGGCAGAGACCAGGGTCAATAAGCCATGAAGAAGGGCCATGGTGGGGTCACACTGGACAGAGCTTCTTGTCTGAAACACAACAGCTCCTCAGAAAGGAAAAGAACAGCCAGTGTCAGCGAGGAAGCTTTTAGTCACGGTGAAGCATCCAGCTGCTCAGGGTTTCCACAGAAGCCCAGATGAAGTTTACAGGACTTTTCCGTGCCTAAACAGGAACACTTCTACAGAAGTGAACAATCTGTGAGTAGTCTAGTTTTCACTACAGTTCAGCTTGGTGCACAAGGGAAACAGCTGAAAACCATCATCTGCATCATGCAATACATATTTTAGTTCTAAACTATATGTGGACATAATACTATGAGATGGTGAATTATTCATTCTGGCATTTGCTAAAATCAATGTTGAATCAGTCACATTTCATGTATGAAACACACCTCAGCACATGTCAATATATTCTGATATTCCATAAAATCCATACTCACAACCACAACCTACAGAAGAACAAACAATGTCTCCTATGAGACCTGAATAATACAAATACATTATTTTTAAAAGCCATATGCACAAGCAGCGTACACTGTAACTTTCTATCTATTTTGAAAAACTACAGTGATTTGATCAAAATGTGGGTAAACTAATAAAGACATGTTTTCTCAGTGATGGCATGAATATCTCATTGACTCACAAATGATGGCCTGTGTTCGACAGTTTAAAGAGTATGTGTAAATCAAGGGTATATTGGACACATGCGGTATGTTAAATGCATGAGAAGCAACACCAAATGTGGAAATCCTGAGAATCTGGACTTTAGATTGGCTAACCGGGGAAGAATCGAGGCAGACAGAGCAGAAAGCTGCAGAAACAGTAGTCCTTCCAGAGTGATGGAATATGGAATAATACTCCTCCAATATCCAAGGAATACCTTCATGAAAGGAGACACATTCCTTCACAATGAAAACAGGCCCTTTCCTTGCAAAACAATACCAGTGTGCAGCACTCAAACGCCTGTTTCTTCTCATCTTACTTCACACAGCTGTGCATTTATATCCACCGGCTCTCCAAGCTGAGGAGATATACTGGTCAGACAACAGGAACGTGTGGGTCTTCAGTCTGTCCTGGTACTTTGTCAGTAGCCAATCATGGTGGACTGACGAGAACCCACACACATAGCTCTAGTGGCTTTGAAAGGCCATTAAATCGGAAACATGACTAAGACCCCACAGCCTTCCCTGGAATTTGGGGTGAAACAATACATGAGTAACTCTGCCCATCACCATGGCCCCCTCTCACTTTCAACCTGCTATGTCAACAGGGCTGGCCAGCTGGAATGCAGGAGCCACTGCAACACAAGAAGATCAATCCTGTGGCTCTGCACACTCTGCAGTCAGTCCCTAAAAATACTACCTCACTGTTATCCCTTGCATTTCAAACATGTATGCCTCACACAAGCATGAGGTATGAAAGGAAATAAGATATTAGTGCAGGGCTAAAATGCTGCGCTCCCGAGAAAAACTGCCATACTGCAAGTAAATTGCTCAATTAAGGCATTTAAGGCAAGTCAGAATTAAAAAACTGAAACTACCAAAATTAGGTAAGACGGTTGCTTAAGATTGCATAGTTATAGCACTTAAGACAACCAATTAAATAGTTGGAAAACTTTTTCTTTTGTCTTTTATCTTCTTAGAAACAGACACATTGGAGGTAACTGTGTAATCCACCTTGTGTAAGGAGTATTAGTAAAGTTTGTATTTACTTTCTTTAAGAGACTGCTTGATATTACATGGGATTAATTCACTGGACAGTTAACATTGTGGTTTGCAGCCTTTGTTTTCTGTTGGTTAATGTAGGTACATTTCACATTTTACTCAACACATCTGGTACACTCTGGCTGAATGCAACACACCTCTTCACATATAGATTCTTTTCTACAGATTATTTTTCTACATTTGCAGCAACTGGATTGTTGTGATTTTAATACATATATTTAGCTGAAACAGATGGCTTTTTAAATGGAAGATGAGGATGATGAATGTATACATTAGGTGGAATATTAACAATTAAGCTGATTTATGAATTTTAAACATTATTGTCACATGCAATTGTTCACAGCACAACAAAGTCTAAGGCCCCATCCAGACGAAGACGTATTTCGATGCAAACGCACATCTTTTGCATCGTTTGGGCCGACTGTCCATACGAATCCTGTAAACGCACTGCCCGTAAACGCACTTTTTTGAAACCTGGTCCCAGGGTGAATAAAAAAAAAGCCGGCTCACGTTTGGCTTCGTGTGTACGGCGAAACCGCATACGTGCGTATCGATGATGTCATCCCCACACACCTCGGCCTAACAGCTGACTGCCTTCAACCCAGCTGACGGCGCTAACAGGGACGCAATGCTGCTTATAAAGTGGAAGTAGAGAATTTATCAACTAGCTCGCTAATCTGTCTGCTCATCAACTCCTTGAACGGATTATAGTAACTTTTAGCACCGCTTATTGTAGAAAGGCTACTGCAAGTAAAACGTGTAGCTAGATTATCAAAAAGACATCGGATCATTGATGTTTGTTTGACTGCCGATGTTGATGTTAGCTAGCATTAGCGCGCTAGCTAGCGCGCTAACGCTAGCTCTGCTAGCTGCAATCATGTCCGATAGAATGTAAACAAAGTTTACATTCTTTTTCTAGGTGGCCTTTATATAACGAGCAGTGGTGTAAGTTATTAAAGTCTAGTCCATGGATGTGTTAAGCTAAGAAAACTAGCTAACAGTCATGTTATGAACTTTTATATACTGTCTATGGTTATGAAAGGAAGTCACTGAAGGCTGCTCTTCTTCTTCGTTCCGTTAATTTCTGTAGCAATAACAGCGCCGCCTGCAGGCCTGGCATATGAAGTACCGTGTTGAGTCATTTACATATGGATTCATGTGGACGTGAATTTTCTTGAACCGAATTCAGGGAAGACGGATGCGTTTTCATCCTAACGTCTTCGTCTGGATGGGGCCTAATTTGACCTCGGCATTTAGCCCATCCTGAGCATGAGGAGCAGTGGGCTGCTGTAAACTTGGGGATCAGCGTCTCGCTCAAGGACACTCTGACATCCGAACAGGAGGAGACATGAGGACATGATATTGAGAAGAAACTGTTCCGAAGTTAATGTTATCTTTGGTCACTTTGAAAGCAGTTTGAAACCACACAGAAAATGCCAAAACTGTGCAATTAAAACTGTCAAATGAGTCAGAAGTAAATATATAGCCAGACTGCAGTGAAATATTATATTTAAAAGTACTTAAAAAGTCCCACCTGACCTGACAATAAACGTGCAAGTAAAAGCTGTTAAAATAACTTGATCATAAACCCACTTCAAACATGTATTTGTACATATTTTCTGTCCTTGTCACAGATTGCCTAAATTGTTGGTTTGCTGTCAAAGCAGACATATGTAATCTAAAAAAAACACATGCCAGGTTACATGACTGCACACGCCTGCAAACACAAGATCATGGAGATTTCCTCCCGAAAACAAGCGTACATACACACAGCTCCACGACATCTCCACACATCCATCCAACAGTAAGCCGTGTATCCTTCACATCCTCATAATCACAAAAAATGCCTCATGCGCTGCCTCAGTCCTCTGCGGTGATACAGGAACCATTGCCCACACAAGTGGCTGCATTATTTGACTCACACTTCTTGTTACAGTGAATGAGAGGAGAACTGTGCTGTGGTTTGCCATCTGATGACTAAAGACGACGAAGCTGCTTCTGTAATGAAACGCAGCCCCCTTTGCAGGAATAGTAGCGCTTCATAATAATCATAATATAATAATAATAATAATAATAATACATTTAATGATATATCACTTTTCAAAACAGATGTTACAAAGTGCCTTAGAAGACAATAAAAACAGATAAATGAAGCAATAGGAAAAATAATTATTAAAACAGAGCAGCATATATCAATAATAGAATAAAAATAGTAATGCAAGACAATAGAAACCAATTTGAAAACATAAATGTGTATAAATATACTGTATGTATACACACAAATAGGTGCATATTACATATACCCATACAAGCATGCTCTGTACACATGCTTCGCCACACATATGCACATGAACAAACTATGCACATAGACACATAACTATGGGACATTTATTAAAAATGCCATTCTAAAGACATGCATCGTCAAAAGCTTTTTAGAAGTCGATACGGATGTAGCTTTGTCCTCTCCTCTCTAATGTTATGCTGCCCTGCCCCCTCCCTGGCCTGGGGACCTTAAATCTCCAGGTAAAAGCAAAGGCGAGAGGTTACAGGCCTTTGAGAAAGACGAATGGGAGGGGGTCAGGCACCACAGGCTGCATCCCTGCTCTCCTGGCTGCATACAGCAGTCCACAAATGAGCTGTGGGCTTGTAAAACTGTCAGCCAAGACATTCATTGATATCTCTTGTTTACACTGTGGGCTAACCTCTTGTTACGTAACTGATCCTATAGCTTATCACCTGTCACTGTTCTTTATAGTCAGTCAATACTAATTATTCACCACACCACTGCACCCTGGATTGCCTATTGGCTGAAGTTCAAGTTTGGCTTTGTCTGCAGAGGCACACGCACAAACACATACACTTTGTTACCACTATATTTGTCTTTCAAAGATTAGTTTGATTGAATCCCACTTTTATCTGGAAACAACTGCACAAGGAAAAAAAGCCAGAGATATGAACTGACATTTGACAAAGACAATCAGCTGACCCCAAACAAACATGATGCCCTTGCTCACTTGCCACCAGGTCATCCTGTCTTGTCATATTCATACGTATGCATCATATCTTATTCAATACATGTTTTGACTACCAGCTTGCTGAGCTGTTACTCCGAGCATCCTGGGAGTTATGAAAAAGAAGGATTCATTTCAACAGAATACTTAACAGCTGGCTCTTCAGCCAAAGCTAAAAATAAAAGTCTGATTTTTAAGTCAGACAAAAGTCTGAACTATCACATCTATCCAAACACCTCTCCTACCTCCAGCGATCTTCTTGAGGAGTTGCTGCCTGGCAATGATCCTACCCAGCCTGTACCCAGAGCGTCTGTGGTGATGGTCCATTCTCAGGTAGAAATCCTGAGTCTCTGGAGTCATACTCCCAAGACACTCGCTGCCTGTGGACTCAGGGAGCTCCCGAAACATAACTGAAACACTTTACCCCAAACAAGCCCCTGACTGCTGGCTGATACACACTCACCCACACACTCTCCCCTCAACAGAAAACTTCACATACAGGCGCAAAAAGCCTAAAGTGAGCTGAGAAGGACGGCAAAGCAGAGCCTAGGGGGAGGAGAGCCAACCCTTTAGCCTCATGTGACCACAGGGAGGCCAATGGCAAGGGAGCAGTTGGAGAACTGCCCACCTTGCTGAGCTGAATCCAATGTCTGTGTGAATGCTTGTCAACTTCCCCCTGCTCTGGAGGGAAATATAAATACCATTGGAATGCCTATGAACTGAGTAAGGAGAGCACGAGTGGAAGAAAAAGTGCTGCGGGAGGGCTTACAAAAATAGTGTTTTTTAGACACGCCCTGCACTAGAACAACTCTTTGGCTGTTGCTGGTCACACAGGTGCCAAGTTTACTGGGCGAGAGTGAGTCTGTGCCATTTTACAGAAAACTACAGAGGAAAGATAGAAAGTGAGAAGTTGTTTTCCTGGTTGGAGAATGCTAATTTCTGCTCCCCCACCCCCACCACATAACCCCTAGCTCCAGCCACAGGAAGGCCTCTCAGCAGGTCTCCTAAAAGTGTCACCTCCTCCAGGGACTAAAAGCTTGAATACATATGAGTGACCTAGGCCCCATTTTCACCTGGTATTAAAATCCAATCTGAGTGATCGGATCACAAGTGGACAGCTCTAAGTACAGGTGTGATGCATCGAGGACGCATCAGGGCCTGTTTTGACCTGCTTTTAACATCTGTCCTGAGTGATCCAATCAAGTGGACAGCTCTAAGCATGTGGGTTTTCACCTGGCAGTAGAATGTGTCGTGTTGTGATAGGATCTCACTTCCCCGTTCTATATGCAAATAAACACATACATCATTTCCGTTTGCATATAGGCTGGTTGTGTGTGTTTTTTTTAGATTATTCTTTTTGGCATTTTAGGCCTTTATTTGATAGGATAGCTTAGACATGAAAGAGGAGAGAGAGGGGGAATGACATGCAGCTAAGGGCCGCATTTCGGAATCAAACCTGTGGCTGCTGCGTCGAGGACTAATCCTCTGTACATGGGGGAACGCTCTACCCGGTGAGCTACACAGTAATTACGGTGTCTTTACAGGTCTCCCTAAAAAATCACTCAGACAGCTGCAGCTGATTCAGAACGCTGCTGCTCGAGTCCTCACTAAGACCAAGAAAGTGGATCACATCACTCCAGTTCTGAAGTCTTTACACTGGCTTCCTGTGCCTCAGAGAGTTGATTTCAAAATACTTTTGCTAGTTTATAAATCATTAAACGGTTTAGGTCCAAAATACATTTCTGACCTGCTAGTAAACTACGAACCCCCCAGACCTCTCAGGTGGTCTGGGACAGGTCTGCTTTCTGTCCCCAGGGTCAGAACTAAACAGGGAGAAGCAGCATTTAGTTTCTATGCTCCACATATTTAGAACCAACTTCCAGAAAACTGCAGGTCCGCTGCAACTCTCGGTTCTTTTAAATCAAGGCTGAAGACCTTTCTTTTTGATGTTGCCTTTCGTTAAATAATTGTCCATTTCTTATACTCACGTTGCTTATTTTATCTGCTTTTATATTTTTAACGTTTAATTTCTTATACTGCACTGTAACTTTTATTCTTGTATTTTAAGTGTCTTCATGCAAAGCACTTTGAATTGCCCTGTTGCTGAAATGTGCTCTACATAAAGCTGCCGTGCCTTGCCTTGCCTAGTAAGTAACTCAAACTTGTGCTTTTCTGCTTTAAAAGTCCACTCGTATCAGCCAGTTTAGAACATGGAACAACAATCTCCTCATACCTGAAGTAAAGTCCACATTCGCACAAGCCGACCCACCCAGCACCACTCGGGCCCCTGCCACTCTCCCTGTGGCTGTCCTGGCCTCCCCGCTGCATACAGGCTTGCCTGTGTAGTATAAGCATGGTGCCATACATGTGAATAGAGCCCAAATGGGCAAGCGACCAACTCAAACACAGCCTCTGTCTGTTTTGCTCCCTGGCTGACAAAATCCAGCCTAGATTAAGCTCACAAAGACGACAATTCAGCAGCACACTTCAGAGCCCGCTGTACGTTTTCATAAACTTCTTCTGGGTTTAATGGCCCTCTCCACACCCTCAGGTGGAGCTATTTAAATATGTGATTGTTGCTTTTTTAAGGTACTAGGTGATAGTGTTACACTATTCGGATGATTTCATTGGGCGGTGACTCATTTTTTTTTACACACAAAAACACCTGTGTTCATTCATACTGTAAAAGGATCGCTTCAGGTGTCAGATGCTAAAACATGAGTGGCAGCATGTTGGCAACACCGTGATCTCTCTGAACCTATGTCTGTGTTGTCTTCTTCCCGCTCCGTCTAGACGAAGAAATTCACTCAGTGCATCGTACGTATCACATTACGGAATCAATCACCCACTGCTATGTAACATCATAATGAATGAGATTAACTTTGTTTTCGTCTCTGTCTGCACTCAAATTCCTCAGCAGGAAAAGAGCGAGAGCTCCAGTATTCCCTTTGGATGTCATTGTGTTTAACTTTGTGCCGCATGCCGTGAAGAAATGGCAGTGGTGTGTCCTTAGTGGGAGTGTTGTGTGTCAGGCACAGTGACTCCAGCCCTTATCAAACTTGTCCCAACTTGCCTCTGTCTAGGTTTCAGAGCTCAACTACTATACAGCATGGCAACAGGAATCCAGACTCACATTACACACACTCAAACATATACCGAGGCTCTGTAACATGCCTGCCAGCTTGACAGTGTGGATTGTATTGTTCATCACAATAAAGGCAGTTATTGTTACTGTGTGATGACAAACTAAGCCATGTTGAAATGCAACTGTAATGCAGCCATTTAATGCATGTCCAGCCTTTATTCATTCTCTGCTCCAGCGCTCCAGCTTCAGACAGGTGGCATTACAAAAGGGAAATGTACTGTATATTCTGAATCATGGACTCAAAGCTTGGGGCCCACAAAGGATGAGTATGGAGGCAGCTGAGCGGGGTTTAGACACTGCTCTGATGTGGTCTGATTCAGCAGCAGCAGCAGACATATGTAATCTGCACTGGGCAGTTCGACTCTGGCATGGCTACGTTTCCTGTGGTTAAGGCTTAAGAAAAGCTCCAGTGTGACTTTAGATTTCCACCTCATGAGCCACCAAATGTCTGAATTCTGAGTTCAGGTCTGGATGTAAATCACACTTTAATGCCGCAGATCCGTTGAGCTCTTGTGCAGGTAACCTGAAGCATTTGAGAAGCCCCTTATAATGACCCTATCCAGTGGACGAGGTGGCAGGTGCTCTACACTGGAGACTTTTAACACACTGCAACACAATGAGGATCAATCTATGCATCATTATTCATTAATCCCATCTTTAGAAGCAAGCACCCCTCAAGCAGCTGCTGGGTTTTCCCCAAAACACAAGTATATCCCAGGATATTAGGTATAGGCTTCTAATGGCCGTTTTACAGTAACCGCAGCCAAGCTGGTGTGCGCCATCGTGACGTCAAAATGATATAAATCTTGCCGGCGTGCCCAGATTTTTAGCGCACGAGCAGAGGGTGCACACCACTCTTTTTTTTTCAGGGGCGCTCGACAAAGCAGAAACAGGAAGTATGAACGAGCTCCTGGGCAACGTGATGCCAGGACTCTCAGAGTGACTGCAGGTCTCTCTGGTAAACTTACTGGGTTAAGATGAGTTCTTTTATGGTGAATGAAAGGCTTGATCCCACCAAGTACCTCATCCAATCAAATTGAAGCATTGACGTCAATGCTGCTGCCAGTTCTGCCGTTGTTTATCTTTTTCTTCTTCTTCTAGTCCGTAGAAAGAGCAACATTGGTAGTCTTTGCTCATTAGCGCCACCTCTGTTCAGGAGAAGACTGCAACTAGTGCCGCGACCACCAGCGCGAGTATAAACAGTCTATCCCATGATGTCAAATTTGCGCGCGCCAGGTTGGGAACGGCCAGTGTACTTTATGCTTAACTTGCATGTAAGTAAGTAATATATGAGTACAAATAATAGTATGTAAATCAAATGTACAGTACAGGAAATAAATAAGATATGGAAGAGGCACGGTATGCTTCTTGAATTAAAATTGGGGGTGAATAGATTTCACATCATACCCAATTTAAATATAGCATTGTCATTATTTCCAATTACATGAGGGGTGATCTGGCTGAGCACTTTGACTAATATGGCTGATTATAACTCCAAAAAAAGAACTTCACAATACATTATAAAACACACTAATTGTCCCCTTGCTCGTTAATGATCTCAACAATTTTCTCATCATCTCGTATTTTCTTTCCTAACATTTCGGCAGTGCCTTTTCACAGTTAAGGCTTTTATATTAGTGTAATGTTTGATTCACTGCTTTGCATATTCCTACCAAGCTTAAACGTACAGTACACGTACACATTGTTTTTTACCAAGAAGTCAGAAAGCAGCTTTTTGAAATAGGCAGGTTTTTTAGCACAATTACTAATTAGTACTATTAATTATAAGTCAGAGACAGACATATATAGGCTATGGCAATACAACAGAGAAAGAAGAAAGTCTATTTAAGCAACAAGCTGATAATGCAGCGTGTACATAACCAGATAACTGTGAAACACGTGAGAGCAGTAACTGATGTCCTCATGGTATTGATGGTATAGTGAAATACACACAATTATATGTAACATATTATCAAAAGCCATAAATAATGTTTGTACCCCTCCACACAATTAAGTATCAGCATCTATGTTCTGTGCCAAAATCCCAAACTTCAAGTGCTGAATATTCCACATTTGCTATTTTAATATTTCTGATTTGCCTAAGTTTCAGCTCAAGAGGAAATTAAATTTCTCGGATAGTGTTTCACAGTATCCTGTATTTTCATTCACCTGTGGGAGTTGAGAAATCGACTCAACTTAAAGTCAAACCCGCACACAGTGTAAAATGATTTCATGCATATCTTCCTATAATTAAAAAACTTTGTGATATGCAAACCCTAACCCTGTGCCAGTTGACACCTATTAATCACACAGGAGTAGATGAACCCGGCCATGTCTTTTTAAATATTTGCTCACTGCAGAACAAAGCAGTGGGGTACAGCTACAGTATCACAGTCAAACAATAATGTTTCATGCAAGGGCTCCACACTTCTTATCTGATAGACTGACGTATAACATTTAAGTCTATCAGGTTGGAGTCAGTGTTTTAGCATAAAAAAGGATGTATGCATCTCTCTCTGAAAACTATTTGGCTGTAATTAGCCAACCTTCTGTGATGACCGAAAGAATGAGATCCAGGGTACAAGCGGCTGAAATGGGTTTCCTCAGGAGGGGGGCTGGCGTCTCCCTTAGAGATAGGGTGAGAAGCTCAGTCATCCGTGAGGAGCTCGGAGTAGAGCCGCTGCTCCTTCACGTCGAAAGGAGCCAGTTGAGGTGGTTCGGGCATCTGGTAAGGATGCCCCCTGGGCGCCTCCCTAGGGAGGTGTTCCAGGCACGTCCAGCTGGGAGGAGGCCTCGGGGAAGACCCAGGACTAGGTGGAGGGATTACATCTCCAACCTGGCCTGGGAACGCCTCGGGATCCCCCAGTCAGAGCTGGTTAATGTGGCTCGGGAAAGGGAAGTTTGGGGTCCCCTGCTGGAGCTGCTCCCCCCGCGATGGATGGATGGATGGATCTGTGATTTGACACACATGGATTTCCTTGTTGATTGGCCACCATATCATTATCATAGCTGCCAGGGGTCTAAAACACCTGACCTACATTTTGTACAAATCCAGGGTTCCTCTCCCTGAATTTGTTTTGGACATGAAAGATGAAGTTTTCTCCTCTCTGCCCCAAATATCACATCAGCCTTGGATACAGCCTGATTTGATATTCCTAATCAACATAAATAGTCACAGAAAGCAAAAAAGAAGTAGGGAACTTCCTTGCAGGGATCAATCCATCTGTCAAGTCAGTGCATCAGGTCTATATGTGTCCGCTTGTTCAATGTGTACTTTATATAAGCAGCTCAAGGCCTCGAGACTGCAGAGAAAAGAATGCAGTGTTAATGTGTCAAATATCAACGCAACGCAGGACTCAGTATCATGCCTCAGCAC
Organism: Gymnocephalus cernua; assembly: GCA_023631565.1. Taxonomy (NCBI): domain Eukaryota; kingdom Metazoa; phylum Chordata; class Actinopteri; order Perciformes; family Percidae; genus Gymnocephalus; species Gymnocephalus cernua. The sequence goes on from CM042430.1 coordinate 8,101,179, forward strand.
ACACAGCTGAGCAGAGCATGAGTCATACTTTCTGCACAAAATACAACAGCACTGCGTGAGAATTGAACAGCAGTTTTGAATCCTGCCAACAAAGTGAACACACTTGGTCTCGTCTCTATTTGTATGCCATGAGGAAGACAGAGCTGTTTTGGGATTTCTATGGTTTTCCCACACAAGGAGCTGATATGGTCAATTCACAGCATCTAGTGGTAGACTTAGGCTACTGCACAAATGATTGATTTCCACTCTTCACACACTTTCAAGACCTTTGACAGAATCATTGCTCCACTGGCTTACTGTTTGTTTCAGGATTGATTTAAAGATTTTAAATGGGCTGTCGCCTTCTTATTTATCGGAGCTTTTACATGTCCACACACCTGTCAGAGCACTGAGGTCGTCCAATCAGATGCTCCTCAATGTCCCAGATCCAGGTTAAAAAACAAAAGTGACCGAGCCTTTGCAGTGGCTGCTCCAAACCTCTGGAATAGTCTACCTATTCATATAAGAGCATCTCGGACCGTTGAAACATTCAAGTCCTTGCTTAAGACCCATTACTATGCATTGACTTTCAATTCAAGTTGAGCTTTGACATCTTGACAATTTTCAACTGCTGATTATTGTGTATTGTGTATTGTTTGTGTATACTATCTATTTTGGGGATTTTTTTGCACTTGTTAAGCACTTTGGTCAACTGTGGTTGTTTTTAAACGTGCTATATAAATAAAACTGAACTGAACTCACCGAAAATCTTCAGTGATCCTTTCAAATGTATCCCAAAGTAGCTTTAAAGTTAAGCCCTATTTGAAGCAATATACTTACCTATTACCCAGTGTTGGGAAAGTTCACTTTCTACATGAACTAGTTCAAAGTTCAGTTCATACATTTTAAAATGAACTAGTTCAGTTCATAGTTCATACTTCAAAATAATGAACTAAGTTCACAGTTACAAAAATGAACTAGTTCATAGTTCTTTTTTTCCATATGTTGCTGCGAGCTATTATTTTTCAAAATTATTGCCACAGCCCATATAGAACCACAGACAGCAATTATTTTATCAGTTTTAACACTGAAACTATGCGTCAGATTTCATCTTCATATCCAATTTTTAATTCTTATCCAACCAGGGTTTACACTAGCATTGAGGGGACAGCATTTCAGCATTGTTGCTTTACCATGCAGAAACTGGGCAGCAGGTTAATAACTACCGCCCATCCTCACAGCACCCAGGGCCCCCCCCATACACACACACACACACACACACACACACACACACACACACACACACACACACACACACACACACACACACACACACACACACACACTGGAGTCACAGCTGCGGCTGGGAGATGACAACGGTAAGCAGTTACAGTTTTTCTCAGTTGCTTTGGTATATTTCTCGAATCATCCTCGACATTTGCAAAAGAGTAAGTGTATTTCTCAAAACAATTCGTACAAATAGCAAAACACCATGGATTACCTGCAAAAGCCAGTCTCTTGCTCAAAATTCTTAGTTCATCTCTCAGAAGTAAATATCTGTGTCAATGAACATGCCAGTGCCATCAGAATGACAAGTCCTTGTGTCATTGTGAGATAATTGCTTAGTCATGTTGTCAATATAACAGTGTACTCCGGAGGGATGTTGTGATGTAAACTATGGCTAAAGTTTAGATGACAATCATTGTAAATTGCAGGTTACACCTTAGTGTATGTGGGAGTTTGATTGCAAGAGACTGGACAAGATTCACATTTACGCTTAAACTCTTTGTACTGTAATTTGTTGACAGACATATCATTGTGATACAGAAAGGAAAGGACAGCACTGCATAGCACAAAGAAAAAAATATGAACATAGGACAATCTCCTCAGAAAAAAACTGTCCATGCAGTGCTGTAGGAATTCCAGTGCAGTCTTCCTACACCTCCTGATGTTCCTGTCTGTTGGGCCACAAATTCTCATCCACATCACAATGAATAGCTTCTCTTGGGATGCAGCGTGGAAAGTAGAAAAAAAGTGTAATGGAAATGTATAAAAATATGCTTGACATATTATGACAACTTGTTCAACCATTTTGCATGTAAAGACTTATGCTATGAGCTAATGCCTAACTGTTGTGGGGGGTGAGACTATTCAACAGAGACCCATTATAATACATTTTGATCAACATGACATAAGCAATTGATAATGTAGGAAACAGCAGAGCATTGTACATACTCATTTGCATGGATGTACCAAAGCATGTGCAACTTGTTTAAAGAAATGAGAAACTGCTTTTTTGATGTGCACAAGTGACACAATGATGTGAAGATTGAACAGGTAGTTCTGAGAATTTCAATTCTGATCTGAGAAATGTACCAAAGCGACTGAGAAAAACTACAGTGGGATTTGGGTCGAGGATCTGTCTTGACTGTCTTTTGATTTTTGATTTGCTTGCACATACCTTGAAAGGCTAGCCAGGTGCTTCAGTTCAATGTGCTGTTTCAAGTTTGCTGTGGATGTGACTGAAGTGCGGATTTTCTTTTTGAAAGAAAGTTTGCACAGAAATGTAAGATGTTTCCCATCCTCACCGACCTTGTCAAAAAACGTATTTAAATGATCATACGACGCCTCCTTGCTGCTGTCGCCTCCATGCTGCTTTTTGTTTTGATGACAGGCGGCGGTGTGACACTGGTGGCTGGTGTTGCCAGATTGGGTGTTTGTTCCGTTACATATTAAGGCCTGTTTACGGTGTGTTTTAGCCGGGTTTTCTCCTGGAAGGCTCTATAGAAATCTGGCACACTATTGAACCAAGTTAAACTGAGAGAGCGGGCCATTCACAGACACCAGAATGAACGAGTTCACAGTAACGTTCATCAGGCAGTAATACAGTACGTTCAGTTCACGTTCGCCCAAAATATGAACGAGTTCAGGCACAACACTGCTATTACCCGAAGAGTCTTGAAGAGACTCCATTTGGGACTTTAATAACAATAACGTTTGGTGTGACTGAACAATGCCTGGCAGCACAATATGGCTTGTCCTCCAGAGAGACAGGTGCATTTTAAGAGGCTAAAGCAAATATGTATTAGACCATTTCATTTGAGTTGAACTACTAGGAAAACTGCAGGTCTTTAAGTTTATTGATAGCAAGGTATTCATATAACAAAACAGAGTAATGGGAGATAAACTTGTAATGATATACTATATATTATCCATGTTTGAAACTATGAAATGAAATGAATAGACCAAATGAAATGGTCTATACTATCGCAAAGAAACTGACTGAGAAGCATCTGCAATATTAGCATATACACTACAGAAAAGTGAAAATATATGACAAGCTATAAAAGATAAAATAAAATAATTAAAATGAAAGTTATCTGCTTGATAGATAGAAGAAAATGATAGACAGATAGATAGATAGATAGATAGATAGATAGATAGATAGATAGATAGATAGATAGATAGATAGATAGATAGATAGATAGAAAGAAAGAAATACAGAGTTTTATTATTAATTGAAGGTTCTCTATGAGCATGTGGATACCTTTAGACCAGGGGTCCTAAACGTGTTTTAAGCCATGGACCCCTTAACTGAAAGAGAGACGGATCACGGACCCCCTACTACATACTGTGTATAAAATTAAGTTGCATATTAATCTGGTCCTACAAGAACTTTTAGGGCAGCCTAAAGCTTTTATATATATACCTTTTTTGCATAGAATATGAAGGTATTCAAATAGCCTAATAATTGTTGGCATGATTTTATAAATCATGTTTTAATGTTAAACACAAATGTGAAACAGTCAATCCTTTGGGATGAACTGTATCTGTGGATGGCTACCTTACCTATTGGCCAGTAAGCCTACCATCAGTGGGGATTTATATTTGCTAATAATATGTTAAAATCATGTTAAGACTTTTTAATTTCTGAAAAAACTTTAAAAAATTAACAATAATTTGGAGGCCCCCCTGGAGTGACTCTGTTGAAGATCCCTGCTTTAGACCACAAATCAAATGATCAAATATTGTCCACTCTCACTCAGCTTTCCATTTCCCAGTGAAACAGTCACCAGCGCCACCCTGCGGCATTAGCAGGCCCGTGCTCATTGAGAATGGAGAAAGAATGAACACTGTGCAAGAATACTATGTAGTCAAGGATTTCCTACACGTGTGTAAAAAGTTATACGTTGATTATATTGTGTTTGTATTTAGCCTTTCATTAGAATCACATGCAACCCATTGAGATGCATTAGCCTTTATATTTTCAAAAACAGGCTATGTAGCTCAAACGAGAAGAGACTCAAATGTACCCTTAAATCTCCAATCCATTTCCAAAAGTCGTCCAACGTTTTCACACAGCTTTATAAAAGTAAATACCGTTGGACCACTATATGATACTGACTTAAAAGCAATATGACAATCGGTGGGATTTTAGTTAGGACTACTGAACAGCACACAACTTCATTTAGCTTATTTTTTTTATAAATGCATTGGACAACATGCACAATGAATATCTATCCATTTAGGATAAACATGTCTTTGCACTGTACCTTAACGCATTAGACAAACACAATCCAATAGCCTACCAAGACAAATTAATACCGTTTTCAAAAATACATTTTTTCCTCTATATTACAATTGCCCCTGTTGCAGCACCACTGTGATGACACTTAATGCACACCATGACTTAGCCTATGTCATTCAGATTACTGCTATCCAAACATTCAAATATTAATGACATGCCCTATGTGTTCGCTCTCTCAGCGGGCTAGGGTGCGCCTGTAGCGGGCTACTGACCTGCCAGTCTCCGCTCTCTGACATTCTTCCAGAGTAAGTCCCAGGCTTTGGATGTGGAGCTCCGCAGCTGCTCGCTGAAAGAGCGCCGGAGCTTCAGTTTCGCGGAGTTTCTTCTAGATGTCATGGCAAATCCTCCACTCGGACATAATAACTAAATCCTCTTCGTTCCACAAAAAAACCCCAGTTATGTTAAAGTCTCCGGCAGAAAACCACCTTTCCTTTTCCCGGTTAGAAACTCTGTTTCTACTACAGCAGTAGACCTGTCTTTGGAGCCCGCTCTTCAAACGCAGTTGTCAACATTTTGTGGAAAAATAAATATATTCCTCTCGCTTAGAACGAAAATCAATAAACGAGTAAAAGTTTCAGAGTGATTGTAAAGCACTAAGACAGACTTCACACTTCATACCAGATGCGTGTGCGTCTGTGTGTGCGTGTGTGTGTGTGTGTGTGTGTGTGTGTGTGTGTGTGTGTGTGTGTGTGTGTGTGTGTGTGTTTGTGTGTGAAGTGATCCACGCACAGCGAGCGCTACTCAGCCGTGATACCTTCAAATGCTGCGGGAAATATGGTAATTATCAATTGAGCACACATGATCCACCTCACAAAATGCCAGTGTATGACTGGAATTGAGGAATGGAGCTTGGAGCACTGAAGGCAACAACAGATGGTGAAATTGATCATCATTTTATGATTGCTATTTTCCATAATATGTAGCTTATTAAGTAGGCCTATTGATGAAATGTAGCCTATGCGGGCTATTGAATTTCAAGCTTTGTTTGATATTAAATGTCACACTTTATGACCTAGAAAACATTCATTTTTGTAATGTTCCATGTAGGTTCCCCCTTGGCAATATTTAATGCAACCTTGGGAAAACATCACAAGGAGGCCTCCATATAATATTTGGTCATGGTTGTGTGAATACTGATGGTTCCTGCATGATGGTTTATCCCAAAGAACACTAAAATAACTTTCCCTGAAAGTTTCCATAACCATGCAATGTTCTGGTCAAACAATATTGATCTCACGGGACTGTTGGAGATACAGTAGCCTATGGTGAGAAAACTCCTGGGGAGGAAACACTATGTTTATTGGCTTTTGTTCATTTTTAATAAATAGAACATGTAACAAGCATAATCATGAATAATAAATAATAACATAAATAAGTAATTATAGTGGGGGAAACGTTTTAAATCCATATAAACTAAAATAGAGTAATAAATGTAGAAATGTACATCTAAGAAGTACAACATCGATGAAGTAACCAAACTTCAAAGTAACTTCAAAAAGCATCTCCAGAAGCTTCTTCCAAACTAAAATTGTTGTGTATACAGTGTCCTTGTGACTACAGCTGCAAATAGCAGAAATACTACAGTAAATTAAGATTACAAAATAGTAGTTGTAACAATGCTGTGATGTAAGATACAACGATGTCTGGATGCTATGTCCAATGTCAATTTCCCCTTTAATCTGCGACAAGAGCATAAAGCAGCCCAACCCTGAGTCACATGATTACTGGAAGAAAACAACCACCAGACAATGTTTCAAATCCAAATACATTTGGTCTCTTTTTTAGAGCAGTAGTGCTTCCAACAATTCAAATTTAAGACTCTGAAGTAGGAAATGGAGATCTACATAAAGCACCTGAATGCATCATAAGCTGCAAACGCTCAACACCCCTACACACACACACACACACACACACACACACACACACACACACACACACACACACACACACACACACACACACACACACACACACACACACACACACACCTCAGCTCTCAAATAACACAATTCCAAACTCAGCAATCACTTTCTCTAGTTCAGTCTCTTACTTTATTATCATCCCCCAAAACAGTAGAGATGTTAAAGGGAAAACAGATTTGCAACATTTCAGAAATGTTCAGTTATAGGGAATCCTGTCTCTGTGGTGATCAGTAGCTTCACAATCATAGCACTTAATGCATATATTATTCCCTTTAAATTGTACTGTAAAGGTTTTTCTTGGTATAATTTTTTTTACCTGCAGGTAGGCTACTCCATTTTTTGTGGATGCTTCGAAAATATTTGATTGACATGGACCTAGTTATTAACTATTATTAGGATTTTGACCTACATTTCCCATCAGCAGGATGTCGTCTGTTATTTTAGAGTTCAGCGAGTTCTCCCCAGGTAGGCTAGAGTAGGTCACCCCTTCAGCAGAAACACTGGCTCAGTTTCAGCACCATTTACTTTTTGTTGTCACAATATCTTGCACCGCAGATGGTGAAATAAAAAGAAAACCTCAGCTCATGTCCGAAAAGTAAACATGATAGGTTCTTCTGTGAGGCTGCATACTAGACACCAGCTTCAGTAATCCTTATACCATAATTATTTTAGGAATTTCCTCCTATTATTGTGTGCCCATTCAGGCAGCGCATGACCTGGGTGCCGTGATATCATATCGGCTGTATTCATTTCTTTCCTCACCAGCAGGGATTACTGTTATAACAGGTTTAATACCATAATAAACACACAGTCTTAACACAAAGTGACTGGCTGAAGATTGACAGTTTCTTAAATGAGCAAATCTCTGCTGACCTCAGCTTGCCCTCTCTGTGTGAAGCTGAGCTAACATTACTTCATTTCAATAAGGAGATAGAGGCCATTTGCCACTGAGCAGGACGGGTGATTTACAGATTATTACAAAGTCACAGTGAGAGAGGAGTGTGCAGCTGAGGGGAGAATATTAATGAAGGGCTCAGTTTTCCATTTGTTCCATCTGAAAGTGAAATGATGTGCAGCCAGGAGGAATAAGAGAGACCCAGTGAAATGCTCTGATCTTACTGGATCTGACATGAAAAAAACATTAACATCTGCATATTTTAGGTTAAGACTCTCTTCTGAAGACAGAATAACAGAAACATCAAAGATTGTACCCTCCTACGAGGCAAAACGTCAAAACGTTCTGCTTATTTGTGGTGAAGAAACTAAATCATTCTCAGAGCGTGACAGCTTTTCATCTGCATTTGGATCTAACTGAATTTGTCACCGTCATTTTAAGGTTTAGAATGAAAAGAATCAAAGACATGAAAAATATGTGAGAAAACATGGAGGCTTTTTTGGTTCAGCGTGGGTCAGAGGGAGGAACCTGTTAACCGCTGATCAGCATGTAGCTATATATAGCCTCACTTGTTGACACCCCAGACTAAAAATGCAGCTTGGAGGACACACACACACACACACACACACACACACACACACACACACACACACACACACACACACACACACACACACACACACACACACACACACACACACACACACACACACACACACACACTTTGATTTGATCCTTTGCCCTTTCAGGAGGAAGGGTCAGGGTTAGGCCGAGTCGAGCACCTTGTTTTCCGCTGGGCACACAAACAGGGAAGCTTACAGAGAAAAAAGGCTGGAAGTTAACACTCAAATTCTGGCAATGTAACACAACACAGCTAATAAATTCATCCTTAATTCAAAATAATACCAGTAGTCTATTTCCTACAAAAATGAAGGCATTAACTTCATACAGAAGTATAAAACAATCTAGAAAACATCATCTGTACATCATCTTATTAATCCTTTGGTTGATATAATTCCTGAAAACAGGATAATGAATGAATGTTCTAGATGCCAAGTTGTAAACAAGTTATCAATCGCCAGGCCCAGTGACTAACAAGGCAGGAATCCCTGTCAAAAAAAAAGTAAAAGTGATGGATGAAGTGCAGCAACAAGGTTCTGACCTCTCTCGACATGAATCACCAGAGAGGTAAACACAGCCCACCGCTGTGCCTCTCCTTCCTTTCTTTATTTAAAAAAATAACTAACTCGTACAATAGAGATGAGCAATACTGCTGCGAGGATCACCGTGGCTAGACAATGACTTAGGTTCTGGAGCGGTCCTTGGCAGTGAAAAGTAACAGCAGATGCAAGGAGAGGAAATATCAATCAGCTTGAGAATGTTTTCCCTTTCGCTGACTCAACCACTTGTTTGTTTTGGCCGGGCAGCTCGTTTTCCCTGAAACATTTTCTGGGCTAGTGTTTGCCCACTCTCTCTCGCCATCTCCCTTCCCAACATACAGAGACACACATATTTATTTGTATCCAAGTTATCTAAATTCCAAAGTTTGAGTGTGTGTGCACTGTGTCCGTCTGGTGACTGATGTGGAATTCTGCCCCTTAGCTACAGTGGGAAAATCCCAGATGTGAGGAAACTGATTTCTCCTCCGTGATTGGGTCATGTTATTGGCCAGGAGGTCTTACACCAAGCCCCCTTGAATAGTCTGGGAGACTGCTCGTCCCAGCCTAATGGAAACAAGGCTCGGGGAGTGGAGAGACCTCCCCTCCATCTCCACCCGCCCACCCCCCTGGGCCCCTGAGGGCTCGTCCCAGGCATGTGCTATAAATTTCCTGACCATATATTCCCAAGTCGAGTTCATTTTTCCAGAGCAGCCACACATGTGGTGTATATCTGGGTTTAGATTATGGGGTTGGGGAAGGAGGAGCTGACTTTGGTCCCAATCCATTAAAGTGGCCACTAATTCTGTTTTCTTAGAGGGCTGTGTGTTGTAACGTCATGGTTTTCTTCCTTAAGCAGAAGTTGTTCTTGATAGAATCATTCATTCTCAAACAAATTAGACATTACATCAAATCTGTTTTCAAAATAGAGATATAAGATTAAAAAACTGCAGGTTTTCACATGACTCATCCATTTTGTTTATCCACATCTTCCTGCAGGTTGTTACATACTATAACTTGACATTTTTGCATTAAACTACAACACTGAGGCAGGTGAAAATAGAAGAACCAAAAAGTTTGTTTCAATATCATAAAAATGCTAAAAGCTCGCTGGGGTCAAAGTTTGTATAAAGAGGCTTGAAGAATGTAAAACTGGCATGACAAGCGTACGTGGCTATTGTTTAATTGAATGACAAAGCATGTAATGCTGTCAGGTCTGAATCTGTTAAGGCTGCGTTGCCCACAAAAAATGCATGGGAAACCATTTCCACCACTGTCCAGCACCTGGTTTCTATCAGAGCAATGAGGACCTAATCACAGAGGTCCATTTCTCTCTCACTGCCTCCATTTCACTCTTTTTCTCACAAAGGTGGCAGATGGAAAACAAACTCATGTTTTATTGATTTTAAGTCATTTCCAAGCTGGGTTGAAGTATCTTTTTTTCACCAGGGACTAATTTCCATCACCTTTCTGGTGATGTGAAATGCACATTAGGGGAGTTGTGCTCCAAGGCTTCTTCACAGCAATCACCATTAAATACAGCTGACAGGATAACTCTTCATAAATTACAGCTTACTGTAGCATGACATTAGCCTCCATGAAAAATATTCAAACAGGAAGTTGTTGTTTATATTTCAAGATGAGCGTCATCCCAAGAGAGAAGCTGGAGTTAAGAGTCTGACAAAGAGAAACAGAGAAAATAACAGCTGCTTAAAATTAAACCTTCTGTAGGGCTTGTAATTCCCCCTCTTATATGACAAATGTCTGACATTTAGAGCCCTATTTGAAATTACAGTTTTCCTCCAAAAGGTCAAAATTTGCTACTTATAATTCTCAAAATTCTAAGAAGTATAAAGAACATTTCCATTTAATAGAAACCAAAGTGCTATCCACGTCTATGTAAACACGTTATTCTCAGACCATGAAGCTCAGTGGTGTCAGCAACACAGAAGAAAACAATTTTCAATATACAAGAAAAAGTAAATAGTTTTTTTGAATGCCTCCACTCTAAAAAATAAAAAAAGTCTTTTGTGCTTTCATTATCTCTAAAACATCAGCCAATTAATGACTATTCTGCTTAACTCATCAGCCATGATAAGCTGGAAGTACAGTACAGTGCAGGTATTGTTTTCAAACTGGGAAACAAACAGGTCCTGCTGGGCCCTTAACTTTTAAAGCCACTGAGCCACAGAGCAGAGAGGATACAGGAAGTCTGCTCTGCCTCTGCCTGCTATTGCTCTTTGATTACTGAGCCAAATTGTTTAATCAGGTCTGAAACCACGAGAAAGCTGCAGTGCTACACTGCCCCGGGACAGAGCCTCTTTTAACGCCGCACTGTGTTTTTTGTTATCTGGGTACAGGTGGAAGTGCACAGCTATGTAAATCTCCAGTAGCATGGTTACCCGCGGCCTTGCTTCAGTGAGGAACAACACAGTGTTTGGTGTGAGCTGTGCCACGCGCTCGGCCAACCTGAGGATGGAGAGCTGAGGGCTGCAGGCCCAGTGGAGGAACAGACTTTTTGCCTCCATGCAACATCTGGAATCTCTGCGGTTTATGTGGGAAATTTGGGAGGCCAATATGGTTACTGTATCTAAACCGACCCTGCGGAAATGTTCTTGGCTTGGAAACCATGTGTGTGTGTGTGTGTGTGTGTGTGTGTGTGTGTGTGTGTGTGTGTGTGTGTGTGTGTGTGTGTGTGTGTGTGTGTGTGTGCATGTAGGAGCACTGAGAAACTACAAAGTGGAGCACTAGATTTGATAAAGCTTTGGATGAGAAAGGAGTTATTGGAGTTATTTGGATTTATGTCCAGCAGAGTTGTGAGCATTCATAGGAAAGGCACACCCACCCACACACCCACCCACACACACATACACACACACATACACAAAGGGAGATAACAGCACTTGAGCCTGTTGACTGTTTAGTCACTGTCTGTCTGTGTGTGTGTGTGTGCGTGTGTCTGTCTCGAACCGTTAGCTTTCAAACTTGACAGGTGTCTTGCTACGGGCACAAATAAGTGCAGTGCCAACTGTTTGACGTTGTTTGGATTAGAAATGCAAAAGATATCATTAAATATATAGGTAAAAGAAGCACACATTGGCTTTTGCCGCTCTAGCCGCTGGCCACTCCCCCTCTCACACTGAGGACACTGAGGACCAGAGAGCAGCAGAGCTTTGGCTAAAATGTGGCATACACCTCAGACCCACAAAAATGTGCAAAGTTGCACTACTTTGGACTGTCTTTGACTTTGAATAAACAAACAACAATTCCCGAATTTAAGGACGTTTCAGAATCCCACACATGCAAAGCAAACAAGTGCAGACAGAGCGTGATGCCACGTGAAGCAAGCTATCTATCTTATAAAGTGAGACATATCTGTACGTGTGTCCGTGTTTGGGGGGAAGGTAACCTGCACATCAGCAGACGCCACATGCAGAACGCTTTAGAACAGTGGGGGGGGGGGACTCCTTTCCTGCTATTGTATTAAATTGCTGTGAGCTGGCAGAACATAACATAATCTTTGAGATTATTCCTTCAGAGCCTGTGCAATGCGAGAAAGATACGTCAGTTTTCATCAGACTCTGATTAATTAAGTCGCCAAAATGCCCCTGTGAATAAAACCCCCTACTTCACCGTTAACCATCAAGCCACTAAACCTGTATGGAAATGAACACCTCTGCCATAAAACTGGCAGATAATACAGTTTCTGTTCAAACAGCTACATGAACACACAGGATCAAACCAGATGATTTATGATTGGCAATAAATGATGTCCAAACATGATGGGAATGGTTAAACATGATGATCTCATTCAGTAAAAGTGCCTTGAAGACGGTATTAAATGAAATTAGGTGCTATTTTATGTATGATGGCTACGATTATTGCAATGAAAATGCTGAAATTGCAATAAAAACATTTAAGATTTCAGAGCAGGTTAACCAAATAGTTTCTGTAATGTTTTCACAACCTTGACAAATTACTGTATATACAAAGAAAAGTCTAGAAATACTACCAGGCTTCTTTTTTCCCTCTCTTTCCCTGTCAAACAGCCGAGCTGGCCTCTGCACTCAGGAAACCACAAGTCATTTTCCATCTTTCCATGTGTGGAATTTTTCATGCACTCGTCATGCCAGCAGCACCCTTTATAATCTGAGCTGGATCTACAAATGACGACTTGCTTTTAAATTTAGCGCATGATGTCACTGATCTGGCACTGGTTAGGCAACGGACTGACGGAGAGCAAAAATAACGGTACAATCTGATGAAAATGGATTTTTCTGCAGCTATATGTAGACTTTAAATCAAAGGGGTTTCACAATGTCCAGGTCTGTCTTTAAATAGTCAAAGAGCAGATGAGAATACTTTGCCATATTCAAACATCGGGGTATCGGGCTATGTTGCCTTTTCTTCTCAATACTGAAGCCACCCGTAATGCACCAAACATATCCTTTGGGGTGACAGAGAGGTAAGACAGATTCACTGACATGTCTCCTTTTCAACCAAGTTTAAAAAAATCATGTGTTGTGATGAATCCTACATCATGCATTCCCTTCACAAAGAAGACAAAGGTCTCTTCTCTCAGTACACTCAAGCTAATCCACATTGCTGGCCTTCAAGGGATACATTGGTTCTTCTCTAATTTGACATTTTTTCCCATGTTTACCCAGAATTTAACAGACCTGTTAATGTCTACTGTATGTATTGCATGTAGTCGAAAGGTACACTGCATCATGGTGAAATGAGCAATGGCTTTTTTAATTGCTGGGTGTCTGTAGCTAGCCTGGTCCTACCAGACTCTGGTCCATTTCATTTGTCCAGAGAGTCTGACCACTCTGCATAGACAAGTGTTAACTTCCTTGAAGGCGGGTACTCTGTTGAAATTTAAAACTACTGGATCTGTCCAGAGCCACTCTGGATCTGCCATAACCAATCGCTAACGTTTGGTCGTGACGTCGGCTTAGCATCGCTAGCGTTAGCCTTAGCTACTCCTTCACCACTAACGGAGCGAGCTGGAAAATCAAACTTTTCCTGAACCCCGTGGGGAGGAGGGCCACAACATCACAGCCACCAACAAAACTCAGCAAAGATTCTTCTTGCTCGGGCTTTAACTTCTGGATATTTGTCAGCGTTGCCACAACGGACAGAATGGCTTCGCTCGCATCTTTCTCTGCCGCCATTACGGAACTACAACTCAAACTAGTGCACAACCTCAACGTCATCGTTCTCAGCCACTCCCTCTGTTCACTGATTGGACTGGTAAAGATTTGTCCAGAGAAAACCCAAGAATATACCGCAAACCTAGACGGTGTACTGAAGGAAAATGAAAAGTGAGTGGAAATATGTAGGAGGGCGGAGCCAGGCTATGGAAACATAACTTTAAACTTCCAAAGAGTGACAGTTGGTTTGTCACTAATTTCACCTTTTAGAGCAAGAATACAGTATATTATGTTAAACATTGTATAACAGATATATAACAGATAAAGTCAATCCCAAAGATAATTACAATGTACGCTATTGTACGTGACCATAAGTACCCTTCAAATTAAGAGAAATACGAATGTTACAGCAGTCACTGATATTTTAGACAATAGTGTGTTTCCACCTCTGTGGTAACAGTAAGGCCCTTTCAACAAGATCAGAACCTAGTATATGGCTGGACCATGTATGGTCAATGTGGTCTTAATTGTGACCAAATTGTTATAGGGATAGTCAGTGGCGGTGTCTATAATGTATATATAGATATTTAATGTTCATCTGTAGTAGGGCTACTATCACGCTGCAGCCTCTCCACTGCTGTGTGTCGGGGCTGAGCTCCTGCACACACACACACACACGCACGCGCACACGCACACACACACACACACACACACACACACACACACACACACACACACACACACACACACACACACACACACACACACACACACACACACACACACACACAGAGACAGAGCTTGGATCCAAGTCAGCAGAGAGCAGAGATCAGAGAGGTTTGAGGTTGTACAACTGATCCTACGGTCCAGCCGAAAATCAAGGTCCATAAGAAATGTTTTTCCCAGTTTGGTGTGAAGAACTTGACTGGTCTGCACAGAGCTTAACCTCAATCACATCCAACATCTTTGGGATGAACTGGAACGCAGACTCCAAGCAGCATATCAACGATCACAGGTTTTTTGAAAAATAGTACAATTCTTCTAAAATGATCTATTCCTTTAAAACCCCATGGCCTCCCCTTGGGAACTATGTGACACTTAGCTCAGTTTGGACCTTTTCTGTTGAAAAAGACTTATTGAACAGTATTGAGGTCAGAATCCAGTAGAGACCATTAAATACCAACAGAGTTAATAATCGTCTTTACAGCGTAAAACATCCAAAGTCACATATGATTTCAATTTTCAGCCCACCAGCCCCCTTATCATGTTGTACATGTTGTGATCACAACTACGTATGTGCCAGGCTATTTCATAGTTCCTCATTAGCAGCCATGAAGACGTGTATATTATGGTCTGCAACAGGCCTCCAGAGAGAGACAAAGAGAGACAGTGCAGCTGCCCGGGGTCACAGTCAGCCTCCACCAGCAGGCAGTGACCCTGGGTGAGATGAAGGCCAGGGCTCTGGGAACGGCTGGGGAACATGCAGGAGTCAATAACAGATAAGACAACCCTGCTGTAATGCATTAGCAGCTATAGACATTATACAATATCCACTGGAGCCTCATCTATAGCTGCATTGGTGATTTATAAGGCAGTGTATACTCACTGAGGTCCCACAGAGGAAGACATTTTTACACTGAAACTGATATTCATACTGTAGGAGTCACAACTAGGGATCGACCGATACTGGTTTTTCAGGGCCGATACTGATTATTAGTAGTTAATGAAACCGATAACCGATTATTAGAACCAATAGGCATTTACAGTGAAAATGAAAATTTGAAAAAATTAAGATTTTGGAATGTTACATACTCCAATACAAATCTTTGTTTAAATGCTTTAACCCTCATGTTGTCCTCAAGTAAAATTTGACCCATTTAAAAAAGAAATCACGGATTGTTCCAAACATGGATTGTTCCATACAGCGCTCTTCACAAGTAAAATAAATGATCAGCCCACTACTTTCTTTAAATTTTGATGTTTAATTCGATTTTATAGCATTCAAAAAAATGTTTTATGAAAGAACGTTGAAAAAAGTGACAAAAATGTCTGCAAAAGCTTCAAAAACGTGTGGGAAAAAACCCACAAAAATGTGAAAAGACACAGGAAAAAATTGACAAAAAACATTGAAAAAGTGACATAAACATCGGAGGAAAAGCAACAAAAGTTTTGAAAAAGACGACAAATTTTGACCCAGAAAAACTAAAAGTTGCAAGGTCGACTGGAAGACAACACAATGGTTAAGCAATTATTTAATAAATTAGAAACTGTTAGATTAGAAAATTAGTGTCTTAGCCAAGGACACTTCGACATGGGACTGCAGGGACGGGGATCGAATCACTAACCTTCGGATTGGCAGGCAACCACTCTACCACGCCCCGATATGTTGTGGGGGGGACATTAGGTCAGACTCAGTGGTGAGTGAAACCGAAGCAGAGGGACAGACAGAGCTATAGCCGAGCCAAAGTAGAACACTTTTTAATGAATTAACTTTATCGGTTAAATAAAGCGCCTATACAGATAATCTGCCAAAAAACGGCCCAATAATCGGTCTATCACTAGTCACAACTACAAGGCTGGTAAATGAAAAAATGTGATGATGTTTCACATTCTGATCAAAACATCTGATGTCAATCGGTTATTTCCAGCACAAATCCATCCTAAATATGTGACATGCTTTGAGTTACTGGAAGCAGCCCAACTGAACATGGAGACCCACTGTGGATAAACCTACACTATAAAGAAATACAGCAACTACAAACTCTCTAACTTAATATACAGATGACTCAAGGAACAGTATGTCACACCATTCAATTAACCTGTAATACTGTACATTTAGCACAGTACATGCTGCGCCAAAACACCACAGCTATTACTGCTCATCAGAAATGCCTGAACAAAAAGTGTTTGTTACATTTGTTTGCCAAGGGCTACTCGATTTAGACATTTACACCCTACACATTCAATATTTACTTCATCTCACTTTCATAGTCCAGAGCACATGCCAAACACACTACTCCCAGTGCGAAAAACAGTTTGCAGCTTGATTGGAAAACTCTAAAATCAGAATCAGTAAAAGCAGCAAGGCATGCATTTGGGAATCCATCACCAGGTGACATTTAAAGCAGCGTTATGCAGTTTTGTCCATTTCTTCTCTGTTTTCTCTTTTTCTGCTGGCAGGTTTCTCTATAGAGCCCCCCTCCCCCCCCCCCCCCCCTCCCACAGCTCCTATGTTTCCTTGTGTCTGACTCCTCTCTCGGTCAGTCTGCCGTTTCCTCTCTCTCTGTTCCTCCCACAATGCTTTCCTAGCTTTCTGCTTCTTTTTTGCCGGCTCAGCCGTGACGATAGATAAAACTCCATCTCTACCTTGTTAGCCAGTTCCTGAATGGCCGTATGTGTGCAGTGCTGTGAAGCAATTTGTTACATGGCGAGACCTGATATCACGCGATACTTCCTGACGCTGAGGCCGGCGGCTCGCCGGCCCAAAAATGCAAGGGTGGTTTTTCTGCTCACAGGCGCTAGGGGGGAGCTAGACGACCACCATTCAACTCGAAAAAAGTCAAGACTGGCCAGATAAAACACTCAAAACATCCCTCTTCCCTCTTTTCAACAGCTTTTTTTCTGGGAGTCATTCACACCGATGTGTGAGGGAGACAGGGCTTTACGTTACTTTCCTTACAAATAGAAAGAAGTCTCCAAGGGATTCACAGTTTCCTCTTTGTATTTCTTATAACCAGGAGCAGGAGATTTCCACATTTAAAGTGGATTAGCATATTTATTCAGAGAGAAGATCTGTGTAAATGCCCACAGTCTTCTGTTTGAAAGCTCAGAGTGGGAAACTTCGGCCTGACAGTTCTGGGCCACAGAGTGCTGTTTAAGCCTCACTTTCCCTCCGACTGGTGTTTGGGAAGGTGATGTTTATCCTAACAAAGCACACAACTATTTATTTATGCAAGTTAAAAGTCACTTGAGTTCTGCATAACTGCTTCTCCTTGGACCCTGTCAATCTTTCTATTCATCTAACCTCTCCAGTGCAATCTTTATTTTTATGTTACACACAAATATATTTACAAAATAAACATTAGCTGTGCACAAAATCATAACCATATCCATTACAAAATCTTATGTCTGCCCTCTAAAGACATGTCTCGGGCCAGATAGATACATGCAGCTTCATTCTCCTTATCTGTACTGTATCTCTGACAGAAACCTGGCTGGGTGTGGAGCCCTTGGCGATGCAGTGTCACTGTGGATTCATTAATTCTATGATTAATGTCAGTTAAGGCAGCAGGGTTTTTAAGGATGAACATAGCTGCCTCCTCTCACCAGAGGAAGCCATTCATTTCCACCCTGCAATTAAAGAGGCTGTAGGGAATAGATTTCCACACAAATTACACTGTGTGAGAAGGAATAAGGCACTTCTGGCTCATCATGTACTCAAGACTTGAAAAATGCTCTATAAACGTTGAGTAATGCCTTCAGAAAATAAACATTTGAGAAGTAGCATTAAGCTTTTTTTTCCCCACCTCCATAGACCAAATCTTCTCTGAGCATATCCATGTGTGGTTTGGAGATGGAGCTCTGGGTTTTGTTTTCCGCTTCAGGAAAAACAAACCAGCAAGTCAAGTGGACTAAAATGTTGAGTGTTTTTTTTCCCCATTAATGCCTTGCATGATTTTAAATAAATATAGTATTGAAATCCCTTTTTAAAAACCTCTGCTTACTTTCTCCATCCTAAATGGTGCAATGCGTTTTATCAGTGCTGACTAGGAGACAAACAGGCAGGCCATTGTTCAGCAGAATTCAAGGCTGTTAAAAACACTGCAGAGATGAGTGACATGTAAACCAATGAGAGTTTAAAAAAGTCACCAGAGACTTCTAAAGGCTCCTTAAATGTTTGTAACGACCAACTGAACACTTCTCTACCGAGCTTCCGCTAAATGTGTTATACAATGTGACAAATGTTTTATCAATGTTACATAAATTCATCAAAGTGTGTAAAATTGTATATGTTTGCAGTAAATGGCATTGCAACCACACACAAACTGCAAACATATGTTTAGATGCAGAAATAATCATACTCATTACACAAGTTGTTCTTCAATAAGTTGCTTTTGTGTGTTTCTGTGTGTGTGTGTGTGTGTGTGTGTGTGTGTGTGTGTGTGTGTGTGTGTGTGTGTGTATACACTTGCAAACACACTGAATGTATAGACCATGTGCATATGAGAGCAGTAAAAAGACACTGCACACATTTATAGCACAGAATACCAACGCTTTTCTCACTGCTGCTTTGCTATTTTGGATCTGGACCCAAAGAATGTGCTTTCCTCTCCTGGACAATGTCATTTTAATGAGGTGGACAATGTTGTTATGGACGATACTGAGAGCCATCTGGCCACCTCGTATCCGTGTCATAAAAAGAGGTCTCCTCAGCCCAGCTGTAAAATACAAACAGGGAATATCACACCTAATGTGTCTGACACTCTGCCAGCTTTGTCCTTATAAGTTATTATATTATTAGATTCCAGCTGAAACCATATGTTGATTTCATTAACTTGATAACTAAATAACGTTAAAAGTGACACTGTCTCTGGTCTGGTTTATTACAGCCAAGATAAACCATAAAAGAGAAAGAATGTACGCAGCTTGCTATGAAAATCACATGGGAGAAAAATAGCATGATAAATGTATTTGAAGGGAATCTCATTGCCGTGTTGACAAACTTGTTGATGTTATTCATGGTGGTCTCACACTCAGGTTTCCAAGAACTACAGTTAAGAACAACCGGCGATCGGTCACAGTGCATATCTCATACACACCAGCAGACCACACATTAGTTAACTGCTGCATAAAAGTGACATGGAATTTTTCCAGACCATAATGTCCACTTGCCATCATGCACAACAGAGGTCATGTGAGAGTGCAACCTGAGCCTGAAATGGCATCTATCCAAATCCGCAGCTGCCCCCCAAGGGCCAAATCACACAGGCCAAACATTTCCCCTCAGCAAAACAGAAACAATGATCTGGCACACTGCCTAATTTTAACTGCATCCCACCAAGCAACCAATATATAGAAGGCATGTTAAAGAAGAGGCATTCTTGAGACACCGGCTGGGAGGGAGGGAGCAGACACCTGTGGCTGTCAGTCTTACTAACATTGTCTGAGCCCTGAGCAATGCCACCATGCAAGCCACGACACAAGCCAGCGCAGGATCTACTGCAGGGAGATTTTCATGATGTGCCAGACAGCAGCGCAGCAGGACTGACTGTAGGCCAACACTGAACAGATTCCCTGAAAGATCAAGCTTTGAAACTAATTCAGACAAAAAGTCTGTCAAGAACACGAATAATTCTTAAACTCAGCACGCGTCAAAGAAAATTCCACAAGGCAACAATTCCGGCGCAAAATTAACCTAGGGGTTAATAACACATGTAAATAAATGTAAAACAGTCATGACCAGTCAAACGACGAACGCCGTGTAACCAGTAACCAGTAGCAAAGCCTGTCAACGGAAAGCCGTTCCACTCCCCATTCAGCCCCATTGTACCTACTTTGGTTGCAGTTCCACCAGAGTTCCACTGGGGGTGATCACGGTCCAGTGCAAAATGAATGGGACCCTATGGAGCTAGACGGCTAAATTTGTCTCTTTCGCCTGATTGTCGTTGAGAAATCTCAGATTTGATTGCAGTTTTTGCAAGTTCAACATGGATTATAGGTCAAAAGTTGAATGAACGAGTACTTATGTCCTGTTGATTTGTTACAGGTTGA
Organism: Gymnocephalus cernua; assembly: GCA_023631565.1. NCBI lineage: Eukaryota > Metazoa > Chordata > Actinopteri > Perciformes > Percidae > Gymnocephalus > Gymnocephalus cernua. The sequence continues at coordinate 8,121,647 of CM042430.1, forward strand.
GTCGTTGTTGCCCATACCACGCTAGCATTCTGCTAATGAATGCCGATTGGTCAGTGAAGGACTATTACGATCGGAGATCCCGCTTGGCGACATCCGAAGCGGAACTAGAATGTTACAGTGAATATTTCGTCATGGTCTTTAAAACATTAGCAAACCTCTTTCTAGCATGTGTATTGACAGGGAGAGTCTAACCTGTCAGCTGTGTTGTCGATGCCTCGAGAGTAAAAAGGAAGCGACTCAGAGCTCGCCGTAAAGCAGTATCTATGGCTGTATATGTGTATGACGTCATTGACATTTTAAAAGGATTTTTAGAACAAAAAAAGCAACTTTAAAAAAATCTAAACACCCAGCAGTGTGTATTTTCTTTGCCTCCCCTTTCGAATGCAACATTCAAATTACTAGACAAAAAATTATATCCTGACAAAAGTGGATTTTGAGGGGTACAGCTGCATAGAGTCCAAATCAAATCTTTATTTAAAAGGGACAATGCACATTAATTAACATTTTTTGTTTACACTCAAAATGTAAATGCGCCAGAGTTAGCTAAGAAGCTATTTTTCATTCATGCATTCATTCTGCACTCGCCTGTGAGCGCCCCCATATGGAACCAGAGTGGAACTGCAACCAGATCAGAAGACGGAAGTATCGAGAGTGAAACCACTTCCCTTATTAGAAATTATTTACCAGTAACATGGCTCAAGCACGGCGTTTGTGGTTCGACTGGTCATGACTGTTTTCCCAAGATGGTGCCCTTCTGTATACGTGAAGGTACAGTCTTTATAAACTCCTTTTAATAAACTGTCTGTACACTTACAAAGTTCTCAATGCTTCAGTTTACATGTAGGGACCCTCATTATGCTACCGTGGAAGTGTGGAGCTATTTTGAGCCTTGTAGAAATAGAGATTTCTTTTTACTTTATCCGTGCCCCAACGACTAGCTTTATATGCTAATTAGCGGTTTGTGCTAAAACTGGTCACATTCAATTAGAATGAAAACATATCCCAGAGAACGGTCGACTCGGTACCCATGTGTTAGTAACCCCTTGTTTGGTGTTTTGTCTTATTTTGGTAGTCTGTTTTTCTGTTTTTGTATTTGGCTCTGTTTCCTGTTTTATTCTGTCGGTCTGGTTTTCTGTCTTGTTGTGTCGTGTTTTACTTCCTGTCCTTTGGTTTTTCCCGCTCTTGTGATTGCCTGATGTTTTCCACCTGCCTCTTGTTTCCTCGTTATCCTCTGTATTTAGTCTTTGTGTTCCCCTTGTCCTGTGTCAGATCATTGTACTGTTTCTGTTTGTGATAGTGTGTGTTAGTCTACATGTGTGTGTGCCTTGGTACTCCTGTTTCACGGATTCCTGTTTGGACTTCTACTTCATTTTTGGGGATTTATTTACTTGCTATATACTGGACACCTTTGGTTTGTATGTATTTTCTTTTATTAAATCCTCAAGCAACACTACTCCTTCCTGCCTGCCTGCTCTCTGCATATTGGGTCCTACTTTCCTTGCTACACATAACACCCCTAGTTTCATTTTGCGCCGGAACTGTCCTTTAATTGTACATTTCAGCAATAAGGTTGCTTTTCTTGCTACATTTCAAATTCTATTGCCCAGTGAACAAGAAAGATGTAATATACAGGGAGATTATGTGCTCTTCCAGCTAGATATTTCTTTAGTCTCTTAGTTAAAATAAACAGATAATACACCCTGAAATCAGTGCGAAGGCTGCATTGACTGGACATTCCTTTTCAATTCCAGTAAATGTTTATCATTACATTTGATATGATAAAGTATAAATATGAAGGCAACGTGTGGTCTAAAAGTAAGTATTTGAGTATTCTGATAACCATTTGGTCACTACCACATTCACTCAACCATTTTCTCTACCTGCTAAACCTGGGTCACTGGGTGCTATCCCAGCATGCACTGAGCAGAGAGGAAGAGAAACATTGTGGATAGAAAGGCCCACAGATTAGAGTCTCCACTATTCTGAGGGAGCAACGTAAGCCCATTGCAAGAAGCAAGAAGCTGCTGGAAAAACCACACAAAAAACATAAATAATATCTTACCAGCTGCTGCTGCTGCGTTGGTCATCTTATTGAACATCTACAAGACAAAAGAAATAAATGATCAGTAACTCTAGCATAGTAAGTTCATTTTGAGAGGAGGCCACACATCATGAGGTGGCGGATAGCTGAAACCATGGAAGAGAAATGTAAACGACGAACAAAATGGAGATTTTGGCTTTGGCTACTTCAATGTAGCTGCACTCTAAAAGCGAAGAAAAACATGTCATTATTTGGCTGTGAAAACCATTAGAGGCACACACCCAGTTCCCTGAATTCATGGATAGAGGATGTCTCCCTGCATTCTTCAATAGTGCAATCACTGCCGTAGTGACCAAGTCAACTACAAGGTCACCCTGAGAGCACAGAACTCTGTCAAGGCATGCCCTATCTCACAATGTTAATGCAGTGTGGATGGTCCCAGTCAGGAAGTTATTTTTCAGACACCACATCAATGCAGCACAAATGCCCTATCTTGCAATGTTAACCAAAGTGAAAAAAATAATTTGTATCTGCCCTGTGATTTGGATCCGCACCAAAATGGGTTCTTCCTAGAGATGGTCTGATACCATTTTTTGCTTCCCGATACAGATTCTGATACCTGAACTTGCGTATCGGCCGATACCGAGTACTGATCCGATACCTGTGTGTCATATATTTTGTGATATGATTTCTATCTTTGTCGGCCTGGCTCAGGTTAAACTCTTTGTGAAACATGAACAAACAATGAATGCCACAGAATTTTCTTTTATTATCCAGTTTGACAGTCAGTTATAACGGAAAAAGAACATAAATAAACTACTTTAACGTAGATTTTCTTTAGGGCTTTATTACGTGGTATCAGATTGGTGCATAAACTCCAGTACTTCCCGATACCGATACTAGCATTTTAGGCATTTCTAGTTCTTCCATGGCCCATGCTACACCCTTCCACCAAGTTTCATGAAAACCAGGCCAGTAGTTTTTTCGTAATGCTGCTGACAGACAAACAGACAAACCAAACCGAAAACATAACCTCATTGCTGGAGGAAATTAGGAGAATTCACAGCAGAAATGGTGCCATGATTTAGCACTTGTTAACTCAAAGGCTGCTGCGCTGCACATCAGTCTGCTGTCTCCAATTATCTGTTGTGAATACAGTTTTGATAGGGTTAGGAAATTAAAAAAAGAGAAGAAACACTAGGAGTTTTAAACTTTAAGCTAAGTATAAAGGACATCTTTTAGGCATGTACTGTTTGTCTGGAACGTTACATTGTTTGTATTTGAAAAGTAGTAGGGAAATGGATATAACCTGTTACTGCTAAATGAAAGCAAAATAGGATTCTCACTTAAAATACTGCATGATAGAGGTCCTTGATTTTAATGGTTAATTTAGCATAACAACTAATAAAATGACTGCCAGAGGCGAGTGCACTGAAAGTGTCTTCCTGATATGGACCAGTCAGGATTGCTTCCCCTCTCTCGCAGAACTCTCTCCTCCTTTTTACCCTCTGTACCCCACTGGTCTGATTTACGCTCGGGTTTGCTTCCCCTGTTACCACGTTTCTCCCCTGGCAGAGACAAAACGCTGCAAAAACTCCCAGCCTGCCTGTTTGCAATACTGCTGACCCTCCGTCATGACAGTCAATTAGCCATCAGCCCACACGGTGCTGATTCAAACTTCCATCAACATATCTGCAAAGGTTTTATTGGTCAGTTGGACCCAACACAATAAGTTGGTCGTGTACTGCATGTTTCATGAAGGCCACGGCCCCCCCAGTGTTGTCATGGCAGCAGAAACGCTTGCCGTGTAAAGAAGCACTTGGCTGAATGAGTGACCTATATGGCTGCCACTTTGCTGTGACCACAAAAAGACCTGATTGGTTGGATTAAACAGGACAGGTGGTTCTGTCTTTATTACACGGTCTTTGACACATTTAGGCCGCACGGCAAATGTACAGCGGGCACCTGGGAGTCCATTTTTGATTTATTCAGGAGGAAGAGGAAGATTTAAAGCATAGAGAGAGTCGCAGCCAAGAAATGTCTGGCAGGTTACTTTAAACCACCAGGGGTTTCCATGTGGCTCCAGGGTTAGCAGGCTCAACCAATCGGTTGTCTCCGTGCACAAAATCCCAACTCTCTGACTCTTACAGAGAAACAAGGAAAATAGGAAAACAGGTCATAAACGTATGACTCATACCCTTACAGATGTATATTTTTGCCTCTGTTTAAATATGGAAGAGGGGAGTTGGGCCTCTGAAAACTATGAGGTGCAGCAACTGATGTATCACTCATTATTGACTGTGAGATTTGGCACAGTCTGGCAAAATTTCACCACACATTTAAACACTTCTTTAACACAGTTCAAAGGCTGGGTTTGATGTACAGAAACATGGAGCGCCATCATCTCTGTGCTTTCAAAATCTACATGTACTGTATGTGTCTTTGAAGAGAGGGAAATGCAACAGCACTGATAAGTTAGTCTCCGAGGACCAGCTTTAGACCCAGTTTCAGAAA